>JAYRCH010000073.1:0-1200000 GCA_037179445.1 Phengaris alcon alcon
AACATCTCTAGTTCCATTTACATTATAAGCCATTGACTTTTGTAATTTTTCATTGAAATTTATTGTAGCTGCTAAATGGATTATTATAGAAGCTTCATTTGTTATTTTCTCTAGGTCTCTTGTCTGAATGCCGAGATTAGGTGAACCTAATGCTCCTAAAACTGGCACTAGTTTGGATTCTATATTCTCTTTTTGAAGTCTATCAAATGATGAATCCTGAAATCAATTATACATGCTTATTGGAATCTAAAAGTACCTATACGATCATAATAATTTCGATGGGAGAGCCATGCTTCGCCGGCGCAACCGGATAAATACCACGGCTTCACAGAAAACCAGTATAAAATAACGCTTGCATTGTGTTTCGCAGAGTGAGTGAGGTGGGCACACAGGTTGGGAATTTTGAGGACCAGGAACGCAAGTGCGCAACACCAGAGGAGTTACGAGTGTAAGTCTTCTGGTGTTGCAAGTGACCATGGGTAGCGGTAATCGCTTACCATGCGTCTGCTCGTTTCCTGGTCCATTTTATAAAAAAGCATGAAAATACCAAAAATATATGTAGCGCCATCTGTTGATATTAATTTATACTATAATATAATATTACAATAATTACCTGATAAAACTACGCAATTTTATAAAGCAAGATGTTAAATACTGTAATGATTTTTATCTGTTGACCGAGAATGAAATTCCATAATGAATTTTTGCCCGTGTCCTAGGCCAAGTAACTAAATTAGAGAAACTATACTGTTGGTATCAATAAAAATTGGGCTTACCGTTATCATACTTTTGATGCGTTTCTTAGCGTGTTCTTCAGAATCAGCTCGTATTAGCATATAAATTTTTTCGATATCAGGACAGCTATAAAATAATTTCTCTATAAGCAGCTGTAACAAATAATAATTATTATCAAATTAAGTAAAATTAAAAACATAAGACTGGAAAGAAAAAGATAACATAGTATTTGAAAAGTGAATATTATGTTTTCAGATTTAGAGCTTATAACGAGTGCACCGGAGACCGTGCCCTCTCGCTCGCAGCACTATGCGAACGCTCCGTCGGCATACGAACCGTGTGGTTCGCGTCCGACTCGTCCCCACAAGACCCCCGCTCGCTACCGATCTGACTAGACGATATTTGTGAATACTGTGTACTATTTTCCCGCATTTTCGACTTTGTATTTATGATACCAATAATTTTCGGCCTATAAGTTGGTAATATTCTTTGTAATAAGTGAAACCATTGTTAAAAACTAGATTGTGAAATTGTGTTTCTTTCAATAAACATTTGTGAGAAACATTTCGATTTTCATTTATTAAAATGGCTGCCCAACTCGTGGCCGAACTGTAAAAGTTTACGTAGGTACTCAGTGAGAAAGTGAATATGGAACTCAGTATTATGACGCGATCAAAACTAATTTCGCGTCGCCATCAATCGGATCCCGACAGTCCGGAGGATAGCGGCTCGCCCGGGCCAGCTGTCACGCGTCCGACGCCTTTGCCCCCGGCGCCTGCGCCGTGTACCGACACCGTAGCGGCCGCGTCGCCGTCGCCCCTCGACGCTCAGAGTCTGACAGCAACGCTGTTGGCAATACAGCAGAGCGAAGCCGCCACGTTCGAGATATTCACGAAGACATTAGATCGAACGTCGTCCCCCGCGACGCCACGCCACGCGCCTTCGCCGACGCCCGCCATCCCTGCAGGGAACTTTGCAGCATGCACGGCACGCTACAGCGGTGCGCCACAAGAGTCGCTAGACGCTTTCGTAGACGCGGTTGAGTCCTACAAATACTGTACGAATACCAGTAATAGTAATGCAGTTCGCGGCTTATCCATGCTGCTGACACACAACGCAGCTGGCAAGGGGTAAAAACCACCATCACGTCTTGAGACGACGCGCTGCGGTTCTTACGTGGTGCTTTCGGTAACCGGCACCCGCCTCACCGCATTTACAGGGAACTGTTTACGAACCCGCAGATGTCAGGAGAAAACACCGAATTATACAATTCAAATGCTCGAGCCCTTCTCGCTGACCTCCCACCAGATAACCTTAGTGAAAAGGTGAAATTGGATATGCTGTACGGCCTGCTCCATACGCGGACAAAACAGCGCCTTCGCCGCGAAGAGTTCGCGACGATGGAGGCGCTCTTCGAGAAGATACGGTAAATAGAGGACGCGACGGAGGAAACAGCTTCGCGGATAACGAATTCGTCAACGGTGCGCACAGATGCCGCCGCCTGCGCCGCTCAGGCTCCGCCCTCAGCGCGCTCCGAGTTCGCCGCACGCGCTGAGCCCGCGCCCCGGAACACGCTCGGCGCCGTCCCTTCAACCGCACAGGCCAATTTCTCAAAGAACATTCCTAACAACGCTCGATTACGTTTTTGTGTGTATTGTAAAAACCCAGGGCATACCCACGACGAATATCGAAAATTATTATCAAAAGGTGTTAGGTGTTATGGACAGTAATACGAAAACCCCGGTACCGTCATGCTATGGTTACGGGCAAACCGGTATCATCCGGTCGAATTGTAAAAATTGTTATGTTAATTCAACATTTTTTTCAATATAAAATGACGCGAGCGCAAGCGTCACAACGGCGATGGGGGTAAGAGTGCACGGCCCCGGTAATAATTCGATAAGTCACTTTTTTGCAACTCGCCCTCCAAGTTCTAAAGACTCTTATTTGCCTACTGATTTTTGTACTGTTTTACCTGAAGAGTATGTCGGTTTTACCAATGATAACAACGTGCTACATTCATTTTCTATTTTTAGAAATAAAAATTTATATAAAAATGTTAAGCGTCTATCACACGATTCACTTAAGTGTTCGTTACACGATATCAATTATTCGCCCTTAGAATTTGAAAATGTTTTGCCTATCATTCTTCGAAGATTCGTATGGTACTACTAATTCACTTCATTTTATTAATAATTATTGTAGTAAACAGAGTACGGTGACCATGATTTTTCCGAGACAAAATGGTAATAATTTAATTAATTCCGATTATGTTCCCAAACAATCTGTAGTATCTATGGACACTTGTATACCACTTAATCCCGATGCTAGCACTACGTGTAGGGTGACCACAATTCTTGCTCCCACGTACGCCTTCGAGAACCCTGCTTTTTCTTCGAGTATACAACCGCACAGTGCGAATGGTAAGTTTACTTTTGTTGATACTCCAAGTAGGATGACCACGACTCAGGATAAATCCGGAGAAGATTTTTTGGACACGTTTTATTATTACTCGTGTCTTCGACCTATTTTAGGGATAGAAATTTTTGGAATCACCGGTACAGGTATAATAGATACAGGTGATAAGAGTAGTATTGCCGGTCACTCACTGTACGATATTCTACTTCAACGCGGACATCCGTGTACTGAAGAACCTCGTCGAATCCGATTGGCCGATGGGTTGGGGCATGGGGCACGACGAGTACTCACAACGATTTTAAAGGTAAAAATAAAACATAAATTAGTAGAGTTATCTTTTATTAATTTTCCGGATTCCAAAGATAGCAGAACACTATTGGAAATGGATTTCATCATGAATACTAGAATTGTGCTCGATTTTACTTCTAAGACATGGGAGGTCAACAGCTGAGTAGCAGTGCCGCCCTACAGACTAACACCTGCGAAGAGAGAGTGCTGAATGCTATAACAAAAACTGATACTCACCCAATTCCACGCATCGACGACCTCCTACAGATGACTAACCGCTACATGTCCGCGATAGATTTGCGTCCCGGATACTGGCAGGTTAGTGTCAATCCCGAAGACAGGGATAAGACTGCTTTCACCACACCTTACGGAACTTACCGGTTTAATCGCATGCCATTCGGTCCTAAAAATGCAAATCGTTCTAAGTGTCATTTTGTTAGGCCAGAAGTGACATACCTAGGCTACGTTATTACTTCGCAAGGTATCTCACGGGACAGCACTAAAGTCGTTACCGTGCTAAAAATGAAAGCACCAACTTAAAACATTTAAAATCATTCTTACAAACCTGCTCCTGGTTCCGTAAATTTATTTCTGAGTTTTCACGCATATCCGAACCGTTAACTAGACTCACTCTTCTTCAAGGGGATGGTAAGGATGAACGACCTATTGAATATGCAAGTCGATTACTCAGCTCATCAGAAAGAAAATATTCCACAACGGAGCGCGAAGCACTTGCCGTAGTCTGGGCCGTCGAGAAATATAGAGGCTATATAAATGGACACCCCTGCATAGTAAATAGTGACCACCAACCGCTAAAGTGGTTGTTTTCCCTTAAGTCGCCGAGCGGTCGACTCATCCGATGGGCCATGAAACTACAGTTATTCGACCTGAAAGTTGAATATGCTCCAGGTAAGGTAAATGTTCTTGCCGATTTCCAGAGCCGACCAATCTGTGAAGGCAATAACGACGAATGTAGCGTTTGCTCTCGCCTCGTCGATCTGCCGCAAACCAGCGCCACATAACTCCGAACTGCGCAGCTTGAATACCCTGAAATAAAGAAAATTATACTAGACTTAGAAAACGTCGATGAACTTACAATCTGTCGTGTATTTAAGTTATGTTAGTCTGGCAATGTTATGATGTTGGCAACACTAGATAGTAGATGCATAACCTGTAAGGTCTGTCGGGGACTTGAGATTGTAATGTACATAGGTAATATCATGGAGAATAGAGGTAAGGAGGACAATCTCTCTAAGGCAGATAAGCTAAAAAGTGTCCGACAAAAGTAATTAAATAATAGTTTCAAAACTGGCCATAATGGCGCTAGAGTGGCAAGTGTGTGTGATATGAAGTTAACAATAAGAGATGAAGTAAAGTGAGTTGAGTTTAGTTATTTAAAATTTTTGACGACTAGTAGATTAAAATTAGTTAATTCAGTAAATCATGAAAATTCTAATTACTCATAATTATAGTCGTAAATATTTTTATATATAAAACCGAAGAAGATGCTAAGATTTAATTATCCGTTTCAATTTTGCCGCTTTACTCTCGTCTGCGTCTGTAGCGCCCCCTATTTAACGCAATTTTACGGACACTTCATGTATGGAGATGGTACACCTTACTTCTATTCTCCATAGGTAATACGTCGTGTGTTGAATACCTGAATAAAAGTCTATCTACGATAAGTATTGTCGTTTCATGATCATCCACTAATCTACTCCGTGAGCACCCTGGAACCCTGGTCACCTCGGCCAACAATAAACATCAAACAATCGATGGCTGGAGCGCCCTCGCTCCATATATATAATGTCACACGGTGTGTTATACCGTTATGATCCAGACGCTGAATCCGAAGAATTGCTATTAGTGATTCCTGCTTCCAAGAGGGAAGAACTACTCAATGAATTCCATAATTCTGCTACCGCCGGCCATCAAGGTGTTGATCGTACTGTTAGAACGGACTTTTTAAAATACTTTTTAAAAAAGAAAATTTATTGAGCTGGAAAAGATTCACAAAACAAATTTATTTAACTGGATTAAACCATAAATTAGGAGGTTAGATATGCGTCCGTGGTGTCCCGTGTCTAGCTCTGAACTGACTTGCAGCTCAAACCTACTAACTAAGATGACAGAGTAGTGATGATGTATCAGCACTCCCGTCAGCAATTCTAGGAACAGCATAGGGATGTAACAGCCCCCTGCGTAAAATAAAACTTACCGGTAAAGGGTAAGTTTTTATAGAACTCTTCTAAGTTGGGGTAAAGGAGTGTCCTCTACAACTGGTTTATTACCAGGAGGTTCGGTTTGTGTACTTGAATTTAAATTTTGAGTTCTAGTCAAGAGTGGACGCTTATTTAATCTCTTCCATAATTTAAAAATAGTAAAGATTAAAATTATAACAATAATACAATATGTTAGAATAGGAAAATGGGAATTATATTCTAAGAGTGGGTCAGGCTTATTTATGATTTTATTAACATCGGTAATTATTTGCTTATTAGCTATATCAGAAAGTTTTTCTAAGTTTATATCTAATAGTTTTAAAGGAGCTGATTTTGATTTTAATTTATTTAATTTTTCAGAGTTGCAACACTGATCATCAATAAGATTAAAGTCAGGTGCAATTGATTTAATAGTTAAATTAGAACTGGATTTATATGAAAATATTTTGTTTTTATAATAAGCTTTGCAGTTTGCCTGTAAGTTTAATATTCCAGTACCAATTAATCTATGTTGAGACACTTCTGAAGGACATTCTATATCGATTTTTATGGGTTGAGTTTCAACAAATAACCATTTACTATTTGTAAGTTCTTGCCAAATATCTATTTGTCCATAAATAAGCCTGGTTTCACATTGTTTTGGGAGAGTTTTGAATATTTTACATAATAATTCAGTTTCACAAATAGGAGTACTTTCAATTGAATTTACGTCCATATAACTACAAATATAATTAGAATTAATAGTTTTCACACAGTTATTAATATTATTTAGACAGATATAAGAATTCTTATCTTTACTTACAGCTATATAGCTACAAGTAGGTACAATCATAGCATATGATTGAGGATCCACATTATCATGTGATACAGGTAGTGAGAAAGGTTTGTATAAGTTATACTCTATTCTTAAAACTAAAGGAATTTTAATAACAAATACAATCTTATTTTCTACATAATAACAGGACAATTGCGCCATATCAATAATGCTATGTATATTGTTTAAATTTAAGTTTAATGGTAGTTCCTGACTTTTCGGTAAATTTTTTATATTCTTTCCAAGTTCCGTATATAATTGTTTAGGAGTTAAAACAAATGGATGGATTGAATGACTTTTTACTAACATAATAGAATTGATTAAACTTTCAATTATGAACGACAATGTAAATATACTAGATGAAAGTTCTTCGTAAAGTTCATTAAATTTCGTTTCTAATTCGATATTTAACATATTTTTACTCATAGAGTCAATAGCGCTATTCAAACGGATTTCATTTTCTTTAATTAACTTTAATGTTTTATTATAATTTTCTAAAGCTGTACTAGTAATTAAAATATTATCTTTTAATAAAGATGCAAGTTTTTTATTTGAGGAATGCAGGGTTTGAATGGCGTTATTGTATCGGATTGCGTCATTTTCATCCATAGTTCCAATTATCTGTTTAAATACAGTACCAACTCCAGCAAACCATGCTGATCTTTTACTTCTATCAGAAGTTAAATGAGAAATGGCGTTATAGTCTCTCAGAATACCATCATAGCGAACTATCAATGGTTTTAAATGGTTATTACAATTAGTGAAATTAAAGTTATAATTCAAATTACAGAAAGTTTCAGTGGAATCTAAATAGTTTTTAATATTTTCAATATGAGGTTTTATGTAGCTAATATCTACAGGGACTAACACATGTAGTTGATCATCAGAAACCTTGACTGTTCCGACAGGATCGAGGTATATTCCAATACTTTTATTTTAGGTTGTATCATATCCAATGAGAAAACGCAGACGCTTGTTGCACCAAGCCTGGAATATAATTTTTTATTTTTTATTTAAAACTAAATAAAATTATGATTTAAGGTTAACTAGAATACTATCTTAATCTACTCAGTATCGGTTTCGGCCAATTTGACTTCATCGTAATGATATTTTACGTGTCGTCTATTTACAAGTAAGGTAAGTGTATTATTACCGTTTATTTTTATAACTTTGTAAGGACCTTTCCAAATTGCCGACAATGCTTTACGGAGACGAAGATGATTTTTAGCATAAACCATGTCACCCGCTTTATATTTAACCGGTCTAGAATGTTTATCATAGTAAGTTTTGGAAATGTTTTTAGATTTTAGGATATTTTCTATAGCTTTTTCTCTAGAAAGTTTTAACCTTTGTTGAAGGACTCTGACGTAAGAATTATAAGTTGGTTCTAATGAAGATTCAAATATGGAGGTTGGAATAATCGCTTTATGACCAAATACGAGTTCATACGGAGTGAAATTAGTTGTTGAATGAACTGTAGTGTTATAAGTTAACATTGCTGTATAAACATATCTATGCCAATTGTTTTGGTTCTCATTAATAAAGGATTTTAAGTACTCTTTCAGAGTGGAGTGGCTCCTTTCAAGGGCGCCTTGAGTTTGAGGGTGATATGGTGTTGACCATAATTGCTCAACTTTTTGAAAATTACAGGTTTGCTTAAACAATTCAGCAGTGAAATTTGTGCCTTGATCGGTTAAAATAGATTTTGGAATACCAAACTGAGAAATAAAATGAATAAGACATTCTGATGTATCTTCGGCTGTAGTATTATAGATTGGATAAGCAGCTGAGTATTTAGTTAAATCATCCTGAAGGGTGAGAATATATTTTAACTTAGCGCTACCAGCTTCAGGAAGTGGACCTACTATGTCTAATGCTATTCTTTCAAATGGTTGAGTTGACGTAGTAGTAATTTGCATGGGAGCACGATTACACTTACGAAGAGCCTTATTACTTTGGCATAATTCACATTTACGAACATAATTTTCAACGTCACTACGCATATTTCGCCAATAATATTTTTCTTGAATACGTTTTAGCATCCTATTAGAGCCTAAATGACCAGAAATAGGAATATTATGATTTTCATTCAATATGTTAGGAATTTCACTCATTGTGGGGTAAATAAGGATGTTTTTATATATATGAATAGTTATATCACTATTATTGAAAAGGTACATTAATATCTTATAAATTTTAGTAAAACTATGACTATCGAAAGGATTTTTAAAGTCGGTAATACTAAGTTCCTTTACACCTTCGACCACTAATTCATTTCTAAGATTTTGGAGATTCATAAAAATATCCTCGTAAGTGTTTTTATCGTAATGATAAAGTTTAACAAATAGGAAATAATAATTTACATTATTACTAGTGAACTTTAAAAATGAATGTAAAGTTCTTTCACGATCTCGGATTGCAGCAGAGTTTGGTGTATTATTAAGGATTTCATCGACGTAAGCATTTGACTCGTCAATATCTATAGAGGTAGGTATAATTATTGTTTTTACTTTGGTTTTTAATAAGTGTTCATTATATTCTAGGATCTTAACGTTAGATGTAGATGATATATTATTTGTTTTTTTCAGGTATTCGGAGTACGTGTCTCTATGACTTAAAGATTCATCAGATGCAGGTGTAAGTACTATTTCACTCGGCACTTCAGGATTTTCAAAATATTCTTCAGGTAAATCAAAAAATTCAGGTAATTCTGGAAGTTCTGGTAAACCGAGACTTTCTGGTAAGGGTACATTTTCAGGTTGAACTACAATAGGAGGAGCTTCCTGTGTTTCGTTATCACCAAGGACATTAATTAGGTTATCGGATTGGGTTAAATTTACAGGATAGCGGGAAAGGGCATCGGCATTCGTATTTATTTTGCCCTTTTTATACTGGATTTCATAGTCGTATTCCTCAAGTTTTAGTCTCCAACGGACTAGTCTGGAACCTGGATCTTTGCAGTTAAATAGCCAATTCAATGGTTTGTGGTCTGTTATTATTTTAAAACGGCGACCAAATAAGTAGGGGCGAAACACTTTTGTTCCATAGACTATTGCGAGACATTCTTTTTCGGTTACTGTGTAATTAGTTTCTGCTTTATTTAATGTTCTTGAGGAATATGCTATTGGCCTATCTTTGCCTACATCGCCTTGTGACAGAATAGCAGAAATAGCGTAGTTCGAAGCATCACATGTCAACAAGAAAGGTTTTGTAAAATCAGGATAGATTAGGACAGGAGCGGTTACTAATTTGGATTTTAATTGCTCAAAGGCCAATTGCTGTGTATTAGTCCATACAAAGGGTATATCCTTTTTAAGTAAATTTGTAAGGGATTTTGCGAATTTTGAGAAATCTGGTATAAAACGACGATAGTAGGAAGCTAATCCGAGAAAGCTTTTAATGTCTTTGGGACATTGGGGAGTTGGAAAGTCGACTACTGCCTTTACTTTCTCAGGATTAGGTTTTACGCCATCATCGCTAATAATATGACCTAAGTAACCTACTTCTTTACGGAGGAATTCGCATTTGTCGGGTTCTAATTTTAGTTGGAAATTTCTAAGTCTGTCAAAAACAATAGATAGTTTATCTATGTGACTTTCTAAAGAGTGTGAATAAATTACAATGTCATCTAGGTAAACGAAGCAGTGTAATCCCTGCAAACCTGATAAGACCGTATTCATTGTTCTTTGAAAAGTTGCAGGTGCGTTTTTTAGGCCGAAAGGCATTCGATTAAATTCGAAGTGCCCTTGAGGAACACTGAAAGCTGTTATTTGCGCATCATCAGGGCTCATTTTAATCTGGTGGAATCCTGATGCAAGGTCAAGGGTTGAAAAATATTTACTTTGTCCTAATTGGTCTAATATTTCATTTATTTGTGGAATTGGATAGGTTTCACCTATAGTAATATCATTGAGCTTTCGGTAATCAATTACTATTCTCCATTTTCTATTTCCAGATGCATCAAGTTTTTTTGGTACGACCCAAATAGGGGAGGACCAGGGTGATTTAGATGGTTTTATAATATTTTCATTTAACATTTTGTTTATTTGTGTTTGGACTTCTTGTTTATGTATTTCAGGGAAACGATATGATTTTACATTAATTGGTTAATCTGAGGACGTGCGGATTTCATGTTGAACTATATTTGTACTGGTTAATTGGTCACCTGGTAAATGGAATATATCTGAATATTGACTACAGATATCATGTATGTAATTTGTTTCTTCTGAATTTAAATGATCAGTTCGTAAGTAATCTAATAACTGTTGTTTTCTTTCGATACTACTTTGGTTTTTATTAAACTTCTGAATTTGATTTTCACTGTCAATATTATAAATTTTTAATAGCAGATTAGATTTTATCGTGACAGATTTATCAGATGTATTAAGGACTGTTAAATTTACTCTATTATTATTTTTCACTTTAACCAGGCAATTTGATATTAAAAGTGAATTAGAAAGATATTGATCACATATCATTCCTTCTTTTATGCTTTCTGGAACTGAGCATTCGATTACTTTTTCGGATCTTGGTTCAATAATATAAGAGGGTTCATCGAATGATAATTCTGTGTTAAAATTATTTATTTCTAATGAATGTGATTTATAGTTAATTTTACAATTGTATTTTAAAAACAGATCATTACCTATTATACCATCGTATGGAAGATCAATGCTATCGAAAATATGGAATGTATGTGAAACATTTGTATTCGGATTAAATTGTAATTGCAAAATGAAATGACCTATACTTTTTAATGAATTATTTTTTGAGTCAATTCCTTTGACTGTGATATTATCTTCGCTGCATATATTAGGCTTACGAGTTATAGAGCTGTTTTTCACTATACATAATGATGCTCCAGAATCTATAAGAAAGGTAAGTTCTTTTTCATTTATTGATGTTTTAAGTTTAATATAAGGTAAATATCTTTTATTACTAAGGATTTCATACATTTTATTAATCTCTTTTTTACAGATTTTATTTTCTAGGTTAGATAGATCGTGAGTTTGGGGCTGGCTACCCTGTCCATTGATCTTTTGAATATTTAAGGAGAGACCTTGAGTTTGGGGCTGGTTACCCTGTCCATTGGTCCTATTACTATTTAGGGAAGGACCGTGAGTTTGGGGCTGGTTACCCTGTCCATTGGTCCTATTACTTTTTACGGAAAGACCGTGAGTTTGGGGCTGGTTACCCTGTCCATTGGTCCTATTACTATTTAGGGAATGACCGTGAGTTTGGGGCTGGTTACCCTGTCCATTGGTCCTATTACTATTTTTTATTTTATATTTCGTATCGACTTGAACAAGAGGGACTTGCCCCGCGCGATACCTTAACGGGACAGAAGCTAGTTTAAATTTTGATTGCTGTCAGTCTCATCGACGCCTTGATCGTTATTATCTATTTCAGTAAAATTTACTCTTGGACGTGGATTAATCGGAGTAAATGATTGATTTTGCGACCTCCTACTGTTATTATATTCTCGAAGGCTACAATTTTCTAACACATGCCCTGATTTCTTACAGTAACGGCAAAATGGTGCATCTCTTGATGATTATGAACTAGGATTCTGATTATTATAATAAGGTCTTGTTTGTGGTTTAAAATTCGACTCATTTCTATTTGGAATTCTACGAGATGATTCTGATGGTCGGAAGGATTGTGATGATGATGATTTTTGACCATTCGAATAAGTATTATAATTATTTGCTAATTGAGGTCGCTTATATAGGCTTTGCTGTATTCGTTCTTCAGAAATAGCGATATTGATAGCTTGATTTAAGTTCCGTGGGTCCCTACAGCGCACTATATTTGAAATACGTGGATGTAAACCCATAAGGAAGTGATGTAATGCTAAATATTCCATGGCCGCTGAACGGCCGGGGAGTTCACGAAGTGTACAATTAGATAACGTTATTTCCGTTAGAAGTTGAGAAAGATAAGTTTCGACACGCAATGAGTATTGGGTTACATTTTCATTTGAACTCTGCTTGCACTCCTGTAGGTCCATTAGTATATGCGCATAATGTTTGCGCTCACAGAATTGGTTCAGTAGGAATTCTTTAAGTTGTACCCAATTCTTAAATTCTTTAATAGAGCAAGCTATTTCAGCTTTGCCCTGTAGCTGACTATATATATAGCGGAATAAAATATGTTTCTGTATTTCTGTTGCTAAATCGTATGCATTATTGCAATTTATGATGAATGAATTTACGCTTTCTCTTGAGCCATCAAATGGCTTAATGAATTTAAATAGAGTATTGAGATCTAACTCGACCCTGTCTGCACCTGGAGTAGTTCCCTTTCGGGTCGTCCCCTTAGGAGAACTAGCTGGAGGATTTATTTCGCCGGACGAACCGGTTATTATAGTTAGGGCTTCTGAAATTTTGTCGCTTTTCGGCATATTTAAAATTTAAATATTAAAGTTCTAAAATTTAATTCTTGATTCGGATTATTCCACTGAACCCTAAAATATCTTAGTAACCTAATAGACCTAATATAAACAATAGCTTAAGACTTACAGTATAATCAATACGTGGGCGTTAGAGATAAGCTCAGCGACTCGTTGCATGCTCGCTGGATGGGATAACTCGATCGGGATCACACGGATTAATATTATTTTGAATTTTAGCACTTTGCACTTTTTGGATTATAGTTTTTCGTCACGGATGTCAGGACTCTTCACCTCGCCTGGCCGGTGCTGGATACTGCTTTCGGGCTGACTCGGCCCGCAGCTGGGTACCACTTATGTCACAGTGGGCACAAGGGATAATGATGTAACACGACAGGAACACACTTGAGATTGATTTGTATTTATTATAATATTAACTAAAAGTATATATTTAGTTTGATGGAATTTACAGAATATGAGTTTTAGTGAGTTCAGATCACGAGACCACAATACAAAGAGTATACTACTCTATCGATGCACTTTTTATATATATATTTTTTTTTCACGAAAATTTTAATTATGTCACTTTTCACTTTTTTACACAAAAATGTCTTCGGATAGCGTATTGGGTATTTTAGGGATTTACGTATCCCACCGCTGCCACCAATGTTAGAACGGACTTTTTAAAAGACTTTTTAAAAAGAAAATTTATTGAGCTGGAAAAGATTCACAAAACAAATTTATTTAACTGGATTAAACCATAAATTAGGAGGTTAGATATGCGTCCGTGGTGGCCCGTGTCTAGCTCTGAACTGACTCGCAGCTCAAACCTACTAACTAAGATGACAGAGTAGTGATGATGTATCAGCACTCCCGTCAGCAATTCTAGGAACAGCATAGGGATGTAACAGTACGCTCCATCGCCTCCGACAAAGTTATTATTTTACAGGGATGCTGCGATATGTATCTGAGTACATCAAACGAAAAATAGATCTTTTTGGACTACTGACAAAAGGAGACCAGGGGGAGCGTTGGGTGCTCCTCGTCGAAGACATAGCTACCAGGTGGGTCGAGCTATATGCTTTAAATGATGCGACCGCTGAAAACTGTTCCAAGACTCTAATAGAAGAATATTTCCTTCGCTACGGTCTTCCCAGGAGAATAATATCCGACAATGGCTCGCAATTTATTTCGGCCATCATGCAGCAGTGTATGTTTGTATTTGGTGTTAAGCAGGAGTTAATCCCAGTGTATCATCCTGAAGGAAATCCTGCGGAGCGCATGAATCGCGATTTGAGGGTGCAGTTATCTTTGCTCGTCAAGGCCGAACACCGAAATTGGCCCAAGTATCATGCCCATGTACTCTTCGCAATAAATAGTGCTGTATGTGCCAGCACAGGTAAGACCCCTGCATATCTAACTTTTGCGCGTGAACTGCGCACGCCGTTTCAAGCCCATCATGATCTTCGCGGCATAATCAACAAAGAAAATTACGTATTACAGGTAACTCCTTATTTACTAAAATTTATTGATACATTAAAGGACATTCGAGATCGTATCGAGCGCAAACAGGATGAACGAAAACATTTTGTTGATGCGACGCGAATCCCTGCGCCTAACTTCAAGGTAAGGGGACCTGGTGCTACTAAAAGTCCATCAACTTAGTAATACTAGCAAGTGAATAGCCCGTAAATTCATGCCAAAACGTCACGGCCCTTACCGTGTTAAAGCAGTAATTATTCCTAGCACGTTCAATATAGCCGACACTACCACGGACGTTATTATTGGTAAATACCATAGCACGGATTTGACCCCGTTTCTTGATTCGGGTGACTCTCACTCGCCTAATGCCAGTAATGACTAGGGGAAGGCCGCGTCAAAAGGGTCCCAAGCTGGACTCGAGACGTATTCACAGGTTGGAGGGGGAATCTATAACGAGTGCACCGGAGACCGTGCCCTCTCGCTCGCACCACTGTGCGAACGCTCCGTCGGCACACGCACCGTGTGATTCGCGTACGACTCGCCCCCATAAGATCCCCGCGCGCTACCGATCTGACTAGATGATATTCGTGAATACTGTGTGCTATTTTCCCGCATTTTCGCCTTTGTTTAAGATACCTATAATTTTCGGCCTATAAGTTAGTAATATTATTTGTAATAAGTTAAACCATTGTTGAAAACTATATTGTGAAATAGTGTTCCTTTCAATGAACATTTGTGAGAGACATTTCGGTTTTCATTTATTAAAAGCTTATATTTTAATATCAATGATAATATTATAATTTTATTGGAAAACAAACCATTCCGATTGATCCGGTACCTCCAGTTATAAAAATAGATTTTCCCCTATAAAATTCAGGAATCGACACAGTATGATTTTTAGTCCTAGACCGAAGATCATTTAATCTGTAAATAAAAAATGCATAATTAAGTAATTAAAAGTAAATGGCATAATGAAGACGAAGAGAAAATTTAAGGCAGACACAAAAATTAAGGTAATGAAGAATGCAGTTAAATGATTTCTTTTTAATTATTTGTTCGACATTTAATATTACCTCCGTACCATGCTCCAGACATTGCAATTTTGTAAACCACGTCTAAATGTAGAATGCATTTGTTTCTAAGTTGAACGTCGTAGAACTTTAGCTGAAACATATGAAATGGATATTAGTAATTTGTTTTTAGTATCTTAAACTTATATGTATTTATTTAAACCTCAGTTTTAACATAAAAAAATCATTCAATTATTTACATTTGCTACAAATATTTTTATATCATTCGTCAAATTTTTAAACCCAAATTCATCACCAAAGGGTTGAATCTTAAGGTCGATTTACATCACCGCTTACACCAAAACATCAACGAGCTGAGAACCAAGAACTAGAATTCTTGCACAATGTTTAGAATTTTCTTTGCTCATTCGTGTCAATTATGTGGCTGGTAGTGCTTTTCTATGTTTGACTCTGACAGCGATATCCTAATTGCAAGTGCTGCATTTGTCGCAAATACTCAAAACATTATTTTGTCGCAAATACTCAATAACAAAAGAAGGAAGAGTCGTTGGTGGGTTACAAATTTAATGCAACGAAGGAGACTGGATAATGTAGGTGAAACAATGACAGATTTGCAAAAACAACAATAGAGTGGTCAATTCCAAAAATTTTGTGGAATGGCACCAGAGGATTTTGACCATTTACTATCTCTGATCAGCGACAAAATTCAGAAAACAGGTACGAATTTTAGAGACTCGATTCCTGCATATGACAGTCTAGCAGTGACTTAAGAACAAGGCAACTGGAGATTCCTATGAAAGCCTGATGTATTTTAGTAAAATTTATAAATCTACAATATGTAATGCTATTATCTGAAGTATGTGCTGCGATAAATGAAGCATTGCAAGACTACGCTAAGGGGAGCGAACCAAATTATACTTACTATTTTTATACATATAGGTATGTGTAAAAATAGTAAGTATGTCATATATAGTATTAGTGAAAGTAAGTAGATAAACTAAGACAATTTATTTTAAGACATTTATTAAAAAATTAACAATCTTAGAACTTAGGTACACAAAAAAAAACTAGAAAGGAAATTTTAGTTAAAATTGTTAATAAGGTACAAGCAAAGATCCTCTGGTTTCTTCAGTTGCAGCATCATCCGCAATCTGAAATTCATGGCCTGTGTTCATAGTATTTTGTAAATTACTGTTTTCCATTACTGTTGTTGTCTGGTCTGGTTGATTGATCTGTGAATACAGGATGTAGTAATATATTTGTGAACTGTTTTCCATCTGGTTGGGTGGTGGTGATCGATCTGTGATTACCGAATGCAGTAATGTATTTTGTGAACTATCTGAATATGAAGACTGCGGAGTTGATGCAAAATTTGACTCAAAATCAAATTTCCCCAAATTAGCGTCGAACAGTATATTATTTATATGATGCTTTTGTCCGTTTTGAATATTCACGATGTTTTGAAGCTACATGATTTCCAAAAGCTTGACTCTTGTCTCTTATCTTTGAATCATATGTATCTGTTAAAATACGGTAGGCTTCGGCTACTTGAAGATACAGTCAGGCTTAAATTTTTTTTGGTGGTATTGTCGTGTGGCCAAATCCTAGGGAAGTTGAAGGTTGCGATTGAGTTGTGGTGTTTCCTGATCGTACTGAAGCTGCAGATTGTGGATGTGTAGTTGAATCTGACTGTGTACCTCAACTAAGGGTTGGTTGTCAGGGCAGAACATCAGATGGCAGAGTTTTCAGAAACACTACTTTCTATCAGAAATTACAAAATAATGAAATAAATTTGTCTAATGCCTTCCAGAAAGACAACAGAATGTGCAATTCGTATTTGTAGTAGATGACGTATTCTCATTACAAAGACACATCATGAAGCCGTATCCCGTTACACAAGCCCGGGAATCCGAAAAATTCAATTTACAACTACCGTTTGTCAGCAGGACGAATAGTAGAAAATGCGTTTGGCATACTTTTAACAGTTTTTCGTGTGTTCCGAAAACCTATATTACTACAGCCGGATAAAGCATCTCTCACTCGCGTTAAGACCTGCGTATACCTACATAATTATTTGATGAAAAGGAAAGCTTCTAGGGAAGCTATATAATTCACCGGGCATAATGGACAGAATTGATGATGGCGTCGTTATTCCAGGCCAGTGGAGAAATGTAGACCATTTACTATCATTTCTCCCGTTACCCAACACTGGACGAAGACACACTTTACAATGTGAAAATATCCGGAAAGAATTTTCAGACTATTTTAATCTGACTGATATTTTGCCATGGCAAAACAATATTGCATAACTAAATTCTATGAACACCATTTTCAAAATGATTATAAATATTTTATAATCATTTTCGAAATGATTGTATATATACCTACCATTAAATAAGTAAAATAAATAAACATAAGTACCTACTTACCATGTTTTTATTGTTAGTGTCGAAATCAATTGTTTTTCTCGGTTTATATATTTTGTCCATAATAAAGTGGATACTTACTTTTAAATGCAAACCTTTAAACAAATTTTAAATACAATCGGCACCGCTGCCTGCTTTCGTAGATAATGTTTTTTGCCGTTTCTCGGCGGTAAGATGCAAGAAGCGAGTCCATCTTTTTTTTTACTTCTTCAACATTACATTACAGTAGATTTGCAATTTCCTGCCAAGTATCTTGTTTGTAAGTTGTATTTTTATAGTGTTTAATCGTCGGATCCCACAGACATCTGGAATTTTGGTAGGCTTCTGTCATTAATAGACATTTTTCTTGAGACCAATCCATGACACTGACACTGGCTGTTCCTCAAGGGAGGCCATTATAAAGAAGAAGAAGAGACCAATCCATAATTTAATCGATAAGTATGTATACAAATCGCTAGAACACAAGAACACTTTGAAGAGACTGCACGGGGAAGAGAGCACGTCCGAACACGCAAGAACGCTCTAAGCAACTGTTCGCACGCTCTAGCGCCGTTTACATCGAGCGAGCGAGCATTCTAAGGGGCTCCATATACGGCCCGGCCGTGCGGTCGTGTAACGTGTACAAGCGTAGTGAGTTTTCGCGGTGTTTAATTATGACGCAATTATTAAACACGACCGTAGCTCGCGGCAAACCAGAACGAGCTGATGCGATTTGCCGTGTGTGTGCTCGAATCCGTTCAGGACGAACTGACGTCAGTTCTAACTGAAACGATCGGCCTCTCGTCTGTGGAGGCCTTTAGAATATTCCATAGAATCTTTGCGAACTATTATAACCCTACACTGTTAGCAAGAATGCTTAATTGACACTATCCCTTTGACTATGTCAGCAACAGATAGCAGGACGGTTGTTGAGCGCTAGAGAGGAAAGAGTCCCAGTTCAGTCTCAAACCCGGTCGGTCGTAATAATTAATTGTTTAATATAAATTTTCTATTTTCTAATAAATAAGTTTAGTAGTAAAACAATTTTTTTTAAAGTCTTTCGCCGGATCCCGTATAATATTTGGTGTTCGCGGTGGGATTCGAAAAATCCCGTAAAACGTAAAACCCGAATTCGCCCCGATTTGACTGATTCGACGCAAATGAAGTGACTTACAAGTTAGCGAATGTGAGAACTATCCCAAAGCATATTATACAGATCAATCAGTGAGTCTGACAAAACTGTATATAACGTGAATATCGAAAATCACAAAATTTCATCAGCATCATCCTGTCATCATCAGGAGCAACAACATCCCGCTACGAGGTGTCCTAGAAGATCGACGATGGTCCCAGCAGTGATTCCTGTGATCCTGATCTTCCTGTGAGTGAACTTTAATTCTTGCCAATAACTCAGAATCCGTCATTAATTCTTTCTAGATTTTATTTTTTCACGTTCTTTCATAGCACGAAACATATATAGAGTTGTTATATTGTACTTCTAAGATAAGAAGTCTACCCAGTGACCGGATGGTTTTGTTTACATAAGGAATTCCTTGCCCGCTCAATAAGGCAAGGCGTACACTAAGTCCATCGATTTATTTTAATAATTATACTCAACTTAATTCTATCTTATTATTAATCAACACAGTAGAGAAACCAAAGCTCGAGCACATCCAGATTATCAACAAAACCTGAAACAGATATTGAAATTTAGGTGTACTCTTAAAATTCATAAGCCATTTGATGGTAGTCGCGAAAAATTAAATTCTTTCATATCTAATTGTCAAAGTGCATATAACTTAGCGGATATTACACAGAAACCAATAATATTTAAATATATTCTTAGTCAGCTTGAAGGTAAAGCCCAGTCTACGTGTGACATAAAGGAGTTCGAATCCTTTGATCAATTTACTCAATTTATCAAAAATCAGTTCGGAGAGAAAAAACATTACTCACACCTACTTTCTGAATTACAAGAATACAAACAAAGTTCATCGGAATCTGTTAGTCAGTTCGCCTTAAATATAGAAACACTTCTTTCTAAATTAATAACAGAAATAAATATATCCTACCCGACCAAGAGGAAAACTGATCTATCCGGACGAATTGCTACTATACAAGATTTAGCCACACACGCATGAATCCCTTAATCCTGATCCCTGAATCCCTGAATCTCTTAACTCGGCATTAAATTTCGCTATCGCCGAAGAGAAAATAATGTCAAATACAACGAAACGATTCCCACAGTTTAACACTGAAAGACCGAAAATCCAACCTCGTCGCGACTTTTCGTTACAACCTCCGCTATTTCATACGAGTCAAAAGCCTCAACCAAATCAGTTCAGGAGACCAGTCAATACAAATGAACTAATATGCCGATACTGCAAGAACATTGGTCACTCTATAGAATCCTGTAGAAAACGCCAATTTAATAATTATAATACTAACAATAATAGATATAGACAGAACTCTAGAGATCCACCGACAGGAACAAATCCAAGATCGACCCCGGGGTCATCTTGAGCAGTTTTTACTGCCAACAGAGTTCACGAACCAGTAGCCGACGAAGAATACGAATATTTAAACGAGTAAAATTTCCCGGTAGGTATCGGTCGGGAAATTACCCAAGTAAATTAAAATACGATACTAAATCCACTGAATCGTTTACTAATTCCACTGTATCATTCAATACGCCGCGCCTACCTTCTAGTTCCACTGAATCGTATAACAGGCCGCGCCAATCTACTAATTCCACTGTATCGTTCAATACGCCGCGTCTACCTTCTAGTTCCACTAAATCGTATAACAGGCCGCGCCAATCTACTAATTCCACTGTATCATTCAATACGCCGCGCCTACCTTCTAGTTTCACTGAATCGTATAACAAGCCGCTCCAATCTACTAATTCCACTATGTCATTCAATACGCCGCGCCTACCTTCTAGTTCCACTGAATCGTATAACAGGCCGCGCCAATCTACGAATTCCACTGTATCGTTCAATATGCCGCGCCTACCTTCTAGTTCCACTGAATCGTATAACAGGCCGCACCAATCTACCAATTACACTGTGTCAAATTATTCACTATACCCAAATCCTGGTTCAAATATATCAGTCAAAACAGAACATGAAATATATTACACCTACTACATCCACTAACTCTACTATAAATACTACATCTACTAACAATTATACAATGCCTACTACACCTTCTACACCTAATAATTCTAATTCATCATTATTTGGAGAAACTAAAATCTATAACATTAATTATAAATTTTTTAAAAAAAGTACTTACCTCACGTTAAAATTCAGACATCAATTGCTCTAAAACCACTGTCCCTCCTAGTTGATACTGGATCTTCTATATCACTAATCAAACTAAAATCTATTTCAAAAATCCCACCTCTGAGTAACACTATTATAACATTAAAAGGGATTGACGCTGGTGATGGAACTACACCTACATTAGGTATTTTCCATATGCAATTATTTAGAAAAAAATAATGAACAGATAGAAAAAAATAAAAGATGTTAGCCTCGCTCATGACGGAATCATTGGTAATGATTTATTGGAAAAACTTAAATGCCAAATTGACTATAGTAAAAAGGTCTTACACATAGGTGATGAATCAATAAGCCTTATATTCTCTGCACCAATCTATACTATATCCCCTCGGAATAGAATCAGTGATAGAATGCACAGTAAAAAATCGTAATATATCCGAGGGCATCATTCTAGATTAACACATCTCCAACACCATACTAGTCACAAACAGCGTGGTCAAAGTTAAAGAAAATGGTCGTATTAACATAACGGTGGTCAATATATCTGATGAACCCTTCACTATTCATTCCAATCTCAATCTTGATATAGAGCCTTTAGAACAGCAAAATTATGCCCAACATCTACACTCACAGACAAACATTTCAAAAAGAACATAACAGGTACTAAACTCCCTTAGAACAGCACATCTCAATGACGAAGAAAAGGAAGCATTATTTAATATCTGTGCCAATTACTCTGACATATTCTACCTTGTTAACGATTCACTTTCTTTTACTACAGCTATTGAACACAGGATCAGAACCAACACAGACATACCTACACATACAAAATCCTATAGATTCCCGGAATGCCATAAAAAAGAAGTCGAAACTCAAATCTCAAAAATGCTAGATCACAAGATTATTCACCGTGGTTGTCACCAATTTGGGTGGTGCCGAAAAAACTAGACTCGTCAGGGCAACGTAAATGGCGAGTGGTAATCGACTATAGAAAATTAAATGACATCACCATCGGAGAAACATATCCCATCCCTCAAATTACAGAAATACTAGATCAGTTAGTAAAAAGCGATGCTCTATCCCGATTTCCTGTAAATCCCGTTTAAAATCCACTTCTAGATCCCGAACTCGGAAGCAACGACAATAGTACTACAAATCCCTTAAAAGATCCTTTGCTAGAATCACCATCTCATATACCATTCTCCTTTGACGCAGAAGACTTCCTAAGTCCTAACATTATAATGAATCCTGAAAGAATACAAGATCCCGTACCAACCCAAGATTTAAATCCTATAACTCCTCGATAAGGTCTAAACCTTATCGATTTAAATGACCTAAATATCAGCCCAAAAAGCACTGACATAGATTTGGATTTTGATAGTATACCAATTCCTAGCCTCATGGCCGAAGATCCGAACCCGAGTCCTACACCTACTAATGATTCCTACTCAAAATTCTTAAAAGACTGTTCTAATAAAGGCAAAACATTTAACACTATACTTAACGAACACAACGAACACTTGCTAAAAACAAAATGTAATACAATCATAATCCCTACATCTATCGATTTAGACGAATCAAACCCATACATTTCCGAAATCTTGGCAAACATTGAGGATAAAGAAAGAAAATAAACAAGGAAAGAGAACTACACTCATTCTTAAAAATTACTCATTCAAACGAAAAAACTATATACCTAATTTTTACTAAAGTACATTATTTCGACGAATCACCGTATCCCTCTATACATAAATGCCTACAAAACGTTAAGGATGAAGTAGCAAAAGAAAATTTGCCATATCCGACTTTAGAAATCCATACGAACAACATGCTTATACCAAAATGTACAATGCTAACCTACCTTTTCCAGAACACTAAAATCAAAATACACATCTATAATAATAAAATAAATTACCCGACCTTAAGCGAAAGAGTCAGAATCATGCACGAAAACCACGATATTCCAATCGCAGGTCACCTAGGGTCAACGCGAATGTATAACAGAATCCAGGAACAATATTTTTGGAAGGGAATGAGGAGCGATATAGAAGACTTTGTAAAGAAATGTAAATTATGCCAAGAAAACAAGGCACTGAGAAAAATCAACAAAACTCCCATGGAAATTACCACTACGTCGACAGCCCCCTTCCAACGTGTAGCGTTAGACATAGTTGGACCTTTACCAGAGTCGGGATCAGCCAAACATAAATACATTTTAACTCTACAGAATGACCTTACTAAATTCTCAGTAGCATATCCCATAAGAAGTACAACGGCTGAAGAAACTAGTGATTGTCTCATACACTTCATATCCCTTTTTGACATACCAAAATCTATTCTTACTGACCAAGGAACTAATTTCACCTCCGACCTTTTTAAAACAACGTGTCAATTCCTAAAAATTAAGCAAATATGGTCCTCACCATATCACCCACAAACCCAGGGCGCGTTAGAACGGAACCACTCCATACTTAAAGAGTATTTGAAATCATTTGTCAATGAAAACCAGGACAACTGGGCAACATACGTTTACACAGGTATACTCACATACAATACAACAATACATACAACCACTAATTTATCTCCTTACGAACTAGTGTTTGGCAATAAACCTTATATCCCAAACTCACTTTATGAACATGAATTGGGTACAACATACACCGATTACATAAGAAAACTACAACACAAACTTAAATATGCAAGAGGAAAAGCATTAGAGAACATTTTAAAATCCAAAGTAATATCAAAAACTTATTACGATAATCGAACAAAACCTCCGCCAAATTATAAAGTGGGTGACTATGTTTAAACCTCAAAAACCATCTGAGGCTCAGAAAGGCACTATCTCCGATCTGGAAGGGACCTAATAAGATTATTAAAGTTAACAACAATCACACAGCTACCTTGTTGATTAATAGACAGCATGTAACACACCATTTCGATCAGCTTGAACCAGCTGACACTCGATGACTGTAACCTGAAAGAAAAAGGAGAAAGGAAAGATTAGTATATTAAGTAATAGTTAAGATAGCAATTATGAAGTACCTAATAAGCAGTTTAGAATATATAAATAATAAAATAAGGTAACCAACGTTAACTTATCTTATTTCAGCATCCCAATCGATCGCAGCCAGATATTATACAGCCATTCAACCACACTACCGGCATCTTCTTTGATGGGCTAGGAAAACTAAAAGCCATTAATGGACAATTGAATGTTATAAATTACGTAGATATATCTTATATACAATCACATCTTGTAAACTTAAACGAACTCATAAATACAATTAGATTTACCTGTAAACAATCGCTACTTCAACAATGTCTAGACACACTATCTCCTTTAGTGGTCCGATATGAAGATTTAACACAAGAATATGAATCCATATCTCATCTTATATCTAAACGCAACAAGAGGTCCGCATGGTTCAGTGCAGTGGGGACCGTATTCAAACACATTTTTGGTACATTAGATGAAGACGATGCGATAAAGTATGATTCCGCAATTAATGAACTTCAGAATGACGAAAAAACTATTTCACAATTAGTCAAAGAAAATATTCTAATTACAAACTCTTCATTAGAGAAATTCAAATACTCGATTGCTAAGTTGAATGAAAATGAAAAACACCTTAACGATAAAATTAATAATATATTAAATATCACTAACCGTATCTATAGTAATTCGGAAGCATTGAAACTAAACTCTAAGGTTCTCTCCATACTAACTTATCTGGAAAGCGTACTCATGACTCTATCCTTCCAACTGGAAGATTTAACTGAAGCCGTCATATTAACTAAACAAAATATTCTTCTTCCTACAGTTATTAGACCAATCCAACTTTTTAATGATAAGTAACGATAGATACTTACCAAAACACTCAAGAATTTCGACTATTATGAGCCTAGATAACATTCATTTAATCTTAAGCATATCTGATGTCGCATGTTATTATTATAAGAATAAACTTGTATTTATTTTACAAATTCCGCTCGTTTTAGATGATGATTTCATTTTATATCATAGTCTAGCTTTACCTACACCCCATGGTGTGAATAATTCAGATGTATTTAGTATGATACAACCGGATAATAAGTATATTGCTATATCCTATGATAAAATTAATTACTGTATATTGGATAATCTAAAATTATGTAAGACGGCTAATTCTGAGTTATTTCTATGCAAGATTCCAGTGATAATGTTGACAAACAATCATCCTACGTTCCTAAGCAGTGCAAAACAAAAACAGTTAAGGGAGAATTAAACATATGGCAACCACTCAGAAACAATCGGTGGCTATACGTGCAAACTGTTCCTGGCAAAATACATATGGACTGCAGTGTTTCGGGAACCAGTGAATTAAAAGTGTTCGGAATAGGAATATTGAATACTCCTAAAAAGTGTGTTGTGTATACAAAGGGTGCGAAGTTATTAACTTCAGACATTATAATAAACATTACTGTGTTAATTCCTAAGTTAAATTTTAGTGTTACTAATAATCCTTGCTGTAAGCTAGATAAGGAAATCAATGTTATTTCATCTGAGGGAATAAACATTATTAATCTAGATGAATTAAAATTTGTCAAAGAAAACAATAAGATTCTCTCTAAACTAGATAAAGTAATAAATAAGGAACCCATTTTAGTAAAACATGAGAAACACTTATATTTAACGGCATTCTTATACTTACCATTATCATAATCATGATAATAGTTACTTTCAAAATTTATAATGTCGTTTTAAATGTACCAAGATTTAAGAAATTTAAAAACAAGTTTAAGGAAATCCCAACAGATAATGAGATTGAACTGGTCGACATAAAAACAGAATCTGAACCGACAGATTCTAGTTTCAGACGGAGTTTGAAAAAGACGGAATCTGGTTCCAATAAAGGAACCGACATTGAAATGTCTTACCTGAAATTCGGTTCAACCCCGAATTTCCGTCTTCCGCGGGGGGTTGTTATAACCCTACACTGTTAGCAAGAATGCTTAATTGACACTATTCCTTTGACTATGTCAGCAACAGATAGAAGGACGGTTGTTGAGCGCTAGAGAGGAAAGAGTCCCAGTTCAGTCTCAAACCCGGTCGGTCGTAATAATTAATTGTCTAATATAAATTTTCTATTTTCTAATAAATAAGTTTAGCAGTAAAAAAATTTTTTTTAAACGACTTTCGCCGGATCCCGTATAATAGAACGCAGACAGAACAACGAAATAATGCTCTACGTCTGTTTACACTAAAACAACTATACTCTAAGTGTGTTCCGCGGAATCCTAGGGTTCCGCGATACCCCTGTAGGGGTTCCGCAAGAATTTAGAAAAAAAAATCAAAACACCTCTCTCTGGTCGAACGTTTTGACTCCGCCCGCCGCGCCGCCGCCGCGCGTTTACTTGTGAGCGCGCAGTCCCTTTGATAAAAGCCGCCTCTGAATTAGACACTATAGTTGTGAACAAGCGACTTTCGGCTCTAACTTCAAAACATAAAGTCGAGATTGTTTACAACGCATTTTTAGTATTTCTATTTTTATTTCCGCTTTTTGTTTATCAAAGGCGCCGACTCGAGTATTTTTGAGAATGTTCGAGATCGAGTCTAGGACTAAGTATAAAAGCGGCGATCGCGCGTCGCGCCTCGTCAGTCAGTGCATTATTTTGACCCCACCATCCTGACGTGTAACATTATTAATAAAGAAGAATGGAACGTTGGCTTAAAGGCGTTAAACGTATTGCAACAACATCTTCTAATGACGCTGAATGTTCAAAAGCAGTACGCGCGGAGAATGCAGCAATTACCGATCCAGACGATGATGCCACGACGTCAAGCTCCACTATTTCAAAGACGAAAAAATGGAAGTATGATGAATCATATATCAGTTTCGGATTTGTCGATTCCAACGGCTCACCTCTCTGCATGCTATGTAGTAAACTGCTTCCTAATAGTTCCATGGCACCTGCCAAATTGCGCCGACATTTAGAAACTGTACACCCCGAGTCTAAAGACAAGAATAAAGAATTTTTTGTTCGCAGAAAAGAACAGTTATTGGAAAGTCAAAAAAATATGATGCATGTAACACAAACTATCAATGAAAAGGCCACGGAAGCATCATATTTAGTTACCTATCGCATTGCACAAGCAGGTGAAGCGCACACTATCGCTGAAAATTTAATAAAGCCATGTGTTCGAAATAACAAATGTATGCTCGAAGAAAAATCTGCAAAGCATCTTTCTACTGTGCCGCTATCAAACGATACTGTTTCACGGCGAATCCATGATCTGGCAAGCTACGGCAAACAAGAACTAGTTACACGTCTACAAAAAACACGTTTCGCCTTGCAAATGAATGAGTCGACTGATGTCGCTGGTCTGGCTATCTTGCTGGTTATCGTGAGATATCCATATGAAAGTTCTTTTGAAGAAGCATGCTTATGTGTTCACCGGTGCCCACAAACACTACCGGGGAAGAAATTTTTAATAAAATAAACATATTTTTTGAAGAAAATAATCTCAGTTGGAACGATTGCATTGACATTTGTACAGATAGGGCCAAGGCGATGACAGGTAAAACAGCAGGAGCAGTGTCACGCATAAAAAATAAAGCGGCTTATTTTAGTTCCAGCCATTGTGTTCTGCATAGAAAAGCACTTGCGATGAAGCAAATGCCGTCAAATCTAAAATTAGTTATGGATGAAGCGGTAAAAATAATTAATTTTATCAAATCACGACCACTACAATCCCGATTGTTCTCAATATTGTGTGAAGATTATGGCAGCAAACATAAAACACTGCTGCTCCATACAGATGTGCGATGGCTGTCTCGGGGTAAAACTTTAACAAGGCTATTTGAACTTAGAGCGGAGTTACAAATGTTTCTTTCAGCTGATACTTCTTTTAATTTGAAAGACCGTTTGTATGATAAAACTTGGTTGTTCCGATTGTCTTTTATGGCGGATATCTTTCAAAAACTAAACGAATTGAATTTATCATTGCAAGGTAAACAGACAACAGTGTTCCAGGCCTATAACAAAATAACTGCCTTCAAAAGAAAATTAGATTGTTGGATTGTTTGCGTTGATAAGAGAGAAATAGAAAGCTTTACGTCACTCAGTGAGTTTGTTAGCGATAACGACTCAGAAATGTTTCAAGATGATATGTTTGAAGAATTGGTCCAATATCTCGCGCAATATCGCGCGCATCTTTTGAAAAGTATTTTCCCGAAGAACAGAATACAAAAATAAAACTGATTTCATGGATTCATAATCCTTTTTTACCCAACTTGCAAAATCCCGAAAGTATGTCAAACCAGATATAGGAATCTCTTTTAGAAATGTCATCAGATATAAGTATGGAGTCACTGTTCAAAACGATGCCTCTCAACGATTTTTGGTGCAGAATTCGTAATGAATATCCAATGCTTGGCAAAATGGCTCTGAATATTCTTCTCCCGTTCCCAACAACATAATATTTATGCGAAATAGGATTCTCAACGTATGCAGCCACGAAAACAAAATATCGCAATAGACTGGACGCCGAACCTGATATGAGACTGCAACTTTCTTCTATCAAGCCTGACATCAACCAATTAATGAAAAATAAAAAACAGTTTCATACCTCCCATTAGTTAGATTTTTTCTTTTTTAATATCTTGTAATAATGTATTTGCCATGTGGCATGTTAAAGTAAGTAATAATCAGTAACTGTTACATTGTACTTTTATTATGTTTATTAATAAAGAATACACTTTTAAAAACTATTGTTTTATTGTAGGGTTCCGTCAAGTATTTTGCTTTCCAAAAGGGTTCCGTCACCAAAAAAGTTTGAGAACCGCGGCACTAAAAGAATTTGAAAAGTGGGGATATAATGAGCATTCGCTCGTCTGATGTACATAACCTTTAGAACATTTTACTGAGCACTTTTGACAGATTATGATTCTAAGTCAAGTGTACTGTGCATTTGATAAAAATTTATCGTATTATATTCCGGATAGCTTCTACGGATAACATGCAGCTGATGGCGTGCCAGGTATTATAATCCGTCTAAATTAAAAAAAACATGCAAGTGGCTCAAAGCTTTTTGGCATCAGTACCTAGTCAATTCTTACCTACTATGTGCGAAATTTAATGTTTCCGCTTATCGTAGCAATCAAAAAAATTGTGCAAAATACGTCTTGAACATCGAAATGAAAAAATTTATTGCTTCGAATTTGCTATATTAAGGTAAATAGGTAATAACGTGCAAAAATATTTTATTAACAATTTACTAAAATAAAATTTTAATAAGGTAGTAAACTAAAAAAAAACAAGTTTCCTTCTTCAACAAACAAGAACTGAAATAGAATAGCAACATTATAGAAAACTGACCTGCACCCGACGGAAGTCCAATTCAATCTGACTAAAAAACTATGTTTTTACTAAACGGAAATAATATAGGTTTCCTATTGCATTAGCTATAATACAATGGGAAACTCAGCAATTTTACTACACATATGAACTCATGCAACTTGCGATATAACAACCCCCGTTAAGATCGATCATCACATCTCAAAGTGATGAGAGATTACGCTAAGGTTAACGCGAGAGATTGGACTTTCGTTTGGAGTATACAAGAAAACAGCTAAATTACAAAAATATTTTATTTACTTAAATTTATTCAAAATACTTAATTATCACAAATATTATTAGGATTTCTTAATATATAGTTATTACATTATTGTATAAAATAAGTACCAATTATTATTATTGAGAATTAATGTATAGTATTATTATATCTGCATTAATATTTAAATCATTTAACATTTACATTAAAATTCATGATCTTTTATTATATTGGTTAACACAAAATTTCTTTTTAAAGGAGTTGGCGTGTTAATAGACGTTTCCTCCAACACAGAATCATTTTTAATACTATTATCCTCAAAGACAACAAGAGATGCTGGATGATCAGTGCGAGACTTGGAATTATGGCACTGATTAAAAATTTGAATACAGCAAGGCGATTTCTTACAAGTTATATTTTTTCGACATTTATACATCAGATATATTATAAATATAATGCTGCTTAATAAGCTTAAAGAAATGTAGTGAATGCCGTATGTCTCTAAGTGAGATGGGTTTTCTAATTTATTTAACTCATCTTCCATTGAGCGAAGATGGATGCTGGCATGTAGTAATGAGTCAAGATTGCCAATATTTTTTTAAACTAGAGTGTGGAAGTTTTGCAAATGTTTTATTAATTTTTGAATGTTCACAACAATCGTCTAGTAATATGTTGAATTTTGATACTACGTTTGTTACGTTACCGAGTGGCGTTTTATAAAATGCTTTACAATATTTAGGTAAGGTCAGGATGCCAGTTCCGAATAATCTGAATTTACATCGGACTTTTCACAAGTAATATGGCATTTCCCTGGATCTGACTGAACAAAAATCCATCGATTAAAACTAAGTTTGTGGAATATATCTATAGAACCGTGAATTATTTTAGCTACACAGGAATCAGGGAGTTTAGTAACCACTTCACTTAATAAAGTTGTTTCGCACGTAGGGTTGGCAACGACTGAAAATAAGTCGGCGAGCACACACACATAACACTTTTCACTGATTAGTTTACAATTGTCGATGTCCCTTAATAGCGAGTAGAACATGCGATCACCTGTTACTGCTACATATGAGCTAGTTGGCTCGATTAGAATGTAGGTGTCTGGTTTCAATATATCATATGGAACTGGTAACGGTATTATATTATAAAGATTATAGGTTTGAGGTAGGACTAAAGGGATGTTGAGGACGAATATTATTTTATTTTGATGATAATAACAAATTAATTTGGAAATATCTGTTAGTTCCTGTATATTTTATAGCGTTAATGGTACAGGCAAGTCATAATGACTAGGAAGTTTATTTCTATGTTTATCTAATTCATTATATAATTGGTAAGGACTCAGTACAGTCGGGTGTAAAACGTTAAGTTTTGCAAATAAAATAGCATTGCTTATGTCATCGATATCGAAAGATGACGTTAGGATTATAGCTTCTAAAGAATTAGATAAGGAGTTAATTTGAGTTTTTAATGTAAGCTTATCGTTTGTGCTAGAAATCGAGTCTAATATTTTGTGTATTATCTCCATATTTTCTAAAAGATGTTTTTCATTTAAGTTAACTTTCGACATAGAATTATTAAATGATGAAATGGTAGATTGTATAACATGGATATTATCTTTCATAAGATGAGCGAGATGTTTTTCATCCGTCTATACACTATTTATAGCTTCTGAATATTTGACAGCGTCTTCGGCGTCCAATGTAACGAAGATAGTTTTTAAGATAGATCCTCCTAAATCAATGAGACCTCTTTTAAAACGCTCTTTAGTTTTATCATTATGGAGTAAATATGATACAGAAGAAAACTTGTTAACATTAATGAGATGCTGATTTTTCAGCGCCGAAAGTGAATTAATGCAGTCCGACTGTATCTTGGATGATGTAAGAGAGTTACAAAATACATTTAGCTTTTCTAATAAAAACTCTATTTTATCTAATTTAGGTTGGATATGACTTATATCTAAATATGCTAAGACTTTCCAGTCGTTATTAGTAAACTTAAGATCTAAGAGCTTATCAAAATAAAGGCCTGGACTACTAATGATGGGCGATACGAAATCTGATCTAGCTAGCGGCGACAGCGCGCATCTCAAATAGAATGAAAGAACTTATGTTACGATTACGTTATACTTACTATTGTTACTACTAACTTACTGACCTAGGACACTATGCTGTGTCGTCACTTGCCGGCTTTATTTCATCGAAATGATGACGAACGTGCTTACGATTAATTTATAGCGTTGCCGTATGATTACCATTTAGTTTTATTATTTTATACGGACCTTTCCACACTGGGGATAAGGCCTTATTTTGCTTGTGGTTGCAACGGACATACACCGTATCGCCAGCGTTGTATATAATAGGCTTTGTTCGAACATCATAATAATTTTTAGATTTTTCTTTAGACGTCTGAATATTTTGTAGAGCCTTTTTACGGCTATAATAAAGTCGATGATTTAATGCTCGAATATAATCTGTATAATATATGTTGTTATCAAGGACGTCTATGCTAGATGGTAAATAGGGTTTAAAGCCAAATAATAGTTCTAATGGGGAGTAACCTGTCGTACTATGCACATTTGAATTGTAAGCTATCATAGCGCTTGGGATGTAAAGGTCCCAAGTGTTTTGATTTTCGCCTATATAGGACCTCAAATATTATTTGAGGGTAGAGTGGCTCCTTTCTAGCGTGCCACAAGTTTGGGGATGATATGGTGAAGCAAAAATATGTTTGATACTGAATAACCTTGCTAGTTGCTTAAAAAGGTCAGAACAAAAGTTTGTGCCTTGGTCGGAGATGATCATTTTGGGTATTCCCATGTGTGAAATATAATTAACGAGTGTTCTAGCTGTGTCTTCAGCTGAACATGACTGCATAGGATAAGCTTGTGAACATTTAGTGAGGTCATCTTGTACGGTAAGTAAAAATTTATATTTATATTCATATGTTTCAGGAAGTGGACCGACCAGATCTAAATATAGATTTTTTCGTTGGGTCGCGATGCTGTGGAGGTTATTATCATCGGAGCCCGATTGGTTTGTCGTAACGGCTTATTAATTTGACACGAACGACAATTTTTTACATAATCTTCTATGTCTTGCCTCATGTTTTTCCACCAAAATTGGGATTTGATTCTTTCTAGCATACGAGAGATACCTGGATACCCAGCGAGAGGTGAGTCATGATTGTTTTTAAGATTTGTTTGATTTCGCTCGGTGTTGGATATTTTATACAATTATGATAAATATGAATTTTTATATTAGTGGTATGAAAAAGAAACGCAATAATATTATATATTTTTGTAAACGAAAGTTTAGGGAACGGGTCTGTAAAATCTGATAGTGCTAATTCCTTCTCTACAGAATACCAGTATTTTATCATGTCTCGATATTCACGGAGGACATTAAATATATCCTTGTAAGTCAATTCGTCAAAATGATTTAATTTAATAAACAAATGTGTGAATACATGGTTATCATTGGAAGTTGAATAATAGGTATGGAGTTCGCGTTCAATATTTCGAATGTTAGGGTCGCTAGTAGATGCGTTTATGATATCACTACAATATGGAATAGATTCGTCTAAAACAAATGACGTTGGATACGCGATTAATTTTATTTTAGTTTTTAATAAACTTTCGTTATGTTCTTGAATAACGGTGTCGAAGGTAACACCGGGTTGTTTTGAGATTTGCAGAAATTGATCGTAAGTTTCAGATATTGACGGAAGATTATGAGAATCGATGTCACTTCCGGGTGACAGTGTAGGGTTACATATCATTGAATTATCAGTTTTATCATCTAGAATGAGTATTGGATAGCGAGATAATGCGTCAGCGTTTGCATTTAATTTTCCTTTTTTATATATAATTTCATAATCATATTCCTCTAGTTTAAGACGCCATCTAATGAGCCTGGATCCGGGATCTTTAACGCTAAATAGCCATACTAGCGGTTTGTGGTCTGTTATGATTTTAAATTTACGCCCATATAGATAAGGGCGGAATGTTTTTACCCCGAATAAAATGGCTAAAAATTCTTTCTCTATGGTAGAGTAATTACCCTCGGCTTTGTTTAGAGTTCGTGACGCATATGAGATAGGTTTATCTTTGCCTATTTCTCCTTGAGATAATACGGCACCTACCGCGTAGTTAGAGGCGTCGGTAGTTAGTAAGAAAGGTTGATTAAAATCGGGATATTGGAATAGAGGCGCTGACGTCAATTTATCCTTCAGATTTGTAAAAGCTCGTTCTTGTTCATGAGACCATTGAAATATTGTATCCTTTTTTAAAAGATATGTCAATGGTTTTGTGATTTGTGAAAAGTTGTTTATAAAACGTCGATAATATCCGACTAGACCTAGGAAGGATTTTATATCCTTTGGATTTTTAGGTGTTGGGAATTGAGTTACAGCTTTGATTTTATCCGGATTTGGACAGACACCCTTGTCTGTAATTATGTGGCCTAAGTAAGCGACTTCGCGCCTTAAGAACTCGCATTTGTCAGGCTGTAATTTTAAATTGAATTTTCGTAAGCGGTCAAAAACTAATTTAAGTTTTGAAATATGACTAGGAAGGTCGTGGCTATAAAAGATCGTGTCATCGAGATATATATATGCATGTAGCCCTTGAAGACCCGAGAGAACTGTGTTCATCAGCCTCTGAAATGTGGAAGGTGCATTTTTTAGCCCAAAAGGCATTCTTGTGATTTCGTAGTGCCCGGAGACACTCGAATTTGTGTTTATAGTAAATCCCGTTTTTGGGGCGTCCTTTAGACTCATTTTGACTTGGTGGAAGCCACTGGATAGGTCGAGGGTGCTAAAATATTTACAATGTCCTAATTGATCTAGAATATCGGTGATGAGAGGTAGAGGATAACTTTCCGATACAGTGACGTCATTTAATCGACGATAATCTATAACTATTCGCCACTTCTTTTTACCTGAGGCGTCCATTTTCTTAGGAACGACCCATACCGGGGCACTCCAAGGTGAAAAAGAAGGACGTATGATATTTTGGTTAAGCATTTTTCGAATTTGTGAATCTACCTCTTCCTTATGGCATTCTGGGAAACGATATGATTTTACGTGAATAGGAGGCGCGTCTCCTGAATCTATAGTGTGTTCGATTGCACTTGTAAATGATAGAGGTTCACCTTCCATGTGAAATATATCAGTGTAATGTGAGCAACATTCTAAAAGAGTTTCTTTCTCTTCATGGTTTAAATGAGAGCAGCGAATAAGATCGAGTACCTTTTTCACTCTATCTGAATTAGAATAGGAAATGGAATTGACGAATTGTGATGATATGTTTTTAGAAGTATTTTCTGGTTCATAAGGATTTAATTCTACGGCGTACTCTTTGATTTCAATGGCTGAGTTAGTAGTATTTAAAATTGTTACGTTAATTCTTTTATTAGATTTTATTGTGACAATACAATTAGCGAAATAAATGCCATCTTTTAAAATATGATCTAATAATAACCCTTGATTGTTCGGATAACGCTCGGGTGAGTAATTTGATACCGCGCACTCGATGACGGCTTCGGAACGAGCAGGAATTATGTAAGTTGGCTGAACATAGTTCATATCCATGGTTTGCCCGCAAATATTAATTAATTTGGATTCGTAATTAATCTTAGCTTTAAAATAGCCTAAAAAATCACTACCGATGATGCCATCATACTCTAGACTTACATCATCATTAAATATATGAAATTTATAATTATAAGTGTTATTAGATAAATAAAAATTGGCCTGAGATGTACCTAAAGATTCAGAACAATGTTCGATGTTATTGATCCCTTTTATCTTAACTATTTCGCGGGATAAAATATATTTTTGATTTAAGCTGGATTTTTTATAAGGGTTATGCTTGCACCAGTATCTATTAGAAACCGTAAAGGACGCGTAGATAATTCGGTCTTTAAATTAATGTGAGGCAAGGATATTTTTGTAATGAATGAATTTATCTCATATATTGGAGTTTGAAAATTAGACTCGAATTTATTTTTATTATTAATATAATTTTTTATTATATTTTTTTAATGATTGGACACTTATTTGGGGCTGGCTACCCGTGTGGCGGTCCGACGATTTTGAATTATGGACACGTATTTGGGGCTGGTTACCCGTGTGGTGGTCCGATGACATAGAGATATTGGCACTTGTTTGGGGCTGGTTACCCGTGTGGTCCAATGATTTAGAGATATTGGCACTTGTTGACCCGTGTGGTCCAATGATTTAGAAATATTGGCACTTGTTTGGGGCTGGTTACCCGTGTGGTCCAATGATTTAGAGATATGTCTCACGATACAGAGGCAGAAAACGTGGGAATCGGATTGATTATTATTAAAATTGAAAGATGTTGGATTTTGAGGCTTCGAAAAATCACGTGGCGGATGTGAGCGCCTCTCTACACTATAACATTCCGATTCCGTATGTCCTGATTTTCCACAGGTTTTACTTTTAGATTTGGTAGTTTTATATAAAAGATTTTGTATATTTTCCTCTTCTAGGGCAATATTGATTGCATCATTAAGAGACTTAGGATTTCTACACCTAACATTATTACTTATTCGCGGATGAAGCCCTAAGGAAAATGAAAATAACGCTAAATCCTCTGTCATAGCGATTCGACCAGAAATATCTTTTTTTAAAGATTCAGAATTATAGATTTCGGACTGTAAATCAGTAAGACAGCTTTCAACACGAAGCGCAAATTGTGAAACAGATTCATTTAGTTGTTGCTTACACGACTGTAGATCTAGCAATAAGTGATTATAATGCTTTCTCTCACCAAAGTTTTGCTTCAGAAAACATTTTAACTGGTTGAAATCGTCGAAAATATTATTGGAACAAGCAATTTGGGCTTTGCCCTCTAGACGCGATAAAATATATTTAACAATGTTTTTTGAGATTGTGATGCTAGATCCAAGGCGTTTTGGCAATTAGTAAGAAAAGCGGTTAGAGTTTCACGATCTCCTTTATAGGGACTAATAAAATTACATAATACATTAATGGGAAATTGTTCGCTAAGTAAAATGTCTGTCTTCTCACAGCTTTTCTTGCTTTCGGTCGACATTGTAAAATAAATTTAAAGAATACCTAGATAAGGACGTTATGTATGTATATAATTTATTCGATATTTGTGGATAATTACTTATATACGTGAAGGATTAGAGATTGGTGAGGAAATTGGTAAGTATATTGAAAGACACTCAATTAAAATAGCTGAAATGTAGCAATAACAAATAATAATATGTTTTACTCACAGGGTTGACAGGATCACCAGGAACTTGAGCGGCATTACAGCAACGACGAGTTAGCAGCAGGTAGCGGCGTGGCAGTGCGTTTCCAGTAACGCAACCAATGTCAGGAACAACAGGAACAGCAGTAGAACGGTGGCAGGAACGGCGGCAGAAACGGAGATGCTTTCAGCAGCGACGGTAGCAGGAATCAACGATTGCGGTTGCGAGGTTAGGTAGCGGCTGTGCGTATTTTGCACGAGCAAGATGTCGGGGACAGGACACAGGACTGGTCTGCAGGCTTACGAAGTAAGGCTGACTGTCGAGACTCAGTATGCACAAGAGTTTGACGAAGTGGACACAGAAATGATTTGGACACTGTTCAAGATCACACTCCGGAGTTGAATTGGTTCATAGAGTTATTTTTTTTTCAGCACAGTTTTATTCGCGAACCGTTATGGAATACCAGTGGAACGAAAGCGCATAAATCAACACTGGTATCCCACTTCTGACACCACTGTTACGGGGTGGTTCAGGATTTAGTTTTTAAAAAAAAACTATTTTAATTGACACACGAAAATATATTATAAAAAAGAACTTAGAGAAAGACCTGCACCCGACGGAAGTCCAATTCAATCTGACTAAAAAACTATGTTTTTATTAAACGGAAATAATATAGGTTTCCTATTGCATTAGCTATAATGCAATGGGAAACTCAGCAATTTTACTACACATATGAACTCATGCAACTTGCGATATAACAGTACCTTGCATCCAGTGCTATTTGTGAAAGACATATAGGCATAGATAATACAGTATATATATAGAGACATATAGGTACTTCGTACTTTTAGGTGTGTGTATTTAATTTTTAGATTTAGGAATAATGTTATGTACGTGTTTACTTTATATATATATTTACATTAGGCTTGACTAGGCTAGATTAGAGATTATATAAACTTTTTAGTGTTTGTGTATAGGTTAAAACTTTAGATTAGGATTAATTTTAGACTTAGATAGACTTTTAAGTGTTTTATGCTTACTTACTTTGTTTATTACAGTAGTTTAGGTTTCACTTAGGTTAGATTAGGCAAGTTAGGTTGGCTAGGTAGAGAGATTTTACTTAGGTCTACTCTACTCACCACATCTTAAAATACGTTGACATTGTTGTGTTCCATTCTGTACAGGTAGGTATGTAAAATACTTATATTTAAAAATTAAATCATTTTGATAAAAAAATATATAATTGTAAGTCATGAAATGTTTCTTACATATTTGAGATTCACAAACACTTTTACATCATTTTCCAAAACCTACAGAAACTGAAAGGTTTCGAGAATGGGTTTTATCCATTGGAGGAAATAATTATACAATTTGATAATTATACTATTTACAAAAAAATTATGGTATGTCATGCTCATTTTGAAGAAAAGTATTGTTGTCAAAGTAACCGAATCAGCAATATTGCAGTACGTTGAATTTACCAGGTTTGTTTGCATAATAATTTTTACTCATTATTAATGAAAACACTGAGTACCAGTCTATATTGAAATAATACTGTTATCTCAGTTTGGCCATACAGCAAAGCAATGATGCCAGCTTCTTTGGTACTTTACCAGCAGTTTTTATTCCTTTTTTTTTTCATTTAGACATAAACTTACAAAATATAGTTTAGATAATAATTTAGGTAGGTACTCTAATTATTTTTAAATAATACTTACACTTTCTAATTGCTTTGACTTAGGGTTGTTTTTTCAATCGTCAGATAACTCTTACCTGTGGAATAAATATGTGACTTTGACAGATTTTTCATACAGAATGCTATTCATAATTTCAATTTACAAATTCCAGGACCACTTTCTATTCCAAGGTTTACAATCAAGGATAGATTGCCATTGAGAACTCTCAATATAGACAGTTCCCTAAGTTGTGCTCCATCAACATCTGCAGGTATTAATTTAATATTTTTATTTAATAAGCATTAAAAAGACGTCTGTTCATTAAATTACAAAGTCTTATAGTGTGAAGAGTGCAACATCTAACAAAACAAACTGAAACTTGAAAAAATTGTTAAAAAAATTGTAAAAATCTAGAGATGTGGGAAATAAATACAGAATGTATAATAATTACTAATATTATATTTAGCCAAAAATATTATTTCTGTTAATTATTATGAACTATATGGAAAAACTGTGATATTAATATTATTTTCATGTTTTAGGTCTATTTCTTGATTTATCTGCTGGTCTTCAATCCATGGAAAGCCCTTAATGGATGAAAGAAAACATTCCTTTGAACATTGCTTTAACCTCTACAACTGATGTTACAACAAAAGAAACAACTGCTGGTAATATACTTTTTTCTTTGCAATCTGTGTGTAGTCTGTTATTAAGGACGCTATCACATTTTTTCACAAAACAGCTAATGATACTTTGTATTTTTATTCAGAAATCATAAATCTTTTTTAGAGTTTTGATATGTCCTGTATTAGATAATATAGAAGGTTTTTTTTAATTAACAGGGAGAGCAACTTTGAGGTCTCTGTAGGCGATGATGAGCAAAATGAAATATTACTTGTAATTTGTAACAACATCTATTGGTAATTTGTTTTATTTGATTTACCTTAGGTACCTACCAACTAACGTTGATTTTTTTATTTCCAGGAGCAGGATTGCGCAAGCAAAGAATATAAGCCAAAAGGCAGAAGAATAGTGGAGATTGGTTACCTTTTTGAGCAGCTAATCCATATTAGTAGCCACACTTCTCTTTTTGATTGCGGCATGAAGTATCTCAGCATAATTAAAGAAAACAAAGCTGGCCTTAATTCGACATTTGAACTTCTTTGCAAAATGTGTGGTGAGAAGTTTACGCTTGAAACAGTGCCCAAAGACGATAGTAAAATGGACATCAATCAGGAAGTTGTATCTGGAATTATGTCCACTGGTGCTGGTTATGCCCAGATTAATACTGTCCTTGCCCATGCTGACATCCCACCGATATCTCTGCGGTTGTATCAAATTACACATGATCAAGTTTACCAATAGTGGGAACAAACGGCAGACCATTGCATGATTGAGGCAGGTAAAGAAGAAGTCGAGCATGCTAAACATATCAGGAATGTGACATCTCAAGGAGTGCCAATGATAGCTGTAATTGTGGATGCATGTTGGAGTAAGCGTTTATACAGCACAAATTATAATGCTTCTTCTGGCGCTGCTGCAATTGTTGGACAGCACAGCAAAAAAAGTGCTTTACAGTGGAGTGAAAAATAATTATTGCGTGACATGTTCTCGTTCAGCAAATAAAGAAATGGAGCCACCAGAACACGCATGCTGTTCGAAATTTCAGTGATCCGTCAATTGCAATGGAAGCTGCAATTATAAAGGAACGTTTTAAAAGTTCCTTACCTGACCATGGACTTATTTATTCCCACTTAATTGCAGATGGACCTATGCTTGCATTAGAAATGCCCAGCCATACGAAAATTTAACAGTAGTTAAAATAGAATGTAAAAACCATCTTTTGCGGAATTATTGCAATGCATTTCTAGCACTCGCCACCAACACTTTTTACCACATTAAAGGCAGAAAACTATTAAAAGAAAAGTATTTAAGATTACGTTCGGGAGTTGATTCGTCCATAAAATACTGGTCTTGTCAAGATACACCATTCACAGAAAAAGTAATCAATATAAAAAAGTAAACCATATTTTTGCAAAAAACGAACTCCGAAAACTTTGTGCCCGAAATGATACATTTTGGATTGTTTCAAAATGTTACAGATTTGGCGCATAGATTATCCCAACATGCGTAAAGTTTGCATATAATATAACAAATAAGTTAGTCGAAAGCTTTAATGCCAGAGTTGCAAAATATATAGGCGGAAAAAGAGTTAATTATGCATTAAACAGGTCATACAGCAGACGATGTGCAGCTGCAGTAATAACATTCAATACCAGCGGCACATTACAGACATATATACACAGATTTATTTTTGGGACTGATGCAAACGCCAGAATAATTCAGTTAGAAAATGGACGTAGAGAAAAAATTAAAAAAGAAGAAATGTTAAAAAGAAAAAGTCTATTAAAAGTGCTACGGTGAAAGACTCTCATTATGGCGAAACTTGCCAGAAGCTTGACATGGATGTACACGAGTACAATAAAGCCAAAGAAGACTTTTTACTATCGTTAGCTGTCTGACAGCGTCCTGGTTTGCCAGTTTGCAAGAGGCGTGCAAATACCAACTGCGTTCCTCTTGTTAAACAAATCCTGTATGGCAACGATCTCAGCAACGTCCTTTCTATAAAACATGGCAGGAACAACGAGCATACAGCGCTTCAAGAACTAAAAAGTGCTTTAAATTTGAACATCCAAGAATGTGGATTGTTCATAGACAATGAGTTTTCATTTCTGGGTGCTACTCCGGACGACAAATACGATCATGGCATTGTAGAAGTGAAGTATCCATCATCTGCTTTTAATATAGAGCCCGACATAGCAATAAATCAAAAGAAAATTGACTTTTGGGTTTATAAATCGGACGCTTTCATAGTCAATAAAAAAAGCAAATGGTACTACCAAGTCCAGGGCCAGTTACAAATAACTGGTAAAAACACGTGTGTATAATATATACGTGTATAGTATATAAATAATACGTAGAAAGAGACAATATAAGAAGAAGGCTAAGAGAGCGTGATATTACACCTTTCAGACCCGCAAATGAACACTTAAATTGGACTGAAGCTCGCAGGCAAGCTCGACTAAGATTTGCTCGTGAACACTTAACGTGAACAGACTAATCTACCGTAGACGACGAGAGCGATATGCTTGCATTGCATTGAGGAGAGGGTTCCATTTGGAGGCCGGTCTTGTATGGGTTGGGGCGGCATATCGATGGATGCTCGAACTGAACTTGTGTTTATTGACGCAGACATAATGGCCGTGGTTTAACATCACATCGCTATATAACGGAGATATTGGACCCTCATGTGGTACCTTTCAGCGGATTTATAGGCGAAAACTTCATTCTGATCCAGGATAATGCTTAAAGATAAAGATAAAGTATTGATCAACTTGTCTCGCTGCGTGCGGCAGAAGTTGATCAATACTTTACTCAGGTTGAGATTAGTTCCATGGATTGGCCAGCACGTAGCCCGGACCTCAATCCGATATAACACGTAGTGGACAACCTAAAAAGAGCTATATTTACAAGAAATCCGGTCCCAACAACGGTTGCGGAGCTCAAACAATACTCCGCAAGATCGTTTAAAAACACTGATCAGGTCGATGCGAAACCGACTTGAATCAGTAATAAAGGCAAGAGGAGGTAATACACCTTATTAAAAAAAAACTTTTTCTTTTCATAGTATTGTAAAATGTTCATAATAAAGCCGTTTTTGTTCTATTCACTGTTTTATTCCAAAAAGCTGCAAAAGGAGTAATTTTATTCTTTTGAATGGTATGATGAATCTGTGTACACATCAAAAGCTAAAACAGAGCGCCAGTATTGGGATATTGTGAACAAAAACTTTAATCTTTGTTTTCACATTCCTAAAAAGAACAATGTGAAGTATAAGCATGACGCTTATCGTAATAATTCTAACCCTACTGAGAATGAGAAAGTTAACTATGAAGATCATGTTAATGCGAAGAAAACTGCATGGAACATAAAGCAGAGTGATAGAGAAGATGCGTTAGAATCTCAAGGCAAGATTGTGGCTGCTGTCTTTGATTTTCAAAAAATATTGATTGTCCCCATGGTCAAATAAGCATTTTCTACTATAAAAGAAAACTATCTGCGCTCAATATCACAGTTTAGTACATGGCTAAGAAAAAAGCAGTTTGCTATATGTGGTACGAGACCATAGCAAAACGCGGTGCCAACGATGTTGCTAGCTGTTTATTAGATTACATTGCAGATCACTTTAAAGAAGGAGCCAAAGAATTTTGGTTATGGTCTGATATTTGCGCGGGCCAAAATCGGTACAGATTTGTACTTTTTTATATTTATATGTTGCTAAAAAATACAAAGTCTGAATCACACATCGATTCCTATAAAAGGGGCACACTCAAAACGAAGGCGAAAGTGTGCATGCCCTCATAGAGCGTACATCTTTTTCAAAAACGATTTATACTCCAGCGTGGCGTCTACTTGTACGGTGGGCAAAAACTGAAGGAGAACCGTATTTGGTTAAAAATATGACTCAAGAAAGCTTCTTCAACTTTAACGTTCACGTAAAAGACAAATTGTGGAGCAAGAATTTTAGACAACAGAAAGTATTGTGGACTAAAGTTAAGGAAGTTTTCGTTGATAAATCAGAACCTAATAAACTTTATTAAAAGTACGACTTAAAACAAGAAACCTACGAATGCGTGATCATTCGAACTGATGCAAGAAATTTAACTGCAGTACCTGTATAAGGAAATGCTTATTCGTCACTATTGAAGCTAACAAAATCTAAATATAAAGATTTAATAAGTATGTGTGATTCTGGCGTCATAAATTGAAGCAATGCCATGTTTTTTAAATCTTTACTACATAATTCTACAGACCGTGATGATCAAAGAAACAGTAGTGACGAAGTTTCTTAAATTACGATTGATCTCATAAAATAATTATAAAGTGATTAAGACTGATTAAATTTACTGATTGTGATTTAAAATAATTCATAGAAAGTTAAAAAGTTATTTCATTAAGATATAAGTATAATTAATTATGTACAATTTAAATATCTGGTAGATAATTCAAATAAAAACTAATTTGATTTAAAATACTTCTTTAACTACCAGATGAGGATAAGAGTAACATTTTTTTGTTAAAGATTTAGTTTACTATTTTTATTAGTTTACTTTTTTATTATTTTATTTTTTCTATTGGTTCACTTAGGTACTAAAATATATTTTTTTAAATTTGTTATTGTACGTTCAAATAATGATTATGACTAAAATTTTAGAACATATGTAGCATACACGTTGACATTGGTGTTAATTCATAAACAAGGTTAAAAACATATTTTTTTTATATTTAGTTGTAAAAAATGTTCTGAGTTCGTTTATTTAATTAAAGTTTTGATAATAACATTGGTCTTTTCATAATCAATTTGAACATTAGGGCTCAATTGTATTTTAAGACATGAAAACGAAACATCAATTCCCTAAAACAAAGTCATATATAAAGATGTAAACTAGATTTTCGAGATTAGATTTAAAACTAGAGATTCGAAAATAATTATTAAACTCTTTAAAAATATATGAAAATAAAGGAATTAAACTCTTCAATAGTTTTTGCTTATTTTTTTCCGAAATTTTTTATATTTGCGTTAACAATTTATGATTATATTTACACAGAACTTCAAAACTGAGATACTGTAAACCGATAATTTTTATATACGATTTTTTTCTTGAGACCCGACGATATATATAAATATTTTTTGTTTGTATGTAAAGTGTAATTAATTATATCCATTATTATAATCAATTCTAATCCTAATAAATAGTCCTTCACCATGAACATGTATTCTATGTACATTAGGAACCTATTTGCTGAACACATGTTCCTATGTACATTAGGAGCATGTATTCAGAAAATTACGTTTATAATTCACGCGTTGTATTAAATTGATTTATTTTTATTATATAATACAATATTTACAATAAATATGATGTAGCCGAAGAGACTATTCGGTTTAAACCACTAATGTCAGAAACTAAAACTAGGTATTGTAATTTTTTTGGTGTCAGATAAACGAAGTTTCATGTGGAAGGCTATTTAGATATCAAATTTTATTGTATATTTATGTATTTTTTTAAATCAGGCGACAAAATTTAGCTTTGTGCTACGCGAACTAAGTTTCGAGCAAGATAAAATATTGAAATGTCGTCTTAGAATGAAACGTCAATGTGTGTAATGTGTATGTTGTAGTGCGTATATTCCGCAGTACTTCGACCGCATATTATAATAATATTATTTTTGCATTGTATTATTTAAACCATTCATGAAAAAGGCACAAGTTGTATGTATATCGTAAATATTAATGCAGAATAAAAAAAATGGGTAACAATAAATACGGAGAATAAGATACGAATATTTCATAATTTTTTGTGCATTTTTACTTTGGAAGTCGGTTTGGTTTTTTCTTTAAAAATAATAATTTTATTAGGATATTGTTCGGGCTGGTACCGACTTCAAAATTATGATGATTGAGTAGAGAAATAGTTAAAATTTCAGCCGAATTAAATGGGTGATTATTTAGAAAATAAGTTTTATTTCATACTTTTTGTGCTTTTTTACTTTGGAAGTCGGTTTTAATTTTTTGTTTAAAAATAATATTATTCCAATACACTGTGGAGTCAGTATTGTAATTTATTTTGTGATAAAGGTCAGTACAGGTTATATTCCAGGAAGTGCTGTCGTGAATTTACAAATGAGGACGTGATGAATATTATATGATGTTTACTTCTTCAGATCCCTAATAGGTATTAATAGTTTTAGAACGGAAATCCTCAAAACAGACTTACCGTTATTAAATGACAACGTATATCTACTCATTAAGACATTTTTTCATACCCCCGCCCAATACAACTTGAACCACTGTGCGCCGCCTGCGCCGTGATGACGAAACAAACGACTTATCTTTTATCAAAATCGGCCCACGCGTTTGGTCTAAATAGTGCCACAAAGGTACAAACACGCATACATAGACAAACACATTACCCTCCTTTGCGTCGAAATTATTATTATTTACGATAACTATTTATCTTATCACCTGAAGGTTGTATGGGTAGGTGTAGGTAGTAGGTGTGGGTGTAGGCAGTAGGTGTAGGTCTAGGTTGTAGATAGTAAGTGTAGGAACACATACTATCCTTAGTAGGTATAGTTATTATTTATTCATGTTTATAGTAAAACCAGAACAACGTCTGTAGGGTATTCAGCTAATATTTTCATATTAATAGCCTCAATAACATCAAATGACCATGTTCATATTTTTTCTACAAAAATTTGCTATTAATTGAGTATTATTTAAAAGTTTGCACATACTTGCAGCTAAAATTAATTAATTAATAATCTCAGATGGTTAATTTATTTTCAAGAGACTTCCAAAACACAGGAGGAGGCTATCAATTCGTGTGTATGTTACGCTATTACTCCGCCGTTTGTGGACCGATTTTCAAAATTCTTTTATTGTAAAGAGTTGCCTGAATTGGTCCCATTGTCACCAAATAGTAGACCTGGTGATCTGGAGATCCATGAGGAATCGAGAGAAGTCCTCAAAATTTATGGGGACACCGATAGTGATTTAGACGAGCATATGCTCGAGTCACTTTAAAATAAGTCTTTAAAAGAACTTAATGCAAGAGTTGCAAAATATATAGGCGGAAAAAGAGTTAATTATGCATTAAACAGGTCATACAGCAGACGATACGCAGCTGCAGTAATAAGATTCAATACCAGCGGCACATTACAGACATATTATATGCACAGATTTATTTTTGGGACTGATGCAAACGCCAGAATAATTCAGTTAGAAAATGGACGTAGGGAAAAAAATTATAAAAGAAGAAATGTTATAAAGAAAAAGTCTATTAAAAGTGCTACGGTAAAAGACTCTCATTATGGTGAAACTTGCTAGAAGCCTGACATGGATGTACAGGAGTACAATAAAGCCAAAGAAGACTTTTTACTATCGTTAGCTATGTCTGCAGAAGCTAAGCAAACAATTGAAAGAATCACAGTATTACAGAGTGCAAGCCCGCTCTTATTAGAGACTAGAAGGAAACTTTTGATAGCGTCCTGGTTTGCCAAAGTTTGCAAGCGGTGTGCAAATACCAACTGCGTCCCTCTTGTTAAACAAATCCTGTATGGCAACGATCTCAGCAACGTCCCTTCTAAAAATCATGGCAGGAACAACGAGCATACAGTGCTTCAAGAATTAAAAAGTGCTTTAAATTTGAACATCCAAGAATATGGATTGTTCATAGACAATGAGTTTTCATTTCTAGGTGCTACTCCTACACATTGTAGAAGTGAAGTATCCATCATCTGCTTTTTAATATAGAACCCGACATAGCAATAAAGCAAAAGAAAATTGACTTATGGGTTTATAAATTGGACGCTTTCATAGTCAATAAAAAAGCAAATGGTACTACCAAGTCCAGGGCCAGTTACGAATAACTGGTAAAAACACGTGTATATTTGCAGTGTGGACAGGCGACGGCAAAATTAAATATGAATGCGTAGAAAGAGACAATCAGTTCTGGAAGTAAAACATGGATGAACAGGACCTTTAGTAAAATTCTATAATAACTGTTTACTACCATAACTAGTTGACCCTCGATACGCGAGGTCTATGAATGTTAGAGATCATAGCTAGCATATACGCACAAACATACTGACGGAAACAAATGATTGGTAGATGCATATAATTTTTTAAAAAATTTAATCGCAGTTTCACAGTACTACGGTGTACATTTTGTGATTAGTAACCTGCCTTTATAAGATATTATATTATATTTTTACCATAGTACCGTCGCGATACACGAAGGATTTCGTGAAAAATATTACAATTTTTAAATTGTAAAAGCTTTTCTTTTTTTGTCAAATTGTTGACATTTTTTCTTATTGTTGTTATCATTGTTTGTTTGCCAAATAAATAGTAAATTTAAAATTAAAATATGTAACAATTACTATTGTTCTACCTTTTTAAATATTAGTTGTAAATAGATAACCGAATGTAAGCTTTTATATATTGTCTTTTTACGTGCCGACAAATTCCCACGCAATCCATAACTTCGCAACTCAAGATGTTCGCAATTTATTGTCTTTGCACTGCATTTGGTTTTAAAAAAATATTTTATATTTTACAATTAATTTGTAAATAGATAACCGAATGTAAGTTTTTATCTATTGTCTTAGCACGTGTTGACAAATTCCAACGCAATCCTCAACTTCGCAGCACTCTTTGTTACTCATTTATTATCAAATTGTCTACGTAAAATACATAAGCAATTGTTAATTTTCTATGTACAATATTTTGAATTATAAAAAAGGCGTATAATTATATATTATACTCTATTTTTGTTGTATAATGGGGCGAATGAGTAGTGGATACCCTGACGCCTTTAGACATCCTCATTAACAGAAGGAGAGAAGTGCCATGTATGGACACGCAGATGTACCTACTTAGTAACAGTTACCAAGTTCGATTGTAAACTTACGACTAATTTTACTTAATCAATACCATTCAGTAAAATTAATCATTAAAGTTAAAAACTAATACTATCAAATACTAAGATTAGTTACGTCGGTATAAAATCGAGCAGACAGCGGTTTCAATATGTGTGCGTTACTTGTAATGTTGTTTTGCAATTCAGATACCTAAACTTAAGCGGGTTCAAAATGTCATAGCGTCCTTAACAAATATTGTAAACATATCTAAGATGAAGGTAAAATATGCCAGTCAGCTGTTTAGTAGAACAGTTGCATCAAATATGAGGTATCTGTCAGGTAATTCTTTTAAAATATTTTTAATATTTTAAAATCCTTTAAATTTTAAATTTCGTTTAAATTTCGGGCACGTAATATACTGGTTAAGTCAAGATTTATGGCAGAAAAACTCTAAAAAACATAATATAGTATTACTTACTGGTAATTAAAGACCTTTGCCCAGCAGACACACTAATAGCTAATAATAAAAATTAAGATCAAACTGCTAGACATTTGCTCCTGTACGTTCCTCAGATGTGTCGCTACACTACAATAATATAAAACAGCACTGTTGTAATGTAAAATAACACAATAAGTTTATTTCTTTTCAGAAACAGATATATCCTGCCCAAAGAGTGTATTAAAACTGCCGACATATTATGTTGTTTTTCGAAAACTTATTCGACTCATTAAATGGAAGCTTTAATAAATATAAAATACAGCAAACAATTTTTGGGTCCGACAAAAACAAATTCGTGCCATCACAATTTGTGGGAAATCTCATAAATAAATTTAAAAACAATGACATTTTTAAACAAAATATCTGGAAAACACGAAAATATTCCTACAATGAATAATTGGGTATGGACATTGGACGGAATTCAACAATTAATAAAAAACGTAAATAAAAAATATGGGGTTGGTTCTATTTGGACGCGGCACCTAAACCAAGATCCATTGGAATTTTGTTTGGAGCTATTAGAAGCCATGGCTGTCGCAATATTAACCTCACACAACTACAATTCCAAGGTGCATTTACAACACTATTAATCTATAATATGTCCAGTGTCCATTCCATTGGAGCGAATTGTGAAAAGGATTTTTGTAATGTACTCGTATTAAAGTCTTATCGTCACATATGAAAGCAATGCCTTGTGATGAACTTGTGATTTTGATTTTATCCCGGAAATAACATTAAGTGATTTAAAAGATAAAAGTGATCCTCGCGTTAAAGGCCCTCTGGATCTTAGCGGATACTTTGCCTGATGTGCAAAAAAAACATTTTCAAAAATTATAAGAATTGCTCCACTCACATAATAAGTAACAGAGAAAAAGAATTGATACAATTCCGGGATTATAAAAAAAGGGTGGCTTTGTAATCCTACATATAATCTGATTTCATGTGTGTCAGCAATGCAAGACATAATTGATTGTATTGTCAAAAACATCAAATAAAAAATATTAAAAGAATTTATAAAAACATTAGTGTTAAAACATGTTGATTTTGGTTTTATAAACTGTACTATTAATAAGGACAAATTAATCGATTATTTATTGTCTTGCTGATTTTTCATATATTATAATTAACTGTCCTTAAAATGGTCTAAGATCTGAATAGGAGACGACCTTAACCAATGTGTTTAATGGATTAAAAATATATCATGGATAGGTTTACGGAAATTTCTGTCCAATAAACTATTATTATATTATATTGTCGCCAATACTTATATGTATTTTACGTGGCTAGGGTAACAAAAATAGTACATGTTATAAACTACATTTTTATAGAAAAATTACTATATAATAATTTAAATAATTAAATAAATTTTTAATAAATTAAAATTACTATACTATATATAATTATATGAAAATATAGAAAAATTACATTTTTCGTTATTTTAGTTACATTAACAGTTAATGAAGAATGTTTGTGTGAATGTGGTGGATGTGCAGAATTAGGATAATAGCAGTAGTATAAAATTATAGTGAATATAAGTAGCCATGTGTGTGTGTGTGTCGGTGGTGGCTGACCACCACCCACACACACTCAACACAGAACATATTTACATGTCCATAATTTATCTCAAAAAGTCCCATAACTTACCTTTAACATTTTTTTGTTAGTTTGTATTTTTATAATCATGTATTTATGTATTAAATATGTATTAACTTTTTATAATTAATCATATCCTGGTCGAAAATTTGACAGCTTTCTTCGCGCAAGTGAAGTTGCAGGCAACATCTATTAACTGATTTGTAAAGGTCGTCTACTACTCAAATCCCTGTTAAACTTAAACTGTTATGAATAAATACACTTTATAAAACACTAGTTGACCCGTGCCCACATTGTTGGGCGTTAAAACATTTTTTGTTTACTAACCTAACCTACAACCACTCACCACTACACACTACAACTACTCATACTTCCTACTACAAATTCTACCACTTACATCTGCTAGCTACACCTATAAACTATACATACTACCTACACAACACATATACTATGGTTTGTACCTATAGCTATATTTAAATAACAACCGCTTTTAGTTCAGCGCACTAAATTCAGGCGGCGCTGTAGGAACTATGCCAAATTTTGGTCTCAAGTTTCGTCTCTATTCCAGTATATACTACTACTAAGGGTACTATGCTCAGAGTACATTGTTACATACTTTAGTTCTGTGCATTAAATTCAGGCGGCGCTAGCGTGCTATGCCAAGTTTTGGGCTCAAGTTCTATTCCAGTATGTAACAATGTACTCTGAGCATAGTACCTTTAGTAGTAGTATATACTGGAATAGAGACGAAACTTGAGCCCAAAATTTGACATAGCACGCTAGCGCCGCCTGAATTTAATGCACAGAACTAAAAGCGGTTGTCCATAATAGTATAGGTACCTACCTACTTATCTCGTATATTATAGTAGTAATATTTATCATTTATGGGTACTTAGCCATAAAGTATAACCTCGGGTATTATCAGGCACTCATCTATGAGTATAACTACAATTTATTCACAAACCATGGTTCCATCCACGAAGCAACCAATATTTTAAGTCTAGAAGGATAAAAGTTATATAATGTAAATCTTAATATGATTTAATTTTAAGAAGCGATTTGCGGGTTTACACTAATTGTTATTTTGCTTTTGACCTTTATATTGTTACAGTCCATTTTCACACACAAAATTTTGCATAACAAATTAATTAATAATTTTAGTAAGTACATGTTATGTACTTCCAAAAACATTTTAATTTGCAATTCTTATCAAACCTTGACATTTTGTCGGTAGGTACCTCAACGCAACGACGAGAAGCCAGAGCTTGACCACGTTTTAACGCGTCGGGTGTGGTGTGGTTGTGGACTGTGGTACGTGTGGGAGGGGCCTAAGAGCCACCAGTATATCTAAAGCGTTTACTTTAAGAAGGGGACTAAAATAGTCTAATTAGTATTCGCTTAACCTATGGTATATAGAGTTCACGTATCTCAAGCCCTTCAAGTAAACGCAATTATCTACGCATTTTATCTTAGACAACAATTTATTTATTTATATTTAGTACACAAACAGGTTACAATCATTCCTTGATAAGTTAAACTTAAGCTTAATGGCTAAACTAGATAGCAACCCAAAACAGTAGGTATACCTAACTTAATTAGTTTTCGGTTGTTAATAAAAATAAAAATAAAGTAATAAAAAGATAGCTACTTACAGTAATAGTAAAAGGGCATATTATCATCTACGTCTTATTCCAACTATCTAGTTAAAAAAGAAATAAATGATAATAAATAAAATAAAATCAACTTGTAATCTAAATTAAAATTTTTGGCGGGTAGTTGAAAAGTTAACAATCACTTTAAACAAACTAACTAACTCTCTAAACACAGTAACTCTCGTATTTATTAAAATTAAAAATATTTACAGCACTAACTTTAATTTAATATATATATTACTTTTATATGCGTAAATAGTGCTACTTTCCTGCAGTGTTTAATTGTATCACAAGAACATACTTATTGAAAACAACATCTGTCATGGATTCCACACAAGTAAAATCTAACATGTAGGATATCATAAAGATGTTTCACTCTAAGATGGCTGAGTTTCAAGCTGATCTCCAACAGGCCTCCTCACGTAAGCCACCAAACACTATAGCAGCACTAAACACTGAATTCCAAGCCTTTAAATCTTCTGTTTGTGGTGCACTCTCTAAATATTGACTACTTCCATAAGTTTGAAGTCTTGTTAGAAAATATGTCACTACAGTAGACCACACAATAATTATGGGTGACTTTAACACCTGTCTAGTGAACAAAGACAAATTACACATGACCCGTGCCCTTAAACTCCGTTCCTTAATAAACTCCGTTAATCTTAATATCCTTCCCTTAATCCAACACATTTCTTTCCTATTCCTGCACACCGTCTTTGCTTGATCTGATAATAGTTTCCTCGTCTGACCACGTAAGCGCACATGGGCAATTTAACGCCGAAGCCTTCTCCTACCATGACCTAATCTTCCTATCCTACAGAATTCGTTCTCCTAAGCCCAAAGCCCGTATTGTTCTGTCGCGTAACTTCAACACAATTGACACCGATAAGCTTAAAGCCGATCTATGTGCTATTATCTGGGATACGGTTTATAGTGCTCCCATTGAGGACGAGAAGATGGAAGTTTTTAACACACTTTTAATGCAAGTTTTTGATTCACATGCTCCTCTGCGACCTACTAGGTTAAAACACCTACCTGCGCCGTGGTTCGCTGACGAGATTTAATGTATTATGGCCAAAAGAAACTAAGCTAAAGTTAAATTTAGAAAGAACCACCGATCTGAACCCTAAAAGATACAAAGAGCTCAGAAACAGGTGCAGCAGACTATGCAGAGATGCACAGCGTCGCCACATTCATTCTTCAGTTAGTAATGGTGATCCTGCTAGAGTGTGGTCGTTCCTTAACTTCTTAGGTATTGGCAAATCAAAATCCTCCCTTTCTCCCAACCTTGACCTTGATGTCCTCAATCTTCACCTCAACACTACCAGTCCCATCCCGGCCTCAGTTAAACAACAGTCCATAACTGTCCTTTTACCTTCTCCTACATCTGATCCTCCGTTTTCTCCTTTCGTTTTTAAAGCCATCTCTATGCCAGAGGTTGAGAAAACTATTTTAGCCATTAAGTCAAAATCTGATGATGTTGATGGTATTAGCAAGAGAATGATTACTCTTAGCCTTCCTGTTGTACTCCCTGTCCTCTGCCACATTTTCAATTACTCGCTTAGCGCCAGTATATTCCCCAGTTGTTGGCGAAAAGCTGCAGTAATCCCTATACCCAAAGTGAAATGTCCTACGTTACCCTCTCATTTCCGACCTATATCCATACTTCCATTCCTATCAAAGTCCTTGAGCGCCATGTCTATCAAGAATTAAGTATTTTCATTAATTACAATGGTTTGCTCAGTCCTCTCCAATCTGGTTTTCGTCCCGGGCATAGTACGGTTACAGCTCTAACCAAGGTTTCTGACGATGTGCGCCTGGCCATGTCTAATCAGCAACTTACTGTTTTAGCTATACTCGATTTCAGTAATGCCTTCAATACTGTAGACCATGACATCCTTATTGCAATGTTAGGCGCACTTCACTTCTCTGATGCAGTGCTGGAGTGATTCCGCAGTTATCTTTTTGGGAGACAGCAATGTATTCGGGCTAATGATCGGATATCTAGATTCTGTGATATATCTGCCGGTGTGCCTCAGGGTGGTGTTCTATCCCCTCTCCTTTTTTCCATTTTTATCTATTTCCTCACTCCCCTCCTTTCCCGCTTCTTCCACCTTTATGCAAATGATCTTCAAATTTACACCCACGTTCCTGCTTATGACCTTAGTTCGGCTTTTGCGGCAATTAATATGGATCTTGCGACAATCCTCCATTGGAGTCAGTGCGATAACTTAAGGGTCAACCCAACAAGTCGCAAATTATAATCATCGGCGGATCGAAGCAAATAAATCGGCCTAACTATGACTTCCTGCCTAGTATACTTTTGACAAAGTAACTTTTACCTTGCAGTGGGGTAGTTAAGAACTTGGGTATTTACTTCGACTCAACTCTTAGGTAGTCACACCACATTTCAGAGGTAAGTCGTAAGCTCCTTGCTGCGGTGGGGTTACTTAACCGTTGGAAAAACCTACTTCCCAATAAGACAAAAGTCGAGCTTGCGCAATCTTCACTTCTTCCTATCTTGGACTATGCAGATGTTTGTTTGATAGATCTCAATGAGAAATACCATAACAGATTAGAAAGATTACAAAACATCTGCATCAGGTTCGTGTATGGGCTGCGCAAGTTCGACCACGTCTCTGAGTATCGACAGCGACTTGGTTGGCTGCCCATGGTTGGCTTCGTCGGGAAGAGCATGTACTAGGCTTCCTATATCGGACACGGGAGGTGGTCAATACTTGGCCAACAATAAAATCAGCGTATCATGAGTCATATAACATAAGTGAGTACACATTGATAGATAATAAACTATCTATCTATCTATTATTCTATCTATACTCGTATATTAGGTCATTACATATGAAATTGGCGTTTTGTAAAGGAGAAACAAAGTCGATTTTTTTAAACATAATATATTTAATCAAAGTATATACCATTGCTATCTATGCACTTTTTCCATCTCATAGGTAGTTCATTGATTCCTTTACTAAAAAAAACATTCGGACAGGAATCAATAAAATCTTTGATGACGCTTTGGACTACCCCATCGGAGTTGAATTTTTTCCCTTGCAAGCAGTTATCCAAATTTCGAAAAAAATGTTAATCTGTTGGAGCAAGGTCCGGGGTGTACGGTGGATGTCTTAGACATTCCAATTGAAGCTCCTCTAATTTGGTAGCCGTCTGTTGTGCAGTGTGTAGTCTAGCGTTGTCCTGAAGCAGCAGTAGCCCAGAGCGAATGACCAACCTCGATTGTTTAGCAGCTAGCTTTTCCATCATGATTTGCAGTTGCTGGCAATAGACATCTGCCGTAGTCGTCGGACCAGATTTGTTACGTGTTATACACACACCGGCATATTTAGCGGAACATAAAATAAAGGTTTGATATCAGTATCCTATAAGGTTGCTGGCTGGTTTATACGTCATTTAATTTAAAAAGAAATATTTTCAAATTAAGAAAACAACTGAACATCACATTTTATGCAATTGTTTTAATTTTATTCAAATACACCTTATCTGGAACGAACTTATTATATTACTTATTATATACGTATTTCTTCCTTCTGAGTTTGATTTAAAATTTCATTGAAATACTGTTTTTTGTTAGATTTTTATTTAATCGCGTATCTTTTTGGAGTTAAGGACTGAATTATGCCTGACTTAGCCACAACGCAGATTGCCAGGGCACTCGAAATGTGAAGAAATGGTCAAACCTACAGAGTGATATTCAGAGATCTTCGTCGACCAGTTTCAACGATCCATCGCACTATCCAACGGTTCAGGGAGACCGGTACTTATGTGAGAAGAGCAGGACAAGGCAGAAAAAGACGCACTTCGAGTAGGGATGATCGTTTCATTCGGCTTCGTGTACGTAGGAACCCCCGTTTGACGGCCGTCCAAGCCCGACATGAGTTAGAGCAGTGCGGGGAGTAACCGTAAGTGAACGTATGGTACTGTTAGGGGTCCCTTCGGATTAGGCTTTTTAAAAAAAAAGGTTTCTTTCCACAACCACTTTTATTAAAGGAAAATACAATAATATATGAAAGGACCCTTGGGCAGAACCGTCACGACCGAGGACTGAAGACCAACTGAGACTCACAGCTAGAGTCTAGACCAGACTAAACACGGGATGTGCTGATTCGACGTTACGTCAGCAACAACCCTAACAGGGACGGGACATAACACCTCCCCCCTAAGATGTAACTTCGGGGGACATCGAAGTTACAGTTGAAATTCTAAAATCTACTTCGAATATTATTAATGTTTTCAATTTCTATATTATCTTCAACATCCTGTTCAGGTTCTTTCATTTCTATTATGTTACACTGAATATTTTTAGATACTTTGGAATTAGAGTCAACTTTTGCTAGATTCAATTTTAAGGTTCTGCTGCCGGGTTTCACACAGTTATAAAATCTAAATATGGAATAAAGAAATATTACTACCACTATAAGTATGACTAATACGTAGTAATGTGTACCGTATTTAACTATATGAGGATTTTCTAGAATATTTTCTGAGTCCTCAAGATTTTTAAGAAAAATTTGTTGATTAAATTTAATATTATCTAAATCAACATTTTGTAATTTGATAGGGGTCACATTCCTCGCGCTTAAATTTAATTTCTTAAAATTACAACAGCTGTCATTAATAAGATTAAAATCAGGTATTCCAATTTCTATGGTAGCGTTGACAAAATCGTGTTGAGTTATGAGAGTATTGCTTTTATGATAACCGATACAATTACTAGGAAGTGACATAATGCCAGTGCCTAAAATCTTAATTTCGGATGCTTCGCTATTTCTACAATCTATAGAGACCTTACCGGGTACTGACTGTACAAAAATCCATTTATTATTTTTAAGCGGTTTCCAAATATCTAACTCTCCAAAAATTAATTTAGTTTCACAATTTTCCGGGACTTTATCAATTACTTTACTCATAAACTCTGTTTCACATGTGGACTTAGTTTCTGTTACATAAATTATTGAAATTTCACAAATATAGTTTTCGTTTAATATGTTTTTGCAACTATTTACATCTTCCAAGATACAATACTGCGATTTGTCTTTGGTCATTGCTATGTATTTTGAATTAGGTATTATTAAACTGAAAGAGTTGGGGTTGCTAGAGTCATGTGGTGTCGGTAATCCAATATTATGAAATAACATAAATTCCTTAATTAACACTAACGGAATTTGGAGAACAAAAAATATCTTATTATCTACATAATAACTATCAATTTTAGAAATACTTAACATAGAACTCATTGAGGCTATGTCGAGGCTCACAGGATACTTCATATTATTAGGTAAATGTTGATGATTATCGGCAAGTTCTCTGAATAACTGCTGTGTCGTGATTAAAGAAGGGTGTAAGATATTTTGGTTACTGAATAAAATAGAATTAGTTATGTCTTCCAATTGGAAGGATAATGTTAAAATTGAAGTTTCTTAATTATTAATAACCTGGTTAATACTGATCTGAGACCAGAGCTCATCCGTGATGATAGATATATTACGTACTTTAACAGAGAGGTTGTCGATAGCATCATTCAAATTTAATTCGTTAATTTTAATTTTATTTATAGTATCGTTATACATCGACACGGTAGATGTGGTAAGTAAAATATTATTTTTGACAAGAGAAACTAATTTATTTTGATTATTAAACAATACTTTTATAGCCTCGTCGTATTTAAGACCATCATTCTCATCTAAATTGCCAAATACATGTTTTATTATTGAGCCTATTCCACTCACCCAAGCACGCTTTGATTTCCTGGTAACTAAATGGGATACAGAACTAAATTCCTTATACATATCATTATATCTAACAGCTAGCGGCTCGAGGAGATGGTGACAATCGATATTACTAAATGTCGTTTTCTCACAAAGATCCTTAACTAATTTTATAGCATAGTCTATATTTTCAATATGTGTACTTAAGTGAGATATGTCCATTGGCATCAAGATATTTAATTTCCCGTTAATAACGCTGAGCTTGCCAAGATAGTCAAAATAGATCCCTGGGCTTGATTTAAATTGTTGAACGTAATGATTTTGCTGACTTTCAGCATGTTGATGAGTTCTGCAAGAATAGAACAGTATCTTGCTATTATAAATTATAATAACTAATATTATATACTTAGTGTGCACTAGTATGAAGAGTAAAAAAAGGTAAGGTAAAAGTAATTTGTAAATAATGTATAGGTAAGTATAATAAAGTAAATTTTAAATGTAAAGTATGTATAAAAGCAAGCATTTTACGAACTCGGCACATGAGCAGGTTTGACCTGGTCATAGTGGTGTACGACATGACGTCGATTAATTAATATTGTCAATGTATTATTACCATTGATCTTAATTATTTTATAGGGGCCTTTCCACACTGGGGACAAGGCTTTCCGCAGTCTTAAATGATTCTTTACGTAAACATAATCGCCTGCATGATAGCTGACTGGTCGTGTCCGTGTATCATAATATGTTTTGGAATTTCCTTTAGATTTATTGATGAATTCTACGGCTTTTTGCCGGGAGTACTTGAGACGATTCTGCAACATGCGGACATATTCAGGGTATGTAGCCCCTGGGGATTCGTTATAAATAGAATTTGGTATAAATGGTTTATTACCGAACATTAATTCATATGGTGTAAAATGTGTAGTATAGTGGACGGATGTATTATAAGCTAGCATGGCCGTGTATATATATCGAGGCCAATTTGTTTGTTCCTCATTAATGTATGATTTTAAATATTCCTTAAGGGTGGAATGACTTCGTTCAAGAGCCCCTTGCGTCTGTGGATGGTATGGCGAAGCCCAAAGATTTTTAATTTTTAAGAATTTGCATGTCTCTTTAAACAGTACAGATGTAAAATTTGTCCCTTGATCTGTGAGGATCATTTTGGGTATACCAAAAATTGAGATGTAATGAAGGAGACATTCACATGTTTCCTCCGCGGTTGTGGTCCTAATAGGATATGCTGAAGAGAATTTCGTTAGGTCATCTTGAACTGTTAGTATGTATTTCAATTTACCGGGACCAGATTCTGGAAGTGGCCCGACAATATCAAGAGCTACACGTTGACAAGGTTCTGTTGAAGTACTAGTTATTTGCATGGGGGCACGATTTATTTGTCGGAGTGCTTTATTTTCTTGGCAGGATTTACATTGTTTAACATATGTTTCTATGTCGCTACGCATCCCTTTCCAATAGTAAATTTCTTTTATCCTGTTATACATACGAGCAGAACCTAAATGGCCAGCAATCGGGACATCATGATTATCGTGTAATATTTTCTTTATTTCAGTCGGGACAGGGAAAATAATTTTATTATGATATATTTTAATTTTAATCTGCGTATTATGAAAAAGGTAAGTTAAAATATTAAATATTTTAATAAATGAATGTTTTTCAAAAGGATTTTTCATATCTGATATACCTATTTCGTTGCTATTTCCGAAAATTAATAATTCGTTACGAATCCTCTTTAAGGTTTCAAATATTTCTTAATAGGATGCTTCATCAAAATGATGAATTTTGTAAAATAACAAATAATATATTTTATTATTACATTCTATTTTATGGAAGCCAAAAAGCTCTCTTTCAGAATTTAATATTGTTTGATTTGTTTCAGAATCATTCAGCATTTCTTTAAGATAAAGGTTGGATTCATCAAAGTCAATAGATGTTGGTACAAGGATTACTTTAGCCGGACATTTTAATAAACTTTCGTTATATTCTTCGATTACAGTATTAAATGTTTTACTTTTATCTGACATGGACTTTAAGAAGGTAGGATAATCATCTACAGGAGCATCTGGATTCGCGCTAGTGGAAGGAGTTGGCTCGGATGGTACTTCAAAATCTGGTTCAACGATAGGCTGATCGTTAGGCTCATTAGCCACGGCATCTTCGAGGCCGGGTGGATCAAATGGATCAGGAGGAGTATTCAAAAGTTCTGATGGAGATTCAGTATTTTCTACAGGGATTGGATCGGGCAAGAGATCCAAGAGGTCTCTCTCGGGATCAAAGGATGGCGGTGTCACTAACAAATCTAAAAGATCTCTATCTGGCGAGTACGGTTGTTCCTCCTGGGGTTCTGGTGCTGAAGGAGATGGGTTTTCGGCTTGGATTGGGTTCACGGGGTACCGGGAAAGAGCGTCGGCATTTGTATTTATTTTACCTTTTTTATATTGAATATCATAATCAAATTCTTCAAGTTTTAGTCTCCAGCGAATTAACCTTGAGCCCGGATCTTTACAGCTGAACAGCCAATTCAGCGGTTTATGGTCTGTAATTATTGTAAAACGGCGACCAAACAGGTAAGGCCGGAAAACTTTTGTTCCGAAAACTATCGCGAGACATTCCTTTTCAGTTACTGAATAATTGGTTTCGGCTTTATTTAAAGTTCTAGAGGAATAAGCTATGGGACGATCTTGACCAATAGGACCTTGGGACAAAATTGCAGAAATGGCGTAATTGAATGCATCACAAGTTAACAGGAAAGGTTTGTTAAAATCAGGATAAGCTAATACCGGAGCACTTATAAGATTTTCCTTAAGAGATTCAAAAGGAAGTTGTTGTTCCTCTTTCCAGATGAACGGAACATCCTTTTTCAACAAACTGGTAAGTGATTTTGCTATTTTAGAGAAATTAGGAATGAATCTTCTATAATAGGAAACAAGGCCTAGGAAGGATTTAATGTCCTTAGGGGACTTGGGTATAGGAAACTTAGCTACAGCCTCTGTTTTTTCTGGGTTTGGCCTTACGCCGTCTTCGCCTATTATGTGCCCTAAATAAACTACCTCTTTACGAAGGAACTGACATTTTTCCGGTTGTAATTTAAGATTAAACTTTCGAAGTCTATCAAATACGGCTTTGAGGTTATCTATGTGTGTGTCGAGATCAAAGGAATAGATTACAATATCGTCCAAATAAACAAAACATCGACTTCCCTGTAGTCCTGACAGGCAAGTATTCATTAGTTTTTGAAGAAATGTACTAGGTGCGTTTCTGAGGCCAAATGGCATACGATTAAATTGAAAGTGACCTTGAGGGACTGAAAATGCAGTTTTGGGTGCATCGTCAGCTGAAATACGAATTTGGTGGAATCCAGAAGCAAGATCTAGTGTTGTAAAATATTTACTTTTACCTAACTGGTCTAGAATTTCAGAAATTTGAGGTATCGGATAAGTTTCGCCTACACTTATGTCATTAAGCTTTCTATAATCTATCACTATTCGCCATTTGCGTTGTCCGCTTGAGTCAATTTTTTTGGGAACTACCCATATGGGTGAGCTCCAAGGAGAGGATGACGGCTCTATTATGTTATGTTCAAGCATTTGATTTATTTGTTTTTCAACTTCTTGCTTGTGACATTCAGGAAACCTATATGACTTGGTATGTATTGGAATTTCGTTATTTGTTCTGATGGTATGTTCGATTGCAGACGTATGTGTGAGCTGATCACTAGACATGTGAAAGATATCCGGATATTGACTACAAACATCAACAAGAGCATTGAGTTCTTCTTTATTTAAATGATCTGTCCGAAGTTCTTTTATTACTGCTTCGGATCTTTCTGAGGTAAATAAACTACACGTATTTACCGGATGCAGAGGAAAATTTAAAGGTTCAACATGGAGTTTTAGATCTCCTTTAATATGTGCATAATTTTCAGAGGTGTTGGCAATAGTTAAATTAACGCGATTATTATTTTTGATTTTAACGATGCAATTAGATATAAGTAAATCTTCCGAAAGATGTTGATCAACTATAACACCCTCTTTTAAATTAGTTTTCTGTATTGAGCATTGAATTACAGCTTCACTTCGAGGTGGAACAATAAAGAACGGTTCGGTGAAAAGTAATTTAATTTCGGATTTTCCTATTTTTAATATATAATTCGTGTAATCTATTTTGCAGCCGAACATTGTTAAGAAATCTGTGCCTATAATACTATCGTAAGGTAAGCTAATCTCTTTTATTACATGAAATCTAAATACTAACGGATTTTTGTCACTTAATTTTAGCCTAAGTTGTAAGTGACCCTCTGTAGAAGTCGGTTCGTCGCCTGGATCTATGCCTTTAAGTTTTACAGGTTCTTTAATTAATTTTTGACTATTTAATATACAGGTTTCTTTTATTAAGCAGATCGACGAGCCCGAGTCGACTAACAAGGATAAAGGGATATCTGAAACTGAAGATTCTACTAATATGTGAGGTAAGCGTCGCTTAGTTGTATCAATATTAATTTCGTAAATTTCTTTTTTTTCAGGTTCAACTACGAGGGAGTCTTCGGTTTGGGGCTGGTTACCCCGCTGCGTGACTCTGAAGAATGCATCTCCGTTTTGGGGCTGATTACCCTGTTGTATGATGCTGAGAGATTTATTAGCGTTTCCATTTTGGGGCTGATTACCCTGTCGTATAACGCGAGACGATTTATTAGCGTTTCCATTTTGGGGCTGGTTACCCTGTCGTATAACGCGAGACGATTTATTAGCGTTTCCATTTTGGGGCTGGTTACCCTGTCGTATAACGCGAGACGATTTTTTAGCGTTTCCATTTTGGGGCTGGTTACCCTGTCGTATAACGCGAGAGAAAGTTTTCGTGTCGATTTCAGATTTAATTAGTCCCGCACGACACGAGAGCGAGACGGAATTTAGTTTAAATTATTATTATCCGATTGGAATGAGTCATCGACGTGTTGATCATCATGTTCATTCATAACCAAATGCATTCGATTCGGTTGTTGCCGGAATTTATTATTAAATCGGCTGTTATTGTATTCCCTTTTCGCGCAATCTTTAATATCATGGCCCGTAGTTTTACAATATCGACAAAACACCGATTGGGTTCTGTCTGAACAATTATTATTATTGTTGTTATTAAGGTTACTATTTGGAGAATTAAATCTCGGCTGATAAGAAGGCTGATTACGTGACGTGTTTGGTTGTCCATATGATCGTGGGAAAAACGGTCTGGGTCTCAAGTTACTTTGATTATTATTTAACTTCGATTCTCCCAACTGAGGTCGTTTGTAAAGACTTTGTTGTATGCGCTCCTCAGAGATCGCAATATTAATAGCGTCATTTAAATTTCGCGGATTTCTGCAACGCACAATATTTGAGATACGGGGATGTAAGCCAATAAGAAAATGATGAAGTGCTAAATCCTCCATGGCCGCTGAACGACCAGGGATTTCCTTTAGTGTGCAATTGGACAGGGTTACCTCAGTCAGAAGCTGTGAAAGATAGGTTTCTACGCGTAAAGAATATTGTGTTACGTTTTCGTTAAGACCCTGTTTACTTTCTTGCAAGTCCATAAGTATGTGAGCATAATGCTTACGTTCACAAAATTGGTTTCGCAGGAATTCTTTTAATTGGTCCCACTTTTTGAATTCTTTGATAGCGCAAGCAATTTCGGCTTTACCTTGCAACTGGCTAAATATATAACGAAATAGGATTGGCTTTTGTACCTCAGTGGCCAAGTCATACGCGTTATTACAATTTATAATAAATGAATTTACACACTCCCGGGAACCATCAAATGGTTTGATAAATTTAAATAGAGTATTTAGATCCAGTTCGACCATCATGGCACTCGTACCCGAAGCGGTTCCCTTTCGGGTCGTTGCTTTGGGAGAAACAGGAGGGTTTTTAGCTGTGTCAGATGTTCCTTCCGATTCGGACATTCCTATGTCCGAATCGGAAGCTGGTCGCTTCCGATTCGGACATAGGAATGTTAAGATTTAATAGTTCACTTTTCGACATATTGAAAAATAGTATTAATGAGAATGATAACAAATTAAATTACAAATATGGATTATCTTAGTGGAGTACCGAACCCTAAATCTAGGTAACCTTAGAAGGCTACTAAATGTAAACAGTGACCAAAGACTCACAGTGATATTAACGCGTGGGCGGCGAAGATAAGCTGCACGGCGACTCGATGCATGCCCGCGCCCGGCCGGATAGGATGAGAGGTGTGAACTCGTTCACACGGTTATAACTTTTAGGATTTTAACGCTATGCACTTGGGATTTTCACTTTTCACTTTGGCTTTTGCTCTTAATGACTTTATGGATATTGGAAATGAGTTGGTTTCCTCCCTGCACTTTCACTAAATATTTTTTTTTTTTTTTTTGACAAATTTTTAGATTTTCACTTTTTTACGATAGCTTTCCAGAATTAAACGACACTGGGGATATCCGATCCCACCGCTGCCACCAAAAATGTTAGGGGTCCCTTCGGATTAGGCTTTTTAAAAAAAAAGGTTTCTTTCCACAACAACTTTTATTAAAGGAAAATACAATAATATATGAAAGGACCCTTGGGCAGAACCGTCACGACCGAGGACTGAAGACCAACTGAGACTCACAGCTAGAGTCTAGACCAGACTAAACACGGGATGTGCTTATTCGACGTTACGTCAGCAACAACCCTAACAGGGACGGGACATAACAGTACGAAGAAGATTCGAAGAAGCTGGTTTGGGTTCATTTGTGCCCGCCAAGGCTCCAAGGCTCGAGGTAAATCATCGTAGAAAGAGGTTAACTTTTGCTCAGGAACATCGACTTTGGAACGCGGACCAATGGAGTAAGGTATTGTTTAGTGATGAGTGAAGAATTTTCTTAAATCAAATTGACGGCAGGCAAAGAATATACAGACGCAAAGGAGAACGATACATTCAGACAAATTTTGAAACTACAGTTGCATACGGTGGTGGATCAATAATGGTTTGGGGGGGCATTTGTTTGGGAGCTTACACAGACTTGGTAGTGATTGACAGAGGGAGTCTGACTGCAGACCGCTATATCAGAGAAGTTTTAGAAGAAAATGTCGTACCGTTTGCCCCATATATCGGTGACGATTTTGTTTTTATGCAGGATAATGCTCGGCCGCATACCGCTCGGGTAACTCAAGCTTATCTTAATGATATGAATATCACTGTTATGGAGTGACCGGCGAGATCACCGGATACCCAATAGAGTACGTTTGGGACTTGCTGAAAAGAAAAGTTAAGTCCAGAATTGCAGCTCCTGCCAACGTGGGTGAACTGCGAATCGCCGTAGTTGAGGAATGGCGGAGACTATCCCAGGAGACCATCGATAACATCATTCTCAGTATGCCTAGACGGGTAGAAACTTTAATAAGAGCACGTGGAGGAAATACGCTATATTAATCACCAATTTTCTAATTTAATTAATTGTTATTTTATTATTAATTTTCACTTTTCCCGGTTACATAAAAAGTTCAAAAATGTACAATTTTTCACAAATAGCCTTTACTCGCAAAATCTGTTCTTAATGTGATCTCATTTTAAGTAAAACAAATGAAACTTTAAATAACAAAAGAAGTGTAGTAAGTAGATTTTAAAATAAAACCATATTTTTTTAATTATGGACCTTTTTTTTTGTGTTCCGCTAAATATGCCGGGTGTGTTTATTAAATAAAAGAGGAATTTACCGTGACAATATATTTATAAAATAAGGGTCGTAGCCAGAAGGCCGTACGTAGTAGCCTCTATTGTCTTTAGGGATTGGTGGGGCTTTTAAACCACACGGCACTTAGACTGGATCTGTCGACGGTAACACGTGGCGCGGGAACCCAACTTCCGGTGGCGTTTTCGGGTTTTGTGTTCGGGTCAGGAACTCATCACGACGTGGTCGCCTAGGAGCGGACAGTCCGTATGCAGAGGCCAAACAGTCCTCCGTCTATAACGTAGGTCTCAGAGGGCGAAGTGAAAGACAAGCAGTACTGTACCCAGGATGTAGCTAGCGGTGCGTTGTACCCGTGCCGTAGTTCTCACCGTAAAAACGGGATTAAGAATTGATACACTTGTATCTAGAAAAACTTGAGCAAATGGATTCAGCAAAAGAAAGGAACTGTCATCTCGCGACAGCCCTTATATACCCCTTCTTTTCTTAAACTGACAACTAGCGGTAATGCATAATCCAAATGCCACAATAAAGGAATATTATTGGAGATGAAGCTCCAGTTAGAAACGTTTGCCAATAGATGGCGTCGTCTAGCATAAATTAGCTAATATAATTAGCAACAACAGCTAATAGATGACGCTAGAAGCGTCGTTATTAGCTATAATAATACGTTAAAAATATAGCTATGCTACAGATTTAAGAAAGCTGTAGTGAACGACACCGGCACTAGTCCACCAAACGCTCACTAGTAACTTTTTTTGACTCAATTTTCGCTTGGGGCAGGCTTTGGCTGGTCCGCCAGGGTTCAGCCATTGCTATGAGCGTTTCCGATTATCGTACAGGATCCACTTTTCATCACATTATTTAGCCAGTTGAGTAATGTAACGCAGCAGTCGACGCGCGTTTGTCGGTTTGCTGCACTCAATTCATGAGGTACCCACCATTCAAGCTTTTTCACCTTCACAATTTGCTTCAAGTGGATTAAAATAGTTTTATCACTAACACCGCAGCCTGCAGCTGACTCGGACGTGGTTTACGATGGTTCCGCTTCCACAATAGACTTCAATTCTTCATTATCAACTTTGGTCTCCGGCCGTCCACAGGGCTTGTTCTGCAGGTCGAAATTTCCAGAACGAAAACGTTGGAACCAAAAACGTTGTTTTCTTTTGCAACACCGCCGACATACACATCATTAATCCTTCGAGTCGTTTCTGCAGCACTGGTGCCACGGTGGAACTCGTACTCGAAAATAATACGATATTTCAAGTTTTCCATTTTGTAAACAGAGTGACGCATAGAAAAAACCAATGGACAAGGATAAATATAAAAGGGAAAGCTGATTGACTGATGTTTCAACGCACAGGCCTAAACCTTAAGGCTAGAAATTTGAAATATTGCATACGTATTTTTCATATGACGTAGGCATCCAATAATAACGGAGTTTTCAAAATTCAACCACGAAGGTGGTGAAACAGTGGATAAAAGTTTATATAGAACTTTTTATTCCTTGGACATATTATTTGCATGAAATTTCGTACGATTTTAGTACGGAATTCGGAAATATAATAAGTTACGTATTTCGGCGTTTTCTAATTAAGAAATCGTTTCCTAAATTCAGCTGTTAAGAGAGTAAAGTAAAGGATGAAAGTTTTAAATTATTATAAAGATATCGTTTTAAAACCCAATTTCACGCGGGCGAAGCCGCGGGCAAATGGTAGTCAATCATATTGGCAAAAGTATTTTTGTTGAACATTTAATATATTGTGTATCGTTAAGACTTGAGAGGAAGCGGCTTGTTGGTTTCGTAACTGTCAACAACACAGTTGGGTGTGGGGTCTACTTTATGGAGGGCCATTCGGAAACTACATGTAAGTAATTTATTTTGAATAAATCGCTAAATAATGATAAATTAGGTAGGTTGATATTTTACTATATAGGTATAATTATATAATTTTTTTCGGAACGGAAAATTAATGGGTTATTTTGTGATATTATTATATTTACTTAGTCGTTGCAATGAGAGCTATAAACCACTATTTATAAATTCATAAATCCTAAGTGAGCTAATAATCACGGTCATACTGATCGGATCGGATCAGTATGACCGTGATTATAGAGTATGATCGGATCACGGGATCCTACTTTACGTAGCAGAAGATGTTTTTTTTTAAACTGTGCACCACACGTCATTTTATGTTTATTTATTTTCTTAATTGGAATAATAAATTAGGAGATGTTAATGTCTTAGGTAGAATTAAATATAGTGCAATATCCGGTATAAGAAAAATACACCCTCATCTGTTATACATTTATACATTCGTGTAAATCGGTGGAATGACGATTCTTTACGTTAGTAATATATATTCTTTGCTAATACAATAGTGTTGAGAATGGAACACATGAGTGTCAAGTCAATGTCACATAATATCGACCTCTGTGGCTCAGTGGTTGAGCGCGTCAGTGCTAAAGCCGGTGGTCGCGGCCGCGGGTTCGAATCCCTTCCAAAGGAACAAAAAGTTTTCTATGTTCGTGGGTGATGGATATATAATATATTATATGTGTATAAAATTATAAAATATATTTCGATATAAAATATATTTGTCTGGTACCCATAACACAAGTTCTTCGAGAACTTACCACGGAACCAGATTGACGTGCCTGTCCCTATGTATGCTTAGATCTTTAAAACTACGCAAAGGATTTTTATGTGGGTTTTTTTAATCGATAGGGTGATTCAAGAGGAAGGTTTATATGTATATATAACATGCATAATATAGTAGAGGAAGAACTGATAATTTTAGAGGTTTGTAATGTCGTGTAAATAAACACACTTTTTCTTCAATGTTTTTGCTCATACATTGAAAACGCTGGCTTAACCCTACGAGATACTCGTAGATCAAAATAATGTACTATAGTATTTTACACCTTAAAAAGGTATACAAAAAAGTCCACCATGGTATATGTCTATCTCTTAGGCATAACCCACAATAACCACTTTTTAATCTTTTACTTATTACGAGAAATAATGGCTTATTTACGAATCGATTTTAAGCAATACAGCATTAATCCTTATCCAAATAAGTACCTTAAATACATTGTGCATTAAATACGAGTATAGATCAATATATAGCCCTTCACAGTATGTAATTTAAATTAATATTTTAGAAGATATTACATATTTAAAATGCAGGGACATAGCGGTTTACTTCATAAAACTTGCTGCCCGTGCCCAGTTCTGAATACTTATTATTATGGTATTTTCAGAAGCTATTTAGATGGATACAGTACGATCCTTATCAAATTAAATACGTTACTCACTTTAAGCATTTTATACACATTATTATAGTAGCTCTTTGAATTAAAATCTTATTTATAAGACATCGTAAAATTTATACTTATATAAAGCGCGAAAAATTTAGATCAAGCGGTTTAGCACGTCGCGTCGAGGTAATAGGTTCCCGTTTTTACCCATTGGGTACGAAACTGTAAAAACATTTTCAATATTGTATACATAAGTATATTGCAGTGTGTAGAGTAATTTACTGAAGAATTTTTTTCTCCAAGAACACTATTCCATGCAGTCGAAGCCGCGGGCAAAAGCTACTTATAATATTTATTATGACAGTCACTCACATTTCGATTTACAACTCTATTTGTATTAGTGCAGAGTTCTATTTTCAGTGCTGTGAATACCCAGGCCCGCCGAATTCCGGATCACATAGTCCCAGCCTTAGGGTTCCGTTTATGGAACGGAAGTACGGAACGGAAATTTATGGTGCAGTGAAAATTATTATCTAAGATTGGATTTCCACTTCACAAAATCAATGGAATGTTCATTATGCTTTTGTTTATGCTTATTAACATTTAGTGACATAATATTATTACCTACCGTGTTTCAATTTCGCGATCAAATTTTATAGCCTAGCTATTACTATTGCAGTGGAATAATCCATCGCATAAATTGTTTGGTATTGCATTCGAATGAACTTCAAGCCGAGGTACGATATTGTGCTACGTCCACCGCTACGAATTACGATATATGATACAAGTTTAAAATAGTATAATATTATAGTTATAGTATAGTAATAACAATTATAAATAATTATATAAGTGAAAAAGTCAACATCTAACTTCGAAAAAAATGTTGTGTTTGGAACTTTTTAAATGTTTTTAAAATTCGCGTAATCAGTTAAACGGTTCAAAGTCCACGTCAGTCTTAAAGGTATGATTCAATCATTTTCAATATTACTGTTATATTATAATATGTACCTAGACATCAATTATTGTACCAGGTTATGTGCCTTACATTAAGAACAATACTTCTTATATCTTGTTTTCCTTATATAGATTGACATGACCTAAAAAAAATTGTACCTTGGGTTGTGGGTAAATTAAAGATTTGATTATTTTACTAACGGCCGGCTTCAATAACCTATCTACCAATAACTATTTGTTAAAAACGTCGTCATTCAATCATTTGCCGGTTTTCTGCGACACAAATTTGACGTTTTTAAAACGTAGTTAAATGGTAGATAGGTTATTGAAACGAGTCGTATAGGTCTGTTTCACAATCTACGGATAAGTGCCAAATAGTTTATTTACATGTTTTGTCTCTGTCGCTTGATGTCATTAGCGACAAAACTTCAGCGTAAGTTATCCGACACTTATTAGAAGATCGTGAAATATGCCCTTAGGACAACATTATATGCTAGATTTTAACTTTCTGTAAAAATATTGTCGCAAATTTTGTTTTAATTAAACATGGAATGCGTTTGGAAAATGACCGACGGTCAATTATATTGGTGTCACAGTTCAATCGAGGGTATCAGGGTCTTAATCAAAGGAATGACTGTTTATAAGCACCAATAAAGTCGTGGTCACTATGCGAAATTTACATTGTCATACGGTGGTATGTTATGAGTACATGGTACAGGTATGTTATATAAGATCATTGAATTATTAGCGATATTAAATATTTACTAAATACATACTTGTTACAATCGGACTATAGTACAGGTGAAAGGTAACCGAAAATTAAAACGTAAATCGAAAATATTATTTTCTAAATAAGATTTATATCATACATGTTTTCGACTTCAAAATTATGATGATTGTGTAGAGAAATAGTTAAAATTTTAGCTGAATTTAAAAGGGGAATTATTTAGAAAATAAGATTTGGTTCATACTTTTTTGTGTATTTTTTACTTTGGAAGTCGGTTTAATTTGTTGTTTAAAAATAATCTTTTTTCCCTTTTTAGTCATATTTGTTATATTATTATTAACTAATTTTAAGAAATTTTAAAATAAACTATCGAATGTATAATTTAATATGCACCAAACTTCCATTAGGTATTGTATATAAGATGATGATGATGATTACTGTAAGTAACATAGTGGCATATGCTTGCAGTTTTTTAAACAATGTCGAAATTTTAAAACGTGTATCTTTAAACACTGAGGAGTTCTGTTCAGTTATTGGTAGCATTTGCTTGGTTTTCTTCAGAAAAAGTCAAAATCACTATACTCGTATGTGTCCATATAAATTTCGAGCACTTGCTTCGATTCCTCATGGATGCCATCATCAGGTAACCACTTCGTTGACAACGGGACCAACTTCGGATTATACCCTTCATATAAAAAATAATAATTTTGATAATCGGTCATTAAACGGCAGAGTAATGCTCAAAGATATCCATGTAGGAGTAAAATACTATGAGAAGTAACTATTACAGCATCATTATGTGATGATATTATAATGGTGTGATGATGGTGGTGATGATGATGATTACTTTAATTGACATAGTGGCTTATGCTTGTAGTTTATTAAACAACGCCGATATCCCCAAACAGGTATCTATAAGGAGTCAGGAGTTCTCAGTCAGAAAAATCTTATTTTTTTTTGTTTTTATAAATCAGTCCACAGACGGTTCTGTAATATATATATACGACGCTTTTTTATAATAATAAACATTTATTTTTCATTTACACTATTCTTAATCCAAATTTATTAAATTTTATTTTTTATTTTTTAGTTAGATTTTCTATAAAAGCGTGTTTTTTTAGTTTTTTTAAACTATAATTTATTTATTATTATATGATTTGGCACAAAACATTTTTTCTGTCATTTTTTTATTATTTCATGATTTGGAATTAAAATACCTTTTATTATAGAAGTCCTTTTGGCTTATAGATGTAACCCTCAATTCCCCTTCCCCTTCTAACACCAACCTGAATTATTTAATAGCGATACAATAATAATCTTCAACCCTAAGTAGTCGAAAACTCTTTCACACATCACCAGCTGTAGGTTGTAGTAGGTGTAGGTAGTACGTGTAGGTTGGTGTAGGGAGTTGTAGGATGTAGGTAGTAGGTATTTGTAGTTTGTAGGTGGTATGTATAGGAGTATTCAGGAGGTGCAGGTTGTAGGTATGGTTGCAGTTGGTGTAGAAACTGTAGGTGTATGTATGTAGTTATTAATTCATTCCAGTTCATAGTTAAGACAGGTGTTGGCAGCTAGTTATAATAATAATATAGAGTTTTAAATTTTAATGAAATCTACAATCATGTCTGTATTATCAGTGCAGTAGAACACAATAAGAAAATAAATACAGAGATTAAAATAGCCTTGGCCGTCATGCGCTCGATGCACTTGCCAAATGCGTCCCGGCGCACAGTCTTTTCATTTATTTATTTCATTATTGGCGATAATTCGAATTGGATCGCAAACTAAAAGTTAAATTATGATTGGTAGTTAAATTAAAATACTCCAAAAAATTTTCATTGTTTTACAAAAAATATCAAATTGTGCGCAAGAAAACAAAAACAATTGGCTTGTTTTTTGTGTATGAAAGAAAATAAAGCCATCAAAATTAAACAATTAAAAGGTGAGTACTTTATTACTATGTATTTTTTTGTTAAAGTTGCCATTATATTGTGTGTAATTATTTAATTTTCATAAAACCACGGAAATATTTGTCATTAAGTGAGTAGAAAAATATCAGTTTAAGATTATACTACATAGATTCTCAGTCTTTTCAGTAAATTTTACAATACTAAAATCTATATCGATATCTATCTATACATATAATAAAATCGTAACTGGTTGCTGTCTGTACATGGAAGATATTCAAGAAAAACTATTACAGGCGGTCTTTATGTACGACATAGAACCCAAAACAATGATTTTTTGAAATTTTGTCTGTTTGTCTGTACGTTTGTACGCGCTAATCTCAGAATCTACTTAACGAATTTTCATGAAGTTTGGTATAGTAGTAGTTTAGACTTTTGATTAGCATATGATACTTTTTATTAAGGAAAAATGTACGGTGCCCGCGATATTTGTTTTTGCGTGTACAAAGTCAACGGCTTAACCGATTTGAATGCGGTTATCACTAATGCGTTTTGGTTACTCCACTTCACCTAAAATTTAATTAACCGACCTCCAAAAAAGGAGGCGGTTATACATTCAGCTATTTATAATATTTTTTTTATTTTTTTGCACGTTAAACGATTATTCCACCGCCTGTAGAGATTGTAAATTGTTGATGCTGTAAAGATTATAATCTCCAATTTGTACCAAAGTGGTGACCTGATGATGGGATTCTGAGGAATCGAGGGAACTCCTCGAAATTTATATGGACACATAATATAGTGATTTTGACTATTTCTGAAGTACTCCAGGCATATGCTGCCAAAAATAAAGATTTTGCACCAAGGTATACCCTGGATCCCAAAACACTGAACAGAACTCCTCGGTCTTTAAAAATACGCGTTTGGAAATTTTGACATTGTTTAAAGAACTGCGAACATAATATGCCATTATGTAACTCACAATAATCATCATCGGCGCGTCTTTAATTAGACATTCGATACACTACACTACACTACACTGACTGATTTTCAGAAAATATTTAGATGGATACTATAATACCTAATTCTTATCTAGGAGATATCTTAAAATTAAAAAGTACGTGTGAAAATGTATTATAAGTATATTTGCTAAAGGATTTTTTTGCCACGAACACTCTCCCACGCGGGCGAAGCTGCGGGCAAAAGCTAGTCTTTAATATTTTCAAGGTTCATGTCCATACGCCTAATGCGTACTCGTACTAACATTTTCATATTCAAAAGATTTCATTAAAACATTAATCGACGACGAAGAAATCCTTACTTATCATACACAAAAGATTCGATGTATGGATGTTTGTTACTCTGTCACGCAAAAACTACTGAATGGATGTTGGTTAAATTTAGTATGGTAGTAGTTGATGCTCTGAATTAACACATACAATTTTCATTGCAGAAAATTGAACGGTTCCGGTAGGATTTCTTATCTAGTTTTTAATAAAATCTATGGATTATAATATGTCTAATTGTGTATCATCTATGGACGCTTTATAATATCTTTGGGCGCTTTATATTATCTATGGACGCTTTATATTATAATTTATAATAACACTATACCCGGCAAACGTTGGTCTGCATTATCGTGTAGCGGAAAAAGGTTTACCTCTGAGACCTACCGAAAGTCAGTACACAATAAATTCATAAAAATCACTAAAGCGGAAAGCGGATTCGGAGGAGTTTGGTTATAACAATGTGACACGAGAATGTCTCATTTTTATATTAATAAGCGAATCAAAAACTTTTAGTACAGTTTTACGAGAATTGTGCAAACGGAGGAGTATAATATTTGGCACAGGTAAAGTTTATGTGGAGGCAGTGTGAAGAGGGTGTGCATAAAACTATTGTTTTTAATATAATACTTAGATATACATATAATTAATACAAATAACAACAACTCACACTACCTCAGGTTATTACCTAACACACACTAACGTGCGTTTGACAGTTACAAATTTGTTACACGTTATATGCATGTTGTTGTTGTCATTTTGTCACAGTATTTACATTATTTCATAAACAAAGAACCCTGATAAAGTTCAAACTTAAATTATGAAAGATATTAGGCGAATTTCCACCACAGGACGGACTACTATTTTTATTTAGATGAATGTTGTGAATAAACTAAAATTCTCAACATTCGCTTGTCACGACAATATTAAAACTTACAGTTTTATAAGATGACGATGGTCTGGGGCTCTCGGGCTCTTAGGTCATATGTTTTTAATGTTAGCAAACGAGTTTATCTTTTCAGCCGTGTAACCACCTCGCTTTTCAGATAAATAGGACTATAAAAATTATTTAAAGTTAGGGTCATTCCTTGTTTGATTATAAACAATCATTCATTCTTACGAGCACACCTATAAATCAAAATTAATCTTAAAAAGGCCTTGCCTTAAGTTCAATTAAGTACATCTTCAACATCATGTAATGTGTAACTAGTTGACGGAAGTACCTTATCTGCACACAGAAGGTAATAAAAGGAGGCCTTAAAAGGCCGGCAACGCACCTGCAGCTCTTCTGATGTTGCGAGTGTCCATGGGCGACGGTAGTTGCTTACCATCAGGTAACCCGTTTGCTCGCTTGCCCCCTTATTTAATAAAAAAAAAAATAAATAAATAAATAAATAAATATAGGAATTAGGAATCCTTCCTACTACCTACTATGTTTCCTACTACTATTATAAATGAGAAATTTTGGAAAGATGGATGGATGTATGGATGAATTTATGGTATGGTAGTAGTATAAATATAAAAACATCATAATGATTTTAAGAGGCAGGCGCGCTGGTGATATATTTTTAGAAGTCTGATACAAATTAAGAGCGAGAGAACGTATAGACAAACTGTTGACAGTTTTCAATTTACTATAATGATGTCAATAGATTTTAGCGTCTTTTATACTAAATTATTATTGCTATTAAATAAATCAATGGTGTAAAAGTATCTTAATGTATTTCTTTTCACAGCCACAGAGTGAATAATACATTATATATACTTACGTACTACAGTTATATACAATTTTATCAAAAACTACTTCTCGAGCCATTGGAATTGCAATCCATTTTTGTTTAAAAGACGATTAGTCAGACTCTATCTAGGTAAAGGTAGACTGTAGACGTCATACCCCTATGTCTTTATATAAAAAGACTTAATTTCATAATGGGTAAGCCACTTTAGTTACACAATACTCGGAACCTAAACACGAGTAGGGCTTCGGTCAAGATCAGGCATGTGTTTTATAAACTTCATATCTGTTAAAAATAGACTAAGCTTGTTCTACTAAGGAGTAATACCTATAAAGTATACTTAGGCTATATTATATAAAGTGTGATGTAATAGAGTAGAAATATAGTAGGTAAAGTCGTTGATCTTATTATTTACTAGCTAATCGCCTTTGCATTGTTACGAATTTGTGTACTGTTTATAGTGCTCCATGTAAGTTGATTTGTACATTTTGTACTGTAATATGGCATCACAGACGTCATATTACAGTACGTAATATGAAAATACTGTGTAGTGTAACTGTGTAGCAAGCGATATTTTATCTTACCATAAAATATTATAGTATCTTCGCCGTCTGTGACGTCCTTAAATATTCATTTGAAGATCGGTGAAACAACAAAATTTATATGCTAAATACTACAGACTATCAACTCGCGAAGAAAATACTTCACATTGCTTGTTATTCTATTATTGGAGTATGAACGGGAAGATTAATAATAACCGGTGCTAACGTACACGTGACAAATTATAACGAACTGAGCACATGTGATCGACTTCAACAATTTATAGGAATACATAAATAGAAAAAAATGTTCCATTGTTCGGAGATGCGCCGCCGCGACGGTCAAAACTGCTAGTTAGGGTAAACTCACACTAAGAGGAAACGATACGCGACATGGCGCTGCGATATTAAGATAGCTTTTCGAAATTGAACTTTATCCATTACACAAGAATATACACGTGTAATTGTAAGAGTTTGAATGTCAGGTTGCACGTTGCTGCACAGCGCACGTGCAGTGTATGATTGTGTTACGGGTATATTTAATATAAACAACAGTCTACCAACGTGACAAAATTTATTCAAATAAAAAAAAATACTAGATGAGGGTCGCGGGCAGAAGGCCGTAGTATCTGGTTTTAGCTATGAGGTGTCTCTGGGATCAATAACCACACGGCACTTAGCTGGTTCCGCATGCGGGTGGACAGCGCGTGGCGCGGGGGAGCTCAACTTCCGGTAGCGCTTCCAGTTCAGTGCTCAGGCTAGCGAGTATAGGGAGCCTGCAGTTTGTCCGGGCGAAGCTCAAGTCGAGTCCGACACGCTCAGACAGGAACGTAAGCAAGCGAGTTTGCTTGAAGTTCTCGATGCGAAGTTCAAGCAGTGCAAGTGAACCCGGATTATAGCTCCCGTAAAAAACGGGAAAAGAAATACTAGTTATACCTTGAACGAAGAATAACTTGATTCAATATAAATTATGTTATCGTCTTTTGAAGAAAAAAGCAAATTCATCCGGCGAAAGCCCTTTTATACTATTCTTTTTTTTTTCTCAACTGACAACTAGCGGTATGATATTATAGTCCGCATGTCAAAATTGAAAGATATTATTATATAGCCATTTGATTATACAATAACGTGCCAATAGATGGCGTCAGGTGTCAGTATAACTAGCCATTATAACTAGTAATTATTAGCGATTCCCACTTCAATAAAATGTAGCCTTGCTACAATTGATGTCATATGAATATTGTATCTTTTTGTGCAGTGATTAAAGTTCAATTTATAATAGCTATCTTTAAAATGCAGCGTTGCGTATCGTCGCGGTGTGAACTGACCCTTAAGGAACATCACTTTCACCTGAATGCTGATCGTGTGAAATATATTTACAGCCGAATACTGAAATGATAGTTAAATTAGGTGACGCTCACGTCATAAGCTGCCGTTGTCACTTTGGCTAGCAGAGACAGCGACGGCCTGTGAATAGGAGGGCTTTTTTCATTAGAGTTTCAGTTTTCGGCCGTTAAATAAGTAGTAATTTCGTCGTTGCAGTTAGTTTTTGGAAACTTTATAATATTACTTAAATTATAGGATTTTCATTAGTTCCCAAAACCCTTATAACATCCCTTCGCCGTAAGTTGTGACTGCTTCTTCTGTCTGCTTGTTATGACCTTCTTCTTACGAACACGTGGATCGAGTTCTGCATTCCCTTGAAACCGTGAAAATACTCAATCAACTTTTTATAACTTTATTAACCCCATATTTTGACACTCGCAAGGGAATCAAAACCTAAACCTGCAATCATGGAATTTAGCATGAAGCAACATAATATAGGATAAGTGAAGTATAAAATCCAAAACCCATAAATATGTAGTTTTATCACAAAACATAACACTCGCACGGAACCCACTCGGTGCGCAAGTCCGACTCGCTCTTGGACGGTTTTTACCTACAGCTTGATTTGCGTCACTTTAATTACGTTAAAATAATATTTTATTTTGCTTAACTTACCTATCTTATGATTGCCTTAGATAAGATGGCCTTGCTTGGTCTCGCCTGCCACCCTTGTTAGTTGTAGCTATATTATGTATGCGTAGGGATTATAATTAATGGATAATCACTTTACCTACTAGTTTTAAACTACGGCTTAAGAACTAACATCGTGAATACGTTTATTAAATTACCCAGTACCATCATTCATCCACCACAAACAAAGTGGTTTGCAGTGCGCATGACACAATCGAATATTGCAACCAATTTTCAGATCACTGGTGCGTGAAGTGAAATTATACAACGGGACCGGAAAAGACACAGCCGAATTAGTCTAATACATAACTTGTAAAGTCTAATCTTAGAAATTAGATTTATCAATTTAGAAATGCAGGCGAGGTATGCGCGCGCATGTCAACACATGGCTTCCCTGTGTATATCGAATGTCACAAGTAGGTTTGATCGCCGGGCCGCAAACCGAGCAGCATGAACGTTGATTGGAGGGTCACGCTCGTATTAACCAGAACAATTATTATTTAAGTTAGGACGTGCCCGATCAAAATTCATTATAACTGGAGTTCAACACAGACGCGCATGGATTTCTCACAAAATAGACCTCTTTTCCATCGAGAAATAATGAAATATTGAGAACAAAAGATTGTTTATCAATCGGATAGAGGTCCAGAAAGCTGGGCCCTGGGCCGACTTCACCTGTAATGGAGAAAGGCAAATCTTTTTCAGAATATTTATTTGTGAAAATGGGCCCGGGAGACAGGGGTCCGACGACCACGGAGGATCGGTCGGCACCCGTCGATCCCACTGGTGCCATGAAGTGGTTGATCGAGAATAAACTGTTGGTGATCACACTCGGTGGTGTTATAACAGGAATTGCTTTAGGTAAGTTCTGTATGCGGTACAAATAGAATAGGCGCTAAAATTTGACACAGAAATTTTTACTTTTAAACAGCTGGTTCATTAATTAATAGGGTTTTACACATATTTTTAATAGGGTATATCAAATAATCTAAGACCGTTTTCATTTAACATTATTATTCATTCAATTTATTCTGTTATTATTATTCTTAATATTTGTGATAGTTTCAAGTGATAAGTAGAGATTTTAGTACGGGTTTTACTTTTACAGACTTCAGCCTGTTAACAGGCTTTTTAAAAACCGTCGTAAATTTTTTTTAGATGGCCTATTTAAAAGGATTTTTAGCCATTTTATGCCATTATCTTCAAGTAGCTTCCATTTACTTTTAAAGAATAATTTTGCAAATGTATTTATTATTTCCAGATTTTTTTTTATGTGTTTAATTTTCACATTTACTTCCTTTTTGTTTATTACTAATTGTTTATTTAAGTTAATTTATACACCAGACAATAATATTTAACTGTATGTGTTAACATAATGTAGAAAATAATAAAATAATTACGGACAGATATATCTACTATTGTGCCTATAGTTTATGAGGAAACTTAAAAGGTATCTACGTAACTAAAAATTTTGTTTAATTTAAAAAAATATCTAATGACTATTTTCTATCCTGTTAGGCTTCGGACTTCGTACCTATAACCTTGGACCTGATGCTTTGATCGTCATATCGTACCCCGGAGAACTCTTCATGAGGGTTCTGAAGCTGATGATTTTGCCTCTAATAATAGCCAGCTTAATTGCCGGTTCTGCAAGTCTGAATGCCAAAATGAGTGGTAAAATCGCGGTACGGACGCTGCTCTACTTTATTCTGACTTCAATGTTCAATGCATTTCTTGGAGTTGTTCTGGCAATACTGATACATCCTGGTCAGCCAGAACTAAAAGAGGACTTTGAAGGAGTTGTCGAAAACAGAAGTGATCACAGCATACTAGATAATATACTTGACATCGGCCGGTAAGTGTTAAAGTATTTTCACTACTTCGAAGGCGAATCTCACTCTGATAATACCTCACGTGGAATCACAGATTTTCAAGTATTAAATGTATTTTAATTTCTATGTTAGGGGAAACTTTGAACACTTGATCCCCCTTTTGTTTGTTAACCCTGTTTTCCTAGATATTATAGATATTTATTCTTATTTGAAAAAAATTGGCCCTGGCATGCGTGGATAAATATTTTAAAGGGCACTTGATTCTAGGGGGATCAAGTGGGAGACAAATGAAATTTATCATGTGTAGTGTAGTGTGTATCCAGGAGTAGTTTTATACAATAAACAAACTAATCATAATTTTTTGTAGCTTTCTAAGTTACTAATATAAATACTAATCTATAAACTTTTAATACTAATAAACTTTAAATAAAATATAAACTAATAAACTTTTTTGCCGCGCATTAAAATTCATGCAAAATACTACTCTATTTGTGTTATTTTTGTAGGATTTCGTTTCATTTGGTCGAAAAATAGACAAAAATAGCCTTTTTATGTCAAATGTGCAAAATATTATAACTATAGTCAGTAAATTTTGATTGGAACAAAAATAATTTTTCGTCCACCATTTTAAAAAAGTGACATAATACCTGACAATTTTACTCATTTGGGAAAGTTGCTGGTTTTGTATACTACCGACAAAGCCACTGTAAAAGTAGGTATTACCCATACATGTTCTGTAAACTGAGTGTACTTAGTCTCCCTTAAGGATCAAGTACCTCTCCTCCCGTATAATACTTATATAGAGGGTGACCTGAAATTCGATACATTCCTTTGAAAGACAGAAAGTAGACCGCATTTACAGTAATATTTTTCATGGCATCCCCTATCCGAAAGTTGATATTTACAAAGTTATTGAAATTTCAAAATTTTTTTCTTTATTTTCGACTTTTTGACTTTGACATGACGTATTTTTAAAAAAGTTTGTCTTTTTAGTGATTTTTTTATGTATTTTAACCGTCAATGAGTTAAATATTATTTTTAAGGAATAAATAGGGACAAAATAAGCGAGAATTTTTCATTATGAGACATGAAACAGAATTTTCTTTTAAGAAAAATGCACATTTTTCTTAAAAACAGGTGATTTTCTTAAAAAAATGTATGATACAATGCGTACAAATATCTTAAATAACTTTCTTACCTCATAAGCTTCCAAAAAAGGTACAAATATGTACATAAAAATATGAACATATAATAAACAAAGACAAAACAATCATCAGGTAACGTTATCTCAAGAATTACTCTACCTGAGGCGACCTTTTTTTTCAATTGTTTCCTTTGTGGATTTCCTTTCAATCGGTGGTCTTAACAGGCTGTTAAAAATTTGTGAAAGGTACGCTATTGAACACGGCTTAGAGTATAATGTTGGTAAGTGTGAGTACATGATATTTAAATGCAATAGTAAGATTTTCAATCATCAACATTGTCCACCACCTTTACTTAACGGAGTACCTCTGAGTCGTGTTACAAAATTTAAATACCTCGGTCACGTGGTGACAGATACTCTCAGTGATGAGGAGGATATTGAGAGGGAGCGCAGGGCGCTATCGATCCGCGGTAATATGCTGGCACACAGGTTTGCCAGGTGTACAGCGCCTGTCAAGATAACGCTTTTTAAAGCATTTTGTCAGGCGTTTTACGCCTGTGGTCTGTGGGCCAGCTTTACTCAACGGACCTATGGCGCCTTGCGGGTCCTTTACAATAACATATTCAGGTCTCTATTGCGGCTCCCTCGATACTGCAGTGCATCCGGGATGTTAGCCGATGCAGAAGTCGACGATTTCTACGCGATTATGCGGAAAAAGGTAGCGTCAGTAGTGCATAGAGTTCGGGAGAGCCGGAATGGGGTCCTGAAGATGATAGCGGAGCGAATTGACTCTGCACTCCTTCGCAGACTCACTGAGCTACATGTCAGGGTGGCAAGATGAGCTGCATTTTAATTATTTGTGAGTATATTAATATAATTTTACTGTCACAAAATCATTTAAAATATGGACTTCTTTGTCTGAAAATAAATTATTTTTATTTTTATTTTTAATTTTTTGTTCAAACTTCGGGATGTTTCGGCTACTGTCGTCGCGTCCCTTTGTCAATGAGTTACCGACTGGCTTAGAGAGCAAATTTAGTAGCTAATATTAGTTTTAAGTCAACTATTGCCGTGTACGGACGTATTGTTGCTTTAAACTACACCCTTACTTCTACTTGTGATTTTTTTGTATCGCGATGGCTGCTTTTGAGTACGATGAATACGCTGACATCTTGTTTTGTTACGGACTTTGTAATGGTAATGCTGCTGCTGCACGAAGAACATACGTTGAACGTTTTCCGGATCGACGAGTGCCAAACGTTAGAGTGTTTTCAACAACATTTCGACGAATTCGGGAAAGCGGCCGTGTTGATAGAAGACGTGGCGATTCAGGCAGACCTCGTTTGTATGCTCCAGAAGAAGAAGAAGAAAATTTAACACTTTTTCAAAATGATCCTTCTATTTCTACAAGAGCGGCAGCTAGAAGACTTGGATTGAGTCAATGGAAGGTGTGGTTTACAGTACACACAGCGCGTCTACATCCATTTCACTACACACCTGTCCAAGCGTTGGAAGAGGGAGACCCGGTTAGAAGAATGGAATTCTGCCGTTTTATGATAAATGCAGACATGGAGGATCGCAATTTCTTCTCAAGAATATTGTGGACGGATGAATCGAAATTTGACCGTGACGGGATAAACAATTTCCACAACACACACTACTGGGCACCAAATGGAGAAAACCCCAGGATGAAAAAAGAAAGGGCCCATCAAACCAGATTCAGTCTAAATGTCTGGATGGGTATAATTAATAATAATTTAGTTGGACCTCATTTTTTGCCTCAAATTTAAAATGGTGAAATGTACGAACATTTCCTAAGAGAGGAGATTACTGGTTTAATGAAAGATGTGCCAATAGCAACTCGTCGTAATATGATTTTCCAGCATGATGGTTGCCCGGACCACTTCCGCCTCGGCGTACGCCAGTGGCTAGACCAAACTTACCCACATCGCTGGATAGGTCGAGGCGAGCCAATTCCTTGGCCAGCACGGTGTCCCGATTTGACCCCGTGTGATTTTTATCTTTGGGGTCATATGAAGGCTTTGATGTATACTACACCCATAACTACTGTAGAGGAGCTCAGAAGCCGCATAAGAAATGCAGCAGAAGAAATCAAAACTAGTCTTACTACCAGAATAATCAAAACAGAGGTACGGAGAAGACTACGGGCCTGTATCAGAAACAGAGGTTCACATTTTGAACAAGACCTAAAGTAGAATATTTATTATTAAATTTAATTAAACATTGATGTTTTTTAAACACAATAAACGTAATTAAATTCAAGTTTTTCCTTTTATTTTTTAACCTTATGGCAAATAAATCGATTTAGACATTATTTCATTTTACTTCTAATATGTTTACTACAACGTCATATTTTTATGTAGACATTTGCACCTTTTTGGAAAGCTAATGAGATAAGGAAGTTATTTAGAATATTTGTACGCATTGTATCATACATTTTTTTTTAAGAAAATCACCTGTTTTTAAGCAAAATGTGCATTTTTCTTAAAAGAAAATTCTGTTTCATGTCTCATAATGAAAAATTCTCGCTTAGTTTGTCCCTATTTATTCCTTAAAAATAATATTTGACTCATTGACGGTTAAAATACATAAAAAAATCACTAAAAAGACAAACATTTTTAAAAATACGTCATGTCAAAGTCAAAAAGTCGAAAATAAATAAAAAAAAATTGAAATTTCAATAACTTTGTAAATATCAACTTTCGGATAGGGGATGCCATGAAAAATATTACTGTAAATGAAGTCTACTTTCTGTATTTCAAAGGAATGTATCGAATTTCAGGTCACCCTGTAGATATATTTAGTGAAACGCGTTACGTAGTTGGTACCATATTTTGAATTATTCCTCGTATGTACACTTTCCTCGTAGATACACATTTGAAAAAAAATCGGCTTTATTCCTTAAAGATCCACTTTTTAAAAACCAATGTAGCGTTTCCTAATAGATACACTTTTGGGTACAGTTGTGTAAACAAAAGTGTAATCAACAACTTCAATGCCGGCACGACCGTGCCGGCATGCAACGCACATAATCATGCGTTGAAATAAGAAAAGCGTTAAAACATATATAGACATATACAATTAGATATATTTACTTTAATTATTTATGAAGATTTTTTTTTTAAATAAACATTTTTTGTCTTGTCTGAATCCAATTTTTTTTAATGTTACATTATTTAAAAAAGAATTGATATTTTTATTCTTTTTCAATTAGAGTGACAAAACTTAACTTATCATTCCTATCGCTTTTCTGCTTTGCTGTACAATATGAAAGTCAATCTGCAATAAAGGCGAACTTATTTCAAAAGTGTATCTACGAGGAAAGTGTACCTAAGAGGAATAATTCCATATTTTGCTTTTCATTTCAGAACATTGTACAAAATTCTCCGCACCTCGTGGTGCAATGTAATACCAGCACAGGTTGCCTTACGAAATATTTAGAACAGGAACCCAAATTACTTTTGCATCAGTTAATGTAATATAGGTCCCTATTATGAACTCAAAGTTTGTGTAAATTATTATCTGAGCTTATGATAATATGATTAAATACGAACAATTAAAAAACGAGACGAAATGCGATGCGCTTGTACAGATATAAACTTATGTATAATTGTACGGCAAGTTTTTTTACCTTGTTTTAATTTATATATTATATTTTGGTGGACAAAATATAAATAATAATTTATATTCTGCATTATATGTAGGGTGCAAGTATTTTGTTATGATGTTATTATTTTTTTCCATCATTTAAAATAAATATTATTTTCATTTATGTTAGGTACTTATCGGTAATATGGCTGTAATAAGTAAAATATTAACCTTGTTTAACGAGTCTATTAAATTTGTAAGTAAGTATTAAATCAATGTGTAAAACTTAATTATTTAATTTCAGAAATATCTTCCCAGACAACATCGTGCAGGCAGCATTCCAACAAGCTCACACCGTGTATTCTGAACCCAAGGGTTTATTTGCCAAGAATGTGACAGAAAATAATACGGTTCTAGTTCGAGAAATAAGTTACAGGTATGTACAATATCGACAAAGTTCTTGTTCGACCAGTTCCTAAGCATTTTCTTTTGCACTAGGACGCCTCAAAATGTTTAAACACAAAGGAAGTACCGCAACGACTGCAGACGTGGTTGAACTATATATTCACACGGGAATATGTGTGATTCAACGGCGCTGTTATGCGATTTTCATCTTCAGCCTGGTCGAGCGGCATCTTGATCGATAAGTGCATGAGTATAACAAATGGAAATACAATATTAAAATTATTATTAAGAAAGATAATAAAATATAATTACTTGCCGTCTGCCGGATTTGATGTCTTCTCAACTACAGATTTTTCCTGGCAGTGTCTTTTCTACCTTGCTTGTTAATTATAGCTGAGCTATAAAAAAATTATAAAGTACATAAATGTACATGATTAAATTGTTAATACTAAGTAGGTACTAAGTAACAATGACGCGTTGACACGCAAATCTCGACTATGAGAATAAACGGGATATATTAATTACCCGAATACGGCGAAGCCAAAAAGAAGGGTAACGATTTTGGCAGTATATGTATGTTTGTATGTATGTGTATATTATGTTCATTTCATCCTAGCGCCTAAACTAGAGATCAAATTTTAATGAAGGAGGTGGCAAAAGATTTGCAATAATGGCCCGGGTAACATAGGCCTTATTAATTTAATTTGCGTAGTCGCGTTATAAGCGGTTTTTATAAAAATATGTAGTAATTATTTATATTATAAGTTCCTTAAAAGCACAAACATGGTAAGCCAAATAAAACGCCAAATTCATAAATGTTTAAATTAAGTTCTTAGCGTCGTTCATATTCCTTCAATAGGTAGGTATATCTATATACTAGCCAGTAGCCGACCCCGACAGACGTTGTTCTATATTTACTATAAACAGGAATAATGGGCTAACTACACCTGCTACCTACACATACAATCTACACCTAAAATACTATCTACCCCTAAAACCTACAGGATATGTGTGAAAGTGTATATAGAGTAAGCACATAAGAGTACTTACTCTCCTAGGTATCTACTTAGATACCTGGAGACTGGGAGACTGAGCTTTACTCTGAGTTCCATTAGTACCTTCCTGCGAACAACACTTCTAAAAAATTAATCACAAAAAAATGGTTGTCTGCTAAGTCGGTGTACGGCCGATAATTTTATGTGATAACGTCATAACAAGACGATCGTGCCTCTCTATCGCTTGTTCCGCGCTCTCGATAGCACGCGTGGCTTAGGAGGAACGTGACTCAGGTGGAACGTGACAATTTTGGTGCGTGCAGCCGGCGTTCATCGATTTATAAGACGTTATAACGTCAAAATATAATTTGTCTGATCGAGATTCAAACCCGAGATACCAATTTGCCAACAACGCAAACGTAGCTGAGCTACGCGCTTTCACGATAGGAAGCGAAATAAATAATAACTGATTGTTGATACCTTAATAAATTAAACACCTTTCTAAGAAGCCATTTAGTCCATAGATGAAAGCTGCATGAAAATCTTATCAGTTTTTGTAATTATCGTGAACATCTCTGTGTATTTGACAGACGGACGCGGAATTTATAATATTTTGGACCTGTTTAACAATCTTCTTACAAGTGGGATAGCTTATTCGCAAGTTTTGTCGCTGCTTACTTTATATCGAGCGACAGAGACAAAACATAAACTATCTGACACCTATCAGTAGATTGTGAAACAGGCCCTTAGAGATTCGAGATAATATACAAGAAATGCTCGTTTATAATATCAGATTATTTTCGACCACTGAGGGTATGAAAATATTACAGTACTAATTTCGCTATTGAATAATTTTGGTTGATATTTATTATTTATAATACTATGGTGTTTATTATTATTATAAATAAATTATTGTAATTTCCCTATTAAGCTCAATGAATTGAAGGAAACCAAAATTAGGTACTCATCAAAATATAGAAAAACGGTTTTCATTTTTACTTAAAAGTTTTATAAACATTGATATCATATTATTTTTTCTGAAGATTTTACTCCGTAGTCTGTACCTACAATTGTCTAAAAATAGCGCGCATACAAAGAAAAAAGTCTACGTCACAGCTCGCCTCATCCATTAACTGATTACGGCAAACATATTATTTTCTAATTCACTTTTCTAAGTATGTATACCATATCACGAGCACTAGAATATATAAACGATTTGAATTACCATTTGAAAGACGCGTTGAGTTGAGTCAGACGGCAAAACACTCAGGATTAAAAGTGCACGATTGTGATCTTCTTATAAATCGTTGTGTTTGTAGCGAGCGTTTGTGGAGTTGATGAGAGTTGATGGAGTTCTTCCATCGAAATGGCTTTACCGATTTTAATGAAATTCTGCAGGTGTATTTGGTAGGTATGAGAATAGGTTATAAACTAACCACCTTACTAATAAAAATATTTAAACAGTGGATAAGTTATACTATGTTTTGTCTTTGTCTGATACGTGGGAAAAGTCGCATGGCAGACAAGGACAAAACATTGTATTGCTTATCCATTGTGTAAATATTTTTATTAGTAAGGGGTTATGGGTATAACACCCAAGGGTGGCCCACTCCAAATTATTTTTAATTTTTTTTTTACTCTTGCACACAAATCATCTGTAGGTTGTAGGGTATGTAGGTGTAGGTGTAGGTGTAGGTAGTAGGTGTAGGTAATAGGTGTAGGTTGTAGGTGCAAATAGTAGGGGTAGAATTAGTTGTTGGTGTAGAAACTGTAGGTGTATGTAGGTCGTTATTTATTTATTCCAGTTCATAGTTAAGACAGAACAACGTCTGTCGGGGCAGCTATAGTATTGTACAGGGTTATAGGTTAAGTCGGTGTTGATTGAGGACGCGTTTACGAAAAGTGGTTTGACAGGTTTCCGAGTATGGGTTTACATATTAAAAATGTTTTGTGCAATAGATTATATAAATAGATGTCGCTTCGGAGGAGTTTGTTGCAAACACTGACACATTAATTTTATATGTATAATATACTTATTTAAAAATAAGTCTAGTGTCTAAAATAGTAAATTTCCTTTTCAGAGCGGGAACAAACACATTAGGCATCGTGTTCTTTTGCCTAATATTCGGAAGTCTGCTTGGTACGCTGGGCCCGAAGGGACAGGTGGTCATCGACTTCTTCCAGGCAATCTTTGAGGTGATCATGAAGATGGTGACGGGCGTTATGTGGTTCACGCCGGTGGGCGTCAGCAGCGTCATCGCCGGCAAGATACTCGGTGTTGACAATGTTGGTAAGGTACCTATTTAGTATTTAAGAAGATATTTTGTTGCTGCTGGGGCTTGGGTCTCTTCTCAATAGATAATAAAATAGGTACGCTAGTCTATTGCGGGTTAGCAGACTTCAGATTGTTAGCTTTTTCAGACATGCATGATCTCTGTGGCTCAGTGGTGAGCAGCGCTCAAGCCGGAGGTCGCGGGTTCTAATCCCGCCGAAATAACAAATAATTTTCAATGTTCCTGAGTATATTCAATTTATTTATAATATAATAAAAATCCTAAATATATGTATAGTATACAGTATTAAATATAGGTACTTCCCGTTGTATGGTACCTGTAACACAAGTTCTTTGGATATTTACCACGGGGCCAGATTGACGTGGTGTGAAGCATCCAGAGATATTATATTATTATTATGATTATGCAGAAAGATGTGCTGATATTTTTATTTAATTTTGTTAAAATTTACAAAAAAAACGCATCTTTAAAATAATAAGATTAACGTAAAATGCTATGTTGGGTCTAACAATAACATCTAGCAGCTAAATATTACAAGGCACTAACGAGAGTTGAGAATAGACAAACCAAGCGCAAAATACACAGACAAACAAATAAACAGTATCCCTCGGGAACTCTGAATGTTTTCGGGATTCTTTTGATTCTTTTGTTGTGAGAATGCCGTATGTGCTCGGGCAACCATACAGCACTCTCACAACAACATATATTTAAAAACTAACGATCCGAGGCACTACCGTATTTCAAGAGTGGTTACTTCGCTCGGAGAAAACTGTATAAATCATCCAATAACGGATGTAAAAGCCTATGTTTAGTTTTAAACTAAGACTATACCAAATTTCGTCAAAATCCGTTCTGTAGTTTTTGCGTGAAAGATTAACTAACATCCATCCATCCACCCTAACAAACTTTCATATTTATAACAGTCGGGATAAAAAGTAGCCAATGTTTATTCCAGAGCCTAAACTACTACCATACCAAATTTCATCGAAATCCGTTCAGTAGTTTTTGCGTGAATGAGTAACAAACATCCACCCATCCATCCATCCATCCACTCATCCATCCATCCATCCATCCATCCGTCCGTCCACCCTCACAAACTTTCACGTGTATAATATTAGTAGGATAATAGTAAGTAGGATGGTATCTTTGCACTATCTAGTGTTGCAGCAATCTTGTGTTTTGATAACTTGAAGTAAGCAGGTAGTACATACTTCATCTTCGTTAATCTAACATCTTCTTTTCAGGACATGTGATATCCCAACTGGCATGGTTCATAGCGACAGTCGCGGTGGGAGTGTTTCTGTATCAGTTGATCATAATGCAGCTGATATACTTTGTGTTCCTCAAGCGGAATCCGTATAAGTTTTATTGGGGCCTCTCTCAGGCCATGCTCACGGCTTCGGCGACGGCCTCAACGTATGTAACATATAATATTAGTAAGTAATTCTAGATAGTCTGAATTTTAGTTTATCAATATTAACAAAATCTACTTAACAAACATACAAATTGAAAACTTTTTCTGTGTTTTATATCAATTTATTGAAAGTATTATGAAATTTTGCTATCACCAGTGGGCCTAGCAGGATATATTGACAGCGGCGTAAACGTAAGGGTATCGAATGAGAATTGTAAGAAAATCTGTCAAAATCATGACAGCGCCCATACAATTTCGTCCTATATGCCGCTATCAAATGTTCCTGCTAGGCCCCCTTTATTTATCTTTACCTAGTAGGTACTAAGTATTGGAGTAGCATTATTTACTTGTAACATACCAGAAGGGACTTAAAAGGATAATATAATATTAAGGAGGAAAAAAGTTTTAAGTATGCCGTTACATTTTTTCAGAGCTGCAGCTTTACCGGTCACATTTCGAGCAATGGAGGGACCTCTGCGAATCGATTCTCGTATCACCAGATTTGTGCTGCCCATCGGCTGCAATATAAATATGGACGGCACCGCCTTGTTCCTGGCAGTGGCCAGTATCTTCATCTGTCAGATGAACAACATCAGCTTAGGCTTCGCTCAGCTTGCTACGATATTGTAAGTATCTCTGTGAAGAAAATATCCCCTGGCATTATATTGAAAAAATAGGATAATACGAGTAAGTAGGTACATTACTTACTGGTCTCAAAAAATATATAACGAAACTAAACAAAATTAGTCTTTCTAAAAAGCAAAATTTAAAGAAAATTATCTCAAAAACTTTAAATTACGTTAGTACGTTTGTTCAATAGTCTCATGATATTATGAGCCAAACCTCCAGTTTTGATTCGTTTAAAAGTTGAACAAAAAGAGTTAAAAGTCAAAACGATAATTATATTAATACGAAATTTTACTCGTTTTTTTTTTTTGCAAAAAATATGATAGCGCGGCAGCGCTATCGCCAAGTATTAAGCGGCCGTGACTACCTTTTCTCGAAGCATTTCGCGGTTTTATCGTGCCCATAATTCGTTTGAAACAAAGCTAGCGGTCTAATAATGATTGTTAAAAATAATGATTTTAGAATTTTACGAATTCACAGGAACAATATGTATGAATACAAGTTCGCCGATAACTTTGTAATCGTTATTCATATAACAAATGTCATAAATTGAGAAGTGGTAGGTTATTTTAGGTTACAGTAGATGCTTCGGGACGAATGGGCCCACTCGACCGGATAAATAAGACGACCTCACAGAAAACCGACGGGAAATAGCACTTGCGTTGTGTCTCACTACATCACTGTATATTATACATCAGTGTGCCACTTTGGGACACCGGTATCTTCCTCATGCAAAGCCTGCAAACGAACTTGTAAAAAAAAAACGAGCAAACCGATCGCCTGGTGGTTAGGAATTGTTATAATTTCTTACCATCAGAGGTTGGTGGTTTTAAAGATCGGGAACGGACTTGAAACTCTTCTGGTGTTGCAGATGTCTATAATGGCCGGAAATCGTTTTAGTTATGGAATAGATCTGGAAACGAGCAAACGGATCGCCTGATAGTAAGCAATTACTCCCGCATTAAGATATTCGCAACACCGGAGAAATTATAAGTGCGTTCACGGTCTTTAAAACCGCAAATTCCTTGGTCTTCGGGTAACCAACAACAAGAAATGAATGAGGCAATGAGCACTTTAATAAATCAACATATAAATATTATGGTTACTAGTAGCTTAAAGCGATATAAGTGATAACATCTTATTACCTGCAGTCATTCTATTCCACAATTATTGTGTGTCGCAAGTACGCAGTCCAAGGATGTAGGCTTGTTGACTGATTTTTTTTATTGCATACCTGAATCTAAAATATAAGTAAGTATATTTTAAGGTATAGCGATTTGTTTACAGAAATTCGCAAGTCTATGACATCATAATTTCCTAAAGTTGTAAGAAATATAAGGGTCTCAGGAACATACTTGAAATATTTTCGAAATTTGTGCGATTAAGTCCATATTCTTACTATTCATGCTTTTATATGATGTAAGTAAACCAATGAAGAAGGTTTACGAATATACCAAATAATTTTGAGACTTAGGTATTTTTGTAATTTTTAGACGTATAATATTATCATTACACATAAAAATGTATATTTTTTTACGTTTATCAAGTAATAATACCTCAATACTTTTGAATTTATAAAATAAATTAAATTTTACGTAGTCAACACCCCGATTGCAGAACGGAGCTAATTAGTAAATGAATATTTCTAGCTTAACCTCAACTGCTGCGTCCGTATCGTCCGCATCGGTGCCCTCGGCGGCGATGGTGTTACTGCTTGTGGTGCTGGCGGCCGTCGACGCTCCTGCGCATGACGTGTCATTACTGTTCGCTGTCGACTGGCTCGTGTGAGTATAGGAAGCGTGCAGATCATCTGATTGGTATTGTTTATCGACGCCCGTAGATGCCCGTAATACCCGAGTGCGTTGAACGTTTTAGGGTTTTTACGGTCCGCAAAAACCTATTTAGCTAAAAATAAAATTTTCGAACATTTTTTTTAACGCGCACAACCCCAACAATTAAGGGTTTTTTGTAAAAATTGGAGTTATTTGAAACCTTTTTTCTCAGTCATGGTCATATTGAAAAATCACAAAAAAATATATGTTGATCTGTATTTTATTTAGCCGAGGATTGTCTTTTTATAAATTAGAATTTTTATTTAAATAAGTATTGAATAAAAAAATATGCTAAGTCCACCCTTTTTTTTAAGTTAAAACCTTTTTTCTCTTCTTTTATAAGTCATACGAGTGTGAAAATTATTTCAGTATTTTAAGTAAGACAAGACTCAGGAGAACGCCGTTTTAGTTTTTGCAAATTTTGTCTCAAATATTAATCCGATTTCAATACTCTCCGGTCGGCACGACACCCCCTTGTCGCCTACAAAACCAGTATGGGACTTGACGCGCAAGGTCACTGCCGTTATACAGAGGCTTAATTGCCATATTTGATTGGTTGCTTTCTAATTAATCGTAAAAATTCATCATCAAATAATACTTACTTCTAGTGACCGTATTCGCACCACGAACAATATGCTTGGAGACTGCTACGCTGCTGCAGTAGTGGAGCACATGTCAAAGAAAGAACTTATGGCGACAGACTCTGCGTCAATGGTGAGTGGTCTTTGTTATTTTCGGCCATTTAGTTATCATATCATACTAAAATGATATTTTGCACCCTTTCCCCATCCGCCACCACCCGCCCCATTCACCAAAGGGTGCAAAATAAAATACTTAGAAGCATCGCTAAAGCTCCATGCTTTACTAGAAACAGTGAAATAAACGAATATTAAATGTACCAACTGCGTGGCCTCCGAGATTGACCGCTACAAAAATCAGCACATCTTGCGCCTTACCCACCACATAAACCCTCTCGCCCAGGAACTGGGTCTCCCACAATGTGGTCAAGAGATTGAGAAGAAACTATAACTATGATTAGAGACACTGGCTTCCTCCAAAACCAAAACGCTAACACTCGAAAGAGTTCAGAGAATGATACAAAAAGTTAGCCTTGCTGAGCCCTGTCTTTGCCCCACAACAAAACTTTACGAGGTTGCTCAAGTTCCTACCATTTGCCAGCTTTATATAATGCATACCTACTGTACACAAGTACACACACACATCTTCACAATCTTGTTGTTGTCTGACCGTACAAGAAATATATGGGGGCCTGGAAATTTATATTAAACGCCAGTCTTAGTTTAGAATTCAGAATATATCACACACACACTTATAATTTCTGACATAATTGTTTTAATGACTTAAAAACTAATTGTTTTAATATTATGTAAACAACCTATGTAATTTGTGAAAATAAAATATTTATTTAATTTCCACAAATTACATAGGTTTTACGGTGTTTACCCTACCCTACTAAAAATACTTAATATTATTATATTATATTAAGTACTATTAATAGGGTATTTTCAAAATTACTTATAGTTGTGGAAATGAAAGTACGTTTTTTTTGTAGTCAGTTTAAAAAAGCAATACTTTAATGGTAATTCTTGCTCTTTTAAAATTTTCAGGAGCCGCCACTCGCCAACGGTGTTCTTCCGACGTCCAGCACAGAAGTAGAGATCGCATCCACGTCTCCCACAAAAGAGTCTGTGGCCTCTGACGTTGTCATTGATATGCATTTAAACAATATTTAGTTGTAGGGATAATTAAGTATTACACTAGATTTCTTGAATTTCACTATACCTCTGCTTTGTCTTTTGTACAAGTGCCTCCAAACATAATATAGCCTCTACTTGATACCAAAGTGTATGTTAAAACGGTTACTTGTAGTGTAATTAAATCATCAGCAAAGCTCAGTTATCGTCGTGTCTTGCAAGAAGCGTCTGTGTTATATATTCATTTGATCCATTCTAGCGGTTATTGTTAATTAGTTCGTCAATAGTATTGATTGTGCTAGTTAGGGCATCATATTAAATGGTGCAATAGCATGCAAAATGTTTTTGCTATTATTGTTAATAGAGTTGTGAGCGTCAGTGATATGAAAAGTGGAACTCGTTGTTAAGAAATGTAGCTAGGTAGTAGAAAAGTTTTGGAACATTTAAGAACATAAGTAGATTCCGCAATTATAGCTAAGTCTAACGCTCACCTTTCACAAACCAATCAAGGCGTTGCTCATACTTTTTGTAAATTAGTTGCCAGGCCTAACACATTCATCGTCGTTATTACATTTTTAAAGCAGTTCTATATCAGCAGTTCATATTATATCTTAATAATTACAAAACACATTCGTATTATCATAATATTAGTTAATGTCATCATTCCTGTAATTTAAATTTTACCTCAAAGTATATTTTTAAGCATTTTAATTAATTGATTTTCTAACAAAATTTAAAATTATATTAACTGATCTTTTTTATTTATAGGCTTTTTAAGGAATCATAATAATAATATGTCGCTTATTTTCAAGGTTTAATTTGTACCTACCTAGATTTTGTCATATCAGAGTATTAATTTTTCACATTTGAATATTTTTTTTATGAAATTAGACATACCCAATGTAATTCTTGTAACACAACATAGATCGTACCGAATTACCGGAGAACTTTTGTGCAAACTGAAAGGACGATAATAATTAGAAAATTTTAAAGACTGTGTTTTGTAGACCTTATGGTACCTATGTGATCATTAAATGTTTAAACTCCATCAGACAAGTTTTGATATAGGACTTTTATCCTCTATACTTTTACTAGAGGCGTCAATTTAAGTGCATATTTAAAGCCTTATTAATAGTGTAAATTATATTTATTAATGGTTAATGGTAGTGTGAGCTGTGATATACTCTTTATTACTTATCATTAGGATCATAATTTCCTACCATAAATTGTAAAATAGATTTGGTACCATATAAATTAAGTTGGTTCTATCAACTCTTTTATTCAATTAGCTGTAAGTAACCTTTAAATTGTACGTTTTCGTAGAATCATTCTGGGCATAATCGAAATGATGCATTAAGTATTATGGGCAATCACAGAAGGTAAACGGGCAAACTTATTTTGCAATTTATTGTTCAAATAATATTAATTAATTATAATAGACAAGACTGAAGCAATGATATTTAAGTTTTATATTAAATAAACTTCGTAGAGGATCCCACAATTCTAATCAAATGGCCTCTTTTCTTAACTAAAACATCATTGCTTGCAGATCTCACTCATCTTAAATGTTTTAGATAAACCAATTACCCGTGTTTATTATGATCAGTCATTGTATAATTCGGATAAAAGTTATAGGGATGTATAAAATTAAACGATTATTAAATTTTACAAATTTATTTTGTTTAAACATCTCCACTATCTTCAGCAGTCATTTGGAACTTAACATACATAATATATTTACAATAATTAATATCACTCTTTTTCAGTATTTAGATATATTGTGAATTTAAGGTTTATTTCCACGGATTCTATAAAATATGTACTTAATCCTCGGCTTTTAATTAAAATTTGTTGTTTTTACAATATCTACAAAATTCTAAATGTTCACAATAATTAATATAACACTATAAAATTTGTATTGTTCTTGGTGAAAATTTATTCTAATACAAGGACGGAAAATCATTAAGTATACAAATAGGACATCGTGATTGCTAATGAATTTATAATACTTAGGATTACCTTATAGCTTACTAAAGCTGTTTTGAGTTACATTAATAATTACATGGCAGTCTTCATTTGTTTTTAGAAGGCACTAAAATATACATCTTAATATTTACAGATTAAAGTTACAACCCGAATGAAGACGATATTTACATTTACCGTAAAATCGGTAATAAGCGCTTACAATCACTTTGCGCATATCAACACAAGAAAAATATCGAGTAACATGCACAAAATGATATTAAAAATTCAAAGAAACTACACCGATTAAATCGGTAATAAATATTACTAAAACAATACCTATCAGGCAAAAACGTCATTATTTCAATATATGTACACGATTTTATTAATTTTACAATTTTTATATCCTCATCGTTGAGTGTGGAGGTTTTCTATTAGTAGTAGGCGGTAGCCCCGGGCCTACTAAAGGTGACATTGAAGGTGACCTCGTTGCCAAAGGAGATAATGAAGGTGAAAATGACGGCGACATAGCAGCTGCGGAAAAACCACCAGGAACATCATGACTTATAGGCGATCTTGGTAACAAATGTTGAGGCTGCCTGCACGATAACGAAGGGGCCGGACAACTTCTAGGTGCTACTGTTGTTAGTAGCGGTGGAGGAACGCTTTTACCTCCCGAAATAGGTGTGCCTTTACTTTTAATGCTAGACGCGCCACTATTTCCACTTTGTAGCGATACAGCGTCGTCTTTCAAGCGGGCTATTTCAGAAAATACATGTGCTAGAGGTTGGTACTGCGGACCCCAATCTAATAAATAGTCCCAGTTATAACTTCCTGTCAGTTCTTCTTCGGAATGTACTATAGAACTTAAGCTTCCTGTCATAGAGGGCCCAGCTGTGGGCACAGCCGTACTATCTCCTGGAGCACTGGGAAAAGCACTTAAAGCCATTGCTCTATCAGTAGTGGCACTCGTTTCGTCTACACTACTTGCTCTTTCGCTGCCAGTGACTTCATTAAGTTTAGCATATATTAAATTAGTTATATCGTTTTCGTGAGTACCGTCTTCATCGAACATGTGCATAGAATCTATTGGGCCATGCTGTAAAATATTATCTTTATTAGCAACATTTTCTGAACATCTTCTAGAAGAGGTTGAAGCTCCACCTCCAGTACCTGTGTCAACTATTCCTAAGCGTGCTAAGTACTCTTGCGTATTGTGAACAGATACATCAGAAAGATTATCATCATCAACCCCGTTCGATTGTCTGTGAATTCCGGATTCTCTTTGCAAGGGTCCTTCATTTATCATCCTGATTTCCTCATCCTCACCATCTTCACCATCTTCAGCTGATCCACGACCGCTGGATCCTGACTGTTCTGACCCTGAGAGTTCGGACGTAGTTGCGGCACCCGAATTTGAGCTGGCTGTATGAGCGACATACGGTGGGATTTCATCATATTTAGGAGGCGCAAATTGATTAGCCGGACCAGTGCCGGTATTTCTAATAGGAATGGTGTCAAATGCACTTGGATCAACATAGTTATTTGTAACACCTTCAGAGCTTAAACCAGGTTTGTTTACATTTTTATGACGTTTGTTTTTCATGTGTAAGAATAAAAATGCAGCTGCAAAAATAATTATTATAAATATAAAGGCTATTAGCAACCCTAACGCCCAGTCAGATAGACCTGTGCTTTGTGCTACTGTAGCATCACTCAATTGATTTGTGTGATCGGATATAACAGCTAAAGGATCCAATAGTATTTCAACAGCAGTTTTATTCGTAAGTGAACCTTGCCGACCAGAACTGGCCGTAACAACCAAACTTATAGATTTATCAGTGCTGAATAAATTTTGCAATGATTCGACTTTTTTCTTCAAAATCAAGATTCCAGTTGTTCTATTTATTTTGATGTAAGAATGAGAAGTAGATAACTGATACACAATTCGACCATCAATTCCTTTATCTCGATCAGCAGCTGTAACTTGTCCTATGACATACCCAGCTGGAAGTACTCCTGACTTTGGAATGCCAAAATTGTATGTTTTCTGAGTAAATTGAGGATAAAATTCGTCTCGACTTTCTATGTCAATTCTTACTCTGATTGTAGAACTCCTTCCGCCAATGTCAGAGACTTTGATTGAAAATTCATATATATTTTTTTGTTCGTAATCAAATACTGCATTATTGTTTACGAGTCCTGTTATTGTATCTATTTGAAACATGTTCCACGAGGCATCGTTTCTATTAAAGTTAGTAGATGGCGGTAATATTGTATAATTCAATTTTCCGTATTGACCTTTGTCAAGGTCCGTAGCTCTCGCTGTGAATATAGAAGTCCCCGTTCGTTCATTTTCACCTATAGTTTCAAAATATTCACTCACAGGAAATACTGGCTCATTGTCATTTTCATCTAATAATTCTATTACAATATAAATAGCGTTGCATAAACATGGGTCGCCCTGGTCACAAACTACTACAACTAGTTTATATTTTGTGCTACCAATATCATAATCCAGTGACTTATTAACTGTTAAAGCACCCGTGGATGGATTAATGTAAAATAAATTTTCATCGTCACCAGAAGTTATATTAAAAACAATTGCTGCGTTAGGTGTACCGCTTTGGTCAGCATCAGTTACTGTCAAATGAGTTATTGTATGTCCAACGTTTATATTTTCACTCAAAGGAAAATCTAAATTGTTTACTGAAATTATTGGAGCATTATCATTAGCATCCGTAACAGTAATATATATTGTGATCGAAGTTTTGTTCCGATTGTGTGTTAAAAATTTTCCTTGTTCAACTGCAGCTAGTCCTAATATATACGAGTCCTGTGCTTCTCTGTCCAATTTCTTCAGTAACATCAAGGCACCATTAAGAGTTATATCGAAAATTTCACCATCATTTCCAGATATAATATGGAAATTTAAATTGTATGCTTTCAAGAAGTCGTTGACCCTGCCGATTTGAAGGAGTATTGAGCCTTCTTCTACATCCTCGTTGACGCTTATTCTGAAATTGAAAAAAGTGCTAGTAAGTAAAATCTATGCGAACCACAATAACCAACCCATGCATAACGTAAATAGCATTAATGAAGTAAAACACAATAATTATTCATATTCTAATGTATTTCATATTATATAATAATATATTTTTTATAAAGTAAAATATTGTTTTCTAATAAAACTAAAATATTTTTTTGATGTTATTTATTGAATTATCTTAAATTTGTTTATTATAAATAGCTAATATCTACGTAGGATTAGAAAAAGGTTATTACGCAGTATTGAAATTTCATATACTCACTTGTATGTATTTTGCCCAATAAACGGTTGTATTTCTGACGAGGCACCTGTGCTTATACGCATTGATATTACGGAACTTTTGCTAGGCGTACCATGGTCCGTGGCGGTTATAGCAAGATGTGTATCTCTTTGGTTTCCTTGTAATGCACTATAGTTAATGTAAACGACTCCGGAGACCTCATCAATCAAATACCCAGCGGTGTCTTGCAAGATATGATATGTAATTTTTCCATTATCATCACTGTCCTTATCTTTAGCGCTTACTTTACCAACTTCAAGAATTTCACTTCCTTCTGTAATTGAAATAAATACCAGTATATTAAATAATTGAAAATTTTAGTCATAGAGGCTAGGGGCGCACTATACAAATATTATAAGTTATTTCATTTATGTTTAACACATATATTTATGTCGTAATATAATATTATAATCATATAACGTAAAAAAAGCAAATACTTATTTGAAATTCATTTATTATTATTTGCAAAGGCTCATCCTAATTTAAGTAGGTAATTTATTTCTTATAGGTTGTATTTTTAATAGTTATTTTTTTTTATATTTTAAAATCATCATAACATAATATATTAGTACATGAAGCAAAAACTTTAAGTACAGTTATACGGAAATTGTGCTAACGGAGGAGTATGAAATTTGGAGGAAGGTACGCAGAATGCTATTTTTTCTTCAAATAATGCTTAGAAACATATAAAATAAATAAGTAAATAAACAACAACACAAATTACCTCACACTATAATGCGTTTGTATAATAACAGTAGGTAGGTGTGGGTTTGACAAATTTAACAACATTTCTTTCATATTCTATAGACAACATTTACATACTTTTATTGCGTATCTAATAAGCAAAAGAAACTTGAAACTTTAAAATTAAAATAAGAATTATTATGGTATTATACAAATATAAGAATATTATTTTATTACATTTATTAACTTACCTGGTAATACTTTATTGTAAAACACCTCGTCAAAAATAGGTGAATTATCATTTATATCATTAACTTTTATTGTCAGCGTCGTTTTGGCGATGTGCTCACTATCAGATGCAGTAATATTTATTTGATACGTATTAACTTTCTCGAAGTCAAGTTCCACATTCAAGACAACCTTTCCACTATATCTATCTATAGAAAACGTGTTATCTCCTTGAAAAATAGCATACTTCAATGGCGGGAACGTGTCGACATCATTTGCAGTAACAGATGTAAGCACAGAACCGATTTCCGCTCCTGTTAAAGAAAAACAAAATAAAAATGTGTATCCATGCCCTCGCTACCTTCTTTAACTGCCACTTTTAAGACTCACAAAATAAGAGTCGCTTAACAAAACCCAAGCTACAGTACAATGATATACAAAAACAAACGAAATGCAAAAAGAAAACATGGCCCGTTGTTCTGGGAGGCACCGCTAAAACATGCACTCGAAAAAAATGTAATACCGTCCAATAAATATTGAGTCTAAAGGAGTATCTTTTATTTAATCTCGGCGTTGGAATCGGAAATCCAGTTACGAGGCCACAAACACAAATTATGTAAAATATCCTCTCTTTGTAAAGGGTATTTGTTTCTAACATTAAGAGTTTCATACAAACATGTATGGAATACACTTTTTACAAAAAACCGGACAAAAGCGAATCCAACTAGCTTACCGAGGGTTCCGTATAAAGTAGGAACATCATACATAGATTAATGTGCTGTGTGCGGGATTTTGTTTACTACTCACCGTGAAGAAGTTCGCTACAATTTGTATGGCATCAAAACAACGCCGTTAGTGGCAAACAATATTAACTTATTCGGTGCCGTACAAATTGTAGCTAACTTCACGCAAGTAGTTTCTGACAAGCTTAAAAATAGCTGATGAAAGTTTGTATGGCGAAGCTATTATTTTTGACATTATTCGTTTCTAATAAAAAAATATGCGTCGTAAAAAATGTGTTTGGAATGGTCACATTGATTTGAGCAAATAATGTGAACAATTAAAAGATTATTAAAGGGCTTCAGCCCTTTCATCTTATACTTTAAACGAGACAATCTTATATATATAATCGGTTTCTCAAAAACGGCTGCAAGTATTTCCATGGAATTTAGTATGCAGTGAGTTTTGGGGGAGAAAAATTGATGTAGCTAGGTCTTATCGCTGGGAAACTGTGCATTTTTAAACTATATATATTTTTTTCGTCCTGCAATAATATATCAATAATTTCGACTCTATTATGTCAGTCCGATTGGCAGTTTGGTATGCGTACCTTTGTATAATTTTTGCTTTGTTCGAAAATTCGGTATGTGGTCGGTTTCAATCCCGGTGAGATAAATATTTTTGTGACTATTTTTATTTTTTTAATTTATCAGTACTCCGACCAAAACTCGGTTACACAGGTACTATTTATTATATTAAGCTAGAAGATTAAACTAGAAGCTTAAACTTGAAATTTCGACCTATCTTATATTTTTTATAGTATACCTATAACGATATTACTAGCCAAATTTCATAGTTCTACGTGTTGACCTAGAATGGGAAGTACCCTATAAAATAATTTTGAATCCCATGAGAGTGTCAAAATATGTATTTAATCGTTTTTGTAGAAAAACAGCTTTTTAGGCGAGTTCCTTACGCCGGATCTTCTCACCGGGCTTGTTTCCGAACCGGTGGTAGGGATCATGTAGACCGACGTTCAGAAAGTGTATAAAAATACCAATTTTGAAAAAATAAAATTTGACTTTGACTAACTTAACTTAGAAGTGTAATTTTTTCACAGCTTCAAGACAGGTAGACCTGAGTGTACAGTTTTTTTAATTTCGTCACGTGTTTCCGAAATAAAGGGTTTTGACAGACAGACAGATGGACGGCCAATCGGACGGACAACTTAATGATCTTATAAGGGTTCCGTAGGGAACCCTAAAAATAATAATATCAAAATATATTAACCTTCAGATATAGAGATGGTTCGCGGCGGTGGAAATGTAGGTTGGTTGTCATTGACATCTACTATGTTTATTCGCAATGTAGCGGTTCCCGTCATTTGTGGGTTTCCTTCATCCGTTGCAATCACAGTTAATTTATAGCTTTCCCGTATTTCTCTGTCTAGAACTATATTTGTTTTTACCGAACCAGAAAAAGCAGGTTCGATTATAAAAGCGTTATCGTGATTTCCATCTACAATATGATATAATATTCTGGCGTTGGCTCCTTGATCCTCATCAGTGGCAGCTAGTTGTACTACAAATTCTCCTTTAGCATTTCCTTCCAAAACATTTGCCATATATTGTTGTTGTTTAAATCTTGGTGCGTGATCATTTTGATCTACTAAATTAATTATAATGTCACAATATCCATATAACTGTGGCGTCCCTTCCGTTCGAGCTATGACGACAAAATTTCGAGTCCGATTTGTTTCGAAATCTAAATCTGCTGAATTGTTTACTTTAATAACACCGGTGTTTGAGTCGATCTCCAAAACAAAATTGTCATTACCATTACCAATTTCATAAAATATTTTTTGTCGTCTACCATCGTTTCTCAATGCTATCACTTGTAACACCTCTTTTCCATATGGAAGATTTTCATCTAATGTAACGTTATACATCGGATATTGAAAATTTAAGCTAAGATTCTGGTCGGAAAAGTCACCTACTCGCAGCTCAATGAGACCTATAGTGCTTTGTGGAGGGTTACCCTTATCTTTTGCTATTACTTGTAAATGTATGAGTTTGCCATTTTCACTGGCTAAGCTTTGTGTAGCTGTTAATGCTCCAGTAGTTGGGTTAATCCGAAACTTATGAAATGAAGAATCTACCAGCTCATACAAAATTTCTGCGTTGATTCCCACGTCATCATCGGTGGCTGAAACCGTAAGTAGACATTGTCCAGGAGGAGTAAGTGTTGCAATTTGTTCCTTAAATGGGTATTTTTTTAAAATAGGTTTATTATCATTTACATCGATTATATTTACTTCTACAGAAACCTTTTGAGATCTGGCTAAGTAGCGTCCTTGATCAGTGGCAACTGCATCAAACCGATATTTGGCTGTTTTTTCTCTATCGAAGTATCTAAAAAGAAAATACATATTTAAGTTTTTAAGCATTTCACAATTTCAGTTCTTTATATAAAGAAAAGTGGAATTTTAACCTACCCAGTCGTATAAATGATTCCACTTTTATTGTCTATCCTAAAAAGACCCTGACTCTCATTCGCTAGTGAGTAAACTATTCTTTTATTAAGCCCTAAGTCAGCATCTGTAGCTCTTACTTTAACGATAGATGTATCAATAGGAGAATCTTCTAGAATTGCTGATGAATAATGAGCAGTATCAAATACGGGATCATTATCATTTTGATCTTCTACAATAATAGTTAAATTACAAGATCCTTGTAAAGCTATAGGCGAGCCATGATCAAAAGCTGAAATAGTAAGATCATATCTAGCCTGTGTCTCTCTATCTAAGGTTTTTGCTGTCAACTTTCCAGTAGTTGAATCAATAGAAAATTTATTTCCATTATTTCCAGAGATAATAGTGTAGGTTATTACTCCATTGGCACCAATATCTTGATCTGTAGCAGTTACTGTGTGTATTATTTCAGGTTCATTATTTTCAGGCACAGTCAATGTGTAACACGAGCCAGTCTTAAAGCTTGGTGGATTATCGTTAACGTCAAGTACATTAATCAAAACTGTTGCTACATCAAAGCTTGCCATGGACTGAAATGATGTCGTATCTGTAACGTACACTGGAAACGTATAATAGTCTTTTTCTTCTCTATCTATTTTATTCGTCACTGTTACTGTGCCTAGTTTCGCATCTATTTCAAATTTGCCTTCCGCAACTTCTTCTGGTATATGATAACTTAAATTTCCTAAAAAAAAAACAAAAAAATTATCATTGAATTTATGTTAGTACAAAATTCATTAAATTATAATATTTTTTATAATATAACCGCCTTACTTATGAAATATTTAGAACATTGATGAGTTATTTAGTGACCTCTTTCTTTTCTGTCTAGTGACTTTTCCAACGTGTCAGACAAAGACAGAAACATTGAATAAACAATCAGTCTAAATGTTTTTATTATTATGTAACTTTTTTATAGTTAAATTTATACTAATATTATAATAGGAAAAATTTGTTTGTTTGCATTAAATAGGCTTTGAAACTACTGGACCGATTTTGATGAAATTTGGCACAGATAGAGAGAATACGGGGAAGGACATAGGCTACTTTTTATCGCGGCAAATGTGCATTTGCCGCGGGATTTCATTTCTCGCGCACGAAGTCACGGGAAAACTTCTTACATAATATTCTTACAAGTAATTTTTTTGTGATAAAATCAAGTACTATAATAGTTCAGGCCTAAAATATGGACTTACCTAGATTCCCTTTAGAAGATACTGCAGATAGTCTTGTGACGAAACTTCCTGGTCGAATATCTTCACTTATATTTGCTCTATAGATTGTATCGCTAAACCTAGGTGGTATATTATTTGACTCATGTAAATCAATAAGTAAGGTCATATGATTTCGTCTTGCAAAATGGGTTCCATGATCAGAGGCAGTTAAATTTAGCTTATACTGACCTGGCCTTATTTTATTTAGTTCTGTTATATATTTCCTGGACAGAGTTAATTTACCACTATCATATTCAATTGAAAATAAGGAATGTTCATTTCCTCCTGATATATAGTATGATATTTTGCTATTATCTCCAGAATCTTTATCTACTGCCAATGCTTGGTATATGGTTCCAGATAAATTGTTTAACGTTGCAGATATCTTATTAGCTGAGACAAACATCGGTGTGTTATCGTTTGCATCTGTTACAGATATATGAATTGTGACTGATGTTGCCAAGCGTTCTGATTTATTTGTAGCTAAGTCTGTGGCTTCAATCACTATCCAATATTCTTTAAGATATTCATAATCAAGAGAAGATATCAAGGACAGTGATCCAGTTAGAGGATCCAAATTAAAAGTAGTTTTTACTATAGGTGTATTTGAAATTATAAAGTAACTAATATCACCATTTACACCAGTATCAGCATCCTTAGCCGTAAAGTTGTATATGATCATGCCAACAGGTACGCTCTCAGAAGTTTCGATATTTATTGGATCTTCAGACCACTGCGGGGCATTATCATTAACATCGATTATTTCTATCCTCACTGTAACCGCGCTACTTTGCGGATTATTAGTAGCAGATGTATCTAATGCCCTTACTTCAAGTCTATACTCATCTTGAATTTCTCGATCCAATTGTCTAGCGACAACAAGAGATCCAGTTTTTCTGTCAATTTCAAAAGTGCCAGGAAAATGATCTAAGGTAAGAGGCATAAGTAAATAAGAAATCTGTCGCTCTTCTTCATTTCTCGCAAAGTTGTCGCTTAAATCATTTTCGTAACATGCCACCATGCCAACAATGTCCCCGATTTTTGCATCTTCTTTTACCTTAATAAACAAATACAAAGTTTTATAACAAATACAGTCAAAAAACTGTCAAGAGGAATAAAATAAATTATTTTGTAGATAGGGTTATAATAAATAATTATACTTTATTTCTTACTTTGAACGTTAAACTCGAACTCGTAAACGTTGGTCGGTTGTCATTTAAATCCAATACTTCAACTTTTAATTGTCTAACTGTTTGTCTTGGAGGCTTGCCACCATCTGTCGCTGCGACGGTCAATCGATAAATAGACCTTTCTTCATGATCAAGAACTAAAATAAAAATGTATTATTGCCATCTGTATAATTCATCTCATAATTATTAGGTAAATAAAGCATAATGTGTTATTTAACTAACCTGTACTGGTTTTTATTACTCCCGTACTAGGGTGAATTACAAATACACCAAAGCCGTCCAAATCTCTTTCATTTAAAATTGAATATTTTATAGAAGCATTGACTCCACTGTCTCTGTCTATTGCTTTAACTCTTGCCACTTCTGCACCTGGCTGCTGTTCTTCTCTTACACTTACAACGTCTTCACGTGGATCAATTATTTCAGGTGAGTTGTCGTTTACATCTAAAACTTTAATAGATATTGGAACTCTACTCGATCTTGGAAGTATACCTTGATCACGCACTTCAGCAAACAACGAGTAAGCACTTTTATATTCTCTATCCAGAGCATGCTTTGTTGTAATAACGCCTGTAACAAATATTTTAATAGTTAAAATAATATATTTTAACAGACATACTAATAAAGAAGTAGCAAAAAAATCAATTATGTAAGTAAAATACAGACATGTTCGCATTTAATTAAGGACACCGCAATTATAAAAGCGTGGTTTTCAAAACCACTAAACTGATTAGAATGAAATCCCAGCAAAATGTACCGTTATCGCAGGAATGTGTGGTTTGCGTGAATTAAGTCGCGGGTAACATTTATTAGACTATAAATTACTATATATTATACTATATTACAATATTTTACAACCATGTCATTACAAAATAGATATTTTTAAAATTAAATAGTTAGAATATTGAAATTACGTCTAAACTTTAAAATATTTGAACGTAATTATAGTCACAATAAGTTTCTTAAAAATCTAAAACTCTTATACAGTATCATCAATGTTATTATCCAAAAACCAAAAAGGAAAGTTAGCACTATATATCCAGCATTTAAACGTATGTGGTAATGTTGCTCAATAATTGGCATTAAAAATTGAATCCAGTATCCTCGATTCGGCGTCAAACGCCGTCTCAGAAGTACCGACAAATAAAACGAGTTACGAACGATTATGGACATAAGAGATATATCGCCCACCGAAAAAGCACCTGTTGAAATCTGTATACCCCTATTGACAGTCGATCCCAATAGGCTTTGGCACATAATTAGACATTACATTGAAGGAAAATAAGTTTTTGAAAAGAATGTTTACAAGAAAATTTTAGAATCATTAAAAAATTGCAATCTATGTCTCAATGTAAAATAATCTTAATTGGGAGAAATATATTTTTTATAAATAAAAAAAACATATCATGTATAAAGATCTAAGATCCAGTATAAGCGTATCTACGATCCTAAGGGTCTGACCCACAGGATCGGATCAGTAAGGTTGCACTAACTAGCCGCTTGATCGATAAACCAAATTGAGATGGAAAGGTCTCCTATTCATCGGTCAATTACAGGTGATAACGAGCCAACGATCCTTTTTTATTCACTCGTAACATTTACGCGATTAAGATGATTATCTGTAATTAATCGATTTTGAAATCAAGTTTGCCTTTTAAAAATTCAATTTTAAATAATAATTAGATTTAAAAACTTACTTGCTATCTCTAACTCTGTTTATTTCTAAAATATAACTATTTAAAAAATACAAAAAACTAACATAATCTTAACGGAGCTCGATATTCCTATGATGCAAACGCATGACTACGCAAACAATGGCTTCAAAATGCTCCTTATTACTTTAATTTGTGCAATATTAATGCGGTTCTGTTTATATAAATCTGTTTGTTCAGTCGACGAGTCTTAAGTCAAAACATACTTCGGGTTTTAACTTTCAAAGGTGCCGGTAAAGCAAATATAGTCCAGATGTTGACTGCAAGGATAATTCTTGAATAATCAAATATTGGACAAGCGCTTCATTTAAATTACGGTAAATTGCATTGTTTCGTGCTTTAAGAATTCCAATAACTAGAACATTTATTTAAATGTTAATCTATTCAGATTAAAACTTTATTTTGAAATTTTCCTAATTCATAGTGTTTTTTTATGTCATGAATTAGGAAAATTACTACCTAAATAAAGCACATAAACTGCCATAATAATGTTTCAAATAAGAATCAGTGTGCACTCTTTGGAAAATAGCTGCCAAGTAACATCTCTTGATTGGAATATTTGAATCGCTTTAGTATTTTTTTAAGTATTTACTCACCGGTTAAAGCATCCACAATGAAACTCGTATTCGATGGAAAGAGGCTATATCTTAGTACTGCGTTATCACCTAAATCTGCATCATCCGCTGTTATCTTGCCCACAAATGCACCGGCATGTTGATTCTCTTCAACTTGAAACTCATAGGTAGGTTGCGAGAAAACTGGATCATTATCATTAGCATCTACTACGTTGACAATAAGGCTGGCACTCGCTGACAGTGGCGGGATGCCATTGTCTGTAGCTATTATTGTCATTTTATGTGTAGATATCCTCTCTCTGTCGAGCAACTTAGCGAGGTACACCCAGCCTGTGGACGGTTCTACTTTAAAATGCTCTTCGTTTGTATTATTGTCTGATACGACCCGATATGTTATACGTGCATTGTTTCCAGTGTCTTTGTCTATTGCCTGAATTTCTAGAATCTGTAACACGAGAATCCTTTATCAGATTTATGTTTATTTCTATCGTTTAAATAAATATATTATAGGAAAATATTGAACACATTTAAAGCTGTACGAATTAAGTGCTTTACCAAAATTTAATTACTTTACCTTAGTTTTTAAAACTTCGGATTCAAGAACATTAACACTGTATGTGTCTTGTTCAAATACAGGTGGGTTGTCATTTACATCTTGTACGTCAACAACAAGGGTTAGGTTTGAGCTGAGGGAAGGAACTCCGCCATCCCTGGCTGATATGATGAGTGTGTGACGTACCAAACTTTCATAATCCAAGGACCTAAAATAATTGTCATTATCATCACACGGTTATGCTTATCTTAACATTAAAATACGTTATTGTCAATAATAGTTAATATTATTTATAAAACACACCTCAGTAAACTGACGAGACCATGTTGAGGATTAACAGCAAATGTATTTGGAGATCCCATAGAAGATACAAGGTGATACGTTATTTGACTATTTTTCCCATCATCTTGGTCCGTTGCCCTTGCAGCATATACCACGGAGCCAATCGAAGCCGATTCGGCTACGGACACCCGCACTGATGATGACCCAAATTCCGGAGCGTTGTCATTTACATCTTCCAAAGTTATTTGCACCTATAAGATGTATTATTATTTATGTGAACTAAGAAAGTATGTAAGATTTTGATATTGGAATGTTTTTGACTAACTTTTAAAGGCTTGCAAACATTTGTGTATACATTCTTATATTAGGTGCCACGAATCACTGAATTTATGTAACTGCATTTTTCAAAGTAATTTAGTACATACCTGAGTTTGGTCATAGCTGGCAGAGTTTCCTATAGCTGCACGGACGTTTAGTAGGGATGATGCACTCGTTTCTCGATCCAATTGATTTGTGGTTTTGATTGTCCCAGTGTGAGGTTCTATGGTGAAAAGATGGCTGTCTCCAGATATAATACTGTAGCGAACTAGTTGTTTACCTGTAGACGAAATCACATAATTTATAGTGAGTTATTAAATAACAATAATATTGTTGTCTATAATCATAGATTATTTATTATTGTTATAAATGAGATCACTAATATATTGTCTAATATATTAAGTAGGATAACTAACATTAAAAAAGTAAATTCTTATAGGTAAATACCTATAGACTTCACAAATCTATTTATAATATTATTCTAATGTAATTAAAATCAAAGTAAGTTTTCTGTAAATAAGTAAGACATAAATAGAACAAATGAAATTGTAAACAAGACCAAACAACTGCGTGTCCAAATATTATGACTGACTCAACACGTCTCAATTTTCCAAGATTATGGGTGCCTATGGCAGTGAAATTGGCCGTTCTGCTGTTTACGGTAGCTATAAATATTTATGTATTCCTATCATTTTACTTTCCGAAGTTGAATTGTCTACAGTAGTTTATGTTGTGAAGATAGGTTTGTCCTTTTCAACGAAGTAAAATATATGCTACTATTTTTATGGATTACATTATTTATCAGCAAATGTTATTCGTAGCAATTTGTGGTTATAACGAGACAGGTAGTTAAAATATATTTTTAAAAAATTCACCACTACCTAATGAAAATAATTGGGATTTCTGGTTAGTGCACTGAATATTTTTTATATACATTTAAGACCATCTATTTACGAAAACCGAAGTTTTCGACAGTTGAAAACCGCTTTATATCTATCAAATTTTAATTGGCACTTTTCACAGTATAAGCGATTCATTGTCGTATATTTTTTTCGTCTTGGCTTCGTTTTTGTGGGCTCGCTTTTTCGCCAGTCGTTTTCGGCAGGACAGTTGACGCAATGAGATTGATATACGGTCTTATTCGGCGACATGCCGGGCAGTCTTTGTTTCTGTAACTGGTCCAAATATCCCCCTCTGCGGCACTCTCGTGCCCTCTTTGCCCTTTCAATATTATAATATCTGACGGATTTAAGTTCTCGCTTAATATTATTATTATGGTATTATAAATAATTATTTAATAAAACTAAAATGGGTAATTTAGCAATTGTTTCGTAATAGTTATATATATATATTGAGGTGTATTCGGATCTATTATTATGTTACTATTGTACTAGCTACATCGCTATTATATTAATACTATGATTTAACTTCAAATAATGGATTTGAAAACGTAAAAACAAATGAAAGTAAAATTTTGATCGACATCAAACCAAAAAAAGCTTATTATGTATTCACCCAATTAAACGATCGGAACCTGTGTGGCGTCTGTCATGATTCAGGTTGATTTGGACTTATTTAAATCAAGGATCTGTCTCATAACTTGTTACCCTTAAAATAATGGCCGCATATGGTTCATTAAATCACCATATCTTTAATTTGTAAAATAATTACAATATTATTGAACATTTCTCACGGAAAGAAGTAATTATTTCGTTATACTCTCAGTTATTTGACATTTTTAATTAGATTTCCTATAACATAATATTAGACTAACAATATCTAACTGTCTACTAAAGATGAACATTTCATGCGGTACGTGTGTAATTATTTAAGTTCGTACTTAGTAGATGTGTCAACACTTAACTCCATTACTTCTGCCTATTTGTAAACAGACAATATGTATATCTGCACTTCGAAGTGAGTTTCGAACAAAGTCGTACTACGAAACTGTATAAAACAATTTATGATTAATTCCGAATAAGTAGCTACAGTTATATTTTAGCTTCGTATAATGTGCAGACTGTAGGCGATGAGGCAATAGATTTTAACGCAACTAATGCAGTGCTTACAAAATATTCAATAATGCTAACATGGAGCCGGCGAAATTTCTCCAGCGCTAATTTATTGGGAGTCAGGTGTTGTTAACCTTTTGTCTTTCTGTTGAATCAATTCATTATTCTAATATAACCAGTGGTTTACTTGTTCTCTTTCAGAGTATATTCACAAATGGCCTTCTAAATTGAAATCATTAATGGCCTCGCGATTATCTCGCTCACGAGACTCTGTTTGGTTTCAATTAAGAGTTGTACAGATCTTCTATGTGAATTGTTCGATTCTCGATTTCAGTTTAATGAATTAATTATCTGAAAGTTAGATTACCTCTAAAGGGCGTTTGAGAGAACACCAAGGGTCTTGATTACTCCGACCATAATATGGCGACACTACTTCTGAAGATTGCAATAATAAAACACCACTTGCTATTTTCGAATACTATGCGACGTAAAATATGAAACCTAAAGCTAAGAATATTTGGTACCCATTTAAATATATATATAGAGTATTATCAACATAACAACTCTCCACTCTTTAACGAAGAACTTGAGGAATCTTGTGTAGGAACATCTATCTCCGCAATAACTTACACTTAGTGGTTAAACGTTCCAATTGTGAATTCAAGCGAGGGGACAGGTGTATTCAACATTTGTTCCCGAGAACAATTATTTTGAAATCTCAGTGACGCAGTACGACCATAGCGAGTTTAAGCACTAAACATTTTAACACATAACTTGTGTAAACAATTTCAGCCCAGGTCTGACCAAATAACGTCGGGTAAAAAGTTGAAAATAATTGAGCTGCTGTTCAAAAAAGATGTATAGAAGTGGCCGGCAAAAACTGTCGTGGAGGGTTCGGTTTGTTGACCTCGGCTGGAGGTTGAATTTATTCGGTTGCAGTCCAGGCGTATCCTTGAATTTCTCAGGATTGAATTTCAAATTTTCAGTCGTGTCGCCTTGCAAGAAAGCGTGAACCATATTTCGATTTTTCGATAGAAATAATACATCAGTGCCTATTTGTTAAGGATTTGAATGAACCTGATGTTTTTAATAGTTTTTCTAGAATGTTAAAGAATATTTTTTTTTTACCGAAAATATCTTAATATTGGTTAAGCAGCGACTTAACGAACTCTCCTGTGACAATTTTTTTAGGCCTTTATTTTTTTTTTAACAATATCCGTCATTGGGAAAAGCCTTTTCTCATTTAAATTACGACGAAGTAGGTACAAATTTATTGACTTAGTATTAAATGGAAACATCATAACGCGGTGAATTAACAGTTGTAAGAAATTATTGTTCCTGTTATAATTTAAGTTATATAATTCACACAGATGACAGAAGTGAAGACACCACACTTAATGATTTAAAGGTTGATTACACAGGAGTGATATTCGTTACTAGTTCTGTAAACGCATGACACCTTTTATCGCGTAGGAGGCTTTTGCGTATTCATACATAAATCTCGCTTTAATTTTCATTTATACGGGATATAATGCAAGAGTATAAATCCACAAAGATATTACTTTACATAACGATACAAATTGTTATTTTCTCGGCATCATATGAAACGCAACGCTGTCTGGGCTCATTAATTTATATATTTTTAATTAATGGATGTGTATCTGCGGGCGAGGGCTATAAATCTAGCGAGGGCGTGTGTTTGGGCAACGCTCCTAAATATTATGGTGCTCTTTCTAATTAAAGTCCGGCCTGGTTTGTGTGACGGCACATGTGACCCAAGTGTGAGGCGGTCGCGAACAGTATGCAGTTCAGTTTGCAATAATGTTTTTAATAATTGTTTTGGTACCTATTAATTTTACTTTTATTTTTTTTAATTCTTAGTCTAGGTGATACTTATTTTACACATTTTTAAAATCTATTTTTTTCCACTTTTACATTTTTAATTTTTTTTTTCAGATTACTTCATGAAGACCTCCAGCCGGAAAAATAATGGAAAACAATAATATCTTAAACAAGTCCGGTCGGACAAGCGATAGCGCGATGTAGACCGACTCAAGCGACATCTATACGCTGCACGTTTCAAGTTTGACACGAATATTGGGATCTTTTTATACCCAATATATTCGGAGTTATGGTGGGAGATCATAGGAACCTTATCTCGTTAGAAATAAAGTTGAAATTCTAACTTGTTTTTAATAGCCGGCTGGCCAACTAAGGAACAATAATATTAATATGATTTATCCGATGCCTGTTCGAAGTAATTAAGGGCTATTTTTTTGTGACATTAACCCGCAATTTTGTAGCTTTCACCAATGAGGAGCCATTATTAGATAATATCACGTGCATCATGAGAGGAATGAATTTTGAAACGTAGCTCGGCGGTACCTCAGTCGCGCGTCCTTGGATGTAAAATCATGTTATTACGTTAATAATAATTAATTTTGAAATTATATTGAGCAGTGAGAAGTGATAAATATAATTCGTCTTAAAGTTTCATCTAATACGTGTTTATGTACTTATATGTGAATATTAAATGTGAGACTACTTGTGTTTATTGTTGGTGATAAATCGTTTAAATAAATCGACTTTTACGGTAAGCGGAAAGTTGGATACGTACCTACTATCAATTTTAATTTGTAGATATCATATTAATAGAATATCATAATATTACATAATATTATTATTTAATAGGCGGTAGTACCGTGGAAGTATTTTAATATTATGATTATCTATTACAATAGTTAATTAATACACAGAAAACCGTTTTATTATTAAGTACATACCTATTTTGTATTTTGAAATATACCTAATTGTAGGTATAAAAATACCATAAATATATTTATATATAGGAATAGGAACCGTAGGTATAACTATAAGAATAGTTACCTAAGTATTTTCAAATTCTCTCGGACACGACACAGCTCTACACGCTTGTAACGACCTTGACCATCATAATATATATTATGTTGCTAAATTTCCTTTCAAAAAAACTTGCACAACTCACGTCTAGCGCCTAGGGCTTCCTTCTGAAGAAAAACCACCCTTCGCCACTACAAGATGTTAGTAACTAAGAAGTCACTATGATGATGAAGTCGAAGCTCAATATTCTTAGTTAATAGCAAAAAATGTGTCAAAAACTATTTATTACTAATTATAATTTATAAGTTTGGCCAGGTGATCAAATAATTATTAAGTAATTTTACAAATTAAAATAAAACTTTTACTGAAAAAAGTTTATTGCACCATACGAAAACAATACAATGCTGGATAATTTTTAAATTATATCTCCCGCAATCTTGATTTGATTTGCAATATTGCTCCCTGAGATTGGAGGTTAATTGCTTTACAATTTATCGATATTATAAATAACAATAAAATAAATATAAAAGCAAAACGATTTTCGCAAGAGCCAAATCCTATTTTGGCTCTTTACGTATGTACGGTCGCCGACAGACCCGGTGTACATTTCGACCTTACTACAATGAGAGTAAGGTCCAAAAGTTGTACACCGGGGTTGTCTTCGACTGCACTAAGAGGATTTGTTTTTTACTTCTAAGTTTTAGTAAATTGATATCCATGATTTACTTTTAATTATAAGTTGCCAAATAATTTCAGTGAATTTGACGTCAACAATATTATGATGGACTTATAATTTAGGCATTTTTGCCGAAGAAAAAATTGCACCAAAGAGACAGACTTATTATTTTGTCTATACGCAAGACACAGTTTACCATCTAACAAGAGCTTTAAATTATATTCAGCGGTTGACTTATTTATTCGAGAGATAAAAGTGCAAGAAACAATGACCAGCTCGTAATGATTTAATACAAATGTACCATCGGTAGGTACATTTGATACACGCAACGGCTAAAACTATGAATCTTAAATGCCGCTATCTCGGTGTAACAATAGTCAAGCCATGGAATTCCCATAGACAAGTGCTTCACGTACTATAACGGTGGAGTTCGCAATTCAGTGATTTACAGTGTTCCGACTTGCAACAGAATAAACGTGGACTTGAATAAAACGGTCCTGCGTCACACCGAGCTGAAACACGTCCTTGTTTGTTAGATATCATTATTAATTGTATATTATAATCATCTATACAGTTTAAAGTCGAGTTTTCGTATTCTTGAACTTTGTTTTAGTTGTTCTCCACAGGCAAGGGTAGTCCGTGCCCTTGTTTTGTTTGTTTTAGCGTTACGTGTCCAAAGGGTAAAAACGGGACGGGACCCTATTACTGAGACTTCGCTGACTCTCCGTAGGTCTGTCACCAGGCTGTATCTCACGAACCGTGACAGCTAGACAATTAAATTTATTTACAGATAACAACAAATACAAAAACAAAATAATATGAAAATTAAGGGACATACAACAAGCGTGATTTTTTGCAATTTTGTGCGGAACCCTACATGCGCGAGTCCGACTCGCACTTGTCCGGTTTTATTTTTCTTTATGATTTACCTTAAATATGTGTTGAAATTTTTAATATAAATGTAACAATAGCTTTAAAAAATTAGATAGGTATGTAACGAGATATCAACGTAACTTTAAACGATATGTATTCCTAGAAAATGTGTTCCTAGTAACGGTGTGAGAGAAGGCCCTTAGAAAGTCTAGTTGTATAAATATTAGCGAAACACAACGCATTGCGGAGTGAGATTTACTTTATTGACTGGTTTTGATTTAGCAACAATGTTCAAATGAATATATAATGCCATTAGAAATTTTACGTGAAATGCAGTACGATAGAATAATATGATTAGATACTATCGAAATTTATAGTAATTAAAAATCCACTTTTACGTGAGCATTTTACTGGCCTTTTCTAATTTAGGAATGTAGAGTCAATTTTTAATTAATTGAACATAAAAACAATAAAGTATTGATCAAAGGTTAATAAAAAAAATAAATTGATTAGGTACGAGTAATGTATAAAAAATAAATACCCCACGAATTTCTCTTGGTGAAAACGGTACGGGTAAGCATTTTCGTCCACATACAATGTTGCAACAATTCCAATCGTATTAACTAACACATCTCTCCGCCTCGCGATACTTGGCCACAAAGCAATTATTTTTTGTCCAAAATTTCCAGAAATCCCTCGCAGTTGTGATGATTTAATGATAAATAAATCTCAATGCATTATACATTTGATCACAATTAATGTTGTGCACCGAACTCAATTTGTTTTGATATTTTGATATGTATTTATTCTATAAAACACTCATCAATATAGACCTCTATCGACAACTCTTAAGCCGTCTAAATACACAAAAGTAAATTTTGAAATCGGCCGGCAAAATTAAGTCTGGAAACCGTTTGAAAATGTCTTGCGATTTCATATCGAATCTGCTAACGGTAAAATAATATAAATTACGTCTTATAATTCCTAAGCCCCTTATTATAATATTTATAAGTGTGTTGACGATTACAATACAGAGTTATTCAAACATTAGAAAGTATAAGGAGTCAAATAAACGAGGTGGAAGCGAGGGAAACGACGGTTGCTCATCACACAGTCGTGATCCACCCCTCAGACAATGGCCGATTACGTATTTTGTGCATAGATATTCGTACTTAAGGGCATGGTCCACGTAATAATGGGAAGCGGATTCCTAATCTGAATGAAAATATTACAGATAAGTTTTATTTTCAGGTAAATCTATCTATTTTACCCACTCACGACATCGTTGATTGAACTTTACCCCCAAGTTTAATAATTAAATTAAAAATATAGAAATCTATGTTAGTCATGCAAAATGCATATTTTTGGTGATGATTGAACTATTTCCCTTAGTTTAATAATTAAATTAAAAGTATAGAAAAAAAGACTTGAGTGACCATTGAATAAAAGTACTGTGCCTAAATACTTCAAGAGATTTTTCAGTCCAAGGCGAAAATGAATATCTAAAAACTATTTAATAGTTCCTTTCATTACAGTTAAGTTTTAATTTCAGGTAAAACTCTCTATTTTACCCACTCACAACATCTATGTCAGTCACGCAAAATGCATATATTTGGTGTTGATTCAACTTTTTCCCCAAGTTTAATAATTAAATTAAAAATATAGAATGAAAGACTTGAGAGATCATTGAATAAAAGTACTGTGCCTAAATACTTCAAAAGGTTTTTCAGTCTAACATCTAACAGTTCCTTTTATTACAGGTAAGTTTTATTTTCAGGTAAAACACTCTATTTTACCCACTCGCAACATCTATGTCAGTCATGCAAAATGCTTATTTATGGTGTTGATTTAACTTTTTCCCCAAGTTTAATAATTAAATTAAAAATATAGAAAAAAAGACTTGAGAGACCATTGAATAAAAGTACTGTGCATAAATATTTCAAGAGGTTTGTCAGTCAAACGCGAAGAATTTACAAATGAAACTGCATATAATACATTTTATATTATTTAAGTTTAAACGCTAAAGTTTTAAAATTAAATCAATTGAAAAGTTGCACGATTTCAATAAATTTGTTAAAGCAAAATGAAGCTATAAGGTAACTCGAGCCTCCAGTAGTCCGGCTAACATTAATATTTACTTTGTCTCTAAGTGATTTTCTTTGTATGTAATCCCAAACGTCCCTCTTGTTTACTTTTAATGCTTTCTATTTAGAGAGCGTTATCGAAGCGCATTGTATGTCTAATCTTACCGATGCAATTGAATTTCAACGTTTATGGTTTTTATGATGTGAATTGGACAATGGGAACGGAGGTTTTTGAAATTTATTTATAACTAGCCCGCGGGATTGTATCTTTCAGTGTCCCGGCCATAAAGTTGGAAATAGTTCACACGTTTTAAACTCAGTGAATCCTTGGGAATATGTTTAGCTAAAATTAGTATTCCACTTACATTAAAAGAGCGTTCATAATTGTTACAAAAAAGTCTAAATAAGGTGACGTACTAAATATATGTAAATAAGGTTCACAAATTAAAGTGCCTTACCTTTATCTTCCGCTGTAGCTTTCAAATTTCCAACAATAGTTCCACTGCGAACATCTTCTCGAACATGAAAATTGTATCTAGGCTTATCAAACAACGCTGATCCAACCCCAGCAGGCATGACATTTACGTAAACTATAGCTACTTGTGGAGCTGTGAGTCCACCACCATCCGTCGCGGATATTTCCAAGTCAAACTTCCCATTAGCATGGATCAGGGCTGGCTTCGTCACAAATATCTCTCCTGTGCTTCTGTCTATTCGGAACACATCGTTGTCGTTGCCGTTCACAATTCTATATGTTACGGTGCCAAATTTTCCTGAATCAGCATCACTGGCTGTCACGGCTACTATTGGCTCTGCACTAGAAGCTCTACCTTCTTTCAGAGAAACGTTGTAATATTTAACGTTAAACGTTGGGACGTTGTCATTTATATCGAGAAGTTGGATCTTCACCATTGCGGTCGTCGACAGGCCCCCTGCGAATAAATAAATAATTGGTCCCTTGATTGTCTGTGTATTGTTGTAATACTATGTTTAATTGACAGCCGCTTGATTTATACTGATGTCAATGGATTTTCGCTACATGTTTAAGATAATAAAATTATTGTTCGCTATACTCCGCTTAAGGTTTTTTAATTGTGGTGGAAAATAATTTATTCGGAACAACAGCGCACAATGTACCCGAACATAGCGAGAGAATATTATTTTACTGATTAATGTCAAGTGATTAAATTCTTTAGAAATATTCTCATATGTTTCTTATAAGCTATTTGTTATAAAAGTGATCTGTAGACACAGTCAACTCTTAAAAACAGGCACGCGTAAGTAAAAAGAAGATAAAATTTTCGCATGTTATTCCCATTGAATTTAATCAGATTATTATTCAACGGAATAAGCATACATTCATGAATTATGAAATTACAATACAGTAAAAAGGTATGATAAAAAAGCTTTAAGTGTGTTATGAAAGTTATGTTTTATAAGTGAAAACGAGAAAGAAAATGTCAATTAAAAGTAGCTCATTAAAAAACTTCAAAACTTGTTATAAGATACAAATAATCATTTTCAATGTCGCTTTTAAAATTTTCTGTAATATGTTATTAGCTACATTTTCATATTATTGAAAAGCAATATTAACTAAAAATGCAATGTTTCAAACAAAAAACTCAATAAACAAATACGTCAAATTGACTATCGAATGCCGAGGTTACTACCGAAATTCCCTTTCAGCGTCTGCAAAGCTGCCGCACAAAATAAAAACAGAAAGTAATAGTTCGGTCTTCTCGCTCCATAAATCAGGCAAGGTTGGAAGGACAAGAGCCGACACTTTCGGAATTTATTCCCTTGCCATTTCGCCGGTGTTTTATTTCAAGTTCTATATTATGCATAGGTAGACCCAAAGATTTGTATATCTGGACGCATTCGTATAGAGCTTTTAAGAGTAAGAAGGACAGTGTAATACTTGATTCACTATTTGCTTTGTTAATAATGGCAGTATGTTCCATCTATCTCCTTTTTTACAGGATATATTTTATGGAGATATGGTGTCGCTAGTGAACTTATTGCTTTCAATTGATAACGAATGGGAGAGCACAAACGTCGTGTCTATTGTTTCAATATTAATGGCGCAACTCTGCGTTTATGATATTTATATTTTAGAAAGACGGTTATGATGAGCATTAAACTGGTGACTGACTTATATTTTTATTTTTCGGTGAAGTTAGGCATAATTAATTAATTTATACAATATAATGTACTCATATTTAAAAATTACTAACCTCTATCAGTTGCTATAACTGGAAATTCGTAGTCACTGATGACTTCATGATCCAGAGGGGCTGACACGCAGAGCTCTCCTGTGTCAGGTTTGACGGAGAACTGACTTGCCAGACCCACTCCGAGCGTGTAGTTTACCATTGCATTGACTCCGCAGTCGGGGTCCATCGCTGACATCTGAAATGAGTTAAGGACAAAATTAGCAGTTGTACTTTTGTTACCTGTTTAGTATTACTTAAGGTACGGATGTTGAAATAATCTGAAATGCAATAAACACTACATTAGACAATGATTTACTTTTGTTGCTCATTTTGCAAAACTATTTGTAAGATGTTGAAAGACATAGGACTCTTCTAATGAAAAAAGATTAGCATTGTATTAAATTCTCACTAGTCTATAAGTTGCGTACATATTGGTGCTGGGAACAAATAGTGTCGAGACCTTCTAGATAAGAACCTAAGTAATTAATTAGTAGTGTTTAATTCCGCGCTTACTGTGGGGTCTCGCTTGTTATGACATGTTTGCGTATTATGAATTTCCGGGGTCTATCTAGATAAAACCCTAGGATTTATAATGAAATATTTACATACAAACATGATTTTGAGTTATGTAAGTATTATTGTAAATGCAAAATAATACTAGAAAATTCGTGCTATAATTTCTACTTGTGATTTTTATTAAATTGTTGGTTTAAAACTCATAATTTTTGTTCACATTTTAGCTGTATCATTACTTTGCGGTTTTTTTATATATCTGATAATAGAGATTTATTATTGATATCTGACATTTTGATATATTTTTTTCGAATATTTCGTAACTCAAGTCTATATTTCCTAAGTTAACTGTTACAACTAACAAGGTTTTGGGATTAAATATTCATTGAAGAATAATATTGTCATTAATTTTGTCATTAATTATCTTAGAATGTAAAGATTATTAATAAAAGGCCTTAAACCCATATTTGAAATTGAAATAAACTTTTTAATTGAGTGGGTTGGATTAATATGCTTCGAGAACATTATTTGTTACAATCTTTTTTAGTGATTTTAAAATAATGACATTGACATTTTTAAATACTTTCAATCGAGCAAAGGAAACAAAAGTGACATTAAAGGTGTCAAGAGATAAAAAAAGGACTCTTACGACATTGTAGATAATTAGGCCAGCGACACTTTAATGTGTAACTGTCAATAATGAGGTAAGTAACTTTAACACTTGTGCAGCGGAAATATGGTACATAAATCTGTGAAATGATATGATGGTCATGTGTAACGCGAGTCACAGTATGCATGTGACAACGCCTCCTGATTAATTGCGTCTGAGTGCAAGGAAAAGATAAATCGTTGCGCTCGCAAATATAACCTCGTGGTTTGTAAAATGTGCTTTGTTTTGTCCTCGTAAGAGCTATATTTCTGTACATTATTTTAAGAAAATATTGATATTAGTCATTTTACATGTTTCCCCGTTGTCTTTATTCGTATGAATTATTTTAGGCTCTTTTACAAGTCAATTAGAATTATCGCATATTACCATCCCTGTGATGTTGACATTCATTAAAATAAATTATCGGAGTCATTAATGATTATAAATGATGACATTTTATTAACGTTACGCCCTTAGTACACTAACGCATTTGCATACGACAGCTCTGCGAAACCTTACTACACTACAGTTTTTTTGCAAAAAAAAATGTCATTGTAATTTCCATCTTTTCTTAAAACATCCTCTATGCAACGTTTTTTTAGTACGCATTTTTATAATCTACGCGTCCAACTGCATACAATACCGTATAATTTCAAATCTAATTCAATATTTTCGGTTTCCATGGTGCGAAAATTTGTCCTCACCGCCAGATCGCATGCGGACACCGTGCGATGCAAAAGACCACTACGTTTGCGTCTATGTAGCGGCTATTCCATAGTTCCTCGCGAAATTATACTGACAAAGAAGCAACCACCGTATCTAGATCAGTTCTAGAGAGATAGATACATAGCATATGCAAAACTCTGCTATACTACTTATAGACTTACAGTTGTTTGGCGTATCGCTGACGCATGCGAATGCGTTTGTGTACTGCGGGCGTAATAGTGTTTCTTAAAAATCTCATAAGGTCCACGTCGTAGAAATATCAAAACCTGTAGGGCTGTTTAATGTGTATCGACTTGAGGATCAACCATAAGATTTTTAACTTTGAATTTTAGTTATCTTCTATTTATTATATATATTTTATATAACTATAACAAAAAATACTTATAAATAAATGTGTTACAAATTTACTCTCAACGTTACCGAACTAAACGAATTTGTACATTTCAAGTACAGCTACCTACCAAATAATATACAGCTAGTATGTGACAAAATTTCTCACAATAAGTAACAACACACTATCGGCATTTCAAAATATGACGGCGAGAGATAATAGCACCTTTGAAGCCGATACCAGATACCAAAGTGCTTAAGTTGTTTATATTTAAATTTTCAAGCATGTTGACTCGGGCTATTATCGGCTACCTCAGAGTGAGAGATAAGAATGACCACAATAAGATTTATTGCATATTCGTATTTATATATTAAACACAGAGTGTTTAAAGCGTTGAAAAATATGGCTCGCTCGAAAATACCACACATCTCAATTAGGTACTTTAATGCTACTAATAATTTTTGCTGGCGACACTTCGGAGATATGGATCGACGGTAAAATACAAATTAACGCTATCAACGGGTTCTATGTGAGGTTCCCGATGAATGTTTTTTATTTCATTGCTTTTATATCATTTTAAATTAATTGTGAAATTTATAGGCATATCGTCACACCTATAATTTTTTAATGTACCTACGTAAAAATTATTTACGAAACATTTAAACGATTAATGTCGATTATTACTAGCAATTACATTCAGTTTAATTAATTGTTCCCAAAGATAGCAATCAAAAGTTTTGAACTACAATATGTGAACGCTCAACAAATATATAGGTACGTTTTCAAAGTATTATCGATCTATGTAGCATATTTCAACTGTCAAATTCTCCATCTATAAATACACGATGATCACATGTATCTCGTCTCATACATCTGACTCGTTCAATCGCCACAAAAACGTATAAATAAATGATTTGTAACAAAAATAATAAAAATTCCCACTCAGTTCGGCCGTAGCTAAAGGACATTGTAATTCAGTCTGATTGGCACACAATAATGGAATCAAACATAAGCCGTTTAAAAATTGTTCGCGTTAAAAGGAAAAAGGTAAAGTCGACAGAGGTTCAAGAAGCAAATAAAATTGAACGGGGACAATACCAGGGGTCGATTCAGAAGGATTTGTAGTGCCATTAGTTGTAGCCAACTACTATCGAGTTATACGAACTTAAACTTTATTGTCTTGGCGCAATATGTTTTTAAGCAGCTATTTATTATATGTAATTAAAATGGGCAATGAAGTTGTGATCTATTTCCTTTGATTCAATTGAGAATTTGTCTTAATTTGAACGGCAGAAGCTTCATGAAGGACACACAGCAGCTTACACAAATAGGGCTAACGTCGACGACTGAAACCAGAACCGAATAAAAACTAGATCAAGTTACGCTACGGCCAATTATTCCGTTTATTATGTTTATTCGGTTTTTTTAGACTTTATTGTTAAGATTTTTTTTTTATTTCTATTCTTTATAGCAAATAGAACCGTATCATTTGAAATAAATTAAGAAAGCTATTCAACAAAAACACGTAATAAAATCAAAGCAAACTGCTATGACAAACTTGGCAAAGTACACCGATGAGCTTGATGTGAGTGGACAGGTAATTGATTGTGTGGACATGTACAATGAGATTGAACTGCAACTCACTAGTTTTACCTTTTATATGCACTGACCATCGTAAGGTAGGAAAAAAGGTATCGATATAGAAAAGTATAAGTACCCGTCGTTTCCGATATAACTCATAAAAATGTATAAAACTTGCGGTAACATCCCCCATCGTCTCAAGCGCGCTTAAATAAAGTTACTAAAAAATGTGTGTAAAAAAGGTTATGGATATTCACCCCTAACTACTTCTGGGTTACACACCACAACCAGCCTTTTGGGTAAATAAATGTGCACTAAAATTAATTAAGCACTTTGTTTTAATCAGATTCTATTGAAATTTTAAAAAATGATCACAGAGCACTTTTTGTTTCGTATTCACGTCGTTTCATTCTTATGTACGTATTTTCTATTGGGCTTAAGGTGTTGGGTTAACACAAAGGTGAGAGTAATTGAGCAAATAAATTGAATTTAATCCACCATGTCAGAGCTGAAGTATGAATTTATCTTGTAGAATGTAATTTATACTGGTTGTACCCTTACCCACACAGATTCCTGTGCATGTATGAAGGGGAGCATGACGTGGAAAGGTACAATCAACAACATTAATGCCTAGCTGTTAATAAATGAATTTGCATGGCTTTGTTATTCTGAATTTTAAGTTGTGGGTAACTGACATTACTATGTTTTATTAATTTTTTGAAAATTTTTAAGGTTATTTTAGCATTAAATCTTATAGGTTTAGCTTTGTGTTATGACAATATGCTGTATTTAAGCAATGTTATAGCCACGTACAACAAAAAAATATTTCGTGAAAGTATTAATAGTAAAAGTAAAATATTAATTATTAAAGAACCAACGGAGACATTAAAAATGACCCTTGTGGCTCAGTGGTTAGCGCGTCGGCGCTCGAGCCGGAGGTCGCGGGTTCGAATCTCGTCAAAAGTAACAAAAAGTTTTTCTGTGTTCCTGGGTCATGGATGTGTATTAAATATGTGTATTAATAAAAACCTTAAATATATGGATAGTATAAAAGTACTTCCCGTTGCCTGGTACCAGTAGGTACCTAACAAGTTATTCGGATATTTAGCACGGGACCAGATTGGCGTGGTGGGAAGCGTCCATATATATTATTATTGTTATTAAAACTATACTTTGTCACGCCCAAATATGATGACACAATACAATTATTGGTATATTAATAGAGTTTTACAGTAATATATTAATCATTGTCGTTGCGTTGTGTACGCGTACCCGAAGGGTTACCCGATACCCGTGCGGTCGGCTGGCCAGCTCGCTAGTAATCATTGGCCGAGCTTTCATTAAAATTGAATTAACTATCGCGGTTTTTACTTTTTATGTGAAATTGAACTGATGTGAACATTAGATAGCCGTTTATGTTACATGCGTTGGCGCATCTTTTCTTATGTTAAAATAGGTCTGCGTAGGTATTCTTTAAGATACCTAAGGTGAGGTACGTAATTTGTTGACAAAAATTAATTAAAAAGTCTATGGTAATAATGATTAACCCATTGTGTTTGATTAATTACCTTTTATTTTTATTAAATAGTAGGTGGAGCCGGAAACAATACATCGCTCGATTGTACACCAACTGTACGTCAAAATACGAAGAAGGCGTTGGCATTGTCACCTTTTAGTGATTAATATTTTTTAATACACACAATGTACATGAAAATGGTCTTCGACCTACGCGGGATCTTGTTTCTTGATAATTTTAAGGCGTTGACGTGTAAGGCATAAATTGAGGTGACGTTAAGTATCACTTGTATGATATGATCACGCTATCTGACTGATATTTGACATTGTCAATTAGTTATTATCTGACAAATTTAGAGTACAAATATGAGGATTTTTTTAACCTATAATATTTTTTAATCATAACTAATGACGTATTAACTTTACTTTCGACAATATTTTTACTGCTGGAATATCTGTGACATTCTTAAAATTATCGAATTACTTTAATGTATAAAATATGATAAATTGCTGAGTATTTGTAAAACATACATTATGTATGTACTTATATATTAAAGCTGCCGCGAATTGATGATCATTGACATATAAAAATGTATAATTTATTATAGGTATCTAAAAAATATAAAATATACGTGGCGCATATATTAGTTTTCTTATTATCCTTATCGATATTATTTTTAGTAGATCCATAGTTTAATGTACAACTGAACATTTAAGTTTTGTTCACGATTGTACAATTTGTTTTAACCCATTAATTATTACTGTAAGATTATTTGCAAATAAAATTCTAGAAAACCTATTTATTTTATAAATACCCTTTAATTTAAAATTAATATAATATACTTTATTTTCAGATTCATTTTACGTGTTAGCACAATATTGTGATGTTTTACAATTACACTCATGTTACTATCAAAACGAACCCGGCCTTATTTATTATACACGAAAATATTATGTCCATGTTTCTTACTCATGATTTCCTGTGCTAAAAATATATTTGATTTTTTAAATAATGCTTAATCGTGTGTCGTTCATAATATAATATGCTTTAGATTTACGCACATAATAAAAGTTATACAAAAATATAATATTACAGCCAGTTCTCGGAGTGGTTCCACCGCATATCGAATGACACAAAATCGTCAAAAATCCTCATTATGACTCCAATGTTTATGTCACTAGTATAAACCAGTGACACAGTGACATAACTTTTAAAAATTTGTTATATTTCACCAATATTAAAATTACAAAGAAAATAAGTTTATTCAGTAAATCGCGATTTTTTTCTTATCATATATATTAGTATAAATAATAATTAAGATAAAAATAATAAAATACGTTGCGATTATCCGCTCAATGTTAAGTCTTAACTTAGATTGATTAGTTATAAGATTGAGCAGAAAATCGTAACGTGTTATCCGTTTGAAATTGGATAAAGGTTGTCATCATAAGTTAAATTGATTACTATAATAACAAACTTATTTACTTTTTTTTTATTTAAAATTATTACTCGCTAGGAAACTAGCTTTATATTATTATTAATGTAAATCATCGTTTATGCGTTGCTCTAAATGAGTAAAAGGATTATTATGAGATCATAGATCATATTCTGTATAACATTGAATCAACATTTTATTTGTCGCGAGAAACAACTTGTCTAATTTAGGTAAAAGGAGCTAATCAAAGATTTCAAAACTCAAGATAGGCTATGACGTACATTTGACAGAATAAATCTTCATACAAAAAAAGTTACGCCGGGGAGATTTGCCGGGGAATTCAATGGGTGACGTTGTGGATTTTGTATATCTTTCATAAATTTGTGTTATTCCGGTTCTTAATGTGTAATATTGGTAAGATATAAACCATTAAATATTCGTTAACGTGCACAAGTGTGGGCAAGTGGTACAACTTCAAAAAACTTCTTTCATAAATTTGTGTTATTCCGGTTCTTAATGTGTAATATTGGTAAGATATAAACCATTAAATATTCGTTAACGTGCACAAGTGTGGGCAAGTGGTACAACTTCAAAAAACGTGCTATATTGTGTTCCTCCAAAACTACCTAGAAACTTTCAGTAAAGTAAAGTAAAGAAAAAAAGTCTACCACTTTACTGAATTGACTGACTTGACTCATTGACTGCACTGACTATCTATTTGGACTTTGACTAGACTTTAGACTTGACGAATTAGGAATACGGTGTTGAAAATTGAAACAAAAATTCTATTTCCCGCCTTTTTAACTTGACTCTGGCAAATGGTTTAAGCCGACGCCATATATTTAAATAAAAAATAAAAAAAAGTTGCGCCATCTTGGTTTTCACCATACTTCGACAAATGTCAGTCATCTTGTTGTCATCATACTTCAAAATATGGCAAAATGGACGCAAATATCTCAAAAGTGGCGCCATTTAACTGGAGACACTTTTTGCTTCAATATGCCTCGTCTATAATATTATATACGTCTATGGAGCTAATAATATTCATGCACCAGAATTGAAAAAAAAATGGGAAAGCATAGTATTGTATCGAATAAATATAATACATATTTAACCCTATACATTTCAATTGATGTAACATAAATGCATTCCACATGTTTTCAACAATAATTGCAATTAGCAGGCGCGGTCACACAAAAATCGTACAAATGAAGGTCGTTATCGCGACAGCCTATTCTGAAAGTCGTTCGATAAATCGCGCGGCCCACGCCGCTACTAGCGTTCATTTTCATAACTCGTCTGACTGGAGGTTTTTCTCCAAGATGTCAACGTCGACGTCCGCTAAGGCCGGCTACAGACTACAATTGACGGGTCCGTTATAATATTAATACGCTCATTATGTGCTTTAAAACGGTTTTAGTTAACAAGATTTGTAAGATTGTGTACGAAAAAAGTTATTCTTATTGTAAAATATGTGAAAATTCTAATGGCAAATAACGGATGTTTTGTAGGTTACAAACACAAAAATTGGCATTAACATAAGACAATTTTTGTGTACTTCCTATTACATAGATTTAGGTAGTAAGTCTGTGCTGTATTAATATTGCCTACTGCTCCCAATCATTAGGTTCCAATGGCCTTGACGGAACATTGTAGCGATTCCATCGCATGCGCATCTCTAAAGTAATAGTCGTAGTATCCGGTTGGACATGGTGACGACTTGCGACACTGAGCCTAATCTCCTCTATGATAACCGCGACAGTAATACTGAATTGATTATATTGTTTAATCCCAGATGTGCGTCTCCCCGATCGTTCCGCGTGAGGTATTACTAACGGTAAAACGACTGGATTTCTTATTATTGCAATATAATTATAATATTAACAGATTGTATATTATTGAGTAGCTAATAATAATAAAGTATATAAATTGAAAAGTTATAGTCAGTTCACACCGCGACGATTTGTGATGCTACGCGGTGCTGCATGTTTTAGATTCACTACACAAAAAGATACACGCTTCATATGTCATCACTCATCAGTCATACACTGCACATGCGCTGTGCAGCTGTGTGCGGTGCAACCTGACATTCGAACTCTTACAATGAAACGTGCATCTTCTTATATTATGAATAAAGTTCAATTTTGAATAGCTATCTTAAAAATGCAGCGCCATGTCACGTATCGTTCCGTTTCGGTGTGTATTGAGCCTTATTCTTATTATTAGAGTTCGTCAGTAGTTTTTCTTTAATTTTCTTAGACAGTAAATCTCTTTGCCCTTGCTCTTGACAAAAATATCTTTAAACACAGAAGATACAAGAGATAGTAGAGTCAAGTGCACTCTCAGTGTAATCTGTACAATTAAACAAACCTACCTTAAAAAGTCTAACGCTAATGGAGTAAACTAGAAAAATGATGTTACGCATATCTTCATACAAACGTGGTGAAAATAAATCGTCCATAGCGGCTTATTACTTTGATACCCGCGAATATTGCGAGCCGGGAATCTGTATACACAGGCCCCCATTAGCCTTATCTCATTATTCAGTACTATGTATAAATCTCACTAATGCTTCCATATCTTATAAATCTCTCGCTGGCTGCTTAATTAGAATGAGCTTGGTTGCGTTTGCTCGCTCCTAGCTCTTTGGATGCGGTATTTGTGAATGTTGCCTTGATATGAATATTGTCATTGCATTTCTTCAGTCATCACAAACTTGGGATTTCCCGGAGAATTTGTATCAAGATATCTACCATAATTTTCTTTCAATAGTGACAAACCTCTAAAATCGCGTTCATTATTTTCATGAGATACTTGGCATAGTTCTTACGCACCATACAAAATTCCTGAACTATTCATATTGTATTGTAAATAAATGTATTGAATTTTTTTTTTACATTTACCAAAATATAATAAATATTTGTACTTCAATAATTACCAATGTAATTCAATAATGTATAAGATACTGATCTAACAAAAGAAAAATACTTTATATAGTCCTGATAATACCGCATCCAGTTTTACTACGTGAATGTAATTCATACAATGACACATTGCATCAGGGGATGAAAGATGGCATTGCCACCAGACGAGGAAAAGGCGGTTATTATACACGTACATTGCAATGGCACATTGTTTGCGCTACGAGAATTTGATCGAGCAACCGCTTTGGAATTGACACTTGCACAAGTAGTTTGAACTAACCTTAATCGCTTAGGCGGGTTTTAGTGTCGCGCTGATCGTCAGCGCCGACAGGTTGAAATATATGCAATTCTATGAAGCTTTTTCGAGGAACAGCATATCTTATCGTATTAATTACAACTTAGATAGCTTAAGTAGTTATATAAATGTTGTTATCTATATATATATATATAAGTGTTTTTAGGATTTAAATAGTGTTATTTTATATTAAATATTATTATGTACTTGTCTGTCGAATTAGGTTAATGTCCTGTTAAGATAGATTTTAAGTTTTTTGAGAAATAAATAAATAAATGAATAACGCGTAGCGGTCAGCGCGGACATTTCATACATTTCGGTGTCGGCGTTGACGTTCAGCGAGCGGTCAGCGCGACACGATAACCAGCCTAAGACGTCCAGGATCAAATTGGTTATTTCAAACCGTTCTGCAGAACTGTTTGCAGAAAATACTCTGATGTTAGATAGATTTATTATTATTTTTTATTTTTCGTCGACTCACCAACAGAACGGAATTTGGTGCATTGTTAAATTTCAAATCAATATATTACTTATAGATAAAATCAGTTCTAATGATAGGTGAAGTACAACATGCTTTTGCGACAGTGAATAAGAGATGACATATGGATCTATAATGTGATGGTGACAAAATGTAACAAATATATATAAGTTAGGTACATGGAGAGAGAGTGAGTGATTTTTATATTGAAACTAAATGAGTACCTATATAATGTGGGATTGTGACATACCTTTGTCATATCAGTGATTATGATTAACCGTCGTAAAAGTTACCCGACATTCTATAAAAAGCAGTTCAGCTGCATTTTAATAGTAGCAATTATACTTCTTGGCTTACACACGCTGGCTCTAATGTGTTTATCATATTAACGCACCTTAAGCATCACACACACATTCATCACTCCATGAATTGATGTAATTAATCACCTATTCACCTATAAGTCTTACATGATGAATATCAAATGCACAGGCGGTTCCAATCGTGTTATTTCCCATTTTACATTTTTGGATATTTCACACCACACATTTTTGATTGTCAGGTGGAGAACTCCTCATTCTAAATATGTTACCAGACAACTAAAGTTAAAAAAAAAAATTCACACAGCAAACACCGTCCTGTGACGTTTAGTAGTAACAAATGTTTTTTATTTACAATTTTTTATAAAACAATTATGATTTTTAGTCACAATAAATCATAACATTTTATAGGAATTCAAAACGCATAATCCGCGTTCGAATAAACGGTTATCGGTCGTACATAATTGGAATCTAGTACTCTCAATTGCCCACAACGATACCGCGTTATAAGTTACTGTATTTTATTATATGTATCAATTATCATTTATCACAGAGGATGTCTAAAAAATAACATGGAACTTGTCGTTCATTTTGTGACGTATAAAGAGGCTTCCTAGTTTGTATTTTAGTTAAGGTTAAAGCCTGATCAATGCGAGTCGAGTTTTATTATAATAGTGTAAGAAATATTTCATTTGCGTATTAAAAATTCTTAATATTTTAGTTTCTTGCGAAAAATTTACTAACCGTTGTAAATTATTCAGACTATTCACTGACTCTCAGATTTTATATAAAATTAGATATCAAAAATCTACAACGCTTACTTAGATTCCTAAAAATTAATTTCAATTACTATTAGTTCAATTAACAAAAGGTTGCGGTAGCCACATATTATGTCAATTAATTCAGTGTTATTTTGTGTATGCAAAATCGTTGCTCATGAAAAGGATAATAAATCGATTTATCAGCAAGCTGTTGCCTTTAAACGTTTATTAAATTAAATTAATTTGGTTTGGCCACGACGTTTTAGAAATATTACAATTATAATGAACGCTGTGTACGGCTTTTGTGTTGAATAGTTCAAATAAAGTTTTTTTAAATTTTACTTCTTAACAGTAAATCAAGTTAGTAAAGTGATTCTGAAGCTCAACAATGAAAATTAAAAGCAGAGCGTAATTAAAAGCCGAATGCTTCTTCAGTTTTTCTTCAGTTGGTTTGTAAATGATAGTGCGTAGATAGATGCCTAGTGGGACGTTTAATTTAAATCCAAATCCGTTGTTTTGTATAGAGGGCAAACGACACCCACATACCCACGCCCATGGACACCTGCAACAACGGAGGAGTCGCAAGTGCATTGTCGGCCTTTCAAATATGAATTCCCTCTTTTCTTGAAGTCGAAATGGTCCGGAAATACCGCTAGCGACAGTTCATTCCATAGTTTTTGTGCTCGGCTCCCGGTAAAACTCACAGTGGAGAGCTGCCACTCATCATGATGATGAGGATGGTAGTAGATGGTAGTTTTGTGTTTATTACCAAACGTTAAACGAGAATGTTCAACCAATTAAATGAACCGGTTCATAGGCATGAAATAATTTGTAGCTTTGTGAAATAGCGTAGATAATAATTTGTAATCGTTTATACCATCGGCGATATAGCGGAATTACACCTGCAATTTCGTGGATGACATTGTATAATATAATAATATAAGGTCTAGAAAAATCAGTCGCGGATATTTTGGGCACATGCTTTATTTACTACTTATGTGAAGACGTTTAGGCAAAAAAATAATTGTCCTGCTCGAAAAAAATATTATTGGAACGAAGTTCCTTATGGCGCGTTGCGAATGGGGGCTAGACGGAAAAAATTAAGACTGGCACGACACTTTGTGCCACTCGAAATCACAATGTAATAACGACTATTAAGAATGATACAAAAACGACCTTATCACCTTGACAATAATGTAGAATTTAGCAATTACACATTGTGACTGTTATCGGCGTTCCTTCGACGTGCTTTCGGCCATCTTTGACTACTTAGTTCAACTATTTGTTTTGTATAATATACTATATTATATCTATACAGATAAACAAAATTTAAGTGTCTGTTTGTAATTTCAAATTAACAACTTTTATTTTCACTTAATGCATTTAAAAGTATGATCGGTACTTACAATAAAATATAAATTGTTAAATTTTTCTGTCCGTCTGTCAGTCTGTGTGTTTGTTCCGGCTAATCTCTGAAACGGCTAGACCGATTTTCACGGGACTTATAAGTTAGTAACTTATAATACACGGGATATTATAAGGTCTAGCATATATATATATATATATTATAACTTCGTTCCATCCGGGTGTCCCTTGACACCTCTCAAGATTTTCTTTATATGGGCGAGTTTGCGTTTAGCGGAGAGTCACCCATACATGAGATGAATTTTTACTTTGAGTATGACAAATATTTTATTGCTTGTACGTCTTTACACAACCAGTGAATAATGTGCTCGAAGTATCCGTAATTGATTTTCGGAGACGTCATATATTTAAATACTGAAAACGTTCAACACGATTTTATTATTGTTTAGTTTATAACAGAATATGTTCTACCTAAGGATCAGCTCATATAGTGAATAAAGTTCAAATTTGAATCGCTATCTTAAAAATGCAGAGCCGCGTGGCTTATCGTCTCGTTTCGGTGTGAACTGATAGTAATGATGATACAAACCGTTTTTTATTGATAGATATCTATATACGTGTATATGAAAATGACTGCTATTATAATAATACTACGCCAGCATAAAACGTATCAGCAAAAATCCTACTACAGTTTCCCCGTGGAGCAGGTAAAAATGACATTATTTTATTGACAGCTGCTTGCAGTCATACCGCTGTCTTGTTAGCAAAAATAAGCTCAAACCTGACTCTTCTATTGTAAACAGCGATCTGTTTCAGTCGCTACCGCGCCATATTTATATGATAATGTGGTGCGACATTTTTCCGTCAGTTCGTTTGCATCTAATATTTCACTAGGCGACGCATCTTGTTTATACGTTGAATAAGACATATCTGTCCCCCGCTGCGCTCGGTCGTGGTTCCGTCGCTAATGATCTGGACCGGCCTTTTTGCTGTCTAACTAATAGTGCTCATGTGACCTGCAGTTGGAAGATCTAGTATTTTGTGACCAGCAAATGACTATATACGAAAGGAAAACATCCTTTCCCCGGTACAAACTTTTGAAGACTCCTGTTAAAGGTTTCCAAATACGCAATTTATAGCATGTTCATAATTTTGCCTTATGTGACTCTAACACTAATTTACCTAAAAAATAAAAAAGTTTTTGTAAAGAAAATTACTCTTGACTCTGGAATGAATTTGGGGTTAATTTGTAATGTTATTTCTTGCTTTTCGTTGCCATGAAAGCTTATAATATTGAATTGTAAGTAGATAACTATATTGTATTCGGCACAATCGTCATCACATAATATGGAAATACCTGTGAATAAATCCTCTGCTGATATTAAATATCCCTACACATCCAGTATGGTGTTTGCGATTATGACACGTATATGTACACAATTAGAATCGTTTTCTTATGTATAAATAAAATTTAACCTTTTGTGGTCACCACGCTATCGATGTACAAAATCATAATAACTGCACAAAGTGGGCTCTAACCAAATGAATGGCAGTCATTATAAAGTAACAATTACATTTGTAGTGAGCAGTACAAAAGCATGGATAACGTATCTTGAATACGTGCTGGCAATATGTTTAGGTGACCATGCTGTTAACTATAGCAATCTGCCTTGAGCTGAAACACTATAAGCAACGGAACTTCGGAATCGTAACGAGGAGAGTTCCAATACCAAACACTAGGAACTTAGAATACCAACTCACTTCATTTTAGGGTCCTGTACCCAAAGGGTACCGGGACCCAAACACTGAGACTTCGCTGTCTATCTGTCTGTCCGTCCGTCTATCTGTCACCAGGATATACCTCCTTAATCGTGACAGCTAGACAGTTGGAATTTTCACAGATGATGTATTTCTGGTGCCGGTCTATAACAACAAATACTAAAAACAGAATAAATCAGTATATAAAATATATACGGAGGTCACCCAAACAACAAACGTGATTTTTTTCCGTGTACGGAACACTTCGTGCGCGAGTCCGACTTGCACTTGGCTGGTTATTTATATAATTTCTTACAACAGATTCTTTGGAAATTACATCAGCGGCTTGTTATAATATTTAAATGTTCCTCAGAAGAGAAGACCAAAACATTACGATAAAACTAGACTAAAAGCTTCTAATGGTATTAATATCAAGACGAGATATTTAAATGAAAAGAGATGCGAACCCTACACTTTAATGTAAGGGCAAGTAACTACCATCCGACCTGCTTTCTACGCCACAAGAATAATAGCCACCAATTAATATTATTTACAATTCCTAAGAGATACCACGGAAATTTTGATTCGGTCGTCATTGAATTTTAATACACCGATCACATTATCTTAAGTTATTAGTGAACTATTTCCTTTTAGATTATAATGTTCTCTTGAAAGCGCTCAGAAAAATGTCGTAAAATTGTATGGTTGGATTAGGTACATCGATAGTTCTAAGAAATAATTAAATCAGGCGGACTTGAGAATTAAAGGGAATTAGAAAATGTATTTAATTTAAGATTCAATTTGTAATACTTAGCAGTAAAAGAGAGCTTAACGCTTAAAATGTACTCTTGACATGAACGTAACTCCTATAGTAACTCCATTATAACTTTTCCAACAGATAAGTAAGATAAGTTTCAGTAAAATTACCAATAACGTTAACGTCAGTTCTATGAAAGTGTGATACCTACTTGAACAGTAGTCTTACTACAGTTATTCGATTAAAGTAATCAAATTTACATCCGCGTTGGATTATCTCAACCTGTTTCGTTGCTGGTATTGAAACGGCGATAGGTCTATCTGGTTATGGTGGCAATAAAATAGTGCAGGATGAATACCTCATTGGACCAAATTATATCTGGGAGGAAGGAAGGCTAGGAAGGCTACACAACGATGTAGCAATAAAAGTTTGTTAGGCAAAACGTTGGTAGACAATGTAAGTTAAGGAAGTTTTTAATTAAAAATGGATTATAGTTTCAATGTCTCGCTAAAACTTTGACTGATTTGGATGATTCTTATCTTGAAACAATTGTGAAAGTTCAGGGAAGGCTTAAATGGTGAGAAATATTGGAAAAATTGCGAGGAAAAAATCTGATAACGATTATAGAAATTTCTCATACTAACTGTTCACAGTGTTCAATTTGTCACTTGACTGTCAAATATTTATAGGTACGTTTAGTTTATCTGTTTAGTTTATTTCAGAAAAATCGGCCGATCCCAAGTAGGTTGGTAGGTGTAGATGTAGGTTGTAGATGTAGGTGTGTTGGCGTAGGTTGTACGTGTAGGTGTCGTTATTTATTTATTCCAGTTCATAGTTAAGGCAGAACAACATGTGTCGGGACAGCTAGTATAAATAATAAAATAAATGAAATCATTTTATATTATATTCAAAGATCTTTCTGGTGGGGACGACCTGGGAGATATATTTTATTGTGGCTTGTAAGTTTTTCTGGTGTTAATTTTCTTTTTAGTACTTTTATAGTTTGTAAATATTTTAAGTAGTTACTACTATATATATATATTAATTTTATGTATTTCATGTAAATTTTGCTGAAGTAAAATAATTAATGAATATATTTCAAGAAAGAAATAACTAATAAACTGCAGAACTCGGCAATTATAATGTGAGAACTAAACTCGGGCCTTTTCATCCGTTATTGGATGATTTATACAGTATTCTCCGAGCGAAGTAACCACTCTTGAAACACTGTAGTGCTTGGGACAGTCGATTTTTTTACAATGTCGTATGGTTGCCCAAGCACGTACGTACGGCATTCTCACAACACAGTCAGCCTGGTCCAGAGGAACGACTGGTCAATACGTCTGGGGCCAACCATGTGCGGGTTTTCTCACGATGTTTTCCTTCACCGTTAGAGCATCCGTATAATGTCCTTGAGAGATCTGAAAATGTCTCATTGGTACACTTCACAACCTAGGTATCGAACCTGCACTCTCTCTAGTGCGAATCAAACGGTCTAACTACTAGGCCACGGAGCTCTTTAATTTGAGAATAACTTTTATAATGGTTCATATTATGGTGATTTATGTCTTTTATAATTAATTATCGAATACATGACATTTATGAAATGTCAAAATGAAATGATAATGATGTAACAAAGATTTCATCATAGCGTTACAATGTAGGAATTGACTCTTAGTGCGTGGGTAAATCGATTGTATAGACTACTTAATAGAATATTAATATAGCAGAGATAAGATAATAGCTTCAACATGACGTATAAAGTGAATTTTGAATTGTATGAATTCTTAAATTGTCAATGTACAAATGCTTACATTACTCGGGACAGAATATGTTTTAATATATTTATAATTTACAACCCATAGCTTTAAATTCATTTTTATACTTGTAATTAATCCACAGAATGATTGTCAACGAGTACTTCGTTGACAAGATTTTGTTTCAATAATTATGTATATTGGTCTGTAATTTGCGATTTATATCCTTTTGTAGTAAAATTACGAACTCACTGTTTAAATCTACAATTTAAGGAGTATAAGAACTAACAACTCATCGATATAATTTCCTTTTACCCTCCATAGATTCTATCAGTACATCATTTACATAAATAACCATATCTTGCACATTCCATCGCTGTACACACCCCTTTTTATAACATTGTTTAACATTTTTAAAAATCTCGCACTGAAATCTCACTCCTACACCATTGAATTAGAGTTCAAAATCTCATATTATGTTAGGCTAAGACGCGGCTAAGTTAATCTGGTAGAAAATACCTCAACAGTCAACAGCAATAATAACAGTGATGACATGCAGTCGGCGACGTAACGGAGTTATCGGCCACGAGCGCTAAGTTTCAATTTAAACCTTACAGGGTAGTTAGGCGAAATTATACGCTGTTGTTATGTCTACCGAACGTTTTATCCAAAGCTTCCGCTAGAAACGGGGACGTAAACTATTCCTACGACTATGATTGGTTAAGCAATTAAAATAAAAACACAGGATAGAGTCTTGAGATTAGCAATCAAGAAGGCAATTGACATGAAAATATATAAGTAGTTTCCAGAATAAAATTGTTTTATAGAAACGTTACAGATCAAACTTAAAACTTTTATTGAATATTTTAGATGTATTATTAAAAATTAATGGCGAGACGTAAATTACTGTAATTGATTTTGGAATGCATTTGTTGCGTAAATGTTACAGCAACTTTCGTGTTATTATCCCGATAAACGTTTAGGGCTTAGCTAGCATGAAGTAATTTAGCTATTAACTTTGTGAATTAATTTACCTCGCTACCATTTAAATAACAATTGTATTTTAACGGTTCCATATTTTTTACGAGAAGAGCTTTTTGTTCGTAAAATATATATGGTTTTGTATAATTTGAGATGCTATTATTTTGTATTACTTAGAAATTAGAATCAATTAGTAATAAAAAGTATTTATTACTTAAAATCATCAGTACGCCGGATAGATACAAAGATAATAAACTACTACCGTCAGCTATTTGCATTCAACGGGTATTTTAAATGTCATATTATCCGAAAGGAAAACTTCTAAACGTTCAATAAACCAACAATATACGTAATAATAAACAAGGATAGCGGAGAATTCCAATGTTTTACGTTCTGATTACACGAAGTTTGTTAAATCATTGTACAGCATAGCCGTTTCACAACTATGAATAATATAAACTATCAACTTTTGACCTGATAAGTATAAAAGTGTTTCAGAACTCACGACATTGTACTCAAGCCCGCGGCTACCGTCTATAATCTGGAGCGATTAAGGTATGTAAACAGGACACAAATCTAGATTATCTGGATCTAAACACGAGCAATTGTGTCTAGGGACACGATTTAAAAGGATATCTGCATCGTATCGGTTACGACTTGATAATATCGCTAATATAATACTTATAGGAGTATACATAGATGATGATAAGATGGTGTTGGACGTTTAAACTTGATATTACTCTGAATAGAATTTTCGAGCTTTTATCTTGACTTCATTAACTGCAATATCTGTAAAATATAAACACCTTAGAAAAACTCATAACTAATGCGCGTGTTACACTATATTCAGACGTCTTAATTAGGATCCTAAAACACATTTTTTTTTAAATATTTTAATATAGTGATTGACTTGTTATTAAATAAAACTTATAATATGATCATGCCCATTGCCTATTGACTAAGTAGAATTTAGTCAATCAAAGCTCACGCTTCTTCAAAAGGATTAATAAGGATTCTAGCTTCCTAAGTGCTATTTCACTTCACTGAATTTAGTTTAGTCGTTTAGGACGGGTGACTTTAGTGAGGTGGAATACGCGCTTAAGCCTAATATTAATACTATTCAAATTAATATAACAATTTTAAAGAAAAATCTTTGATTACACTTTCAAACTATTCTATGTGAATGAACAATTGGTCGATTTTATGTCACGTCTAACTAATAATATCCCTGGTTTGTCCCACGATTCCCTTGTAAACATAAATACTATATCGCATATTATGAAAAATTGCATAAAGTGGAAAATATACTCGACAAATTATGTTGCAACTAATCGCGGTGTACGTCATTTTTCTTGGTTCTATAAAAGGTGGTTTACGTCAGGCGCACTGGCTTTGATTTATCACCATAAGTGCTTCAAGATATTATATCGATGTGTGTCATTTGAGTTATTTGTCGCGGTAGCACAGCCTCAGCTCCTTAAGAGACCATTTGTAACATCAACGTTTTTAATCTATCCGATATCGTTTATATCGTAAGCACTTAATTGGTCTATTTATATAAATGCTAAATATTTCAATCAATATTGGTATCTATTGAGTTATGTAATGTAGACATATTTTTGATTGCATCTATTTATATGTAAGTAGTTGTTCCCCGCGGCATTCCTTCAATTGATTATAAGGAAGCTATTTGACTAGACACTTTATTAAATAAAATAGATTTGATATGAAAAATTGTAATCTTTCATGCAACGACGACCTCTGTGACTCAGTGGTTGAGAGCCTGACGCTCTCAAGCCGGAGGTAGCTGGTTCGAATCCCGCCAAAGGAACAAAAAAGTTTCAATACAAAGTAACTTTTGCGCTAATTAGATTAGATTTAATTTAACTATATGATTAACTTGTCCTTAAATTAACAATAGTTAAGAGTATTTACGAAGCAAGAAAGGCAATTTATATGTCCTTTTTACATTTTATCATCACTTCGAATTATTGGCTTCCATTACTTCAAATCATTAGCGTGCAATCTGCATTAACAGTCAACACTTTCTCGAGGTGAATTATTAAATCGTGACTTATGAAGATTTAATTGTAATTAACCATTCCTTAAATAAAATGGTAGTTTTGTCAATACGATTACTTTCTGCATGCGTTTCTGTGGATAGATTAATAAAAATGTACGGTAAGCGGTTGCTTATAACGTTTCAAAAAGTTGACATCGTTGTTATGCCTATTTCTATCTTTACGAATACAATATGGATTTCAGTTAAGCTATTTTTATGTCTCGCATTACGTCTTGAATATATCACAGAACAATATAATACTATATCTTTTAATGGAAATCTTAATAATACGTAATCGTCGAAGCTCAGCTTAAAAAACTCCAGTCTAGTGATTGAGCAATTACAAATAATGGGACTCACGTTCGTGAATCTCCGGCCGGGCTCGGATGTTTTCGGCCGCACTTTTTGTCCGACGAGCTTTTTAATTAAATCTTAGCGTTGTATGGAAAGTATGCGGTGTTTAATGCTGGTATTTCGGTGATATGAGAGAGAAAAAGTGTTCGCTCGGCGAGACGTTCGAAGCGGGCTGTGATAATTATTTTAATGTTTTACGCGTGTTTTATAAGCAATCTTAATTTATTGTCCAGAATGGCACGGATATGATATTAAATAATCTTCTACACTTCATTCTTTGTTCTCATTAAAAAAAAAAATTACGCCACTTTTGAAACAGCCGCAAAATGGGTGCCACTTCTAAGGTAAGAAATTATTGATATTAAATTTTTAACTAAAGTTATTGAATATAAAACAAAAATCTTCAGTAACCTTTACGTTGCAACATCGTTTATCCGTTAGATATATCTGGTATCACCGCATCGGTGAACCAAAAACATGAATAAATGAACAGTGAGGCGACGACGGTTTTCACCGGCGATTGTTTCCAATTTTAATTTTCGAAACGTTGATTGATCGCCGGCCCGCGCGAGATAACGCGACACGATCTACCTACACCTCCAAACGTTTTTTTCCCGTCACCTCGTCCTTTGCGTCTTTATCAAGATTCTCAGTGTGTAGCCATCTGCGACGGAATTCTTATGATGCATATATCTGCAGTTCATGGGTCTGTAATAAATGTTCCATCAATATTTCGATTACGTTGGCCAAAGTGAAATCCTCTGTTTGTGTCAAAATCATATTAAAGTGGCCAATACGATTGGGTATAAATTATTTTGGGAATGTTTGATTTTACAAATGAATTTTACAGCCGTTGGCGCTACCTAAAAATCGTTTAGCGCTACCTAAATTTATTTATCGTTTTTAACCGAGTCAGTAAGTAAAGTAGGCTTTTTAACGAGTCGATAAATAGTCGAGGAGCATTTTCGTTTGGATCTTAGAAATTTTAATTGAAGTCTTCTTATAAAAAGGAGGATGGAGCAGTGGAAAAACAGGTGAATAACATTTAAAATGCTATAACTCAGCTCAGCGTTTGTGTGAGAGGCTAAGACGTTGTAAAAAGAACATGATGCTGTATTTACCTTGTATATGTGCTTTTTACGAGCGCTCTCGCAAGTCGCAGCGCTACCGCCGCCGCGGAGGGAACACACGCACGAGCGGAGCGGGCAGTTCGTTTGGTGGGTTCGAATTGACGAAACGATAAATTGAAAATTGACTTTAATGCATTATACCGACCTAGCTGAGTAGTTCTCTACAGAAGATGCAAGGAAGACGAGGGAATATAGAATGAAATCGTTTTAGTTGACAGTATGGTGCATGTGGGTAGAACGTTTTATCTACTAATTTTTAGAACTTTTAAAAAGTTTCAATGTATAAAATTAATTTTAATATAATTCAGTATTTTATCCCACATATTTAAATATAATATAAGAAAGAACAATTAAAATATACCTATGGACGCTTCACACCACGTCAATCTGGCCTCGTGAACGATGACTGTGATGTGTTGATGTGTTACGGGGATCAGACAACGGGAAGTATATTTAAGATTTTTATATATTATTTTATATATTATTATATTATACACATCCACAACCTAGGAACACAGAATACTTTTTTGTTCCTTCGGCGGAATTCGAACCCACACCCGCGGATAAGCACCAACGCGCTCAACAGCCGAGCCACAGAGGTCATCGACTAGACAAGATCATACAGAAAGTAACGTGCTTACAAATAAATAAAATATTAGAAGTCGATCTTAAATAAGGTTAAATGTGGAGTGAATAAAATATCTGTTTTTATCGCTCGTCGATTGTATGTAAAGGAGGCTTTACATCATGAATTGCAGTTTGCCAAGCATCTCGCAAACGGCTCACAGTCTGACAGTACATTACTAATATTACCTAATAACTTGCGCCTATCGGTTGCGATCTATTATTTAAACTAGTTCGTTATTGCATGCTGCACTGAGGAAAATGCACTTCCAATTTGAATAGTGTTCTGCATTTCGCCGAGTCATTACTCAGCGTTATAATGATGAGGCAGAAAATGAAATGATATAATTACCCAATTTTATACCGTATCTTTTTATAGTAAGCCAGCCATGTTATGTGAAAAGTTAAAAAATGCCAATAAAAGAATAAATAAAAAATACCAGCAGGTGCAAATCACAAAATTATTGAACCGTTGGATAAATGTATTCAGACATTTGGCATGGCGAATAAAAGACAATGGGCGGTTTTTGACTGCTTGTTAAAAAAGTCGCGACCACAAACTAAAATACTATTAGACTGTATATTTTTCAGTCACATTTCATTTTCCGTGATTAATTTAATTCGGATCCATAGAGAAATGGAGATAATCAATTTCTAATCATATTTATAGAAATTTTCGATAAAATGAGTTAAATATCACAGTATGTACCCCACCTCCTGCAGATACGCGACCTACACCATAATTGTAATCCAAATGCAATTACGCTTACATCTAGCCTAATTTTATGTTTGGCCTCCGTGAGTAATTGGCCCATAGCAAAACCCCAATGTGCATTATATTATTAGCATTTAATTGGTGCGAATTTATTTTTTAATAATATTGTCTTTAGAGTTATAATTTAATAAGAACCTATTTTAGTTGGTTGGTAGGTATTATTCGACCTGCCTTAGAGCTCAAACATATATGGAATGCAAAAAAGCACTTTGCATGGTGACTCTGTCCCCGAGGACTCAAGAGCGGATCTGACTAAGTAGTCAATTAGCATTTCTGTGTTGGAAATTCCGTTTGCTGCTTCTGGAAAATTCTATTGTCTGCTCGATGTTTATCTTCAAAATGATCTTGCAAAATGGGACATTTTGTTAATTTGGTTAAGTAGTTAAGTAGTTAAGTTAAAAGTTAAAATCACTAACTACAATATATTGATAATAATATGAAAAAATAAATAAATATTTAAAAAATATTAACCGACTTTCAAAGTAAAAGCAATAACATTCTTGTAAATCACTAAAAAGTATAAAATAATCCTTATTGTCGAAAGAGTTCCCCTTTTAAATTCTGCTAAAATTTAACAATTTCTCTACTCAATCTTCTTATTTTTGATATCGGTACCAGCCCAAACAATTGTATCAATCCTTTTATCAAAAAAATCATTAATTTTAACACAACTACGTCTGAGGCTACTTTTAATCGCAGCGAAATGTACGGTTTCCGCGAGATTTCCTTTTGTTGCACTTATTCACAAAATACGAGTACCGAGTACGAGGGGACCTCTTCGACGATTTCAAAAATGAAATCTTTAGTAGGTAGCAAAAGTGCCTAATGTTGAATCGGCCGGCCCCATGTTCAGATTAATTCGTAGTTAGTGATTATCCTCTATATTTAAATTAAAATTGATCCCCTTCCCCGTTGGACGTTTAGCCTTTAAATATTATCCAAGATGCCGACGTCTGACATTGCAGACCTTTCGCGTACTGCTTCACAACAGTTCATTAAACAATTTCAATATTTCCAAACGCGTTAATCTTTAAATAAATAAATAAATATTTATTTCGGACTACACAAATCCGTAAATTTGTTAGTAAAAACTTATCACTATGTTAGTATTCTATTTTAAAAAGCGATTTAGTTTTATTTATCATATTGTCAATCAGTGGACGATCCCGCTCTCTCAGGACGCTGTGGCTGCTGCCGCGTATGCTGGACGGCAACGATGCAGTCTTCTTGCGGAGGATAGTTTCAAAGCTATCCACATCCGCAAGCGCAAACATCACTGAAGCACTACAGAATCGTGGCAGCCGCAACAGCCCTGAATGCATTAAAGACTGAAGAGTTCCATTCAGTGCTTTTGGAAACAGGGTATACCTTGGCACTACAACTCACTTTTTGGGAGCATATGCTCGATTTACTTCAAAAAATTTCAAAATCACTATAGGTATCCCTTAAAATTTTGAGGATTTTTCTCTATTCCTCATGGTTCTCATCACCATTTTGAAAAGAATTTCGACAATCGGTCCACAAAGGGCGGAGTAATCGCGTAACATACATACAAAAAAAACATGCACAAGATTTGATAACCTCATCCTGTGTTTTGGAAGTCGGTTGAAAATTTATATTATATTCATGACTTTTAACATTCATGACATGTAACCATTGTCAGAACATAGTTATTATATTGTTGTGTTATGTTGGCCTCTGTACATCTTCAATGTCCTGTGAACATCCCGAGCCCTCCCCGTTTCGTCTGAACTCTGAATAGGCAAATCTTTCTTTTGTCAAAGCCGTGCCCTGACCGAGGCACTTCAAGGTTTACGTCAGGGCGAAAAACATAAATATAATGTAAAGGAGTGAATACATTATGTTAATACCGACCAAAGATGGATTCTGTTCTACCTACAGTGTATTTGTATGGTGAATACGGGGGACGCAATTTCTTTGTTAGATTTATCGTCTCGTTATACATAAATTGTTTTTGCATACAGAATCACCTCACTTTTCATCACGTCGCGGAGATTATCTCTAGTATCTTAACAACTCTCTAAATTCTTATTTTACGTCGTTTTAGTTGCTTAAATCCAAATAATTTGCCCATATGTAGTCTATACTAATGTAATAAAGAGGAAATATTTATTTTAATGTTTGCATTGAATAGGCTCCGAACTGATGCTACTGATTTTGACTGATGTTGACTTTCCCTTGGCCTATAGGCTACTTTTTATCGCGGGATTACCCTCGCGCGCACGAATTCGTGGACAACATGCTAGTATTTACTAAACTAAATTATTTCATGTTATAACCATTCATAAAATATATGGCCAGTCAAATGACATTTCTCTTTATAGTCCTAATAACAATGCTTAGCACTTATGTGGTTTGAGATAATATACACTTTGTTCACCTGTTGCAAAATTAATAAGCAAATTATTTAAGAAATAATTATATAAAATGTATGTGTCAAACGCGCGCTGCGCAAGAGTGTGAATGTTTGAGAATGTCCAAACGGATTTCTGTTCGCATTACAGTCTACGCCGGTAGATACAGCCTTATCATGTCCGCGTCAAAGACACCGATGTATTAACGGTGTTGATGTTATCTCGCCCGTCAAATTTGAAATAGATTGGATAAGGATGCTAATTATTGAAAAATATGGTATGCACCGGCCGGAGGTAAAAACCACTTGAAAGAGTTGATTTATGATTACATTATATACTTGTATATTGGAGGAATAAAAATTTACGAATTGAAAGATTTAAGATCGGCTAATGTATATTACAGTTGATTTAATGAGAACAACTTTTATTTCAGTGCATACTTGAACTTAACTGCCTCTCATAGGGTCGGCTATACCCATTGGAAATAAGGAGTTCACTAAAGTTTCCTAATAAGTCCGTTAATACCTTTGTGTCTACATCCCATTTAGTTATTACCTAAAGAAAACAAAAAAGTGTTATTCGTTTTTAGAGAAAAGAAAAAAAAGATTACAAGTAGTCAAACAAAACACAAATTACTTCGGTACTAGGTGACATAAAATATATTAACTAAATTAACAAACCATGCGGAAAAATACTAGGAAAACATAAAACAGAACATAGTAATAAAAATATTTTCGAGATTGTTCTCGCGATTATGTTAATAAAATGGTAACGTGCATGCATGCTGAGCAGATACCCGCGCTCCGGCGCTCGTGATAACAGATGTCACGAGCGCCGCTCATAAACTTTGGCAATGCTGTGTCGAATGTCGATGCCGGACACCGCTAGAGTAGGGGCTAAGCACGATGTCCTATGTAACGCTATGTGTTTGAAAATCTTATAATTTAAACGCTAATCTTGTATATATCGAAATCAAGGAAACGGCTGCAATCATTTTAATAAAATTTAGTGTGCTATCGATCTAGCTGGAAAACAGCGATTTTTAAGATATATAGGTAGGAATGTTTTTTCTTTCCTCACGTATGAGAGATATCTATTTCTGAGTGCCAAATCTGGTTGGCAACTTGGTTATCATTGAACTTTTTGCGTTGTTAGCAAATATCGGGTCTCGGGTTCGAATTCCGGTCAGATGAATATTTTTTGTAATTATTTTTATTTATTTTTACATACAAGCCACATAACATTATTTATTTTTATCGTTCTACTAAAACTCCGAGCAAAGCTCAGCCTTCCAGGTTTTTTTTTAATGAAATGGGCCAGGGAACGAGCAGATGCATCGCGTGATGGTAAGCGATCACCGCTGTCCATACTACAACACCATAGGAGTTACAAACTCCTCTGGTGTTGCGACTTGCGTTCCTGCATGTCCTTAAATCCCCAACCCAATAGGTACGGTACACTCAAAGTACTAAGGATATAAAGAATTCGAATGTTTTCGACTGAGTTTATTTATAACTGTTATAACCTATAGATAATCAGGAAGATAAATAAACTATCAACGAAACCTTTTAGGAAAGAAAACGAATTTTCAATGATTTGTTAATAAATTAAATTGTGATTGCGGTTGTAGAAATAAATCACCAACAACGCACACAGAACTGGCATAAGAGCGGGGTATAAATAGGTGTATTTAGATAGGCAGTCAAAGGGCGAATACCTGCCCAGCTTAGACCTACGGCTAGATCTATCAATCACGCAACACTCTGGTCTGCGGCCTCTATTGCATACCAATCATAGACCATAGACCATAATATTGACATGGCATGTCGAGGCAAAATTGTCCACACTTAAACTGGCCTACATTTGAGGTTTTTGGGGTAGTCAAAGTTTGACACTTATCATCTTGGCATGCTGACGTTTGCTTTCCGCGCTGCAATCAGCCCGCTGACAAAATAGTTGACAAAATATTCTGAAATCCAGAAGGTGTTACTTTTTCTTGTATGATTTTTTTTTCTGTCGAATGTACGCATAGCTCATTTTTAGTTTTGAAATCATTGATACGAACATACTTATATCTTATTCCATCGATAGGTTTTCTAAAAAATCATACTACGAAAAATTTCGGAACAAAAAATTAAGTGTCGGTACAAAAGACATCAACGCAAGCCAAATCTACGATTATAAAAATAAAAGTGTAACTCAGCATTACATAGAAATCGTAATAGGTACTACTCGCTATATTATTTTACAAGAGAAACGTAATATTTTATAATAAGTATAAATGTTTTATAATATGATCTGCAAAATAGGCGTGAGAAATATAAATTATTCACTTAAAAATCATTCTAACAAATAATCGTTTGAATTTCACGCCAATAATCCCCTGAACACAACATTTCACTTTTACAACTTTGACTCGATTACCCGAGCCCCAAGGAAAAATGGTTTATAGCCTCTTTTTTAAAGCAATGTATGTATGTATTGTATGAATCAAACGCATTTTACTGACAGCTTTCTTATATATAAGTACCAACTGAATAATATATTTACTTAATGGTTGTACCGTGTATAGATGCTCGTAGCTCGTGGGAACTGTAGTAAAGGACATTTATTTATACTATCATATAGGTTTTAATACTGACATGTTCTAGACGAGTTTTAGAAACAGATTTATTAATTCTGAACAAAGACTGACTGGAATGAGTCCAGTACGTCTATAGGGTCAATGTTTCGCTCTAGTTTAGTGTTTGTATAAAACGACATAATATTCACGATCTGAGAAATCAATTAATTTAAATAAAAAGGACGTATTGTTTTACAGCATAACAAGTTTGCCAATTATTACGCGAGCATCGCACTACTATAAGCTTAGTTAATGCTTAGAGCGAGTGGGGTGTAAGTCAAAGGAGTTCGTCATACATACCGCACTAGGAGTTTGTTTTTATATTTTTGTAAATTAATTTTAACATATTAATTTATAGCCGTAACTATTAATTAATTTGTTACAATTAATTTACCAAAATATAAAAAAAAAACAATCTACTAGTGCGGTATTATAATGCTCTAAACAATTTTATCGATGTTTTATATCATATATGTATTTCATAAATATATTATTAAAGAGCGACAAACCGTTATAAACAAGATTAGAACGTTAATTGTAGACGTACTTTTTACTCAGAAGTATATATGGTATATTTATATTCTTTTAACCCACGACGGAACGGAGGAGGTGTATGCGTTTGGGGTGAGAGATTTTGTGTTTGTGTGTTTGTTTAAAAAATCGTTCTGTATGTGACTTCCAATAGTCTATGCACATGTAGAAATAAAGCGTTGTTGCATTTTTGGTGTTGCAGCCGCGGTCAAAAGCTAGTATTTATAGTAATGAAATCGTTCGCACCGCCAACTTGGCAACACAGTCGCACAGTGTTGTAGGTGCGCGTTTAATATTTATAACTTCGAAGAGATTAAATTATTTCCCCAGAGTCGGACACCGCTCGCGCTGACATTTATATAACTGTTTTAAAATAAATCTAGCGAAATGTTCGACCAACGATAACAGGCCGCTGTGTAATGAACTGTTGTTTTTACACACACAATATACATAAAGTACGCCTTCAATTGTCTTGTCGCCGGCTGAAAATACAAGCCACATAACATTATGACATTGCTTCACATGAAGAGTGAAAAATAATAAACTAAAGAAGTACGCAGGAAGATGAAAAATTGAGAAGTCGAAAATATTTTGAGTTCCAGCTATGAAGTCAAAAAATATCTAAATAATTAATATTCAATTAATAAATTGACGTTATTAATCTTGATTTAAATTCTTTCGAGAAATCATTCGAGTTTTATCACCGTATTGATGCATAATTTATAATAGCAATCAAAATCATATCTAACACAATGTTGTTAATCAAAGTACAATCATTTTGAGCGTAGTGTTGCGTAATGAGCCAAATGATTATTATTTAATATTTATGCCAAGTCAAATTCCGACAACCGCTGTCTGCCAGTTAATTAACATATATTATCCAATCAACGCCATATTCAACTACTGATTTTTATTGTCAGTTTGTGTTAGTAGCAAACTAGGTAGCGATAGTTTATAATTGTTTAATTATTATTTCTAATTGTCCTATACGTTATGTGGTATCTATATTTTTTTATATTTTCTAGTTTCTATGAAACTAGAAAATATAAGGCAAGAACCGGTGCACTACATTTCGACTATGGAAATAGTTCTATGATATCGAATATAGTTGCCATAGGCCAATAAGATTCAATAGTGATATGACGCAAAAAAACGGAATTTGCGATAGACATCATTTTATTGGTAAACAATGGCAAATGCGGTCAAATAATTATGCGTTTACAAAATCCTCCTTTTTGAACTTCTGTATAACAAAATACTATCAATAATGTTTAAATGGTAACTGTCATATCGAACATATTATCGTTAATTTATAGGTTTGACATTTGTTTTATCAAATAAGCAATAAAATTTAATGTTACGTTCTGGTATTAGCAAAGATAATTCTCTATCGACAGGTGATTTTTTTTTTTTTTATGTTCAATATCATAATAAAATGCCACGAACTTAGCAATTTTATTTTTAATTTTTGAACTGATGTCTGTTTCATTGAAAACTAAAACATTTGAGATGTTGTAATGAAATTCACTCACTTGTGTAACTATAATCATTTATTTCTACGTACTACGTTCGTCGATATCACAGGTAGAGCATTAAAAAAGAGCGATGCTTTCTGCTGCAATGAAATGAAAACGAGGCGTCTGGACTCTGCAAGCGAGGCAAGTAGGTATAATTTTACCAACTGATAGCTTTTCAACTGAGAAATGTTTGCGATTGGTGTATTTATTTCTTCAGTTTTTTAATTTAATAATTATCATCATAATATTAAAAAGAGACAATTTTGGTTTTCAAAGACCTAATGACTCAAATCAAATGTCATATCTATACAACGGGTTGTTTTTATTTTTCAATCAATAATTTTGCCGTATGTTTAAGAATTCGATATAATATTATGAATTAATTGTTACGTATGTGTTATTTATATTGAGCTAAGAGCTTTTATTTATTAATGTTCGCAAGTGTGCCAGGCTCTTACGCTAAGTTCTCACGGAGCGGTTTTTTTCCTAACTCAAACTAAGGTTTTATATCTAAACTCACGAGACTGCGGTTTTGCGCGGTCACGCAGCCACCGCGGTTGATTAATACCTGGTAAAAAAGGCAAATACATATTTACAATAGAATTTCTGAATTTCCCCCGCAAACCGAACGCAGAGCGCGCGAGCGTTACCCGCCGAGGCTGCGGGTGACCGCGGCCTGCGCGATTCTACTAGTTGCCCGCCGGTGCCGCGGGACCCGCAGACAACCACGCACACTGCGGGTGTAAAACGCGCCGTAAGTTGTGCTTTATTTTTTTAAATGACATATCTGCATTCTACAGCGGGTGAAAACCGCTCCGTGAGTTCTTAGCCTACGCCACGCCGAAATACCGCGTTCGTGCCTTCCGCAAGCACTCCGATCGCGATGTGTTAATATTATTTACAGCTGGCCGTGCCGTAATTACATTTTCCGCGACTGGCTATTTCGAATCACATCAAATCGTTTAATGCGCCTAAACATTAAGCGAAGGTTACCGTTGAGCTAATATCTTGATTTAAAGATGTAACAGTAAACGGAGCGCACGTACAACTAGCTCATTTCGTTTACAACTAAGTTGTGAGAGCTAGTTACTTTCATGTTGAAGTTCCATTAACATAGAAAAATGTTTAGAAATAAACACAAAAGTGCCTTAAGTATTTTTAATCAGACGAACACGATCAAAACTCAATACGCAACTCCTACTAAATCTGGAACACAATTTTAACTGCATTTGTCTCGAAATGTATGCTATAATTTGAACTCTCTAGTCTCTTCACTCCTATCACAGATTACAAAGAAGGAACAGATAAACAGCTACATAGTAAGCTTTCGATTTGATTGCACTACTATACGGTCAATGTATGCGTGTGCACGAAACTCCTATCGCATACGCGGCAATAGTGGAAAAATCCGGTAAAGATTGTGTTCCGTCGAAGGGACGTTTAAATATTCAAATTTCGTGTTCGTGTTTCTGTCATGTGAGATTGAGAATTGTGATGTGTGCTACTGTTAAGTGTTACTTGCACAACAAATTTTACAAACAACAAATTTTTAATAATATATTAGCTTGTAATGAATGTTTTAAAACTTTATAATATTAGATTATTAAATACAAATAATATTAAACAAAGAGTAGTTATGTATATTACGAGTGTATGTCTGAAAAAATATCTCTTATTTTACCTATCCTATGGATAAATAATAGGTAAGTAAAGATTTCATTTTCTAGTAGGTGTTATTCCTTTATTATAAGAGCGTCCATGACCTAGTGTGAATAGACCCTTTGAGTCACACGCGAGATCGTGCAGGTTCGATGCCGAGTTGTGGTATATACCAATAAGACTTTCTCAGTAACCGCTAGGCTTAGTTTAATTCACCCTCTATTTTCCGTAACGACCCTGATTAAATTTGTATCCTTCTATGAAAGCTGTTCCTCTATACGTTAGTATTTATTTTTACTCTGTGCTCCTATGCCCTAAAGAGGCTAAGACTCATTTTGCTACAATAAGGTGTGATAAAGAAAACGGCACATCTAATTGTTGAAGTAATAGAAAACAAACATGAAACCCATTGCAAAATTGTTTAGAGTGACCGGTATGCTGCAGGTGCAGCCTTTTGCGTGTACTTGTTCATAATGAGTACTTTATGTATGTGTATTATACAATTAATTTTCTTTCCTGATAGTAATAAGCTATCATCGTGTTCAGAAATTATTTAAACACAATCTTAATTAAAATCAAGAAAACAATCCACAGATGTGTCTGTACAAATATAATAGCAGATTCCATTATTATTTTGTTATTTCTAGTTTAGTACATAGCAGAGGTGCTCAAGTTTTTATGGCCATATGACCATAAAAGTTAATGGTTGAATTAATTGAAAAATAATGTTTTCAATTAAGCATCATAACTTGGTATAATATTTCTAAATTAAACGAATGTGCTCAAGTTCTAATCAAACATTTAGTAAATGAATGAACGTTCATTATAGTTAACTGCGAGTGGCAAATATAAGAAACAGTTTACAGCTAGCGTCAGTTCACACCGAGGCGCGATGCGGCGAGCACTTATAACGATAACGATTCAAAATTGAAGTTTATTTATCATACAAAAAGATACACTTTTCATTATAAGAGTTCGAATTGCGAGCAGCACCGCGCTGCGCAGCGCAGCCCGCTCTTGCAACGAAATGTGTATATTTTTATGTAGTAAATAAAGTTCAATTTTGAATCGCTATTTAAAAAAGTTTTCCGTGTTGCGTCTCGGTGTGAATTGATCCTTACAGAGATTTATTTGCTTTGCCAGCTAATTGTAAAACATTTTCTTCTAGTGTTTATTATTTGAAAAATATTTTTCAGTTCATATACATTTTACAATGAATTTTAATGCGATATAATTCAGTCAATGATAGAGTATAACTAGTTCATTCTAGAGAGGGTGGCAAGAATAGTTCATCATCATGTCTAGGGGCCATGCCGTCCCACCACAATGCATGACACTGGTACACCGGACATTACTCATCGCTTGTATTGTGCGGTCAGCAACAGCTGTACGATTAAAGATTAAGCCCTTAACGGTAAAGGCGAGGCCCACACTGAATCCTAGAAAGTAAGGCGGGCCATTCATACGGCGACTTATCGCCCGATCCCGTGAATATAAACGTAATGAATACCCAACTTTGCAGAATGTGCTTTACAATTTATTTTCTTTTGTTGCGTACATATAAATGAGTAGCTCGTTTGTTCTTATGGAACATGCGACCTTTGCTTATCATGTTAAGACTCGAGTTCACCAAAAGTAACCTCACCATTGATTTTGTAACCGGTCGTTTAAATTTTAAACATGACTTTAAACAAGGAGTCATTTTTTCCTGTTCACCATCGCTTCTCTTTCTCTGATTAGTAAATCGAGACCAAACTGGCCGTTTATGAATAAATGAGTGAGAAATGTAATAGAACTAAATAAAAATGTAAGGCTACAACATAAAATGACATTTATGTTTCTGACATTTTGATTTGGTTACGTAAAATTTAACGCTACAAAATGTGAAAGTTGTTGTTTATTGTTTCTTTTGTTTAAAGAGTAATTCATTTTAACTAGGACGTATATTTACGTAGACATTGTCAATATAGTATCGTGTAGACAATTATAGTGAACCAAATGTTGTTGTTTTCTTGTAATATATGGATGAGAAGAAAAAGCGAACAACTAATTTTAGCAACAATGAAAAGAGTGTGTTATCTAAACTTGTAATGAAATACAAGAATATAATTGAGAATAAACGGACTGACGCCTCTACAAATTCTCAGAAAGTAGCAGGTTGGACACGACTCGCTGAAGAATTTAACTCAAATTCTAATTTATCTTCAATTAATCCAAGAATATGAATTGCACTCGATTTGGATAAGCAAAACCGGGTCTTGACTGAAACTTCATCGTATACTTCACAGAAATTACGGCGACTTTGAAAAATCCGAGGTCTTCTCGTCATCGCTTCTAACTCGTCCAAATACTCAAGCATGTTGAGATTGTATCTCCTTCCATTATAACATTAAAAGGCATCATTTTGTCTCAAATAAATAATATGCCTTTACTATTTATTAAAACTATTAAACTTAAAGCTAGAAAAGTTCTGTCAAATCACTATAATCGAAGGTTAAACAAGGGTCTCGGGCTTGGTTAAGATAATCGGCCGGTTAACTTCTATAACCAGTGTTTAGGACGTGGTGAACAGGATTTTTTACAAAAACGGCCGATTATTTATTTAAACGGTTGATTAAATGTCGGTGAACACAAGCCTAAGTAGTTTACTACAACGACATTTTTCTGTTTTAAATGAAGTCAAATCAACTAAAATATTTTTTACAAACTGAGCAGAATCAACAGAAATCATATAATTAGTAATTTGTGTTATTAAAAGCTTCAACCCAATTTGTTTTATTAACATTGCATTTAAGTGAAGCGACCTTTGATAACATTATATTATCATAAATCATTACTTACCAAAATCGGTGCCTTTTCTAGTTACATTATTTCTCCGCTATTACTTTTAATATTTATTATTGTTTTGCTGAATGAAATATTTAAGGTTTATGATATTATCTACAACGTTTATGAGTAGGTATTTATACATACAATAGGTAGTATTTTAATACTTCAATATTTTTTGAGAGGATAAATGGTATGACTATAATGGATGCGTGAATGGGAAGTCGTTACAACACGCGCAGCGACCAGTTGAATTGTAGTCGCCTGTCTAGTACAATGAGTAACTAGGATATTTTATTAATGTCCTTTGAAATACCGTCCCTTATTTATGGGTACGGCTACAATATTACGGAAGTGACCATTTACATAACCACGACCTTGTCATCAACTGAAAGCTAATCCCGCGTAATAAATATAAAAATATAATTCCAGCTTCATTTATATATTTTAGTCTCAGATACATAAAAGTGAGTACTAAGCCATATAATGCTAATATACCTATGCGAAATGGACATTGTGAGGCTATTAGAAGGAAATAGGAATATATGTTAATGTTTTCTTGCTTAGAACCTCTATTATACACTTGCGAGTCTATTTTAGTATATAGAGACAGAATTATGAAAAAGAATCTTGAAACTGCCCCTTATTATTATTTATTAATTGACAATAACTAGTGAGTCTCAACTCTTAGTTACTATTGTATTCCATAGTAATAATAGCCACCCACACCGATTTCGATATCGGTGGCCGGTTTCTTCGAAACCCGGCCAGCTGCGCCGGAGTTATTTTATAGTGCCCAACTGTGTGCGCAATACACAACACACTCTCTTATTCATTACTCTCGTAATCCAGTTGGACGGATGACCGATACGGTGAGAGATGAGGCGCAGGACCGACTTTTTACATGCCCATCCGACGCGACGCATGGATCATGTTTCTTGTCAAAAAGAGAGCTTTGGAGTCGAGAGCCAAACCTTACGATTGGACCACAGAGGCGATAGTCCACAGTCTACAGTTAAAAGCAATAAGACTATAATCATAGAGGTCTTACAAGTTAAGACTACTAGGGTTTATGCGGTTGCCAGTTAGTGCATAAACCGCATTGTTTTTTTTAACACCAAAGTTTTTCTAACCTTTGTCCCACCGAGAGAATTTCATACAAAAGTCAAATCGCCTAATCTTTAGCTCATAACACGGCTCATGCATCAATCGATCTGACATCACAGCATTAAACATAATTCAATTGCTACGGTTTGATTTAAACGAAATTAGTCTCTATACTATTGTGATAAGCGCTAGATGCGTGTAAACAAATTAGTCATCGGTTGGTGAGATTGACGTGAGACCGTTAGCCGGGGTCAGATTGGGTAACGTTTACATCAGAGCGGTATGACACCCCCGCTGGCTCGAGTATTAAATCCCCGTGTGATTGCGTGTCGAAATTGTTTCATACGATAAGCGATTGTCTACTATAATATGGGAAGCTATTATCAAATTTTAAAAGTAACATTTATTAGGCGCTTTACTACTTTGATTAGTTGAATTTTAGTTTGGAGACTAAGTGCCAATTTGAGCAACGCCTGTTAAAGTTAATCGTTAATTAAATATCGTATTATTTCTCTCGTCCTTCGTATTAACGAAAGAGAAAGCATGATAATATTTAGACTATTTATTATTATCTAACAGACGTTGTTGAAATTGGGTCTAAACTAATGAAAAAGATGACACCTGCATGGTGTGGGATGTACGAATGTCATGTAAGCACAAACATTAAATTCCGTCGTATTACCATTTAAGCATGTCACAACCCCGAACGAAAATTCTAGTTTCTCTAATGGACTGGGAAAATAACATTTACCTTTAAAGTTAAGCCTTGACATGAAATCAATACACTATCCAAACATCCTTTTAAAATTAGATTTTATTTTTTTATTGATTAATTACCATATAAATAGAACATGTTTGTTATTTGGTGTCTCTTAAAGACAGAATGTCAAAAACTAGTATTTTTAAAAATTTATAAAATGAGAAGATAATAAACTGCTTTCGATATTTAAATTGCAATTTATAATACAAGGCGTACATACTGATTCGATCGAGACGAATATTTAAATTCTTTCATTGATGTAGTTTTTATTTTATTTTCAATCACGCTTGAATTAAAATCAAAATGTTTGGCATACAGTAGTAGACTTTATGTCGGGGCACTAAAATCGAAATTATCATTTTTACTGAGGGGAATTTGTCGATATGTTTGGTAGATAACAATCTGCGATGACCGAAAAGTATATGAAATAGTCTTGAATTGTTTGTTGAGTAATATACAAATGGGTTCGTATTGACACCGCGGGGTGGCTCGTAATTCGTGTTACTGAATTGGAAAAATTAGCGACGGGCCTGGCGAGAATCTGGATGCGTTATATCGTGCGTACACGTGCGTGCGTACATCTTAGCCTTCTTTTATTTTCACTTATGGTGATGGCTCTTGAGTTGTTTACTCTTATTCCTTCTCATTGGCGTACAATTTTAGTATTTACACTCTCACTCTCTCGTTCTTAGTATTTATGAAAGAGAAGGCATGATATTTCAACCCAGGGTTAACTTTAACCCAGATTTGCGCAAGTGGGCCCCAGTTGCGTAAATATTTTATGGACCTTATCAGTTTTTAACAATTTCTCTTAAGATTCAGGAACATTTCTTTCAAAATGCGCACAGGAAAAATCGATCGGAGATGACCAAGTATTTTATCTTTCACTCGAACTTTATTTTCTAGAATTTGATCTTATCCAACGCTATTTAAAACAATTTTAGCTCCCCACCATCATACAGTTACAATGGTATTATAGAAATGACAATACCAATCTAATGTTGTTGAAAGCGAATAATCACAATGGAGCTATTGCTCAACGTTACAAGCTTAAAAATACATACATTATCTGTGGTGATATATTAGAATCGTTTACGTTGAAATGTTTCATGTACTATTTAAAATTAAGCTTGCAACATTTTAAGTGAAAATTCTAGTAAAAATGTTCCTTTTTTACTTTAGTCTTTCAAACCTGAGAATTCTACCCTGATGACTTGACGTTGGTCCAATATTGTGGCGAAGTAACCAGAAACTTGACAGTGATAATAAAACAAAATATTTATGTAAGCTGAATATAAAATAACACAAGAAATTCTGAGACCTAAAACAAAATTGGTCGAAGTCAAACAGTAAGACGGCTAAACTAAAAATAATGACTGGGCTTATGCGTTTTATAATATATTAATAATAGTTTTATACGTATCCAAAATGACCCATAATCATATGGGATAGAAAATTGTTTTTAAAATTATGCCGTCGAAAAAAATGATGTCCGTTCGAATGATGATGTGATGAAACAAAAAATCTGTCTTAAAGAATTCGCCATAAGACCGAGAAAGACGGCGATGTTACGATTGGCTTTGATTAGGACACGAGTCAATTATACTGAATATGGTGGCACTAAAACATCTGCGTTTTATTTGGATTTCGGCTATAAAATTAAACTTTAAATGTTTTTTTTTTTTTTACATAATAGTCTGAATCTTTTTTATTTAGACAATGTAAATTGCAGTCATCACTTTATCGCAAGTATTTTTATAGATACAAATAACAATAATACCAACCAACAAAACCAACTATAATAAGTAATGATACTGTTGTGGTTGAACTTGATATACCGCATAGAAGCCGAGCAATTAATCAAAGTAGTAAGGGAGTTGGAATTTTTATACATAGTTAACCTTTGCCGCAGTTTGACTGTAGGTCTCGTCCTCCGTACCGATCACTCCTAGCCGTGAATCACTACTGAGTCATATTTTGGGCTCAACAAGAGGTCGTTACCTGGAGATCAAATAATTAAAAAATGACAGGCAAAATCTAGCCAATAACCAAATAAGAGAAGTCACCCACATTAATTGAAATTTGTTACGTGTATTGAAAACACGAATCACCGTTGACAAGACCTTAGTAGTTGTGAATTGGTCTGGATATCCTTCAAAATAAACATTTGTGAACTCAATACGCGGACTAAAATCTCACTTGACGGCTTTAAATTTTAACAACAGCCTCCCATGGCTTGTAAATTGATTAACAAAAGTTGCCCTTTACGAGGGTCAAGTCCAAACCTGGTAACTGTACGATTAATTATTTTGATCCAAACCTGGCATTTTTGACGGGACTTTATAGTTATGTGTTTGGCAATAAAGAATTATCGATATGGACGCAGAAAATTTTTTGTAAGTTTACCCTCAACCTTGCTTATTAAAGTAGATACTTTTTAAAATTTAAACTATAATTACCTTATGTATTTGCGTACCTATAACATGATTTTTGCAGGCGAGAAAGTACTTTACTCATATCTGTACTTGATTGCATTTTAACAGAATGAACAACAAAACTACGACACTTTTTAGCTTATCTTCATTATTGATCGACGTTTTACAATATGGCTTGCTATTTCTTGATGTATTTCTACTTGACAGCTATATTTTTCAATTAAAATTATCTCCAAGTAATTGACTTATAGTATATTCTACACAATTTTAAAATTAAGTCCTATTAATTATTACGATAGGTATACCCTAGGTATGTACCTAGGGTATACCTATGTAGGTAGTGCTAAAATATTCTGTTTTTAATTGCATTATTGAACATTCCACTGATAAATACTTTCTTTAACTGTATAAAAGACAAGGTAGCGACAACAATAGCTACCTTTAAAAAAATCGAATTTAATATAATATCGATATCGATAAAGCACGGGTGATAAATGAACATCCTAAATACGCGTGTCAAGGAGTAACCGGGCGTCTGTTACGCTCACATTTTTATACTCGCGTCGACGAAAGGCAAAGAGGCCATTTAGCTCATCACCGAGGGCAATTTTTGGAAGAGTGCCTTTTAATCAATTCTTTGTTTTAAGATTGATTTTTGTCTTGATTAAATAAGATTCGAGTGATTTAGTGATTTTATTTTGTCGAGACTATGTGATACGTATCCAAATAATGTAACAGCAATTTGTTATTATATGTAAATATTACTTTAATTTATTATTTCAATGATTTGATTCGAGTAGTCTCGGACTTGTAAGAAAATAAAATTGATATGAATCATGAATAAGTAATTGCATTTACATTCACTAATTGCTAAAGTCTAGGCTATTTAAAAACAAGTTCGTTAATGTCTACATTATATAGCCAAGTGTACAATACAAAAATTCATTTTTCACGAGGCGAACGCCAACGTCAGTCCAATTCACCTTGCTAATTACACAAGGATGTTAACAAGAATTAATCGTTGTACGAATTAACTTATACTACATAATAAAATCAAGAAATGAATAATGATATTCGCCAGTTATTTGTTAATTTAATCTGATTTGTACCTTTTATGTGGTAAGCGACGAAATGATTTAAATTTTTCTTTTAGACTTGCTATACTTGTTGAGATAATAAATAGCTCAGATGTTACAAAATTTCTTGTCAAACGAACAATAAATTTTACAAAAAAAAATTGATATTTATCTACTTTGAAATATTTTATTTGGCTTATTCAAAATAGACATTTTAAATGTAAGTATCGTAAAGATTACAATTTCTAATCATTCGCCTTGTAGTTTTTTGATCCTGCACACTCTATTTATTTCTTCCTTTATTGAATAACTAAATGTTGCCCGCGTCTTCGCGGGTGCGCGCAAAAGAATATTCCACGGGAAATGTACATTTTGCAGCGATAAAAAGTACCCTATGTTCTTACCCGTCGCCTAATCTATATCTGTGCCGAATTTCATCAAAATCGGTTCAGTAGTTTCGGAGCCTATTCAATGCAAAACAAACAAACAAATAAACCATTCCTCTTTATAATATGATATTAGTATAGAAGTATAGATATACATAGATAGTATAGATTAATTCAATTAAAATTATTGGATAATCGGTAAACGTTTGCAATATTAGCATATATCAAAATGAGGAAGTATTTTCGATGTGAAATAACTAGATCTGCAGACATCCAGGTAGCACAAAGTGACAGTTTAATTTGAATCCACTTTGAATATTATATAAGATGTTGAAATTTATTAAGTAACATTACTGGATACATAGCAGAATGACGGAATACTTAAAGTTCAAATTATAGATCTTTAGGAAATTTAACACTCGAGCCTTTTGTGTATATTATTTTACTTTACTTTTTTTACTTAATATACATCTTATAATATACTTTATTTTTATCAAATAGAACAATTAGCATTCTATCATCCAATTTCTTTAGACTAAAATGCATTTCGGCTGCCGGAACAAAAATCTTCGGCAATGTTGGCCGTATCTCGAACGCGAATACACTAATCTTGCGAGCGCAATAAAACTCGATTCTACATAGATTCGCATCGATACGGTCCATTACTCGATAACGAGTTACCGATACGTACAACACCTGCCTTACAATACTTTATTGCTATCTTCGCCGTAATAGTTGGATACGGAGTGAGGAATTAATGGTAGCATCTTACGGAATATCGTATTATCTTTATAATTATGTGGATGGTACGTGTATTGAGAGTTATGGATCTGGGCACGGTCATAATAAGTAAGGTTTATATTTTTTAAATAACTGGACTTTATTTCGTGATTGACCCTTGAAGTTTAACATCTCTCGCTTTCCTGCAATTTGTGGGAGTAATTTCGTGAAATGGGACGAAAATTTGTAACAGGAAGTCGCGGAAGGGCGCGCTATTTAAATAGGCTACTTGACTCATATTTAATTTCATACATTGAAGGAGTAATTCCTTTAGTAATTGGCTTAGGGAAACGTATTCTAGCGATATCATAAATTAAAAACTTATGATTGATAAATAAAGTTGATATAAAAATATGTATTTTTGTTTTTTAATTTCTACTGATGAAAACACCTCGAAGTAACTTCCGGCAAGGATGTGACGACACAAACAGACTAAACACATATGTAGTAGTGAAACGGAACGTGTTTCTGTAAATAAATAGTTCATGGCATCTTGTAAAGCTATTTATGTCAAAACGTCAAACGGAACATCACACCGCCATTTTACTACTACGGACTATAGCACAGATTACAAATAGTACTAGTATGACGTCACAGCACAGATAATCTATCTACCAACATGGCGAATAGTGTTTCGGCGGTTTTTAAAAAGTTTATTTTTAAAATATTTTTTTTAGGTTCTTAGGTTTCAAAATATTATATTTTTTTGCGTAATGAAACAATTATGAAGAGTTTAGGACATAAATAAAAACAAGGTCAAGTAGCCTATTGACCAATGAGCGCGCGGTGGTAGAGTTGTCAGTCAGATTCGAAGAAAATAAATCAGTATTTAACTTTTTTAAATTTTGACGTTGATTTCTGTCACTGCTTAATGGGTTTCCGTATTATTTTATCATATTAGAAAATCGTACTAAATATTGTGTTTTTTTTTCATAAAATGTTACACATTATATGCGACTACTGTAAGGCTCGCTAGTTTTTTTTTTTTTTTCTATCGAAACTAAATGCCATGAATGCCGCCAATGATGGTCCCTTAGCTACGAAGGCGGCACTGAAAATTTCGGGAATCAAGGAAGTGACACAACATTACTATTTAAAAATGTATTTATTGCTTTTCTAAGTATTCTCCGCGAAATTTTACACATTTTTCCATACGATGGAACCAATCATTGAAGCAACCATTCCATTCGGAAGTTGGGGTCTCCAAAATGGCCGTTTTGTAGGCGTCCACAGCTTCTTCAGGTGATGAAAATCTCTGACCACGCAATTTATTCTTTATTTTAGGGTAAGTATAGAAATCATTAGGGCTTAGGTCGGGGCTGTACGGCGGATGGTCTAATAATTCTATGATTTCTTGCTCTAAAAACTCTTTTGTTCTGTGCGCGGTGTGAGAACTCGCATTGTCCTGATGGAGGATGATGCGGCGGTTGCAGTTCTCTTTACGGAGTTCAGAAACGACCTGTGGCAAACAAATGTTAGCATACCATTCTGTATTAACCGTTCACTGTCCCTCAAGAGGAATAGTCGCAACATGGCCGGTTTTTTGTTTCGGGTTCGTACGCGTATATCCAGGATTCGTCACCTGATACGATGTTGTATACAGCATTTGAGGATCCTGCGTGGAATCTTTCGAGAGTTCTGACGCACCAAGTAACGCGAGCCGCTTTTTGCTCTTCACAGAGCAAATGCGGTATCCATCGGGAAAAGAACTTTTTTACACCTAATTGTTCATGCAAGATTATTTGTATTTGACTCATGCCAATGTCTAAAGTTGCCTGAATTTCGCGGTATGTCACATGTCGATCTTCCTCAATCAGCTTACGTACAGCATCAACGTTTTCTTGGGTGACTGCAGTTTTTGGACGACCTTGACGGGGATCATCACTGAGCTTGACACGTCCACGTTGAAATTCAGCAAACCAGCGATAAATTGTGGTTTTGGATGGGGCTTCATCACCAAATGCAGAAATCATCCGGTCAACACACTGTTTTTGTGTTAAACTTCGAAAGTCATAATAAATCATCGCTCTAGAATTTTCTCGAGTCAATTCCATTTTCTCAACGACTAAACAAATTTGACAAGACCTTGTGACAAGACCGAGAATCTTTTTTTAAATAAATAAACGGTATTCGATTTTTAAAACCAAGGAGTTTTAAATTAAAAAGATTTTAATATAACTGGAACAGTGGAAATATTCCATTCCCGATACTTTTAGGGCCCCCGCGCACTAGGCAGCCATGGCTGCGCAGCCAGGCTGCGGCAGCCAGTCAAACATATGACGTTGTATGGGTACCCGCGCACTAGGCAGCCACGAAATCTCGGCTGCGGCAGCCAATGAAACGCGCCTGTTTGCACGCCAGCCAGCTGGCTGCCGCAGCCAGAACGTGTGTAGGCGAATGTATGTGGCTGCGGTCAGTCTCCGCGCACTAGTTGTAGCAGTCAGACGTATTTTGCGTTCCGAACTTTGATAAAATGACTTTCGATACAGAGAAATTTATTCGGGAAATTGAAAGCCGTAAAGCAATTTGGGATATAACATCGGAAGAATACAGTGATCGGGATTTAAAGAAAAGAAGATGGGAAGAACTCACGAACAAAATGTGCTCGGAAAGTTTATCAGAAAATGAAAAAAAAGAATTTGGTAAGCATGTATTTTTATTATCTGGATTATACAGTATAATACAGGGTGATTCTGCAACACCAATCAATATTTTTGTAAAGTATCGCAGAATAACTATGTATTCGTTATTGTTCTTTTTTGGTACTTAACTAGGTATTTTCACTTCAATGTTTTATTTAGATAAATAGGTAGGCACTATTCTAATGCATATCTGTTTTGCCATTCTAACGGATTTGCATTTATAAAATAATCCGCAAATAAATCCCTATAGGATGCTGCTGATCGGCTTCCTCTATTTGTGGGTCCATCGGTTATTTCCAGTTCTGGTGGAACGTACAGTGTGTCTTGAAACCTATACCCGTCTCTTTCGCGCACGTAGTTATGTAAGACACAGCAAGCTTGTACTATGGCTATTGCAAGTTCCTGTCGGACATCTAGTGGGCGGTGAAAAATTCTCCATTTGTTGGCTAATATCCCAAATGTGCATTCTATGTATCGCCTTGCCCGAGACAGTCTATAGTTGAAGATTCTTTTCTCCGCTGTTAAACTCCTACCTCCATAAGGTCTCATTAAATTTTCACATAAGCCAAATGCCTCATCCCCCACTATGACGTATGGCATCGGTACTCCATTATTTGATATGGGGCGCTTCTCCGGAATTTGTATATCTTTGTTGACAAGTTTTTGATACAAAATGGATTTTTTATATATCGATGAGTCACTACATTTTCCGTAAGCCCCAACATCTATATATGTGAACTTGTAATCTGCATCGCATACAGCAAGTAAAACGATGGAAAAATAATTTTTATAATTATAGTACAGTGACCCTGAATCGCTGGGTTTTATCACTCTTATATGCTTGCCATCGATGGCACCAACGCAATTGGGATAGTTTGCATTTTCATTGAAACCTTTTGCTATTTCAAGCCACCTCTCTTCATTTAATTCCGGAAATGATGACTGTCTCATATTCTCCCAAATCGCCATGCAAACTTCATGTATGATATCTCGGACAGTTGTATGTCCAATCCGATAATTATGACTCAATTCCATTAAAGAACATCCTGTAGCAAGATATCTGTAACAAAGAACATATATAATTTTCAGGTAAATCTCTACAGAGCAAGTGGAAGAACATCAGGACTAGTTACAGCAGGGAAGTAAAACGCAGAGCTGGTATTAAAAGTGGATCAGCAACTTCGCGTAAGAGTCCATACGTATATTTCGAACAACTTCATTTTCTTCGGCCTACCGTGGTAATTAATGAAACTCAAAATAGCATGGATGAAACACGCACTGCCGAAACCAACGCTAACAGCGGTAGTACTCAAGGTGAACGACCTGTTTACAAAAAGAAGAAGACAAGTGACGACGATAATTTGGTGCAGGTATTAAGGGAAAGTATTGTAATGAGAGAAGAGCGTGAAAGACAGCAAGAGTCTGATTCAGATATACAGTTTATACTTTCACTTCTAGATGATTTTAAAAACATCCCGACACATCGTAAGCTTTCTACAAAAATGGAGTTAATTGAAGTTATAAAAAGAGCTCAAATGGAAACTCACGATTCCGAATTTAGGCCTGTTTCGCCAACGTTATGTTGATTATGAACCAGGGACATCGGCCACCAGATCATATAGACCACAAACATCGTTCAGTGGACAATATCGCCAAGGTCAAGGATACTCGACTGAATATGGACCGGAAACCACAAGCAGTGGGCAGCATCGCTATGGATACTCGACACACTCGAATTATAGACCAGAAGCCTCGACCACTGAAGGCCACCGTAGGTATTCTACGGCTGTTCCAGACAGGCAAGACAATACTGTTTATACTGATGCGTTATCACCAACTGACACAAATGCAACAGATATGTCTCAGGGTTCTGAATTAATAGAATTATTTACTACACAGGACAACTTGAACTAGGTAATTCATTACCATACATGTAAGAAATAAATAATAAATGTTAAGACTAATTAACAATATCTTTCATTTTCGTACTCACCTCAAAGTTATCACCAGTTTTTCTTCAGGTTTTATACAAGCTCGCATAGAAGTATCAATGCCCTTGATTGAATTTCGTATTTTTTCCAAAAGGTTATCAAACGATTGCACTGACATCCTCGTGTAATTAAAAAACCGGTCTGGGAATGCGCGAATATCTTTGAAATAGGTTTGGAATAAGCCTTTTGAGTGTATTTCTAGAAAAAGAGGATGAATCCAGTGTCTTTTCTTTGTTTTGCGTTTTTTACGAGATAGGTAAGCAATAATTATAAGTTCTTCCACGTCCATATTGCTCGACGGAAGGATCTAGACTAGTCGTTGATTGGCTGTTATAACTGGCTGCGCAAATATTCTGGCTGCCGCAGCCTGGCTGCGCAGCCATGGCTGCCTAGTGCGCGGGGTCTCTTAGTGCAGCCCTCGTATACCTACTAATAATAAAAAGAGCGGTGAAATGTACGGTTCCCAAAGATTTCCTTTCGCGCGTACGAAGTCGCGGGCAATATCTATTAGTTATAAGATTCAATTTAATATTAAACTATTTAAAGAAAAAAAAATCTTAACTTACCATCGTTACATAATAATACTTATTAATGTCCATAGTGCTATAAAAATAAACTAAATTTTCTTTAAATGATTCTGGGAATGCGCTACTAAGGCTGTATCCATTGTAAAGCAGTTTTATTCTAATGGTTGCAGGTCTGGTCAGCTGTATTGGGTGTAAGGATACTCTAGCTGGAGTGTAAGACAAGTAAGTGCATAGATCGTTCCGCAGTCCGCTTTACAAATTCACACACAGCTAAGTAACCAATTCGTGTAATACATTAATGTTTTATATAGCACTTTCTAGTTTCTGCGTTAATAAATCGCTTAAGCAAGCAAACAAACTGTTAAGTTACCAACCATAATATACACCTTTAGACGCTGATAAACAAAAACCACTATCCCGCTAAGATCTATTAGATACTGAAATAAAATCAGGAATACCTTTTGTATATTGTGTCGATCTTGGGAATGAGCTGTCCCTGCGTGCCCGCTTCGTTAGGCGTAAACCATTTTGACTTATTAAAAAAATACTTAATAAAACATCATTCAGTGGACCAAATTGTAAATCTCACTCTAAAAAACCACTTGAATACAGACAAAAAATATATATATATATATATATATATATATATATATATATATATATATATATATATAATGATGGATGTGCTAGAATGGTAATAATATTTTAATACCATTCTCGCACATCCATTACTTTTATACACTCACAATACTAAATATCGCACAAATATGGATTCAAAAGTGGGGTGACCATATTTGTGAAATTTTAACAAGAACTGCCAAAATTAAAGTTGATGTTAATAGCAAAATCCTATTTAATAAATTCAAAATGGCTTCTCAGTACATAATATTGACTCCTACAATAAACCAATTATTGAGAGCTACGCACGCTGAGCCGAGCAATAAATCTTAGAATATAGGGCAGGCAGGTGATTGCGATATAGACACTGTTTCTATACATGAGGAAACATTGAAAATATTTCATACTTCTGTCGAAAACCACGGACTTTGTGATAAATTAAACATTAAGTTACTGATTTATCAATTATATTGCAATTTTAATTCGCAATTACCCTACAACGTTTTTATTCAATTTCTTGCATTAAATCTCGTGACAATTAAAATTTAAAAAATATTTGGTACAATAACTTTACTGATGCTAGCAATTGTTCAGTATATTCTGCAGAAATGCTTTTATATCGCTACAACGCATCAGAAACTAGTTAGATGTCTAATTCTATTTTCATTATTTTCATGATAAAAAGTAAATAACAGTAACGGAGTAAATATCAAATGAATCAGACAACAAGTAAAACAGATTGCAAATAAATAGGCGTGAGATTCCATGTTTAATTTTATGCTTATTTATCGCAGCTGCAAAAGTGTAACGACGAGTTAATAGAGTAGACTTTATAAGAATCATTATAGTGTTATATTAAACTAAATGATTTAAATGAAATCTAACGTATTTTTATGTTAGGTACTTTAGCACTGACAATTTTTCGAAATAATCTGCTTCTGTATCTACATGATAATACTAACGCATTATTTAAAACTTGATAGCCTTATATAAAACCCATCACAAACGTATATCTATTATGATATTTATATGAATAACTTATGTCTGTCCCGCATAAATCGATCTATCTATTAGTAAATCAACATTTGAAAGCTAGAAAGGTCTATCCAAGTCATATCGCTTAGCATAAAACCAGAAAATGAGTTGAAGCGTTAACGTTTATTGAACGGACAAGAGTCTAGCACTGGGCAGTTTATTACGTATAGATACGAACGGATTCGTGGAACGATTTCCCATTTTATGAATTGTGTGAACACGCTAGGCGTTCGGGTTAGTGGTTACTTGACTTTGTTTGGTTATGCGAGTTGCGAATCTTGCATTTCATTAGTGTGGTAACATAGGTTTAGGTAAAGTGAAGTAAAACGTTCGTAAGTTCTACGTTGAGCTTCATAAAAATATAATTTGAATACTACTTTAGATTACTTTTACGGACAGGTAAGTCTATTAGTTGTTATCGTTTTGGTTCTATTAAGTGGATTATTAAAACTATAAGTTAATCTATAAAATTATTTTGTCAGTTCAATTGGCTTTTGTTGTGAGCATTTAACTCAGCAAGTAAATTACAGATTTATCATTGACATTATACATATGAGGAAACGTTTAAAAATAATTAAACTCGTCGCAGTTTCATTTTCACGCGTTAAATTATGATAAATATCTTGCAGGTGCGAATGGCCATTTAAAATAACCTGACTGGGTAATTTTCACCATATCACTGGCCTATAAAACCTTTATCAATCAATTCGGTCCAGTTCTGGCTTCCGGTTTATGTGCAATCTGACATATTTATCAGGTGCTGATTGATTCATTCGAAATTTACTGATAAGTGGGAGCAGCGATTTCTAAGCTCCGTGAAAGCTAAGCTCTTGTACGTTTGTTCGTGACAGCAAATCATTAAGAAACGATTAAAACACAATCTTTGCAAACCAATGATTTATAAGCTGCTTTCAGCAACTAACTAGTTAATCCAACTAAGTTGGATCGGAGTTAGATTCGCAGAAGTACGTACCTAGTGCTAAGTAAAGTTTTGTAGCTGAATAAATTGGAAAAGTAATATGTTACTATGGAAGCGACGATAAAATTAACTATTGATGTTAAATAAGAAGTGAGTAAAATGTAATCGTAGATTTAGTAACGATCAAAATGGCCAAAAGGATAAGGAAATGAATGTTATCGTCGTGATGAAACCACTAATGAGTGTCCAACAAGCCAAATTACTTAATCACATTGCAATGTAATTTACAATCAATTAAACGTATTGGACGTCAGGTTTTGCTTAACGATTCGAGATTTGCGGTGATATTTTATTCATTTGCAAGTATCTATTGGATAAATTGTGCCTTATTAGAGCAACATTTCACAAACTAGTTACTAATGTTAACCAATGCTAGTCTAATGTAACCTGATTTGAATTTCATTGCTATATTTTATGTACTGATTTGGATTTAATTATGTTTTTAATATGTAAAAAATATAATATAATATTAATGTTATAATCACTAATCATAGCTTTAGTAATATGTACATTTAATGCCTAGCCCTTGAGTGAGGAAGTAAGAAATTAATTTAAACAAGTTTTTATGTTTAGATGCGGAGAATTCTTGTCACATAATTAAGAATTATCTGGTAAAAGACTGTATGTAGCTCGCCCTTACAAGCATAACAACTTATCAATAAGTCTTCCAGGAAATACCGTTTCTTTTCTCAATCAGTAGGCCTTCCAGCCTTATACGATGTTGTTAACGATTCTCTAACAAACGCAAAGAAATAATATTAGAAAAAAGATAATAGTTTTACACGCGGTTTCCTGCTGCAGACATATCTTATCTTTTCTATCTGATCTAGATAGTATTAATGCGGCTATCGGCATTACTTAGCCATCATCGTAGCTGATGCTTACAGACTTCGAACGGGGACAATTATATGATGATTTAGTAGCAATTTAATATATATGAAGTAAAAAGTGTTACTACGAGCAAACTAATGTTCAATTTGATACTCAATGTTTGAAAGTAGCGCCTAAACGATACAAAAAAAAAAGTATTTCTAATGTTAATACTGTTGGCATAACGCCATATATATCCAATACTAGCAATAGAAACTGAGCTTATACCATAAATATCACTTTAGAACCAGGAAGCCGTGTTAGCAAGCGAAGTCACACGAATCGACTAGTATAATTAGGAAAGACATTAATTCCGAATCACTTTCGTCGGGTACGTTGCATGTGCAGTGATGCTAATTAACATGCTATAACGAGCCGAGTTGAGTGGGATGATGATTTTATCTCAAAATAATGACATAATGGCATAGACTAGCTACGGCAGACATGACAAGTTCGTAATTGCCAATTCTGCATGCAAGATGCATAAAGTAACACGATATAAATGCATAATATGAAAATCAAACTCTGCCGGTAATGTTGTGTTGAAAACTTGTTAAAGCTATTTTATATCTGACTAGCTGTTGCTCGCGGCTCCGCCCCCGTAAATATAGTATACCTCGGGAACACTACTTTTTCAGGATAAAAAGTAGCCTATGTTTTAATACAGAGTCTAAACTACTACCATACCGAATTTCATCGAAATCCGTTCAGTAGTTTTTGCGTGAAAGCGTAACAAACATCCACGCTTTCACATTTATAATATTAGTAAGGATGGTATAAATTAGCTATTGTTGACCATCTACACTAATATCATGAAGAGGATAGATTTGTTTGTTTGTTTGCATTGCATAGGCTCCGAAACTACTGGACTGATTTTGGTGTTATTTGGCACATATGTAGAGTAGACCATGGAAAAGGACAAAGGCTACTTTTATCGCGGCAAAATGTACGATTCCCGCGCTATTTTGTTTTGCCCGCATGAAGTCGCGGGCTACGTCTGGTGTTTAATATGTTTCAAGTAGGTGAACAATTCGTCATTGATACCATACAATTGACATAAAAATATTTAACTAAAAGTAAATCTATCTAGTAGCTAAATATATACAAGCTGTGCTAAAGCATAATTTCAATTGCTTCTGCCATTTAACTGTTTCATGTTTTAATTATATAGTTTTGTACTCCTATAGTATTAATAATAAAATATTGAGTCGTATTAAAATTCTGAAATAGTTATCTATGATGTCTGGTAATGGTCGAAAACCCAGTTAATAATATTATGTTAATGACGTCTAGAGCAAAACATTGTTATCTTGTTTTGTTTTACTAATACTATCTAAACTGTATGTCGACTGCATTCTCCTATCGTTTTATCGATAAACTACCTCGACAGAGAATTTGTAAAAATTACTTTCCATTAATAAACTTGGCTTACAAAAATCTGAACATTCTTTGTAACCGTAACCTTTTCGATTAGCTGACCGTTAGACGTTTTACGTTATCACCTATATTGAATTAAACGCGAATTGAGATACCAGAGGAGCATAAACTTGGATGTGTATATGCGTTTTAATGACCCGCGTTTGATAAGGCGACCGCCTTTCGTGAAATAGCTAGATAGCATCTAAACTGCGTACTTAGTTATTTGTGAATGGGCAGCCGATCTCAGCCGTTCGCACGTAATGCAGGAAAACTCTACCTCATTAATATTTAATTGACTATACAGTTATTAATTCGATTGACATTCGCAATATTTATTTGAGAATTCAACCCATAAATTATTTAACCCCTGAAGTGATGTAATTACTGTATTACCTTAGATATGTCTCTACTTAAGTGTACGCAATAAATAACTTACTGAATATTAAATAAATGTTCGTCTAATTAACTCTATCCTAGAGTTTTCTCGAGAATGATATTATTGATCTAGACGTAACGTAAGCAATCTAAACAGGTTACCTAGGTACTTAAGGACATTAAGTGTTTGAGGAAACATAATGCGTTGATTGGCAACCGACATATGCATTAGTAGGCAATAGGCATATATATGGTGCGATCCAGGCTTTTTAACCGACGAGTCAGTAAAGTAGAAGTCGTTAAGATGCCTCAGTTTTTTCGTGTCCTTTAGATTTATTCAGCTCCTGCGATACTTTAGATAGCTCGGATAGGAGGCAGATAATGATATGTTTACGTGTTTATGACTTTTACGTGTCTCGTATTTTTAATTTACTTTGAATCATGGGAATGAAAAATAGCTTTGTAACTTTTAAAAATATATATTAGGTTAAAATAAGAATTCGGTTATTACCATCTATTTTTATTTAATACACAAATTTGGAGTAGATAAACAAAAACTTAGAGACCAATTTTAGTTCCAATATCTTGTTTCCGAGACAAGACGACTTATGGAAATTGGAAAGCGATTACCAATTTCCATGGACATCCACATTACCGGAGGATTTATCAGTGCATTACCACCTATCTACTTAAGACAGAAAGGATTAGTCTCTTACCATTACCGATTTAAAGGGATATACAAAGTTATAATCTGCTATTTCTTCCCATATTATTCAAACACACGTGTAACGACCCCACCTTCAATAATTTTCAATTAACTTTACAAGATGCTATTAACCTTTATAAGTCGTTTTAGCGCTTAGCGATACAGTACTAAGTTAGCGTTTCATAATAATCAGGCAATGTTCTCCTGACCACGAGTAAGGGAACTTTCAGGACAAACTCTTTTTTTTTAAGTTTTGAATCTGAATGCTAGGCTAAATGTGAAAAGTATTTAAATTAAAAAAAGTTTTATTCAAAATGTTATGTGTCTTGAAAAGAATATCAAATCATCTAAAGGGTCTTTCCATAGAGAGGCTCGAACCTTGATAGCGCATAGCGTTACCCATAGGTTTCGGTGTGCCAAAATTAATTTTAAATAAAATTACTGTTTACTGAAAACATAGACCAAAATATGTATGTATATATGTGTATCGTGTACGTAGAACGAAATTCTTCAAAAGAATACCGAAAATGGGACAGTCCTAGAATCTCTGAACATCTGTAGGTTCTCATAGTTTCAATACACGAAAACATAACGTATTGATATAGTATGTTTATAAGTTGTAACAATAGTTATTATTTACTGAAAACATAGGAATAACGAAAATGGGACTGTCCTAGAATCTCCGAACATCTATAGGTACTCGTGCTAGCGGATGGTGCATTCACTTTCACAGGATGATTTACAATAATCGCCGGCTTGTGAATTAGTGGCCCCACTTACAATTGCGTTGATATCGCACGCGCTTCCTGCACCGTGCGCCTGCGCAGCGACCTCCGCTTTCACTTGTTCCACACCATTTGGGAATTTACGCTAATGCAGTGTACTACAGTAGTGTACATTTACGTTCTCAATATCTTTCGGAAATCATCACATTTAATAGATCATCTGTCATTTCCATTGAAAAACGAAGATTGTTGAGGGTTATTAAGAAAGTGGTTGCACCGTACCTAGTACCTACTTTACCAAAACCGTGAGCAACAAAAAATTTGGTAATTGAAAATCCACATGCTTTCTTTGAATTTACATACAATAAAAATTCCTGCATTCTTTTCAAAGATTTTGACTTCTGCAAATACCAATTACTGTATCTAAGATAAAATTTCCGAGTCTTTTAGAAGCAAAATTTTAATTTAAAATTGTGTATAATATTAAATTTTACTAGATCAATATAAATTGTGGTAAAGCTGGATCTTATAGTTGTGGGAACTGCTACAATTCCACTTTCACCGCCTATCCTCGCAGAACCTAACCTTCGGGGTTAAACGGCAATTCCCCACCTTATAATTTATGTTCACAGCTTCACTTTATATTATTGAAAAAATATAAATCTCTGTTTACACTATGCTCACCGCGAAATATTTTATGTCGTAGTTTTCAATTGAAGACATTTCCTGCTTACAAATCTATATTTATAGCTTTTCGTTTACCCTACTGCTACGAGAAGGGTTATGTATTTTAAGCGTATGTATACCTACGCTTGTATGTATTTACATGTTTCTTTGGCACGGCCCACAGCCTAAACGGCTTGATGAATTTACGCTTCAGACACTTTTAGGGACGCTGGGGGTAGTTACTTATATCAAAATGGTACTATGGTGGTAATGGGTACTATTTTTTTTCATTAAGTAATTAAGCTTCTTTATTATAATAATATAATAATATTAAATAATAATATTAATAATATTTATTAATAATATTTATTATAATTAGCTTCTTCTATTTTTGTTTTGAAGACTAAATATTAAAGAATAAATATTACTAAATAATAATATTAATAATATTACTAAATATTAATATTAATTTAAAGACTAATTATTAATAATATTTATTATAATTAGCTTCTTCTATTTTTGTTTTGAAGACATTTTGTATATTACGATTCTAGGTTCATTTCAGAAATAAAAATATACAATAAGATTCAGAAGTTTGAAAAGGGAAAGTTATGCTTTAATCATAATTATGAAATATAAATATGATCGTTTAAATCAAATATATTAATAAAATTATATTTATAAAAAGGTAGTAATATAATAAACCCACTTATAATCTCACACTGTATTAACATAATAGAATATATTAAATAATAGGCCTAAAATAATATAAAAAAACCGCAGGAGTTCATTAACACATAATTAAATACCACATAATACCATTTAAGTTGTCCTGGTTATAAATTAAAAACTAATTAGGTACCTATATAATTATATGATATTTCAAGTTTTATAAATGTTTTAGATTCCTATTTCAATTTGATTTCGTTCTTCTTTGTAAACAGTTTATCCTATCGTTTAGTATCGTGTGAGGCTTTTGCGATCCATTTCTGATTTTTTACATACAGAAATAATGAACAAGAGTATCTGAATCGACGTTCTACAGTTTTTTTTTGTTTGAACTCACATTTGATTTACACCTAAATACCACGATTTATAGCACATACTTATTATATCCGTCGTCCACTTTTCTAAAAACTTTCACATCATATTAATTCAGTTCAGTACTAGAGTGCATATTCGGTGTTCATTAGCAGTTTCACATATGGCAATAAAATATAATGACTTAATTAATTTAAGCCTCGGAGCATATGAAAACTAGGTGTGATTTATAGTTTCTATGGTTCAATATGCATTTATAGTTATTGAATTAACCTTTCGAAGGTTAAGCTTTCTGGCTTAATTTATACTTTATTTTTAATAATTCAAGTTATATAATACTATGTCACAGTGTTAAATGTGTTTTTCGCATAAATGTCTATACAAATTACTTTACGGTGGTCGAGGCACACAGGATAATGACATTGAAACAAAAATTCATAACTTTTTTTCTGTCCATGTCATATTGACCACCATGCTTGTTTTGGCATTATCTTTATCGGGGGCTCACTCCCAGAAAGTATTTGGTTCATGTTTAGAACATTTCGTACATATTGAGTAATCTCCCGCGGTAAGTCCATACTCAAAAGACACTCTTCTTTCAAATTAGCAATATCAATAGGTTTCCAAAATAGTTGTCAATATTATATTATATTGTCAATATTCATAAGTCTTGCAATTTTCAACTAAATATACCTATTTTAATAGGCCCTTCGGCGGCAATCCCAGCAAAGTTAATGTAACAAAATCTAAGACCGTTTTAAAATCAGTTATTATATTCTTTAAATAAACGAATTATTTAATAGGAGAATACGAAAAACACAACTGCCCTGAATAACACAATATGAAAAGTTGCTGCAACTTTTTGAACGATGTGGGGTGTTGGCACACCCGGCTATCCATCCGAAGGTAATATAACTTTTTCACATCAAACACAAAATTGTATTCTAATATGCATATGTAAAGTAAGGGAACATCGGCAACACTTCGATATTATGCCCTAAAATATTATACAAACTTCAAAGGCTAGCGTTTCATTATGCTAATTAATTTCAAAGCAGCACGAGTTTTGAGAGGCAGCGAAAATTATATAGGTACCTGGAAGTGTGTAGTATATTTATATTTATAAGAATGCCTAAGCTATTTATATCATATTGTACCTCTTTTGTAACTCACTTAAGAACTTGAAACTAGCACTACACTACTCGTATCAAAAAGATTTTAAAATAATGCAAATTTTATAATATAATCGTCGACGTTCGTTTATTGGATTAAGAAATTAGAACATCGAAAGATATTTACAAAACAACTGTATGACATAGTTTTCGACGATACGCTGCTCTTGTAACTTGGGCCGCAACCAAAGCTAGCGTATGCGCTTGCCCGTCTCATAGGGCTATTGTTGCCAATAAATGGCAAATTATGCAATTCCACGGTTCTATATACCACTGAATATGTATTCCCTTTTGCGGAGTATAGGCATTTACATAGATATAACTATATGGCGTTGGAACCCATACATTAATATATTTCAGACGTAACTCTAATTATTTTCTTTAAGAGCGCAATAATAGAGCTGTAGCACCATACTGCGAGCTTAACCTGACCTGGCAGTTTTTATGTTCGCATATTCTGTGTCTAATTGGTATTTCATTTCGAGTTTTAAGTTTTAAAACATAGCTTTAAAATATAATGCAAATTATACTGTAGATAAAGTTGGTTATCTATACAGACAAATAAATTTGAAGTGTATGTTTGTAATTTCAAATTAACAGCTTTTCACTTAACGCATATGAAGGTATATACGATATTAACAATAAAAAATCTATTTTTAAAATTTTTGTCTCTCCGTCTGTCTGCCCGTTTGTTCCGGATAATCTCTGGAACGGCTAGACCAATTTTCACAGGACTTTCACTGGAAGATAGCTGATGTTATAAGGCGTAACTCAGGATACTTTTTATCCTCATCCTCATCATCATCATCAAAAAATGTTTAACGCCCAACGAAGTGGGTACGGGTCAACTAATATTTTAATAAAACATCAACGATTTCAAAACTAAGGATGGGCATTCATAACTAAATATGACGTACATTTGACAGAACAAATGTTCATATAAGAAGAAGTTACGCCATCTTGATTTCACCAAACCTCAAATGTCAAAATGGTCCCAAACAACCCCATAAGTGGGGCTATTTAAGCGGGGACAGTTTTTGCTTCGTCTTTAATATATTATACGTCTATGTAAAACATCATTAAGACTTATCTTCGTAAACCCAGACCATTTCATTGTGTATCAGACGCCGAAACATCTGTACCTACATTCCGTTGTCGTTGACAGTACTTTGCGTATATAAAAAAAAAAACGATTTAAAAAGAACATTTTTTGTATCTATTATACGATCTGTCACAGTATACTTTGCATACAGATCCATGTCCCCGTTCGTTTGAGTTGTGTACTGATGTCGATGTACTAAATGGAATTTTTGCATTCAATGGTCAATCATTGATATGTGCTGGGCTTCTTTATACGTTCCCCGCTAATGCAAAATAACTTTATTAATTTATGTTGATTTTGTTCCGTTCGTAATGAGATTTTTAACATCTAATCAAAAATAGAATATTTTTTAATTTTGTTATCGATGGATAGTAAAGTGAAAAAAAAATGAAATGCATATACGCCATAATAGCAAGTAGCAAGTAATAGCTCCCCACACTGATTTCAGTGACGGTGGCCGGTTTAATTGAAACCAGGCCAGCTACGCAGGAGTTATTTTATTGTGCCCAAGTGTGTGCGCAGTACACAAGAGCACTCTCTCTCTTCCTTAACTCTCGTAACCCAGTGGGACGAATAACCGACACGACTGGTGAGATATCAGGCGCAGGTCCGACTTTTTACATGCCCATCCGACGCATGGATCATCTTTCTTGTCAGACAATCAGGTGATCAGCCTGCATTGTCCTAACCAAACTTGGAAACAAGATTTTTTTGTTATTCCAATGCGGGAATCGAACCCACGACCTCCGAGTCGAGAGCCAAGCTCTAAACCACTAGACCACGGAGGCTGTTAGCCTCCGTGGTCTAGTTAGTTAGCAAGTAGCAAGTATTAAATATACAAAGAAGTAGAAAGGTGGAAAAGAATAAACGTTGAAACTGAAATATGGAGCCTAATAATATTTTCGATATAATTTCGATTCGGTTAAGGCGCTGACTCATTCGTATACGCGTCAAATCATGCGCGCGCGAGCGGGACGGCCTGAAAACTCAAACGATATTTAAAAGAGATTTTTAAATTGACAATGTTTACGCCAACGAATTGGCCCAAGAGAAGATAAAAACATACCTCATATTTTCACTGAAAGATGCCGTATAATGGATGGTAACAAGAATTTTTAGTATTATTACCTGAAACAAAAGAATAACATTTAGCAATGCAAAAATTATAAGCTAAAACTGAGTTTGTTGGTTTTATAATGGAATCATTATATTTTTATATATACATAAATTATATAATTCTGATTATCTATCATTCTTCACTGTGATACATAAAAATATTTTTTCAAGAAAATGAAAAATTTATTTTTAATATTAACATATAAAAATAAGTACACTGAACATGGCTGACTTCTGTATTTTGTAGATCTGAATCACGAAGTAGGCACCTCTATCTATAAAATTTGTTACTAATACAAAAAATATTCCGTGAAATGTATTCATCCATGTGAAATTATTAAAATGAAGATCTCATGACTTGGACCACACATTTGGCCGCGTATTCATCTGCAAAGCAAATTGACGACTACGCATGCAAAGTGGGTGATGCACGCCGGATGTGAGCATTAGTACTTTAATAGGCTTTAGTTTTCAATATAGTTTACAAGATAAAACTGTCACTTAAATAATAATCCATTATTCTCTCGATCCCAGAGCACACGTTTGTGCTCCAGTTCAATACAATAGAACAGAATATTGATACTGTACTCGTTTCATTGCATACTAGCTGGTGCCCGCAGCTTCGTATGCGCGGAGCTAATGAAAATGGAAATCTATTTTTTTTAAACGGAACCCTAAGATAAAAGTACATTAAGTTACACTTTATAACATCAGCTATCTGCCGTTATATATCTGCTATTTTGGTCAAAATCGGTCCTGCTGTTTCCGATATTAGCCGGAATATACAGATATGCAGAGAAGATAGACAGACGGACAGACAGACAAAAAATTTGAAATTTGATTTTTATATTTAGGATCCGTATAGACTATAGACTATCATATGCATTTAGTGGAAAGCTGTTAATTGGAAATTACAAACAGAAACTTAAATTTATTAATTCGTATAAATAGAATGTGCTTTGATAGGAATGAAAGTAATTGGAATATACAATAATTGGAAATATTATATAGTAGGTAAGGACTTGATGACTAATTTTTTAAAACTGTTTATAACCTTCTTAATAATTAACTTTTTCAAAAGAACATAATATTTCTGGAATAATTAATGGTTTTTAATACCAAACAGCTGTTTTAATAATAATGAAAACGGTCGCATGGCGTCTGTTAGTGACGTCACGACTGAGACATAGTCAAGTTTTAATTGTAAAACAATCGGTTTTTTAGCTGCCCTCTGTTATTGTGGCATTTGGTTACAGTTTAGTGACGTCATCCAATCTGATTGATGTTTAACTGAACATGGCTTACTTCTGTACTTTGTAGTTTTATTTTGTTAAATAAATTACCAATATCGAATTATAAATGAAAATGAAGATTTTTTTTTAATATAATCATATTTTAGTAGATAAACACCTCATAGGTATTAGCAATTCTCATCATCATGCCTATTGCGTAGGTTACAAATATTTAACGATTATACTTCAACCATAAGAGTAAACAGTTATTCATAATTTATATAAAACTAATAATAATTGATAGCAACTGTAAATCATAAATAGAAATGAAATCTTGTAAGAATTTGGTTAAATTTAATATAGATACAGTCCGGGTGTAGCGAGCTACGAAGTGTATACTTTGATGCAATTAAAGGTTTGATACATGCAATTACAGCGAGCGTGTAACTGGTAGTTGGTTAAATATTATTCTATAACGAGGGATCACGTACACTCGTTACGAATGTTGCGAGGCAATACCCACTCGTCACGATCCACCTACAATAACAATGATATTTCGTAGCCTATAAGGGAAACGCGCATCAGAATTAGTATCGCGTTTTTTCGACTTACAATGTTGATCGATTGAGAGACGATGCAAAACCGTCCAACCAAGTGAATAACAGTCATCAAAAAAAAATGAAACTTTAATTATTTAATTTTTAGAAAATTATGAGGCATTCAAAGTTGAGCCTCTAATATTTATTAAAGTCAAAGAATACAATCGCATTAAATACCTGGGTATTTAATATATTAATAACCTGGGAGTTGGGTCTGCCCCCTAGCGGGAGAAAAAATATCAAAAACCCTCATTGAACCTTGTTTCATAGTCCAATCGAACAATATTTAATAGCCTGTGTGATAAGATTAACAAAACGCTCTTTCATACATATCTTCAATTACATCGATTAAAATTTTCTAAGATAAGCTTAATAAAAACTAAACATTAAATAGAACATAAGATAGCCATAGCCAGAATCTAACTCTGATATTATTATCAGTATTGCTGATACAGAATTATAACGACCGTGAGCTGGGGTATACAAAACGCCCAAGTCCTTAAGTGGTACCTAATCTGTACATCTAAATTAGGACTAGTGCTCATAGTAATCTTGCTCGTTTCGTGTCGTCAACGTTAAAACTTTGTCGCTCCACACGAGCGATTATCATACAATAGCCACTTGCGATGCGACCGCAGTGATAGATTTCGACGCGTTTCCTGTACCCGAAATAGGCGGCCATTTTGTTTACGGATTACACGCAACCACAAAATGGCTGATAAACTTTTATTTTTATTTTGATATTCGCCCAAAGCCTGTAAGTTGATGTTTTCTGGTAATTAACGTTTTTGCCTCCTTCTTTCACGCATAACTATACATTCAGCTTATATCGAAAATCTATACTTTTTGTATGTTTGCATTGAACAGGCTCCGAATCTGCTGGACTAATTTCGATAAAATTTGGCACATATCTATATTTGTAATTCGTAGTCTACTCTATGGTAGACCGCGAGGAAGGACATAGCCTTTTTATTGCGGCAAAATGAAAGGTTTTGTAAAAAGTCATGGGCAACATCTAGTTTATTACAGTTATGTGCTTTTGATACAAAATGAGTTAAAGGCAAGCGTTTTTTAAATGGCAGATAGACTATCAACACATAGATATTTAACCATGTACTCTTAAAGCTTGTTAGTTAGTTATATGTTTAGACCAAAAACTCTCTAGTATGAACCATTACTCGTATATCTGAAGCCATTACCCTCGTGAAACGGAGGTTATTATGTGGAAAATGTTTCTCACGTCATCTCATACGAGATAATCTGCTACGTGATCATATACCGTGACGCGTATACAATCCCATTTGCCTTATTAGTATGAACCCACTGAATATTCTACGTCGTACATAAGCAAAATATTGACCTCTTCTATTTCGCAAAACGCGTGTGCAGAATGAAAAACTTCAATTTCAGTACACGTACCCACTTACTAATGGTTCACTTGATTATCGAATTTAAGCAGATGATATTAAGAGTAATGTAAATTTAATTTCGCGAATGTGATCCTCTTTGACGAATGCGATTATGAGTGATCGCAGTTAACATTAAAATTTGCACATAATCACAGATATCATTTGTACCCGAGATCGTAGCCACCGCAAAGTTACACCGAAATCGAAAAAAAGGATCGAGTAACTCGAAATCCGTCTGATTATCCAAGTTGAACCATTATACTGCACTTATCGTTATAACTCGGATATATCAAATGAAACGTAATATCGCATCCTTTTTGTGGTGTCGATACCGGCCTGCAGGGCATTCGCTTTTGGCTGCGGGTGGCTTGAATTACACAAGCTTGATCGCAATCCCATTCTTTTTAAACTGCAGACAGTAACGTAACGAACATAATATCTAAATCTCGCTATTCATTACAAATAAAATGGGTGTAGCTACAATCCTTGGAACTCAATCCTTCAAAATAATCTTACAAAACAAACTCACATATAAAGGGCAGATCGACATGCGTATACAGAAAATCAATGTATTCTATTGTTATCATTAAACGAAATATAGCAGTAGGCCATGGAAAACAGAGTACCGTTTTCTTAAGTAAGTCTGAACATAAATTTCCATGCTCAACGTTCATTACAAATACTATGAAATCTCGGAAGATTCGAATCCTCATATATGCTGGTACGGTTTCCATCGTTAGGTTCGTGATTAGATGTATACGAATATTTCTAAATCCATATGACAGGATAAGTTAATATTCTTTACGTGCGCGCATTACGTCCGTTCATAAAAGCTGGAAGCTTGAGAACCGCCACATATCTTCGGAAATCGTGACCGCTGATCGACGCAACGTTATAAGTATCCTCACAAATATATTCTTCCTACTTTTTCCTTAATTAGATAAATAACTTCATGTTCATTGGAGAAGAAGTGAATACATATCATTATGTGTGTCTTTAACTAATTGTTTACATTATCAAAACGTAATCGGATTACATTTCTGTTATAGAGCAAGATGAAAACTTGGCTCGTATTCGAATCTATTACTTTCTACTGTACTTTTCAATAGGTAGATAGCACTAGAAGCTAGAAGCGCTTCAGTTAAAATTGTGATAATCCGTAATAATACACAGTACCTAGTCCTAAGCCTACGATAGCTACTTAAAATGTGGAAAACTTGGTACGTAATGTACGTATTTTAGCAATTAGGAATTGTGAAATTGAAAAAACTATACTCGTTCTAGTTAATTAATTATTATCTATAGTATGTTTATTATGAAACGATGATGATTTATAACAATATATTTATAATCTTTGACCCACAAGTATGTTTAAAATAAAATATGTTACCGAGTATATGCAAATTCAAAGAGAAGTAAACGAAATATGAAATTCCAAATGTAAGATTTTCTAGCCATATATTGTGGAGGACAGAGCCCGTGCCATCGCGATCACGACTTTTTGCTCCTTATGAATTCTAAAACTAATATATCGTCTTGTTACATCTGTTTATCTAGTTTGTTCGTAGAATATGACGATAGTGTCGTGGAATATTTCAATGTATGTTTCTAGTTTGCTGATTGTAATTTTGAATGATGCTGTATAATTCCTTATGTCAAAAACTAGACAATGATGGAATTTTACTATTGAGGGTTTTGTAATTCATCACTGTTTTTCACACACAATTCGTACTTTGCCCACAGAAACGATATAGCCATTTTCTATTATTCTACAGCTGTGTGATATAATATTTTTGGGGTTGCGTAATACTCAAGGAACCCTTATAGTTTCACTCTGTCTGTCCGTCTGTCTGTCAGTCTATCTGTCCGCTCTCCTACCTTCTGTAATTAAGAATATAAATTGATAAAATTTGGTAAAGTTATAGTGTATAGATTTCAGTTTTGACATCATAAAATAATAATAATATTACATTTTAGGGGTCGCTCTAGATACATGTCAATAACTTTTGAAGTAATTCAAAGAAAAGCTATTGCGAGTTTGATAGTTACGGAACCCTCCTTGGACATGTCGTGACATGCTCTTGGATAGGATAGTTTATTTATTATTTCTTTACTCTTTGTATTCTATACCTATTGACAAAACTCTATTTTAAATAAAATATATACTATTATCTTTCATTTAATAAGAAACACTTTCTTTAGATACTCAATTAAACATAGATGATGTAAGGGTGCCTATTAATTATCTTAAACTACCAATAATTTTGTCTTTCATAATAATATTGTAATAAATTTCATATATCCTATCCGATTTTTACAGTAGTTACCATATTCTATAAGTGTATTGCTAGAGGGAAAAATTAAACACAGAGAAATTGTCGGAATCAATTTTATACTTGTTAGCGAAATGCGTTTATCTTACGATACTATAGTTCCTCGTGCTTTGTGTTTTAGGTTGAATTTTGGCTGGCATAATTTATCAAATTGCATACATATTGGTTCTCGGATCGTGAATTTCCACCACGAATAAGTGATACTAGTAATATATTATAGCACTCAGAGCGACAGAATGAGGCAGAGTAGTCACTACTGATGCAAGTAATTGATCCATAATGGCATGATAAACGCTCGGGGTGCATTAAGAAATACCTAAGCCTGTTGCGATGTAAAACTTCTTCCAAAGTTTATACTTATGTGTGAATTCTGTAACATCCATACAAAATTTGAACATATGAACTGTGGATTACTTTAAAAATAAATCTACGAAACTATAAAATTTTGAGAAAAATAGTGCAATACGTCTTTTTGTTTGTTTAGCTATCATCACCACTAATAATAGGGGTACCACTACTACCAACTAGTACCTTACTACTAGAAACAACCAGACGTGTATTAATAATTTTGTCCAAACCATATCGGCCGTAAAATTACACATAATAACGAGCCAAGTGTTTCTGAAAACAAAAAACAATTTACCTCCACAGGAGGAAAAGAAAAAACAAAAATCCATTTATTTCTTACAATTCCCAGTGATTACGGCGCCCAGAATTTCCGCAGTCGTTTCCAAAGACAGAGCTTTGAGTTATTAGGCCGAGTTCACACTGTGTGTGATAATTTTATTCGTGTGTATTTTCTACGCCTACCTTATAATATTATAATGATAGCCTTTCACGGGAAGCAAAATATGTTAGCTTAAAATGTTATTATGTTAGCTGTGGTTCAAAATTACATTTGACGACCTCTGTGTCCCAGTGGTCGGCGCTCAAGCCGGAAGACGCGGGTTCGAATCCCGCCGAAGGGACAAAAAGTTTTTCTGTGTTCCTTGGTCTTGGATATGTATTAAATATATGTATAGTTTAATAAAATGTTAAATATATGAATAGTATATCAGTATTAAATATATTTCCGTTGTCTGGTACCTGTGATACAACTTAATCGGATACTTAGTACAGGACCAGATTGAAGTGGTGCGTGCGCGCGTGGAAGCATCTATATTTCCTAAAAACATTTTATAATCTTACAGGATGTTTATACACAAATATTCATTTTGTAATATTTTATTATAATTAAAATGGTAACTTGTTACTAAGACGGGGTACTTTTATATCTGCACATGTTTGTATCATCGCATGTCAATAAAATTTTTATACACGCAGCCTTACATTTTGGTTATTACAGTGTGTCCATTGACAACTATCTTTTTCTACTCCGTGTTTCTGAACAACCTCTAATGATGGAGTTGCGGTTAAGCTCTTATTAATTCTGTCTCACTCACACTTACGGAAATTCGTGAAATTGAAGAAGATTGGGTACGTGATCTCCATTACTCCCGGTAGGGTGTGGTTACACTACCTTTGGGGTACGGTTTGGGGTAACAAAGATAGGGTAACCACGGGTAAAGTCTGAAACTACCATTGTTTTTTTTTAATTAACAGACTTTTAGCTAGTTTACCTTAGTTTATAAAGCGTTAACACCGTGTACATAAAATATCTTCAACATAATATTAGGTAGGTTTGTTGCCAAGCGAAGGCTTGTCTGAGGATCCGTTTATAATAGAAATAACTTTACTTATCGACTTAAAAAATATATTATATTATAGGTAACATACCTATATATTATATTTTTAAGGTTATCGAGTTCGGGTAAATCCTCATTGTATGACACATTGTAACTCTGGAATTCACGAATTCTTAAGGTATCTACTCACATAGAATTTTAATGAAGCATCTGCTTTGGCTTCTTCGCTGCTTTATAAAGAGATATAAATATTATGTTGGGAAAAACCATTGTTTTATGTTTAAAACCGTGGGCAGCGTCATAAGAGCCCTAATGAAAACTTCGAGAAAACAATAGGACTGGACTGGTGTAGGGACTCCAGGTTACAAGTATAACTATAATAGTCATCGTAATTTTTATGTCTTGTCTTTTTTAAATCTACGTGATTTGAAAATGGAACATGCAAACTTCGTCAAGGTGCGATTCATCATCTTTCTACTGAACTATAAAAATATATTTTAGTCATCATCGTCCTGAACTGTGGAAAATTGACAAACTCGTAGATTATTTGTTTGCATAATTAAAACTGTGAGGGGGTGGAGTTATTAAATAATGACAGTGCGCGGCGCGGCCGGTCGGCGGTGGCGGGCGGCGGTGGCGGGCGGCGCGTCCAATGAGCGGGCGTACGCGGCGCCCAATTGCGGCGAGTCGCGGCGGATGCTCGCCGACACGGTTTTTGCCCGCCATGCCGCGGCCGTAATGACACACGAAAATCCACGAATATTCACGAAATGAAACACAAGTGAGGTGTGGGCAACTTTCGGGTACCGCGTAAATCGTAAGACGAGAAATAATCTTTGAAAACACGGACTTAGATGCTTAGCTGTGTACGTAACTCTACATTATCAACTCTATAAATATATATTGTTATTATTATATAGCTCTGAATAATAAATAAACTAATTAAAATATAGTATAATTTGTATATTATGCTCTTGTAGGTAAACCGTTATAATTTTAATATTATCTATAACGAGTCGAGGAAATATGAAACATTAATTTGTTAAATTTATAACCCTGCTCTTTAATTAATCTCTAGATGGTCGGCGTCAAGATCTCATGCTACTATAGGCATTAAGTTTCAGTGGTTTTCTCGCAAAATAAAATAAAAGATTTATTCTTTTTTGATGGCTCATATGCCGTTACGTTAAGGCTTATAATTAAACGGCATTTATTTTTACAACGGCCGATGTAAAACCATGTTCTGGTGTAAAATTTAAAGTTACGCTTTTGATATCAATTCGTATTGACAGAGGTAATTTTATATACGACGGAAATATTTTATGGGAAAACGTACTTCTTCAATGCCAATCTTACTTTGCCTTTGTAAACGCAATTACTGTACATAGGTATATGAAGTTTTAATAAGTATCGAATTACAGCCTAAAATTATCCTCCGAAAACAGTAGCTAACTGTCATTTATTGCTTGCATAAAGGCGTTTGTATATACCATTTTGATATTTATCTTTAATTTATTTTATAGATTAGTCGCATCTAGAGGATGAGTGTTATTGGAATATAGTACCTATTGCTTACCGTGTAGTAATTTTTTCTTTAAATGGACAAAACATTGTCAATTCTTACCAATACTACACCATGCTACAACACAATAACTCAGAGATGAATCGGCTGCACAACGTGTACGGCGAACGCGTCATATTTTGCTGTCTCCACGTCGGCCACCGTGCATAAATCAGATCTATTACAACGCATTAGGGTCCAAATTGGCTGCAAACAATTATCACAACTTAAAGTTGTCATAACTCGGCCCTAAGTCCGTCATAAAGTAGGCCGCGCGGGGGGCACGATAAGCAACTATTTGCATACAACATGAGACTTGACGGATAAAACAGGAGCGTGGATAGGCTTTTGTCTTCGTATTTATACTTTCGAGATAAGAAATAAAATCACTAGGCGGTTTTATGACGTGAAAATAACTATGTAACTTGATATTTAGGTACGCTATAAAGTAGTGGGGAAAAAATGAATTTTATATTATGCTATTGATTTACATTACACAAAAAAGCTTACTCAAAAAGATAAAAAAGAGAAGTGGATACATTTAAAAAACTTGCTTACCTACTTGATCAAATAGGCCTAACCTATGAACTAAAGGAGAGCCGTGAAATCGTTTTTCTTTAAATGAAAAAAAAACCTCGCAGTTTCTTGTAAATCCAGCAGAGAAAACACAAAGATTATTCCGCGTTGGCTATTATTCACGAATATGTGGGCAGTATTTGTATACGCTTGGTTTTTATGCTAATCTCTTATAACAGATAGGAGCTTTTGTCGCACGTACATTTTATCGCCGAGGATTCTTTATTATAGGAAGACGTGAATCAAAATCGCCAATTAATGCAAACACAAGTTTAAATACAACATATTTTGTCAAAAAAAATTGTAGAGTCGTAGACTTGAAAATATATATTGTTATTTGAAATAAAATACAGTTATTTTAAAGACATTATTTATGAAATTTTTCTTATTCATACCTCCAGAGTCTCCATAGACTTTAATTTAAATTATGCAACACATTGTAACTCATCAATTAAAACTAACCTACTAACTATTATTCTAATCTAAATCAATATCTCATTTAATGTTGTTGCTTTTAATTTTGAAACTCCCGAACGGATCTAAATCAAGTTTGGCAGTTTAACGACTATTGGCATAATAAATTCAATACCTACCTATTAATTTTTTTTTCTAAATTACTTATTTTAGCACAAGTCGCAAGACATTGTTTTAATTAAAAATATGTTCTCTCATTCTGAAATAATCTTAACAATAGGTAATCTTGAAGTCAGACTAATTGAACATTCACACCTATGTACAAAGAGTAAAAATAAGATTAAAATATTAGGAACAACATTTGTAAGTTGACGCCTGTTCGATTTGCTGTAAATGCGTCCATGTTCAAAAAGCCTAGATTTATTCCCCGTCCGTATGTTATTGAGTATTGAATGCGCCCCGATATTCAATACGCGGTAGAAATATCCATCAACTGAAATGCATTAGACCATAAATGCCCCGGCACCGCATTTTCCAACACATATAAAACGAGTATAAAGAATTTATTGCAAATGAGTAAATAGTATTAACATGCCCTTTCCCGGTAAACTGTTTAATTTGAAGTATATATTTTATCGGAGTATATAAGTTTATATAACATTTGGAATTCGATCACTTTTGAATTACTAAAGAGATTAGAAACTACAAACTCATTACATTCTCTTGAAAACAACAAAAGTATATTAATTGTAATCAATAAAATTAATATATAAATTAGTAATATGAAAATAATATGATGTAATAAACAATGAAATACCTAAAATAATCTAACTAGGAGAATATCAGGATGTATCGAAAAAGACGGTTCTGAAATTGTTAACGCGCAATCGTTTTTTTTTTCAAGTGAAACTACTTTAGTGGCGTTGAGAGCGAAATTTCAAGGTCGCGTCTCGTCACGACACGCGTCGCTACACGATTTGGATATAACGCCATTTTGGATATAAAGCCATCTGTCGGAGGCTACTTATAGTTCCTTCACAAAACTTGACTTTCTTAAGTACGGCTCAATACACTGATAGTGCCAGATGTACAAATTTTAATTTTTCTATTCTTATTTGAAGTGATGTTTTTTAGGCACGATGAGAGTGTTTTTGAATTTTAAATGACGAATGAACATTAAATTTTGCCACGTGTACTCGTACTCGCCACTGTACACGTCATGATTTTTTAATTACTTTAATTATTATTGTTAAGTTATTGTACAATTTATGTCAAAATATTTTTCCTAAATATGTACCTATATAGCATGACCTATCGATATGAAAAGTTACAAGTTTCTACTCCTTATAGATTACAATGAAGATCGATCACTCGAAAATGCTTTACGTTATAAAAAAAACTCCTGTATAAAACCTCGCCTCTATTTAAAAAGCCCTGTTCGACGTAATTATTTCATCCCCACTGTGATGTATGGGGAGCCACCCATATAATACAATAGTTATTTTATGATACCAAAATAAAAAGTTAATATGCAATCTATAAATATACAAATTTTCATCTTTTTATATTCATAATTACGGAAGTTTGAAACCGACGGACGGACGGACAGAGGGAAACTATAAGGGTTTCTTGTTACTACAGATCCCTACAAAGTCATTAGTAAGGCTAGTTGCGTGCTCGCCTAGGAGAGATGATGATGTCGCAGGATCAGATACCGCAACTTGGAAGCAAATGACTTTGTAATACACGCCGTTTACCAGATATTTCTTTTATTAAATCAACCTTAGCGATCTCGTATCTGATCGACTTTAAATATTAATTTATAGTTCGCTTCTCGGAATATCGGTCATGTGATAATGAACACGCGAAGTGTAATGATTATGCCAATTAAGAATGTAACATGCTACATGAGGCAGCGGTAGTGTTAACAATAAATTAAGCTAAATCAAGTTTTGAGCAGTATAGTCCACGAGTAATAACAATATTATGTGCTTAAAGCATACAGCTAATAATAGGTCTTTACCTATGAAATTGCCGTTCTGCAGTACTGACCATTTCAAATCAAAATAATTTTCGTTAGGCTAAGAATTCTAATTTCAAATTAATTTTATTTTAAAAACATGGAATTCTTTTTCCAAAAGTAGTCATTTGTTTATGGATTAGTGTTAGAATTTCATCGCATTTTAATCTTTTAAGTTACGTCTAATACGTTAAAAATTCGAGTAATTATGGAATATGAGTACAGTCGTGGCAGCAACGCGGCACGAGCGTCACGCAACATCAACGACGTTTACGGAGCTAACACTACAAACCGACGCACCACCTGTTATTGGTTTGCTCGCTTCCGTTCTGGAAATTTCGACCTGAAAAATGAACCTCGCGGTCGTCCGAAGACTTTGGTCGACAATGACGAATTAAAGGCGATTGTGGAAGCTGATGATACACAATCTACGGCTGAATTAGCAGCAGCTTTCGACGTTAGCGTCAAAACAATATTGGTCCATTTGCGTCAAATTGGCAAGGTAAAAAATCTTGACAAATGGGTGCCCCACGAACTCAATGCTCTCCAGAGCGATGTACGGGTCGAGACGTGCCTTGCACTGCTCAACAGACACACAAATGAAGGAATTTTGAACCGCATTGTTACCTGCGATGAAAAATGGATTCTGTTTGATAACCGCAAGCGCTCAGCAAGTTGGTTGTATCCTGGTTCAGCACCTTAACAATGCCCTAAACGAAAACTTACCCCTAGAAAAGTGATGGTCACTGTTTGGTGGTCTAGCGCCCGTGTGATTCATCACAGCTTCTTACCAAAGCAGCGTGGTGGGGTGAGCAACGGGGTGAGCATTACTGCAGATGTGTACTTTGAAGAACTGAACACAATGATGGAGAAGCTGTCACATCTCCAACCAGCATTGGTCAATCGCTCGTCTCCGCTGCTCCTGTACGACAACGCGCGACCTCATACTGCACAGCGGACGGTCTCCAAGTTGCAGGAACTGGGGTTGGAAGCTCTCAGTCATCCGCCCTACTCACCAGACCTTGCGCCTACAGACTACTACTTTTTCCCGAATTTGGATAACTTCTTGGCGGGAAAAAAATTCAATACCCGAGAGGCAGTACAAAATGCCTTTGAAGAGATTGTTGCCTCCCGTCCAGCTGATTTCTTTAAGAAGGGCATCAATAAACTGCCACTGCGTTAGCAAAGATGCATTGATTGCATAGGTGCTTACTTCGATTAATACAAATGAAAAATACATGAAAAAAAAAATAGTTTAAATTTTTTCATACAAAACGGCAATTTCATAGGTAAAGACCTAATATCTTATAGAGTAGTAAGGAGGCCTAAATAAATACGAAACACATTCGTGTGGTTTTCAAATCTATAGAAAACCACACAAAAATAAATCTATTATTTTCGTGTGGTTTTCTATAGATTTATTTTCGTGTGTACAATTATTGTTAACATTATAGTATATAGTCTGTGCGAGTATGGTGGCAAGCCCCGAAGAGAGATCTCCGACCGGGCGAGATGGTATGCTTGGTCAGGCCGAAGCCCCCTTGTATGAATTACAGATGTCGTATATATAGTGCCGATCTTAGAAAACTCCGATAGCGCGATTCAGGATTGTGGCGCTAATTAGTCCGCCACAAGTCGTTATATACCTCGAGTAAAAAACGGCAAAAACTCAAGTTAATGCATGTTATTCCCTCTTAAATTTTTATATTTTATCCATTAGCAGATAGCAGTAACAGAAATTATACATCTGTGAAAATTTAAACTAGCTATTACGGTTGACGAGATACAGCCTGGTCATAGACAGACAGACGATCGGACAAACAGCGAAGTCTAAGAAATAGGGTCCCATTTTTACATTTTGGATACGGAATTCTAAAAATTATATCTTAAATAAGAAAAATATGTAAAAAGAAATCGTACTTTTAATATGTAAGGCCATTATATTTATCTAGTTTTCATACACTCTTACGTTTTAACGATAATCTCTCGCATAAGCCGCGATTGCATTACACGGATTACTTCCTAAATATTGCAACATCAACTAATTCCTTACATGGAGATTACCGAGCGTGCAGTTAATTTTAAATTGCCTATTATTCGGCACCCACAATAACGGCGAGCGAACGGTCTGTGTTTTTTTCATATCCTCTCTATTTTAAACTAGCTTTTCCCCTCGGCTTCACGTAAATATGTAAGTAAGTATCCCACGGGAACAATTTCCTTGTAGAGATAAAAGTAGCATATCTGTTAATCCAGAGCTTAAATTACTACAATACCAAATTTTATTGAAATCCGTCCAGTAGCGTGAATCCGAATCTCGACCGTTAGTAAATCCGAAAAGTATCCGTTACATACATCCATCCATCCACAAACTTTTACAATTATAATAGTAAGTAGGGTTCTATTAGAAAACAACATTTCCATTATCATCTTACTTACGAATTATTTGTTAGTTTTGTTACAGTTTTACTGTGAATTAGAAAATTGTTCACTTCAAAAACCACAGAGTAAATGAAGTTGATCTGTACTTCAAACCCACATAAAAAAGTGCGTCTGTAAGTAAGGTGTGGTTTCATTTGACGTTTTTGTAATATAAAATAGTCAATTAATAAATTTACTGAAATGAGTCTTCGCTACAAAAAGTCCAAAATCGTTACTCAACGTCCATACAATTTTCTAGACGCAGAGGTTTTTTCTTTCAGATAACTTACTTGTTCGAGATAATATCTAACCTTTTGCGATACATAATTTGTATGTATACTCGCGAAGAAAGTGTCATCATTGATTTTTTTTAAATGCAATAATAATAAGATTCTTTTTATTTGCAACAACATTGTAGGTACAAAAGGTGTTACATTGAGTCACTAATGTTTCGTCATATGCTCACATGCAAACATATTATTACAGAAATATAAATTAAGCAATACAATTATTACAGTAAAAAGAAAAAAGAAAAAGACATCCCATTTCATTAGGTTAATAGGTAGGTACACAAAAAATCATTAAAACTACCGCGTCACACATAATCTATTCATTATTACTATAACAATGTACAAAAATACTTACCTATCACTTGAGTTCAATATTAATATTCTAGGCAGTATAAGTTACAACAATACTACTCGCTAAAGTATATTTTGCGGGTCGAATGCGCGTTGAAGTCTTTTAGACTGGAAGACAATTAACAAGCGCGCGGCGCGGCGTCTATAAAAACGTTTGACGATTTGGAATTGGGAGTAGATATTCGGTTTTGAAACTCAATCTTAAACATTCTTGAGCCATGATTTTCCTTGGGATGTGCAATAACACCGTGCGATCGACAGTACCTGGCTGTACTGGGGCTGTATCTAATTAATTTCTAAAGCGGCAACAACGCGGCGGGGACTCCTCTATCCGCGCGGCCATTACCGGGGAATGCTATAGCAGAATTAATGACGTATCCATACCGCCTTATCATAGTACGTCGACTTTTTAATCATACCATCTTTTGTTGCTATTTTATATTGTTGTCGTAAATGTGGAATGTAAATAAATGGTTAGTCATTACTCAACTTGCAGTAACTATAGAAACACTTGCTCTAGAATAGAAGCTGATAACATTTATAAACTTTTATAAACTCTTTAAATGTTGAAATTTCAATCAATAGTTTTGATTGGATACTTGTATTATAATAAAAGATTATCTTTCAAAACATAAAACCATAATTTTCTTTGCTAAAGACGAAACTATTTCCACTGCTGTAATTTTTACGCCATAACAAATATTCGCCGGAGGTAAGTTCTCATAAAAAGGAAATAAAAAGGAATGTGACAATTATTTTGTCATCATTCTATAACGTTGAAATAAAAAGCGACATAAATCTAGTGCCTTCAAACTGAAGACATAAACAGTGATGAGAAAAGACGTATCTCGCTTATTTGTTTGGTAACCAGCAACATCGTCAGAGCTGAGGATTTTGAGCACAATGCGGGGATAAACACCGGCTGGCGAATTGTTTGGTAGCGTTATGATACAACCCGCTCCCAACCAATGATTATAGGAATTAAGAAAATTACAGGTGGTGGTGGTACCTTGACGCGGTGTGGCAGGATAAAAACTGAGTTGATTATATTATGAGCACAGAATGAGGTTTTCAAATCAACTTAAGCATTCGCTACATAATAAGCTCGAGCGAAATGTCAGTGTTGGGTACATCTTTGTTTGAAAACTCACTCTAATTTTTATATAACAGCCTTGGAATGTTCTTCGTATTTCATTCCATATCAGATTCAGAGAAATAAGAAATATCCATAACCTTACTGGAATTTCACTATAAAATCATGAATCTTTATAAAATTAGCTAACGGCAGTCGTGAAGTAGGATTTAGATAGTCAGTCTGGTTGGCATTATCTCGATACATTAAAACAATGCGGAATAACGGTCAGCTTATAATTGCAAATGTCGCTGGATGATGTCCCGACTTAATCAGACGTTTGCATTAAATCTATTACTTGTCGAACATTTTCTATATTGTTAGATGAGGTAAGATGGTCTGTGGCGTACTAAAAATATATTTCTTATAAAATGTCCCAGGAAACGTGCAAACGAGTCGCTGATGGTAAGCAATTACCGCCGCCCATGGACAATCGCGTTGCTGGTCCTTAGAATCCCCAACCAGCCTTGGGTCTCCGGTAACCGCACTCATACGACGAAACATAACAAGCAAGTAAGCGTTATTTCATGCCGGTTTTCTATCTGGCCGTTATTATTATTTGTCAGATCGAACCGGCCCACTTGTGCCAAATTAATTTACACTTAAACAAAAAAAATGTATGTTAAAAAAAACGACGAAATACTAGTTTATGGAAAATTTATAACGTGCAACGACTTGAAAATTAATTTCAATTTCTTATATTAATTTCTAAACCACAGTAAATAGAGTACATAATCGAACAAAAAAAATACAATGTATAATGTTATGGTGTGCTATCAGTTCGATCTCTGATTCTTAACTCCTTGTGACAACACCCAGCTGTTCCTTAAGGGGAAGCGCTATTTATGTGACTTTGTTGTTCAGTGTGTCAATTCTGCAGTTTTTTAAGCGAAATTTCTTTAGCAAAAGCATTGAGAGTCAAATTTCAAGGTCGCGTCACATGACGACAATTTGGATATAATATCATCGATATAACGCCATCTGTCGGAAGCTGCTTATACTTCTTACTTCATAACTTACTTTAGGTACGATTAGAGTATTTTTTGATTTTAAATGATTAATGGAGTTTCACTTCTGTCACCTGTACTCTGTACGCGTAATTTTTTTTTATTAAAGAATACACTATCGATTATTATTTACGTACCTACTAAATATATTCTATTCGATTTTAAAAATACCTATCGATGAAAAAAAAAAATCAACGATCATTGAAAATTCGCATGCAATATAGCCTGTATATAATTCCAGCCATCCCAATACGATTATTCAGAAGGCGGTACAGAAACAAATAAATCTGGAGTTGTTCTCATATTCTGATTTACAATGTAATCACAAGGGGAATTTCTGCATTCGTAAGAAACAATAACAATTTAACAGCAAAACTCGCAAATACGATAATAACATTTTTTTGCATAACGTCTCCTTAATACGAAAGGCAAATCATCTTATATTTTTTTCTTCAAAAGTTTCGCGTCTCCTTCGGCCAAAGCTACGATGATTTTGATTGATGACATTAATGCTCTGTTTTACCTCTACACATCAGGAATACTTTTTATGTACCTTGATGACTGTATTACTAAAATCAATTATTTTGTTCTCTATAGATTCTTGTAGTAAACCAGTTTCTATTTTAGATCATAAAAATATGACAAGACAGTAATTTAAAGGTCGCTATTTGACACCGACGCATGAATATTTATGAATGATACAATGAAAGTAAATAAAACGATAAGGTACCTATTTTGTTACCTATATAATAATTAATAAGTGTTGATTGGAAACTTATCTTAAATCTACAATGACATATTGCAATAACTGATTTCGTTATTTATTTGCCATAGCGATTTTTAGGTTTTAGATCACTTTAGAAATAAATGAATAGTCTAATTGTTTTTAGTCACATTTCAACTAGCACTATTTACTTTTACTACAAAGTGAAATAAAGTGGGTGAAACATTTATTATATTTCACTGTCATAGCGGTTATTCATGTAAAGGTGTAGACTGTAGAGCCTTAAAATGTATGAACATAATCGTTACATTGCATTGTGATAACTAGCACTATCTATTTTACACTTAAAAGTGAACAAAAGTGTACATTTTCATTAGCGCTGGTGTTTCAGTCTGTGCGGTGTGCCCCGGTCGATTTCTGATATTGATCTATCACCCGCGTGTAGTCACGAAATTGTTCAATTTACCTTCATTATTTATTATCTGTGAGAATATCCCGATAGTGTTAATAGAAATAAGAGATACATTAAGCGAGCATTGTTTTGACAACGTGCCTTTGTACAATATTTATCTCGCATGTTTCGAATTGCGATATAAAGAAAGCCAAATTGACGTGGTTTAGGTGGATTGTTAGATATTCTGTGTCATCACTTTTAACATCCAGTGACTTCAATAAGTAGTTAACAAGTACCTATTAGTAGCTTATCTATAAATAAAAAGGAGATGTCCCCACTGACTTACTGACGCACACACAGACCACTATCGGTAGAAATGTAAAATTTGGACAGTAGTTTTAATTTACAATGTAGACGCACACATGAAGGGATTTTGTAAAACTCTACCCTTGAAGGGGTGAAATAGGAAGTGAAAATTTGTATGAAAACGATTTAACATCTGTCACGGTTTCCATGAAATTTAACATCTTAGGCTATAAATACAAACTACTTAGTACGTATTTTTTAGTTTATTTTTAAATTCATTCCCTAAAGGGTCCAAAGCTTGTATATTGAAATATTAAAAACTGCATAGCGTTGAGTTTTGGCACGCAGATATATATTTTAACATAGACATCCGTTAAAAAGGAATTTTTCGAAACACATACCCCACGGGGGTGCAATGGGATCCACGCGGAGGAAGGAAATAAAATAAAGGAATGACAATAATGAAGATTCAATACAAGGAATCCAAATTCTACACACGTCTATATAAGTTATTACATTTCTTCAAAAATAATTCAGCGTATACGCTTTAACGACTTTATTATACATCTAGACTCAGATTGTTTATGTGACCGGAGAAGACAGGTTCCGTATGTTGTGATGGTTAAGAATTCACTATGCGCGGGTTTAAGTGGTCCATAAAAACTTACGCGATCCCCGTTCCACGCGAACCGAAAACATTTCAAAGCCCCACCCATACTTTAATTAAGACACGACTCCAAGAACGGAGCAGGATTTACTTCAATAGTCATGAAAGTTTAACACGAAGAGTTGAAAATTGAAATTCATAATGTTTTCGAATGTCTCAGGTACTAGTCCCTTTACTAGTAAAAATATTTCCACAACGGTTAAGTTGTGCAACGTTGCTGTCTCTGTCTGATACGTTGGAAAAGTCACTTGACCGACAAAGACAGCAAAGTTGTATATAAAGTTATCCATTGTGTAAATATTTTTATATGTCCAGAGTCTTTAATTTTTCTAACTTTTGCGATGAACCTGACGCTGACATAAATTATCATCAATACTCTCTACTACTCAGCTACTCAGGTCCTCCTGTCTCCTCAATGAATTAGGCTGGGACTATGCGCTCCGGAATCTGGAACGCCGGTGAAAATTTAGAGCACTGAAAATGTAAAACTCTTCGCTAGTATAATAGAGTTGAAAATGGAAGTTTCTAGTGTCGGCCTGTTATATATCACATTGACATTTGACTCGACACTAATGTGTTCTGTTTTCAACTCTATTGTATTAGTGCAGAGTATATTCAATGCTCAGAATTGTCTACGGCCTTCCGGATTCCGGGTCATATAGTCCCAGCTTTAGGCTGAACTACGCTAGCCTACCGAGGGCTGAGAGAAACGTATCAAAGGATTGTTAGTATTCGCAGATTTCTTTAAAATATTTTCCTCGATCGTTTGAGCGTAGTGAGAGCTGAAATTAATAATAATATCTATGGACGCTACCACGTCAATCTGGTTCCGTGGTAAGTTCTCATAAGTTATGTTACGGGTAGCAGACAACGGAAATAGATTTCATACTTTTATACTATATGAATATTTAAGATTTTTATTATATTATACACATAATATGTGCCTGGAGCATAGAAAACTTTTTTGTTCCTTTGGCGGGATTCGAACCCGCGACCTCTAGCTTGAGCACTGACGCGCTCAACCGCTGAGAACCGCTCAGAGGTTGTCAAATGATGTGTAACAGTTTGTAAAATAGAAATTATCTCATTGGCCCGCCGCGTGAGGTCGTCCTATCTATCCCGTCACTCATGTACTCAGATAACAGGAATAATACATCATTGTATATATACAAGATGACACGGGAATCGCACGCTTGATTTATTAAGTACACGCGCGTACATACGCCTCCTAGCACACCTTGCTAGAAAATAAACGTTCCATTACTATTAAATTATATTACCCACTTGATTATTTTAATAATCGACTGTCAATATCTTTAGTCGTAATCTTGGAAACATCTGCTATAATGTTTCAGGCCTTAATTAGATAGGTAACTTACTGTGTATTTAAACGTTAGGTTCGCTCACTTAATTGGAAACCTATACCTTGCTAATTGCTAATTTTATGCTAATCGTGTATTAAATATTACGATAAAACATGGAATTTGTAGCTTTTTCGAAATGTGTAAGAAATAACCACAAAGATTGAAGTAAGAAACATTACTAATATATCTAAGTATACCTACTAATATTACAAAGAGGAAAGATGAGACTGTTTGTTTGTTTGTTTGTTTGCATTGAATAACCTCCGTAGCTACAGAGACAATTTTGATGAAATTTGGTACAGATAGGTATAGAGTAAACTACAGGGAAAGACAAAGGCAACTTTTTATCGCAGTTAAATGCAAGATTCCCGCGGGATTTTCTATTGCGAGAAATATCTAGCCTATGAATATAAAAGTGGAAGGGCACCATTTGTCGAAAACATTTATGTACAAAGATGAAATTTAGCAGCGATGTAGTTCCCGCCGGTTTCATTATGACAAGACCAGCTACGAAACGAAAAAACTCATTTTTATAGTGCAAGAGCACTCTCTTTTCCTTTACTCTCGTTACCCAGTGGGACCGACACGACTGGTGAAAGATCAGGCGCAGAACCGACTTTTTACATACCAATCCGACGCATGTTTATAGATAATAAACGTCTGCCGAGAAAGAAATTTTACGACAAGGCTGGATTAAGGGCTTCTAAGGGCTTTCACAAGTTTGTATGAAATTAGAGGCATAACATCTTAACGTGGACGGAGCCGCGGGCAGAAACTAGTATTTAATATTATTATTTTATCTAAACATGAGCTAATGTGTGTAATCTTTTTCCCTGTTAACTTAACGGTTTTAATTATTATCAGCGAATCCCAGTGATTTATTATACACATAAAGTCACATTATTTATGATTCTTATAATCGTAAAGGCGAGGTACCAAAGTCATGATCGCGTTCCACGACTGGTAGGATTATTTAAAAACAAGGTGTTAGGTCAATCAATTTTCTTCGATAAGATATATAAAAGAGTATTTATAAAATGTATTGTATTATAATATTCACCGCCTAGATTCTAACAAAAAACCTTCGATAACCTTGGCCATTGACTTCTAAACCTTCTTTAAGCACGAGCTTATGGCGTGGCGTAAGTAGATACGATAAGAGTAGGTGAAAATTTTCTAGTTTGTTGGCTTTTTCTTTAATGACATATTTTTAATTAAAAATCCATGCATTCGTTTTTTTTTTATTCCTGCGAACCCGCGTAGCAGTGGGATAAGATATTTAGTATCAGGCTTCTAATACACTCCTACATTGGCAATACTATGCTAGGATTCTCACCTTTGACATTATAATGGAAGAAAGAACGAGTAGGCTATTTTACATCGGGTGCTATCAGGAAAAATTTGTAAGAATCGTGGGTCGATGAGCTTTGTACGCAAATTAGTCATACTAATGTCTATTTTTTTGCTATTTATCAAAAGTTGTTAATGTTAATATCCAAACGCCCACACAATTTGACGATGTAAAAAAAACATTTAAACAGGTATTAAAAACTAGGTGAAACTGTTTAATAATTACTTAGCGTATAGCTGGGTGGTATTTGAATATCGTAATTAAAAATGAATTCAATCCTAATCCTAATCTTACTTTAGTACCAACCGAAACGAAATTCTCAAAATTCATAGTTGCTATTCCTATCTAAGGTCTTCCTTAATTCTAAGGTCCTATCTTAGCTGCAATAAAAACAAGTCACCTAACGGGACAATAGAAACCTCTTGGTTACCATTACAGTTCAACCACAAGATTTAAACATCTAATATTAATATTTTTGTCAAAGAAAAAAGCACGAACAATGTAATAAATCATCATTATCATAAGTCACTAGCTATTCGAAGAAGGTATATAGGTAGGCTATTACTTTAACTGGACAGCCAAAATTCATGGTTATACTTCTTCGTGATGAAAAACGCCATAGTATATTTGGAGATAATGTCTATGCCTTTTATCTTACTAGTAGGTACAGACAGAATAAAGTTACGAAACGATAAAACATGAAAGACACCGGACCGGGTACATTGCCAAAAACAATTGAAAGTCGCAAAGCATTTTGGCATGTTGTGAATAAATTTAGTTCTTAAGCATCACAATGTATACGACTCGGTTCATCGCACCGGCGGAATGCGCCCCGCACCCCGCACGTAATTAGCGTTCACATCTCATCCGAGTGATGTTATCGCGCACTATCCTATCTATTGAACTTTGCCCACTATTCATTACGTATTCTCCACTAAGTTAATCAGCAATGTAATAAGTATATTTAATATACGCATTTTGTGTAATTAATAGACGTTTAATTTTTTTTTTATTTGCGTAATAAAATAATGCACATGTCAAGTAACGTACTCGTGTACATTAAATGGTAAATTCACCTGTCACTAGACTTAAAAACTTTAAAAGAAGGAATAAAAGAAATTTAAATCTGCCTACCAAAAAAATACGTAGTAGTTGAAATATTGTTACAATGAAATGTTTATTTTTGGAGGAGTATTTAAGATACCACTCACACACACACACCAGGAAATAACTGCAGTGTATATATCGCCTTCTTATCGATGTAACATCAACATAATTTAGTGGGTTATCCAAAAACGAATTTACGACGAGACCGAGTTAAAAAACGATCCAAATACGACTCGACACCAAAAAGTACAAACGAAAGTATCACTTCGATACTTTAATATCGAAAATCCGTTAAATATGCAGAACTCGATCTTCATATTATAACAAATAATACTGCAAGTTTGTTTGTTACGAATTTACAATTCAAGTAATCAGCATGAAGATAGAAAAATTAACATCGTCAGGGACAATTCCAGGTCCTAATCTCGGAGTGACGTTATACTAATAATTAATATTCACTTTCCTCCAGTTCCAAATATATTGTATACTAGCTGTTGCCCGCGGCTCCGCCCGCGTAAATACAGTATTCCTCGGGAACAATGAATTTTTTTTGGGATAAAAAGTAGCATATGTTTTAATCCAGAGTCTAAACTACTACCACACAAAATTTCCATCCAACCAGCGAAATCCGTTCAGTAGTTTTTGCGTGAAAGAGTAACAAACATGGATGGACCATTCTCACAAACTTTCTCATTTATAATATTAGTAGGATTGTGTGGGTACACAAATATGAAACGAGATAAAAAAAAGACAATAATTTTCAAACCCTATAGATATATATTAAACTGTATAAAAATACTTATCGGGGAACATGCACATTTTTTTTTCAATTGGCCTTTCGAAATAATACATAATAAGCCTGAAAATATTGTCCTTGCAATGGTATATCTACGATCAACCGTTGACGAAATACAGTCATCACAAAAGTGAGATCGTTGGAGAGCATTAAAAATTATCTATACAAGAAATGATGCACGAGTGACGTCACAGCACTTGTAAATCTATAAAGATAAATACAAAATTGATTTTATCAAATTAAATACTGCCTATATGTATATAATTGTTTTAAAAAAAAAAACACAAATAACATAAGGGTTTGAACAGTAATTTTCGTTATTAAATCATATCAAAAAAATATTAATATTTTTTGCTACTTTTTTGTCCTGTAACCTTTTAATTTAGCAACTGATTACTGTACTTTTTTCCTTTTTTCGCTCCATATTTATGTTGCCTTTCGGAGAATATAAGAATGTTGCTCATTTTAAACCAAAGGTATGTTACCCATTACCTGAAATTAAATGTGATTTCAGATAACGTCGCAACTAAAAGCTAGTATCGCAAAATCTGTGCTATACCATTTGTCAGGAGCGTAAAGAATCGTTCGACGGCGAATAAATTACGACACGTATTAACGTCGGTGAGGGGACGCCATACGCAAATTTTTGATTTAATTGACCGTATTACTGTACTTATTGATATATGAACGGATAAAACGGTCATCGACAACCGCCCTGCCAACTGCCTTCAATGCCTCACATCTCATTAACACGTGCGTATGCAATAGAGCGGAAAACGCATTGGGAAAAATTAATGATTACTAACAGTTTAATAAGAATTGTAAAAAAGATATGAATACTTTGCATTTAGCTTTGAGGAAACTTATTCATACTTTAGTTTATGATTTGAATTAAGATATCTAAAACAGCATACCGTGCCGTCAAAGTGAACTTTGAAGAACACGCGTATGTCTTCGACTTGTGGAATATTGTAGTTCATAATCTATGTGAGATCTATTACCGATATTTATATATGACCGTCATCGATATTAATAAATGGATGGAAAATATATTTAACATCATAAATGTCGGGAGAAACTCCCATTTCCTATCACTTAAGATATTTCATAAAAATCCATTTGAATAACAAAACTAGTTTTATTGGTGATTTATATAGCTTAAAAGAGAATGCTTCGGAAGCTTATTATTGCGTAGGCTAAAACTCTAGTGGAATAGATAACAGGTATTAATATGGGGGCACTTAGGCTAGTGCGGCCTCGAATTCATTAATCCCCGGCTCCTACGTCAGCCTGACTGACAGACCAATAACGTGACGTCACGAGCCTGAGATAAGGGGCCGTTCACACTCGGCACTATTTATAAAACTGCACCCATCTGTGTAAAAAATCACAAACTAATGGAAGCAAAAACTTAATGAAAAGTAGATTGGAACTTTTAGCAAACTTTCCTAGACGTCGGTTTTTGTAAAAAATATTGGTAGATTTTTTGTACAAAAGTGTCTTGTGAAATAATCTAATGTTTTGTTTAAATTTTTTTTTGTTATATATACGTAAAAATAAATAAAAGAATTCACAATGATCATGCAAGCCCTAATTAAGAAATTAATCTTGGCTTGCAAATTAGAAGATCTACAATTATTTGGTGTGCTCCTACCATAATAATATTGTGGTAAGATTAATCGTGTGTCCCGTTAGTACTGTCGACAGGAACATATTAAAACTCTCAATGGAATGATTATGAGGGTTTATGGAGTCATCATTAGGTCAAACTCACAGCTGTCGGTTTACGAGAATTTTGAATTAATGATTTATTGGTTTATCATAAATATTTGTTACTTATTACCAGAAAGCTGTAAAAATATTTACAGTAATGTAATCACAGTTTGCGAATATAAAATTAAGCCTCAATAAAATATGACTAAAGTTTTTCATGTAGGTAGTAAAAAACTAAAACTTATCCTACGTAAAATCCACTAAGTTGCAAATCATAAACACAATACTTAAAAATACTACTCAAGAGTATGTCAGGACAATGTCTAATAAAATAAAATGTTTTCCATAACTATCAACGCGCAATCGCGCAATAGGTTATTTTTTATTGACTTCAAAATTTACTGTACGATCTCGCTCTAAACATTTTTTTAAACAGTTTTAGCACGATGAACTGACAAGTTTCTACCTCTGATAGTTTAGAAATGCCATGTCCCCCACATATAAACCATAAATACCTATTCGATGATACCCCACACGATGGGGTAGAATGAAAAAAATTTTTCATCCCCACTTCATATTATGCATTGGGAGCCACCCCATATTAAAATTAATATTATTATTTTATGATGCCCAACGCAAACTATTCACAATCTTTAACTATACCAAATTTTATCACTTATATTCGTAATAACAGAAGTTAGAAGGGCGGACGGACAGACAGACGGATGTACAGAGCGAAACTATAAGGGTTCCTTGTAGACTTTAGTACTACTACGGAACCATAAAAAAACTTTAACATGACAAATATGATATTATTCTATTTATAATGATGACACAATCAGCACTTAGTATTTAAGGTACAGTACTTCCGAATGGCTGGATTCTATTGTTTGCGATTGTTTTATAATATGGCGAATTAAATTGAGACGTAGAAATTCAAGACACAGCCGCGATGTTTACATCGTATATTGTACGTGACTGATATGTCAATAGGGTTTAATCTATAGTACCTGGGTAACCGAGCTTTGCTCGGAGCACTAGTGGATTAAAAAAAAGAATCACAAAAATATTTTACCGGGGTTCGAACCCACCACATTTCGAGTTCCGAACAACGCAAAAATTAACCAAACTGCCAATCGGACTGACATTATTAGAGTCGAAATTAATGATATATTGTTGCGCGACGAAAGAAAAAAACATGTATAACTTAGAAATGCGCAGTTTCCGAGGGATAAAGGTCAGCTAGGCCGATTCATCTCTCCCAAAACTAACAGCATACTAAATTTTATGTAACTTTTTATGTTATTTTACTTTCAGTCGTTGCCGAGAATATGTACAAAATTGTCTCCTTTAAAGTATAAGACATTCTGCAATATTGATCTCTTAGACTTGATAAATGTAAAAAACTATAATTTTTGTGTAGTTTTGTAATGAGATACTTACATCTAAAAATTACAAAAAACCTACATTACTACACACTTTACTTACTTCAAACACAAAATCATTTATACAAATAAAATATGAACTTAAACTCACCAATATCGGACGGAGACATTAGCAATAATATGTTCCTGCGACAAAATATTATTTCATACAACTTTAGAAACATATGACGTCATATCTAGAGCGACTTTTGTACGGAGCGTTTTCACGAGACTTGCGAATTTCTGTAAACAAATCGCAGTAGCTTTGAAAATATTGATTTTTAATAATTTAACCGTTTCTTCTAAGAACTTACTCATATTTTAGAGTACTATAAAGTATTCATTTATGAAATAAAAAAGCCTATAATCTAGGGCTTTTTACTGGGGATAGAGAGACCCTTACATCATCAGGAACAGTCATGATCATCATCGTCAGCAGCAACAACGTCTGCACTATCATTGACCACCAACGTGTCTATTCATGTTATTTAATCGTAGTACACAACGTTAGTATATTGCGAGTACCCTTTAATAGCTTTTTACTTACACTTAATAACCGGTGGCTATTTGAGAATGGATAAAAAACAAAAATCGTGAATACAATATTTGTATCTGCTGCTCTCTGATTTTCATTAGTTTTCCTTGTGACAGAAAGTCTACATTTCTATATAATTTAGATTGTATCTATTTCAATAATCGTGATTTTATTAATCGTGACTGCATTAAGAGCGAATTAATCAATTAATTAACTGATTCCATTTTCCTACAAAAGTTTATTATCTTTTAATACTTCTAATACGAATAGATAAAGCAATTGGATGAACGCTAGTGCTTCAGTTTTAATGACATTCCAAGACTAGAAGCGGGAAAACGTTAGTTCCCAATTCCCATAAAATTAACCTATAGCTGGGAAATCGCTGTTTACTGTGCCTTTAATGTTTTATGAGAAAATGTTAAAACAGCTACTGAATAGTGACGTTAGCGTTTGATGTTGATTGGCAAGAATTAACATTTCCTGATGTTATCAAACGAGCCTATCAGTAATATATTCTATATTACTGATAGGCTCGTTATATACGAGCCACAAGCGATCGCGACCAGTCTATCCCTCGATCGCGCCTCTAACTATTTTCAGTTTTGAGTTCTTCCGACCTCAAGTGTACGATGAGACTATATTATAAAATGTGAATTTGGAAATAAAAAGTACTTTTTGTAATTGCTAATACCTATAGCGGGTATCATCACGGTTAATTATTATTTGCCTAATAGATGTGGCCCGCGACTTCGTTCGCTCAAAAAATCGGAACCGTACATTTTGCTGCAATAAAAAATATCCTGTGTGTTTATTTGGAGTCTAAACTACTACAATACTAAATTTCGTCAAGATCTGTTCAGTAGTTATTGCGTGAAAGAGTAACGAACATCAACATCCACACAATATGCATGCATACAAACTTTCGCGTTTATAATATTAGTAAGGATTACAATAAACACATTATAGTGCAATAAATATACGACCTAACGCAACGACATTATGTAATAGTGCAACGGACAGACGGACAGTTTACAAGTCCGTTAATCTGTGGCACCCAGAGCACTTCCATCTCCAATTGTTATGGGGACATGGTAATATTATGTATTATTGAAAATAGTTTGAGTAATATTAGAATACTTTTGTCCGCGATTTCGAATGCAAAACCTGTCTATCCCACGGAAGTACAATTTGCTGAAATGAAAAGTGGCCTAAATTATGACCTATTTAAAATACCAAAACTACCTTGAATGATTAATAAAACCTTACTTACTAATAGGTATTTACCTATGAAATTGCCGTTCTGCAGTACTGGCCATTTCAAATCAAAATAATTTTTGTTTGGCTAAGAATTCTAATTTCAAATTAATTTTAGTTTAAAAACATGGAATTCTTTTTCCAAAAGTAGTCATTTGTTTATTGATTAGTGTTACATTTTCATCCCATTTCAATCTTTTTCGTCATCATGGATACGTTAAAAATTCGTGTAATTATGGAATATGAGTACCGTCGTGGCAGCAACGCGGCACGAGCGTCACGCAACATCAACGACGTTTACGGAGCTAACACTACAAACCGACGCACCACCTGTTATTGGTTTGCTCGCTTCCGTTCTGGAAATTTAGAAAAATGAACCTCGCAGTAGTCCGAAGACTTTGGTCAACAATGACGAATTAAAGGCGATTGTGGAAGCTGATGATACATAATCTACGGCTGAATTAGCAGCAGCTTTCGACGTTAGCGTCAAAACAATATTGGTCCATTTGCGTCAAATTGGCAAGGTAAAAAAGCTTGACAAATGGGTGCCCCACTAACTCAATGATCGCCAGCGCGAAGTACGCGTCGAGACGTGCCTTGCACTGCTCACAGATATACAAATGAAGGAATTTTGAACCGCAGTGTTACCTGCGATGAAAAATGGATTCTGTTTGATAACCGCAAGCGCTCAGCAAATTGGTTGGATCCTGGTTGAGCACCTAAACAATACCCTAAACGAAAACTTACCCCTAGAAAAGTGATGGTCACTGTTTGGTGGTCTAGCGCCGGTGTGATTCATCACAGCTTCTTACCAAACGGGGTGAGCATTACTGCAGATGTGTACTGTGAAGAACTGAACACAATTATGGAGAATCTGGCACATCTCCAACCAGCGTTGGTCGATCGCTGCTCCTGCACGACAACGCACGACCTCATACTGCACAGCAGACGGTCTCCAAGTTGCAAGAACTGGGGTTGAAAGCTCAAAGCTCGAGGCAGTACAAAATGCCTTTGAAAAATTTGTTGCCTCCCGTCCAGCTGATTTCTTTAAGAAGGGTATCAATAAACTGCCACTGCGTTGGCAAAGATGCATTGATTGCATGGGTTAATCACACATCCATTAATACAAATAAAAAATACATGAAAAAAATTCGTTTAAATTTTTTCATACAAAACGGCAATTTCATAGGTAAAGACCTAATATTTAAGGATACTATATTAGAAAGAAATATCACCTTTCAAATATCTATACAAATAAATAAAATTCAAGTGTCTGTTTGTAATTTCAAATTAACAGTTTTGCTCAAAATGCATAATATTATAGTATATACGGTACCTGCACCAGAATATCAATTTTTGAAATTTTTATTCGTCTGTCTGTCAGTTTGCATTGGAACAAACAAACATACATACATAGACTCTCAAAATTAATATCATTCCCTTTGGCTTCGCCATAGTCGGGTAAGAACTGAAGATGTCCTAAGCCTAGCTTGCATGACTTTCTTAATAGATTTCGACTCGAAACTCTATTTGGTTAGTCGTAATTTACGACAACGCCTAATGACTATTTTATGACATTCGACTAGGTGTAGTATACTACGTAACATGTAATTATACGCTTGTGACATGATTTATGACACAATAATAGTGTTGTAACTTTTGTCGTAACAAACGTCAATATTGTGTATCCAGGCATTTAACAAGCGTTTGTGATTTAGTGTATTTTATATAGCTACGTTATTTATTGAAAAATAGATAACGTATTGCAGGTATTCAAATATTTTATTGACACTAAGTATCACCAAAACCATCTCATAACATCACTATATTAATGTGAAAGTACAGACAGATTCATTGGTTGACTTTTAGGTTTGTAATCATGTGCTTTAAACGAGACGATCTTGTATATGTATATATATGTATATATATATATATATATATATATATATATATATATATATATATATATATATATATATAATCGGTTTCTCGACAACGGCTACAAGTTACATGAAATTTAGTAGGGAGTTTTGGGGGAGAAAAATCGATCTAGATGCGCAGTTTCTAAGGTATAAGACCTATCTTATACCTTAGAAACTGCGCATTTTTAAGCAATATAATATGTTTTTTATTTCGTCGTGCAACAGTATATCAATAATTTCGACTCTCTTATGTCAGTCTGATTGGCAGCTTGATATAATTTTTGTATTGCTTGGGAATTCGGAACGTGGTGGGTTGGAATCCCGGTAAGTTAAATATTTTTATGATTATCTTATAATTTCCTTTACTTTTATATTTTTATTTATTTTTATTATTTTATCGTTCTACTAAAACAAAGCTCGGTCTCCCAGGTACTTATATTTTATAATATGAAAATTTAATTGAAATTAACAATAGAATAGAATAGAATTTCTAAGAACTATAGTAATAATACTATGAATACATTCTACAGTAATCGGATTGCAATGGACTAAATGCGATACAAAAGACATCAACGCGCTGATCATACGCTGATCGCGATCACTGTTGTGAACTTTTAACATTTAAACATACGAGACAAAATAATATTTTCTTAGTACATGAATATAAAAATTTGATATTGCCATATTGATTTCTTACGTTTACGCGTATATTATTGATTGTTTTAAACACTTACGGATTGTGTCGCGGTGCACTTTTCTTTTTCCCGACGTTAGGCTACTTGCCAGCGGCCGTGGTCGCGGGAGGACCGAGGTGGCAGTTGTCCTATTTGTTGAAGTTATCCAAACTTCCCGATGATATTACAATTATTATTTGGCTTCTTATCCACGCGAAACCAACTAACAGTATCTTTGGAGCCGCGGTGTTTTTGACTTAAATTTTATTTTATTTATTACTGGATCCCAACTAGATTAGAGTAGCCGAAACGTCGGCAAAAAGAAAAGTGCACTACGACACAATCCGTAAGTGTTTAAAACAATGAACAATATTCGCGTAAACATAAGAAATCAATACAGAAAGAGTTAAAAGTTTTTTACGGCCTGTTTACTGACCGGAAATAATGTATCTACTATTTATTCAATTAACATACAGAAGCGTATAGAATATTTTAATTACTATTCCACTGACATTTTTACTGTTAAATTATACAGAGTTTTCCTTTAAAAAAGAATTCCCTTTCCTAAAATTTCAGTTACACTGATAAATATTCTTCAATTCATAGGTAAGAGATAATAAGGTATATTGGTTTTATTAATTTAATTTTTATTTCAATTTACGAGTTTACTACAAATACGTAAATTGTGTGTGTTACGTGTCGTTAAGTGATAGTAAAACGTACCAGTATCTTATAAAAAAGCTAATTAATAATAAGCTAAATTGAATATTATATATACTGAATAAATTCAATTTTTTTTTGACAAAAAATAATTTTGATATAGGTAGTATTATTCCAAATATGATTCCTTCCCTTCTACTGTGGTCCATTTTTGTTTATCTAAGATTTTATTCGAAAAAAGCAAATATAGGTTTAATATACTTATATAAAACGATGAGTAACATAATTTGTTAACCATTTACATTTTAACCATTAGAGTAGGCGGTTTTATTTCATACAATTAAGATACATTTGAGTGCATAAGCGTCATAAATATTATAGTGTAAAGATTTAGGTATAATTTTACGCCCTAAAGCACACATGAAACGTTTATAGAATTTAGAGCTATTAGGCTCTTCAAATACAAATCACTTATTATAGAGGGGAGGACACAATATCTAAAGTAGTTGGGTCCGCAATGAAGCGTATGTATCGACGTATTTTTGCGAAAAAGACGACAAAAAATTGCATATTCGCATATTCACTATATGCGAATATGCAAAAACTTAAACTTTCTAGTCAAATGACTAATAGGAAGCTGTCTCGTAAAACATTTTTACTTTAAAACAGATAATTACAAAAACATCATCCAGAGGACCAGATTATAAATTCAAAACTATAACTCGTATCCACTTGAACACACACGAATAACTTCATCAAAATAGTTTTAGCTAAGGAAGATTTATATAGATAAAGATAGTAGTAATCAACAGACATTTTTTGTAAAGAATGAGAAAATAGACGTATCCCACGATATGTAAAGCTACAGAACTGTGATGGTAAAAATTAAACAATTTGAGGCATTAAAAAAGTAATTTCCATGAACAAAATAGCACCTCTCTCCCATTCACATTTTGTTGGGAGACGAATCGGTAATAGACCGCGGTCGTTTGATGACGCCGCAACCAAAATATAAACGGTTTTAAGAGTTCGGTAATTTTATTTATTTATCTATGAACTTTGCGACTGTGCTAATTAGTATTAATTAAAAATTGACTTAATTTATTGGTTATTTTGGTCTAAAGTTCATGCAGTTACATAGAACCGTATTGGCTGAAATTGATTTGTTGTTCCAGATTATTGGGCTCGTTTTCTTCGTAAAACAGTACCTATGTAATATAACCACTCCTTTATGTAAAAAAGTTATCTAATATTCTTCGTTGTAAAAATTTATGGGTATAGTTTTTTTTAATAAAACATGATAATAGTCTCAAAATTTATATCTTTATTGTATATAAACATCATTATTTAAAAAATATTCTCCACCAAAAAAGGCATAAATGTATTTCAATATAGAAATCACTGGCTAATTTTACCATAACATTGATTGCTTACAATTTTCTATTTATCTATGTTGTCTTTCCCATGAATGGTATGGACCGTGTCTTCGAAATTAAAAAAAAACCGTAAAATGTATAATTTGTTTGTTGTATTTCACACACGATACTCGCCTCGTCCCCAAACCTGTCACAGCCGAGACAGACCTATAGGAGATAGATACGGTTAATTATCGATTCGAATCGTAAAATTAATTACAAGAGTTTCGTACTAATGAACGTCGTCGTGATGATTGATTTAATGTCGGATTCATTCTTTGGATTTTTTATTTTTCGGGGGTTCTTAACCTTTTCTGTGAATTTGCAAAATGGTTTCCGATCTAAAAAATATATCGGAATCATAACCCGCTAATGATACCAGTTTTTTTATGATTAATCTAAGGACGCTCAGGATCAGAAGCGCAACGTGTTTCCAATTTCTTAAATAATTCTATTGATTTTAAAAGTAATTTGAAAGGTCTAATAACAATTTTGTTTGTTATTATAGGAATGAGAACATAAGTAAAAAAAAAAAGTGGTTGTCTGTTAAGTCGGTTTATGGACGATAATAATTTTACGTGATAACGTCATCACAAGCCGAACGCTTACGCCGATCGTGTTTCTCTATCGTTGTTCCGCGCTCTCGCTTGCACGCTCGCGCGCGCACGCTTCAGGCGGAACATGTCAATTTTTCGTGCGTGCAGCTGGCGTTCATCGATTTATAAGGCGTTATCATGTCAAAAATCCACTATTAAAGAAATAACTTTTCACAAAACAAAGTAAATAGATAAGTACTGTAAACAGACGCGAGAATAAGTTTATGCGTAACAATTAAATAACTTTTTAACCCTGTAAGTGTCAGTATAAATATCTATATATCTATATACTGTCAACTTTAATGTCTTCAAAAATTGCACTTCCCACTTGGTGGGCCTCCAGAGGACTTGACGCTTAAAAACTACGTCTACGATTAAAACATGACAATTATTTTGATGATTAAATTTGTTTCTAGTAGTTTTTATTTCAATAATGTCACAATTATCCTTCCCGCGATAAATTGACGCTATAAACTCATCAGGGAACGCAAAAGGCATTGACATTATATGGCGACAACAAATTAACATAATTACGGAACAGTCCGGTCATCACGCCGCATGCGATTCCGTACTTAAGTGACAATGAATTAAACAACCATTATACTCCAATTCGTCCGTCACAGGTAAATTGCCTAGCAAATGATATCAAATCATTTAAACATCTAAGAGCGGTTCTGGTACTGGTTTGATGTAAAAATAAACGGTTCTGTCATGTTAAGTTTCTAAAACAACTTACAAAATGTTGTTTTGGTTATTTAATATGATATTTTACACAAAATTAGTATTAATTATTCTTCTTTTGTTTCCTTAGCTAAGGTTTTTAATATTTTGTTTTGACATTTTTGTCAATTTTATAGATTCTGAGATGTAAGAAATTCTTAATCACGATCCCAAAGTTTCGCTCTCATGGCCACTCTGTAAATAAAACCTTCTATGCGATCCGTCATTATGAGGTTTTTTCGTTGCGTCATTATCAACCGCAGCCCCGTTCGTAATGGTATGAAACTAAATTATATGGCACAGAGTTTCGGCCACCTATTAACATATCTCCGAATACATTATCTCGAATTCGTGACTTTTTAAACTTTATCTCTATGTATTTACGTATACAATGATTTTTTCCTTTATTATGTCTAATAAAATATACTAGAGATAGCCCCATGAACATGAAATTGTGGTCGAAATTCGACCACAATTTCATGTTCATGTTTTAATTTTAAAAGTTTCAACTTTTTTAGGTTTCTTTTGCCTTTTAGATATAAAATAAAAATATGTAAATGTTGTTTATGGAATTTGAAAGAAAGATATAGCTCATACTAGCATTTGTGTAATATACACAAATGCCAGTGTGAGTGAGGTAGTGTGTCTTATTGATATTTTTATAAATTTAATGTATTTCTAAGCGTTATTTTTTAAAATATTAGCTTTCGCCACTCTTCGCACCTTCCTCACTTCACGTTTCATTTCCCGTAATTATTTTAGTTCAGATCCATGGAGGAGTGAATCGAAAAATTGTTAATATACTTACATACTTTTTATGAAAATTCGTTGAAATGAGTCAAAATATTAAAAAATTACTCCACCTCCTGCAGATATGCAACCTATTCCGGTGTAATCTAGGTGTAATTATTACGCTTATATCTAACCTAGTTTTATCATTGGTCGCGTAGGAAATAGTTCAATAGAAAGTTCCTAATGTACGATGTATATTTTAAAAATTTTCCAGAAGAAGAATCGGTCATGGTATGAAACTATCACACGTCAAGAAATTATTTTTCTTGTAAAATAAACCTTATTTCGCATAATTTTCATTTTATTAAATTGAATTTCAGTAAAATTATACTATTAGCGACAGAAAAACTTTCGTATAGTGCTCGTATATGTCTTTGAGATGCTGATAATAAGAGATAAGCATCTTCTCTATATGACAGAGTAAACTGATCTATGGCTTTGTCCAATAAACCTGAAATAATGTATTTCGTCAATTCACAGGAAGAAGCTTATTACCAGAATCATTCGCTAGTTGATTCTGAAAAAACATAATGATGAAGTTCTAGAATAAATTACTCTTGTAATGATTACGTCATCGCACAGATATTCGGCTGCGCTCGGTGAGCAATTGTAAGTCTTATATTGGTGTGGTACGGTGTATATTTGTTTATACATTAGCTGACGTCCGCCATTGGTAAAGACGAGTTTACTTTTTCTTTGGACCTTTTTATAATCTTGGGATAGTAGTTAATGGTTGGTTCTGTAATTGCCAGCGCGGGTGGAGGCGAGGGGTAATTATAGGTCAGGCCGTGTCATTGTCGGGATTTCTCAGATCTAATTCTGGTGCCGAAATTTAAAAAAAAACCTATATCTGTGGATATTTAATGCGGTTTCTACCTAAATCCGTAGGGGCTATTTTGTAAATTGCCGGTTGGTTTAATGAGTTTTTTTTTAATATTTTGTCATCAGGAACAAGCACACAACATTAAGGACAAATTGTTTCTTACAAATGAGGATGCGGTTTGTTTTTTTTCAATTAAATAAAATTACCTGTTATATCTAAATCTTCTAATTTTGTTTGTACACTTTGATGCAAAAGTGTACATTATTATTTTTCAGCCTGCATATACTACATACATAATGTACAAAGTTATCTTAGTTCAGAATACTGTCAAAGCGGTTTCCTACATAAAAAGAAAAGTATGAAAAGACACTGGTTCTTCAGATAACTTGACATTGTAAAAAATTTAATATGCCAGAAATAATCGCAAATTTACTACGTTACGAGATAAATTGAAAGTACGATAATTCCACGCGCGGACCTAGCACAATAAAAACGAAAGCCTACCTACGGCGCCGAGGTTAATTAAAGTGGATTGTCAGTGTATCATTAAAAACTTTTTATACGAAATAAACAGTGCTGTAATAAAGGTATTAAAACTTAGGATAAAAGACGATAACTCGCTCTGATGTAACCACACTCGTTCAGTAAATGCCCGATTTAATTAACATTCGGAGCGTTAAACCCTAAGATGGTCACAATAAAATCTCTTGTTCGCTAAACTTAACAGTAAACAGTGATTAAATAATGCGCATCGATCTTTAAGAAGAGATATTCGGTAAGTTTCGGCTTAGTACAGCAGCATTCCTTCAAACACTGCCAATGTCCCTTGTTTCGTTTTCGTAAGTTAATGTGACATTTGTAAGAGAAAACTCTCTTGAACAGTCAGATCTACGGTCGCTGACAGAATCGGTGTACCAATTGTAGACCTTATTCCTTGGCAATAAGAATCAAAAGCGGGACACCAGATCTGACCGCGACCGTACATTGTACTATCAGTGAATCTAATTCATAAGCAAGTAGAGTGTTCTCATAATTTATTTCTATTATAATGATGATATGCAGTCACAACACAATTTTCAATAATAAAGTATCAGTTTAATATCATAATATTTTGATACGAACAAATAATGATAACGGTCAACCTGCTTATGAATTAGATTCTCTGATAGTACATTCTGATCGGCCGTGTACTGTACATCCGACCTATTTACACTAAGTTTGTTACAGACCTGAGGATTTTATGGTATACACTATCGTAAACTTCGATATACCGTATAATGAGTAACTACATTTCTTGATCATAAAACAGACCTAGGCATCTTTTTACATGGCGATTCGCTGTTGTATTCTGTAACAACAAATTCAGTGTATTCACAATTAACTAAGTACTTCAATTATAAGAACGAAGTAAAAGTGCTTAGGTATATAAAGAGCTTTAATTATGGTATAAAATTATGATACTTAAGGACTGACATTACGATACCGCGGAACATCTAGTCTAACTAGTGTAACTTGTCTAACTTGTCGAGTTTACTTATACTTACTAGAGGTCGACCCTGTGGTCGAAATTTTCCCATAATAATTCATATAATGCTTAAGTTTGAACTTCATTTCATTATTTTGCCCCTTAAATAGAAAAAAAGCGAGCCTTACAGTAGTCGCATATGATGTGTAACATTTTATGAAAATATAAAAAAAAAACACAATGCTTAGAACGATTTTCTAATATTATGATGAAATAACACGGAAACTTTTCCACTAAGCACTGACAGAAATCAACGTAAAAATTTAAGAAAGCTAAATGCTGAAATATTTTATTCGAATCTGAGGGCCAACTCTACCACCACGCGCTCAATCGTAAATTCAAAAAGCGCGCGCTCCCGCAACTTCCTGTTACACACTTCCGTCCCATTTCACGCAATCACTCCCACAAATTGCAAGAAAGCGAGAGGAAAGATGTTACACATCAAAAGTGTAAATGTTATGACAGATTGACAAACATCAACGTGTAACAAAATTGTATCTATCAAACGCACTGTAGTGTGTGTTAATGTTAATAATCTCAGGTGTTGTTGTTATTTTTATTAATATTTTGCATTATATAAAAAATTTGCTTTCGGCACATCTGTTGATATACAAACTTTAATTAACCGAACAAATTTCATACTCCTCTGGTGGCACATTTCTCTTAAAACTGTAGGTACTAAAATTTTTTGTTTCACTTATTAATACAACAATAATAATACTTACTTAAATGAATATTCATACTTCTACCTAAGTTATAAGTCTAAAAATTTTAGAATTCTGACCATATAAGAATAGTCAGTTATCATAGTACGTATGTATTTGATGCTAGTCATCAAAGTAAACTAAAAAGCAATGCAGCAACAGACTCTTCCCCAAAGCTTATTATTAATTTATTGTGTATAAATTATAATATTAATTAAGTCTACCGTTATAGGTTCAGTATCGTAATAACTCGCTTTTGTCGGCTAATTTTTGTGCCAAAGGTAAACCTGGAACCAAATTTTTGGTCCTTTAAATTTACACTATTAACATTTCACGTTTATTGCAAAATATATAAAGATAAAATAACAAGTATTATGACGAATCCTTTTGAGTCATTAATAGAGAAGGTTATAAACCCTAGACTTTAATTATATGAGAGCATTAAAAGCGCTTAATGACCGCACTCATAAACAGGGAGCTTTAAAAACCTTTTTCTGATAACACACAGCGTACATGGCATAAAACTTTGATGTAATTATGCCCCTTAATGCTCGACAGTAAAAGTGATATTCCTGTGTAACAATTTGCTTTAAGAAACAGCGTATAAAGAATTCAATTTTATTACTCAAATCTCTTGTTTATCCCTCTTTAATAGTTGTTTACATTTTATTATAATTTAATTACATTTGTGTACTAATAAAATCGACATCGAATTTTATAATGAAACCTAACCAAGAGCATACTATGACATGTCTAAGGTGGGTTCCGTAACTATCAACGCGCGGTTTTCTTTGAATTACTTCAAAAGTTATTGTCCGATTTCGCTCAAAATAATATCCCTAAGTTGGGGGGGGGGGGGGGGGGGGGGGGCTAGCATTTCTAAATCTATAAACCACTTTGGAGACTCGAAAATGGTTGACTTTAAAAAAAATAATGTATGAAACCTTGATTTTATTGTAAAAGATCTGTTCTACGATACCCCACACAATGGGATAGAATGAAAAAATATTTTTCACCCCCAATTCACATGTATGGAGAGCCAGCCCTAACATATAAAATTATAATTGTCTTTTGATGTCAAAAGCGAGATCTATACACATTTTATAACTATACCCAATTTTATCCACTTATATATTTTATTAATAATTACAGAAGCTGGAAGAGCAGACAGACAGACGGACGGACAGAGCGAAACTATAAGAGTTCCTTAAGTATTACGGAACCCTAAATACGAGAGATTTTTGTAATTATGTACGTAGATTAAAGTTTTATAGTTATGACTTTTACCTGTAATTGAATACTTACCCACTAAGATCTATGCTCATTGCAAATTCCAAGTAAAGATCACTAAACCTTAAAACATTTGAAAAATTCATTACCATTTAAACCTATGAATCGTTTATCATAAAAGCAACTTTTCGGAGAAAAGACAACCAAAAGTTCTGTCCTAAAACCTGATCTGTCCTTTAATTTACCTGCATTAATTGTCTTCATTTCAAATGTAATTTTCCTAAGGTTCATTTCAGCCCAGCAGCGAAGTAGATATCTAGATCTATCTCTAAAACTTATCTAAAGATTTTTCCTAACATGTGGTGTGTGAGATACATAAAATTACCTGCTAATAAACCATAGCAGTCGCATGGTAATAGGTTCGTGATCGCAGCCAACTTTAATTGTCACTAAATAGCCACCGAACCCAAATATGGCGCTCGCTTAGACCTCAAGTCACGAGGTTTAGGGACTGAGTGAGAATTATGGTGTTGCTACCAAATTGTTGCCACGATTCAGCATGTTATGTCGCTTTAATTTTGTCGGACGCGCTAGGAATTTGCACTTTTGAACCGACTTCCAAAAAAAAGGAGGCGGTTATACGTTCGGCTGTATATTTTTTTTCTTGTATGTTCAACGATAACTCCGCCGTCTGTTGACCGATTTTCAAAATCATTTTTTTGATGTAAAGGTTATACTCCGAAGTGGGTCCCGTTTTCACAAAAGTTGATGATGGGATCCATGAGGAATCGAGGGAACTCCTCAAAATTTATATGGACACATAGTGATTTTGACTTTTTCTGAAGTAACCCAAGCAAATGCTACCAAAAAATAAGATTATGCACCAAGGTATACCCTGGATCCTGGATCCAAAAGTACTGAACAGAACTCCTGACTCCTTATAGATACATGATTTGGGCGTTGCATAAAGAACTGCAAGCCTAAGATATGTTAATTAAAGTAATCATCATCATCACCACCATCATCACACCATCTACGTGTCTTATTTCATCTTTAGTTTCTCCACCAAAATATGAAATACGAATGTCTGATTAGGTTTGAGATTTTAATTACATTACCTTATTTAAGCAGTAGGTCGATTCAGTTAATTAAATCTTACAATACAGTTTCGATATGTTAAAACAGCAAAATGCGTTTTGATTGGCCCAAACTCCTAAAAAAATATTTAAGATATTATCTCATTAATTTATAATGCATTGAAAGTCTAAGTTAAATTGGGGTTCAGTTTAATCTTCATAATATAACAGAGGGTTTTGTGGATGTTAATTTACAAGTGGAATGGCGGAATATCAGTGAATCAATCAAAGCAGCAGTAATTGTGAACAACAGGTGATCGTCGTTATCTGGCTTCCTATTGGTTAATTGGTTTCAAATGCTACGCCAGATAGTAGTAACCCAATTAGAACATTACCTACGGAAGGGAAGACTAAAGTTTATCGGAAAACAATGAGGTGATTCTTGAGCAAAACGACGAACACTAGCATCCGTTCTACAGGAAATTTTGCTACCAGCTGCCACGCAATTATGACCGCGACTTCGTACGTACAAATGAAATCCTGCGGTAACCGTACATTTTGCTGGAATAAAAAGTATATGGGCTCATATTGTCTCTAAATTACTATACCTTCTACCATGTGGTGGTTTAGACATACTACTATGTCACTAGACATACTAGTCTAATCCAGAGTCTAAACTATCATATCCTTTAGTAATCCGTTCAGTAGTTATTGCGTGAAAGAGTAACAAATATCCATACGTTCGTACGTACAAACTTTCACGTTTATAATAATGTTAGTATAGGTAAGGAAAATTAATTTAAGTAAATAAAGCATTTCTTACTCTATTTATCAGGTATGCTGATCAAACTTCTGCAACAAATACTTCTTACCTGTAAATAAATACATAGTAAATATTAGCCACGTTCTATAAATATGATACATTTTAATTATATAAGTAATCTAGAAATCGAGTTGAATAAACAACACGGATACCTAATATTGCAACATAAATGAAAATTTAAGCTACAAATAACCAATTATTATTATTATACCATAATAATAAATAACCAATTGTTTAATAGTCGATATCTACGGTACGGTACGGTAAGAAGGGCGCGCCGCATCGCAAATCGGTGTGTGCTGAGTGCTGACCCTTAAGGGAAAACCAGGATCTTAGTAAATAAATTAAAATGCTTTATTTATTAAACAAGCCGGCACTTCGGCTTTTCATTGACCATTAAAAAAAGGAAAAAAAAACATGTTGTTTGCATATTTTCAGAGTATTAGCGGACTCCTCATTTAGTGGCATCTATCCCACATATGGAATAGTTTCACATATAAATACAGTCTAAATTTAGCTGTCCCGTCCCTGAAAATCGACAGCTAAATTTGGCCGAAAAACTTTGTTTGCGTTTTGCCTTCCCATGCCGTCACATAGAATCATTCTACATGGTCAACTTAGTGGTGGCTAAAAAGTATTTCGTTAATTCATTCACTAAACTAGAGTAATTAAAATCGGGGCATCTATCCCACTGGGGCATGTATCCCGGAATTACCCTTCACCAGAATGGTCAAAACGTACATAGCTAAGTAATGTACTCTATTATCGTATGGTAAGTTGCGCGCATGCACGCGTCTTAGCGTGAAAGCGATCTTCCGCTAACTAAGCGTGGTAGTTGGTACAATAGCTAGCGGCCCGATATGGTAGCCAATTGGGAATTCAGGAGAATGCCTACCATTACGGCGTGCGTTTATTCTGGTCGCCTTTAATACGACATGCGCTGTGCCAAGGCCCTTTTTAAGAAGGCCCATCGCGTGGTCCATGTATTAGCATTTTTACGGTTTTATTAAATTGCTTAATTGCGATTATATAATACTATTTTATTATTATTGTCCCCAGCTATATGCGAATTGGTGTGGGCCGCTCAGGCGGAACCGCGCCGATTTTTGTTTCGTTCTTTTTGACCGCTAAGACGATTTATTTACTGTGTATGGAGCATTAAGGGTCAAGTCACACTGAAACGAGATGACACGCGACGCGGCGATGTATTTTTAAGATAAAGATTCAAATTCAAACTTTATTTACTAAACATTTTCAAGTGTTCGAATGGCAAACTGCACCGCTTTGCATAGCGCGGCACAACTCTTGCAACGAAAAGTGTATATTCTTTTGTACTGAATAACGATCAATTTTGAATCACTATTTTAAAAACATAGCGCTGCGTCGTGACGCGTATCGTCTAGTTCGGTGTGAACCGACCCTAAATATCATAATATCGATGTTTTAGTACAGCGTTAAAATTATACTGGAAATACATTATTTAGGTGCCTTTGCTTTTGAAGCATATGGCACATTACAATATAATTTCAATGCTTTTAAATTATTTTTCCTCGTGGCAAACAAATTACGTCCAAGAAACTATTCTCGCATTATACCAGCCGCCGCACGGTCGCCATATTTCATTTACGAGTTTATACGAAAATAGATCTTAAACTTTTCAATATAATACCGCGGGAGAATGCACAATTATTTGTTGGGTACGCTTTCAATGGCTTTGTTGACATTTTTCACTTTATGTTTTTCTATTGTAAGAAATGGTGTTCATTATTTATTACTGGCAGCGCACGGCCGCGCGGCTGCTGGGCGCAGCGCCTCGAAGGAGCCTTTTTGTCACGCCAATTACTTTCGCTGTTCGAGTTGTTTAATTTTCTAGTGGCTGGCTCTGGATGAGATTTTTGCTTCCCTTTAGTTTTTGATGAGTTATAGGTTTTTCATTTTCTAAGTGCATAGATCACAGAATATGTTAATATGTAGGTACAATATAGGCAAAGTTCCTGCTCGACCAGTCTCTAAACATTTTCCTTTACACTACGACGGCTCGAAATATTTAAACATAAATTAAGTGACCGCATCGTTTGCAGACTTCGTTGAAGTCCGCATTTCACGTGCGTCCGCACGATTTGTCGGCGCTGTTAAGTGCTTTTTAACTTATGCCTGGTTATATACATTTTATGCATGATATTGATACCTTTTATTTCTCTAGATTTAGTCTACATCTTTTTTCTTTTTTTATTATATATTGGAAAATATATTTTTAGATTGTGCGAATTTAAAAGATAATTTTTTGCTTTTATTTTAACGTGAGATTGCGCTCATTTAGAAATTTGATAGCCGTTTGTCAAGTTTTCGTGATAAAATCAAAGAAACTCCTCCAAAACCGACTTAAATGTAACTGGCACAATATACCACTGGTAATAAAAATAAATGTGGCCATCTTTTTGCAGGTGCTCTAACGAATTCGATTTTTCGACGTGTCATTAAGACAAATTTACTTATTTAAAGGAATACCTTACATTGAGTCATTAAAACGATTATATCGAGAATTTACGTAAAACAAAAACCGAGTCAAAGAAATCAATAAAAAGAAACCTTCAGCTTCGCACGATTTCGCCGTAGGAAAATAAACATCAACTTATTTAAATTAAATTAGTCGCATAAGAGATGGCTAATTCATTTATCTACACTAATATTATAAGCGGAAAGATTTTTCTGTTTATTCGTTTGTATGTATAGAATAAGCTCCGAAACTACAGAACCGATTTTGACGTTTGGCACAGATATAGAATAGACCACGGGGAAGGACATAGGCTATATACTTTTATCGCGTAAAAATATACGGTTCCGGCGTGATTTACTGTTTCCCGCATAAATTCACGTGCAACATCCAGTCCTAGATAAAACGCTTGACGCTTTTGATTATTATTAGTTCGGGAAAAGCTACTAAGAGGTGAAAATATTCAAGCGTATTTATTTAAATGCTATTAGCTATTATAACTACAAGGACAGTTTATTATGTAGTTAAACCAAATTAAAAATATTGTAGGTTGAGAACCTCAATCTCTCATAAAATGAAATCGATTGATGAGCTGCAAAGAATACTTATAAGTAGATGTGCCAGTTAGTACATCACTTATTGTTACCTCCGATATTTTTTATATAGACAACGCGATTAATGTACATTACGTCTCTATTACATCATTTCTCAACTCCGAACGTAGATATCGACACTTAATAAAACACATTAATATACATATATTTCAATTCCACTAAATGACTTGAAAATACTACTAATAGTGTCATTTTTAATCTGTCACTCGGGTTTTTTAAGCAATTATGTGGATGTCTGTATTACACAACGTAAGTATATCATAGCCATAGATCGATATATCGTTAAGACATCGCATTAGGGCTCTTAAAGGATGTTAACATTGAAATTAATATCTAATAATAATAAATTGTAAAGAAAAAAAAATTACTTTCAGAAGACTATATGCTATGCAAAGTAAGAAAACTTAAAGTATCTATATTTATCAACTCGTATAATATGGCTTAACAATGTTATAATAATAATTTTATAAAATTAATTTGTTCTTTTGGACTACGAAATATTTGCACTTGAATAAAATTCGATATAGAACATAGGTATTTATGAATCTATGGTAGAGATATTTCTAATTATTTTATTCAAGTACAAATAATCAAAAGCGATTAACATAGGTGTTGTGACTTGTAAGTATGTACGTGTATGTATAGCCAATAGCCATATCCATAAATTACCTAATCTGTGGTCGTTGTAAAACCTTGACTGGTGGAACAACCGTTAAATCGATATAATTAGTTATAGGGATCCGTATTTGTAAGAAATATTTAAAACGTTGCCGTGATTCATGTTGAGAAACTGCCTATGTTAGCTTGTATTGGTAGGTTTATTTCGAACCGTGTGAGCGCTAACTTATGTACGCGTGGAATGCATTAGGTACAGGTAAGCAACACTTATCGTTACTAATAGGGTAACATAATATGTTGCAGGTTATTTAATCGCAATACTTTACTGAACATATTTTAAATCGATAGCACAGCCATAAGTAGAGGTAAGAAAGGTGTGTTTATTCTTTTAACGTTTATCAAATTAAGTAGGTGCGTACTTTTTAACAACGTGTTTTTTTATTTTTTTATTTACAACTAGCATTAGGCCGCGGCTTCGCCAGCGTGAAATTAGGTTTTTAAAGTTTCGTCCCCTATTTTAGCCACCTAGGGGTTAAATTTTAGAAAACGCTGATATACGTAACTTATTATTTTTTCCGTACTCAATTCATACGAAATATCATGCAAATATGATTAAGGAATAATATAGATGATTTAATACAATATTGAATTTTGAATGTTCAACATCAGGAGTGTGTATTTTCAAACTAACATAGAATCCCTTCTAAAATCCTACTACTATTAAAAATGTGAAAGTTTGTGAGGATGGATGGATGGATAGATGTTTGCTAGTCTTTCACGCAAAAACTACTGAACGGATTTCAATGAAATTTCGTATGGTACTAGTTCAAGCTCTGGATTAAAACATAGGATACTTTTCATCCCGAAAAAGTGCAATGTTCTCTTGGCATATTTATATTTACGCGAAGTCGCAGGCGACATCTAGTATTACAATATTATATAATATGTAGCTAGAATGTATTACAGTAGCATAATTTTTATGCCGTTTCATTTCTGTTCATTTAATAATTAAAGGTATTTTGTAATTGCAGTTACAAAATACCTTTAATTATTAAATACAGCAAATTGATTTTCATTTAAAATAACACTTATCTCGTTTGATAACGTACAATCTCTAGTTTAACTGAAGTTTATTTACATCTAGGTCGGACTTTCTACCGACGACATGTAAACTCTGTAATTTTATCTCGATTTAAATAAACCAAGCGAAGAACCTTTTATCAGTGGATTATTATGATTAAGAAGCTGTAATCAGTACAGTTAATAATGGATTTACTACTAGCTACTATTCATATTCGAGTTTGAAACGCTCTACTATTGAGTTTACTATATAGCTTATTCATTTAGAAGGTTTTGTTGGAGTTAAGAAAAAATTTCTCGTCGATTACTTATGGAATTTTATTTAAAAAATACATGTGCGATTGTAACGTGCCACTTCCACACCACGTCAATCTGGTCCTGTGCTAAGTATCCGAAGACTGTGTGTCATAGGTACCAGACAACGGAAATATATTTAATACTGTTATACTCGTACTATACATAATTATATTTAATACACATCCAAGACCAAGAAAGACGGGTAAAATTTTTGTCTCCTCCGCGGGATTCGAGCCCACGACCTCCGGCTTAAGCACCGACGCGCTAACCACTGAGCCACAGAGGTCGTCACTGAAGAGGAAATATGTATGAAAGAAAATAGTTTATTGCGTATATTGTGCGCTGGCGCGGGCGATGTATAAGACAGTAAGTTCAGTAGTCAGCGTCGCACATAAAGAGCGATTTATAGGCTCGGCCGTAAACCGCCCGCGCCGGCGATCACTGATCTATATCGCTTCAAACACCTGTTTTCACTTTCATCACATCTTTGTACAAAGGAAATCAATTCTATTCATTTCGAATAAATCGTAGTTAATTGTTTTTTTTTTTCATTTGATAATAAACGTTACCAGATATGGAATTTTCTTTATGTTAACAAAGCTGAAATAATAATGAAATGAAAAAAAGTTTCATTTAATTATTATTTCAACTCAAGTTTTTTTTAACAGAAGTGAAAACGTCATTCATCATTTTAAATTCAAAAATAAAGAACAACACTCAAAAATAATAGAAAATTTTTAATATCTATTTTAATACCTAGCGCCATCTGTGTACTTAGCCATACTTTAGAAAGTAAACTCGCTATGTAAGAAGTATGTAAGTATCTTACAATAGATGGCGTTATATTTAAAATCGTGTCGTGTCGTGACGCGACCTTGAATTTTCACCCTCAATGCCGCTAAAGAGGTTTCACTTCAAAAATGTTTATTTTTATTTGAAAGGTCATTTGTGAAAGAAAAACTTTTTATATCAAGTGAAACTAGTAAGAAACTTCTGTAACGCCTCTACATAAACTTGGAATTGTATTGTATTGATTGGGATTGTATTGATTTTTTTTATTTTAAAGGCCATATGTGATAGTAAAAGCTAAAAATTTTATCTCAAGTAAAAACGACGAACTTCTGCAACGCCTCTACATTATCATTGAATTGATTTTTCCATTTCTCTATATACATAACTGGAAAAATGTGAACAATTAAGAAGTCCGTCATGTTAGCACGCGGATGACATTTGGCGCAATCGCCGCATCAGCTGAATACATTAGAGTTAATAAAGCCTACAAGCGCTTTTCATTAGTCCGCTCGCCCATCTGATACCGTACCCGGAATAGCGCGCGCCTGATCGACCCTTTATTTTTTTTCTGTTAGATTTTTTTAACCAACTAATTAGTTTAATGAGGTGTTTTGTGCGGTTGGTCCGTGCTCTCGATCCGCGAAATGAATGCGACAATTTTCAATCGAACTTTTGTGAGAAATAAATACTTTTTTTTTTCAGCCACCAATTATTGATATTTTTATGAACAAGGGATATATTATCAAAATCTGTCTGTAAATTTTATAAAACCTAATAAGACACTAATTTGCGATTAAGTGATATGACGTGTTATGAGTTAAAATTTCCTAATATAACACTATTTAAAATTAACATTTTGCTAGTAGCTAATACTGATTTTGCTCATCACAAAATAAAATCCAAATGCACCGAAAGCAGATAATTGGATCGGCATTCAGAAATCCACTCATATATACAATCGAGTTTTTCGCTGCGTATTTGGTAGTATCATAATTTCTTGTCCAGCGTTTCGTTTTAAGCTTTTTTTCGCGGGAGGAGCCTTTTTCGATCCGTGCACCGATAATGCCGACCTCGCCTGGCATTCGCAATAATGTTGGCTACTTATTTCCGTTTTAACTGTACCTTATGTCATTAAGCCCAAGCCCAATACCCAAGCCTGAAAACTTTACAGATAAGGAAAAAAGTACAATTTTCCTTATCTGTAAAGTTTTCAGGCTTGTAGCGAAAATTCAAAACGCAAATTCAGTTATTATTTTTGTTATGAATACTAAAAGTATACTGAGTACCAGTAATGCAATTATTTGAATTAGCTACATCGCAACAATTTTCTTATATTTTCCCTTGAAAACCATTCAAAATACCGTATGTTAAAACTTAAATTAGCAATAAAATATATAATTCAATATTATACAGTCATTGTACGGTTACGTTAATTTTCAAGCCAATACCTTACCTTTTTACCCTTTCGATTACAGATATGAGTTCAATTGTTTGAAATTCCATTAAAGCAACAGTGGGGATAGTGTAAGTAATTACAACACACGCTGGAACAATGTACATATTTACATTGGAACCCGGCCCCGACTCAATAACATAATTCAAGCCAAATATTGGCGCGGACCATCAGATAAATCGTATTATCCGTAACGGCTATCAAGGGGAACTATCGCGCGGAAAACTGTTAAGCCTTTAAATACTAGTTGTAATCTCACCCACTTCCATAAAATAGCAGTAATTAATTTGTGACTCTGTTCCTCTAAACAAAACCTCGAAATAAACGTCATATTTATTTCTCAACATATATTTTATATATAAATGTACAAACTAAACTAAAACGTTTAAATTATGTAAATACTTAATAAGACGATTAAATAATTTTAAGTCTTGCTCTCTGCAGAAAAGGTTTTCAATATGGAAAAAAACTATAATTAGTAAAACGTACCTAAACAGAATATACTGTAACCTAAGAAAATAGCCAAAAAAAAAAACAAGTTAATAAAAAGTTAACCAAAGTTGAGAAAACACTATTATATTGTCCAAAGATGGATTTTTTAAAATAACAAGCTATCATTGATTCACTTAACAGTCAGTTACCTGTTAGGGCAGGTGATTTTACCTTAAATTATTACTTTACACTTATTACTAGAGAATAAGTGTAAAAATAATTTCATTTTTTTTATATATTTCTGTAGTGTCCCTAGAAATCCGAGTCAGTTTATATTGCAATACAATTAATTAATTCTGCTGAAGTCTCAAGACCATAACTCTATTTTACTATTTTATTTAAGTTTTTTTCCAGCGCAAAATGTATTAACATTGTTAATGCATAAAATAATATTGTATTTAAAACATGCAACACTTTTGCGTTCGCATGTACCAAAAGAATTTCTCGGTAAAGGGCAGGTTATCACGGTTTTGTTTCGAAATAAAGCTCTGAAGGCGAATTATGGAAATATTTTAATTTTGATCATTGCCTCCGTTATTTTGGTTTGTAATAACATTTTATGGGGCCAACAGCAAATAATTCCTGTGAAGTTATGACTAATGTCGTAATTGGGACAGATAAAACCTCATGGAAATATTTATCCGGTATCCTTAGATTTCGTGGTAAGTTTTATTCCAATTAAACCTAAATTGTCTGCATTGTATTCTGTTTTATGAATTATTCACAAAATCTAGCTCGAACTCTTAAAGGCTGGTTGTTTAACAAAATGGCCGATTTTAGAATACGATTTAAATGTAAAACTAACTACCAGCATATTTTGCGACTGAAAAATTGTTTCTTTTTAGTCGAGTAGTATATACATTTACAATGAATTACATTGTTGTATAAATAATCACCTCTTTAAATATTTGGTAATTTGCTTGTATTTATTTGTATTTATGAATTTCCGATAACTACAATAAACTTTATTGTATCAATTCGTACATTATGACAAGAGTCATATTTCTGTCACAAAAGTTCGTAAAACCGAAGCATACGCTTGTCCATGTAATGTAGTTTTTATGAACCAATAAATTCGATTTTATTTGCAAGTTTAATGTAAAATAAAACGTTATCAATTTTTTTAATGTTTACAGGTTTAATGACATTGCGTTTGTTTTTGATGTCCACGTAACCGGTTGCGAACTCGCAAACATTTTTAAAATCACAAGTTAACCAACGTTTAATGAGCGATTAAGAAAATATAACAGTTCACAAAATTCAGCTAATCTCATATTGAAATAAAATATTTTCATACATCAAATACACCTTCTTCCTTCTATACGTACAATACTTTTAGGTAAAATTTAATGCATAGAATAATATAACTGTTAGTATATTAACTAAAATCTTTGAAGAGAATTGGATGATATGCCACGACTAATAATAATACCTGAATAGACAAACATCGGAAAACTTAAGATTGTATTGTATTATTATGTATTTATTAATGGAATTATCAATTACATTTTGATGTCGTCTTCACTGAAACCGGTACCCAAAAGGCCATTCTGATAAAATAATATACGATTCCACATTGTTAAAGCGCAAAAATTCATCCAAAAATTCTTCCAAATCGAGCTAAATCTTATCTGTCAAGTCCACCCATCACTCAATGTCAACCGACGATCTCATTGTGGTATCGAAACGGCCGAGATTTTGCGAATTAAATCCAAAAACCGGTGACCAACTGTCGCCTTCACTTGCCCCCTAAAAACGAAACGGCTTTGTCTTTGCGACTGTCACACACTACGAAACTAACATACGATATCGTTATATACAAAATGGACCTTACTACGAATAACATTAAATTTAAAATTATTCGACGGCAATTTTAGATATTCCTCTTTGAGATGACGCATAAGTCGTATTCGTGTGCTGTACGTCGACTTTCGTCTGCCCCAAGCCTATTTATTGCCTTTTCTCAGAGTATACGACCGTATACATTAATAATTTATTCGCCTTGAGAATACAGATCAGGTTTTTAATTGTATCTAGACTTATGTTTTATTAGTAATTAGAGGAACAGTGGGCCACCGCGAATGAATCTTACGATCGTCAGCAAGACGAAGCAGAACTAACTAGACAATACCCGCCCGTATCATAACCAAGTGCAATATTATGTATATAACAAGTTCACCTGAATTTGATACTTTTGATACCAATTTTAATTCTGCTTTTTTTTAGTCGGGGTAAAAACGTTTAAATAATTTTGTTTGCTAGATAAGATGAAAATCGTTGATGTCAACGATTTTCATTGATTGATTTGATGATGATGAAAACTTATTTTGAATCTTTTAAAAAAAGGATGTCACGTTTTGTCTCTACAATTCGTAGATTTCTCAAATGTTTTTTTTGTATGTAGAGTAAAACTCTTAAAATATACTATGAACATTAAAATCTATAATTTCACATTTTAATGTCATGTTAATTATTTATTCATAAATAGTTAGAATCACGCGTAAGCAAAGTAGATAATATTATACTTTCAACTATAATAACTAGACAGGATACCTTCATAATAAAATTAAAATAAGCAAACCTAATTATACAAATACTCTTTTATAATGATGTTAATCCTTTTGAAGAAACTTGAAGTTTTACCCACATAAATAATGGACAAATTATAAATGACGTAGTTCTACTGTTTTAAATTGTTACACGGTACAAATTGCTTTGCGTAGGTTAAGCAACAATTTATAGAGCTGCTGCAACTTTAATAGATACTACTATTTTTTATATTATAAACCAAACACAAAGTAAAGTAGATTTTTTAAACATAATATATTTATTTAATCAAAGTATATACCATTTCTATCTATGTACTTTTGCCGTCTCATAGGTAGTTCATTGATTCCTTTACTAAAAAAACCATTCGGACAGGAATCAATAAAATCTTTAAAGGCGCTTTGGACTGCCCCATCGGAGTGGAATTTTTTCCCGTACAAGAAGTTATCCAAAATTCGAAAAAAAATGGTAATCTGTTGGAGCAAGGTCCGGGGAGTACGTTGGATGTCTTAGACATTTCAATTTAAGCTCTTTTAATTTGGTAGCCGTCTGTTGTGCAGTGTGTAGTCTAGCGTTGTCCTGAAGCAGCAGTGGCCTAGAGGGAATGACCAACCTCGGTTGTTTAGCAGCTAGCTTTTCTATCATGATTTGCAGTTGCTGGCAATAGACATCTGTCGTAATCGTCTGGCCAGATTTAAGAAAGCTGCAGTGAACGACACCGGCACTAGTTCACCAAACGCTCACAAGTAACTTTTTTTGTGTCAATTTTAGCCGGTTCAGCCATTGCGATGAGCGTTTGCGATTATCGGACAGGATCCACTTTTCATCACAGGTAATGATTCGATTTAAAATCCCTTCATTGTTTTGTACCGGTTGAGTAATGTAACGCAGCAGTCGACGCGCGTTTGTCGGTTTTCTGCACTCAATTCTCGGTTTCAAGCTTTCATGCTTTTTCACTTTCCCAATTTGCTTCAAGTGGATTAAAACAGTTTTATCACTAACACCGCAGCCTGCAGCTAACTCGGACTTGGTTTGCGATGGATCCGCTTCCACAATAGCCTTCAATTCTTCATTATCAACTTTGGTCTCTGGCCGACCACGGGGCTTGTTCTGTAGGTCGAAATTTCCAGAACGAAAACGTTGTAACCAAAAAAGCACTGTGTTTTCTTTTGCGACACCGCCGCCATACACATCATTAATCCTTCGAGCCGTTTCTGCAGCACTGGTGCCACGGTGGAACTCGTACTCGAAAATAATATGATATTTGAAGTTTTCCATTTCGTAAACAGAGTGACGCAAAGAAAAAACCAAAAGAGGAAAAAACAAATGAATTACGATTTTCGAAACACAAATGCATGAGTAAATAGCGGTATAAATTTGAAATTGTACTTCCTAACCAAAGAAGATTGATATTTGTGATCAAAGTGGCCAAGTACGACAAAACGCCAATTTCATATGTAAGGATTGTACGTGTATTGGATGTACATTTCGATCTTATTTATTACTATGACGATAAGGTCCAAAAGTGAAACACCGGGTTAACGGCGACTGTGCAGCGGTAACTTTTGGGAGTTTTTTGTAACTTCTGTGTAAAATACTAGATGTTGCCCGCGACTTCATACGCACAAAAGGTCCCGCCCGTTCCCGCAGAAACCGCACATTATGCAGCGATAGAAAGTGGCCTTTGTCCTTTCTCCTGGCCTACCCTATATCTGAGCCGAATTCAATCTAAAAATGCAATGCAAACAAACAAACATATTTCCTATACATAATATTGTAAGAGACTAGAGTACAGGTACTATTATATCCTCATAATATGTAATATAAAAAAAAACATATTTAAACGAAAACCTAAACTAGCAAGCATGTCGTAAGTCACTATTATTCCCTTACATCACCCAATCGTCGTAAACACGTAACGGTCGGGACTAATTTATCTTACACGGTACACATGTGACGCTAATGACGTGTGTTCACGTTCAGCGGGTAACAAGTCAAAACAAAGCTGCCTTCAATTAACCCGGGAGTCGGGGGCCGATAAATCACGAACATTCGAACGGTAGCCCGGGATCCCAACCCGGACGATAGCCCCGGGTCACCCGATACAATCGCATCGCGACATTCCCCGGACTTAATTGTGAGAGATTTAATTGACGCCATTTTAAAAAGACCCACTGACAAATGTCCGCCCAGTCGTTATTATCTGATTCGTTTTAAATTTCTGTTACGTTAGTGATTTTATTTTTTTACTGATTTCTCATATTTCAAATCTAAGCAACTTCTATAACTATCAAAAAAATATTTAAAAAATATATATATATATATATATATATATATTTATGTTTTTGTGTAGGATAATCTAAATTGTGGAAAAAGGATCTACCTAGGGATTTAGACTGAACAAATTCTAAAGACAGTTCTACCTTTTTCGTGATTGATTTCAATAATCGTTTTTAATTTAGTGGTAAACAGGCATTTTATTTAATGGTTTTTACTTGATGTAGCAAAAAGGTAATTCTAAATATTAAGCTCAAATATAATTTAAAGAATGTTACTATTTGCCTTTTTATATTTAATGATGCTATAAACGAGGTAATTATATGTACAAGACGAATATAGCGAATTATCGCACGTTCCGTTTCGCTATTATACGACACGGTTCTAAGAAATGTCCGATGTGAAGAAAATATATGCAAAAATACTATACCGATTATCGTACAAGAAGTTTTCCATGTGATTTTCACCGTCAGATCTGACACTTTTAAGGGCTCCGTAGTTCACATCTCAGAACCCTTATGGTTTCATCATGTCCATTGACATGATCATGTCCCCCTCTTACTTAGATAGCTTCCGACGGATGGCGTTATATCCAAAATCATGTCGTGACGCTTTCGTGACTCTCAACGCCGCTAAAGTATTTTCGCTTGAAAACTGCTTTAATAAACTGGCATAGTAACTATATCGGAGGATCATGTGTCCCCTTTATATAGAAGACACATTACAATTCCTTGTCTTTAGTAGGTTATCGCAGATTCTTGAAACCTGATAAATTCCACGTGTTCGAGTGTATTTTTTTTCAAATAGGACATATGGGTATGAAATAAGGGTTAAAAACAAGTTATAATAAGTATAGTGATTATTATTATTATTAGGGATAGTTAACGATTTTATAATCTGTAGTTTAAGAATGTATATTAAAATAATTAGTTCACAAGAACTGGAAGACACATAAAATCGCGTATAAAATTACTATCAAGCAATAGCCTTAATGAACCACTTGTAGATAATTTTAATTATACGGCATAACAAAATTATGCGAAAGTAATCTTTATGATTAGAATGAGTAGGTATGTTGTTCAACCAGTTGTTCAGTCATGTTTAAGGGTAGGAACAGAAATTATAAGTAGGTATCTACAATTTTAACCGACTTCCAAAAAAGGAGGCGGTTATAATTACGTTCAGCTGTATATATATATATTTCTTTTTTGTATGTTCAACGATTACACCGCCGTCTGTGGACCGATTTCATCAGAGTTTTGTGCACCGATATGTCTTGCAAAATTTCAATGTCTTTGAAATTTTGCTATTGCTAAAATTATATTCGTGATCATCATCATCACTATTAATGCTTACTGCTACATTTTTGCCGCTGACTACAACAGTTATAGATAATAATAATTATTTAATAATATAGTATCTAATCATTATCATCAATGGTGATTGTTTAGTAAGTCCGTAAATCTGTTATGCTTATTTGGGGTAAAACCACGGCCTCTCAGAAAACTGGCATGAAACAACATTTAAGTTTAGTTTGCCAAGAGAGTGAGAATAGCGGAGGCTTTTCTGTATTTATAACTTTCTTAAAATGTGTTCATAATAATATAGATAATAAATTTAACTAAAAAGAGAAAAAATATTATTTTTAAACGATAAATTAAAACCGACTTCCAAAGTAAAAATGCACAAAAAAGTATGAAATAAAACTTATTTTCTAAATGATTTCCCTTTTAATTTCGGCTAAAATTTTAACTAATTTTAAAATTTTAAGCCCAAACAGTATTCTACAATATTTATAGAACTTTGGAAATCGGTTTTAACTTTTTGTTTAAAAATAATTATTTATTTTCTTTGATGTACTTACAATCAATCAAAAGTCAATCAAACTGGATACAAAATATTGTCTTCAACATTATTGATTTCATTGCCTGATTGTAATTTGTGACCGTCAATACTCCTGAGTATTGACGGTCCTATCCTCGTCGTCAAAATATAGTAAAGGTTAATAAGAAAAAATAATAAAACCCACGAAGCATAGTTTCCCTATAAATATTATAAACTAGATGTTGCCCGAGACTACTAAGTCTCGGACTAGCGCGCAAAGATTAATTTTGCAGAAACCCTACATTTTTCCACGATAAAAAGTAGTGTATGTCCTTTCTCGTGGTCTCTGCCAAATTTCATCAAAATCGGTCCAGTAGTTTTGCAGCCTATTCAATGCAAACAAACAAACTATTTATGTTTATAATATTAGTATAGACTACCAACGTTCTATCTGTTCTGAGGCTTAAACGCGTTTTAATAGAGCAAAATAATGGAGTTTCGTTTAGCTCCTCCCGAGTTTGACCGATAACTTCGTTCCCGACGTTACAAGATACTCGAACCCGACGATAGCTCTACAGTACATAACTGGGGAATGCAAAGTAACATATTATAATATCTGGTTTCAGATTCCTTATTTATACAATGTTTCCTAAATGCTCTATTAAAACCAGTTCGTTTTAATTTTTTTAAATATGTCAAGACAAATATTAATCTCTTAGGTATTTTATTTGCATAAAAATGTATGAATGTTTTTATTGGTATCGATTATAATTTGGTTAAGGAGATTAGCTACAAATTAATATACCGAAGTGTTGTGAATTGATAGGTACTCGTATCTACTAAGAAAAAAAACGTAGTTTTTTACCAGTTGAAATTCTAATGATTTTAAGATATTATTATATTTTTGTTACATAATAATAACATCTATACACCAAGACGCTTTCACACCACGTCAATCTGGCCCCCTGCTAAGTATCCGTAGAACTTGTGTTACAGGTACCAGACACTGGGAAGTATGTACATTGTACTATAAACATATTTAACAAAGGGAAGTATATTAATTACCTTTATACCATATAATAATAATAAATATATACATGACTAATGAAGACTTTTGTTCCCTCGGCAGATTTCGAATCCGCGACCTACACCTTGAGTACCGAAGCACTAACCACTATAATGAAACAGAATATATATGACACAATGATATATATAGAACACAATGAAATTAAATATTTTTACTTTTATATGTCTCATAGTAGTTTTGTTTTAGGAATAGTGCATACTAATATTGTAGCAAACGTAGCTGGTTATGAGCTGCCTTTGCTATATTTATTGGTTCGTAGATTTTATGTTTCGCACTAAACAGCGAATGCAACAAAGTGATCCCATTCTAATAATATGTAATAACTATAAAATTATTCCAATACAAAACTACTCGGCGAAAGGTAGACGGTATCACGTATGCCCTGAATCTTATTTCTTTCCTACCGTCGATGCAATTTAAGCCTTATACCTGAATAATTAGGATTGAAATTGACACTCGCGTAATTCACCGTGAGGGCCGAATCGTCTATAGAAAAGTGAGTTTTAATATTGAATGGGTAGACGCGATTATCGAGCGCGGTGTCGAAATTGAGTATCATGTTTCGTTCTCACTTCGTCAGGTGTCGCTGTCGGCGTTGCTTTGTTTTTCTCACTTTTGTTCTACGGAGTGTGAACTCGACAAAAACACGAAAAGGAAGCGGGCGGCTCAGAGAATAAGGGTGTCTTTGAAAAATAAGAACCACTGAAAAGGTTCGCGAGTGTTTGGGTACGGTTCGAATGTCTTTTGTGTGGAAACGTCCTGGATTTAAGGTCATATTTATAATCATATTATCTATATTATTTGAGACATAAACACCTTGGCGGCGGTGTTCGGTTTCGGCAGGGTCGGATTTCGTCTGACAGATCGATAAAGGTCCGTTTCACGTCATAGGTAAGTTTATATAGGTACATTTTAGGACAAAATTTTAAATTATAAAATAAAGAGAAAGAATCTTTAAATAATAAATATTTGAATAGGCTCTACGTACTAATACTACTAATACAATACGCCTACACCCTTGAGCAATATAACATTACACAAATATATTTAATAATGCAATTACAGACCGCGTAAAATTCATACCACTTACGTATATTCTAAAATAGAATCGACACTTTATATATTCGATTCAGCGTAAATATAGATAAGCTAAAATAAACTTCATGTAAGTATATTTTTTTAAAACGATATGTCCTCGTGTAGTCCGAGTACTTTTAATTAAAGTTTTTTTATGTTAATTATAAGAATGTGCTAGCCGTCATCCATCATTAAGTTTATCAGCGCACAATATTATCCGATGGTGTGGCGATAACGCGATGTTAAATACAATACATTGTGACAGTCTCAACTTTGGACACTAGCCGAGACGGACGTACGGCCAGCAAAAGAATTTACAATGTATTAATGTTATATGCATAGGCGTATAGAAATAGATCATAATCAACGTGACATAATGTTAAGTGAATTATATAAATAAATCTTTCAGTTTTATCCTGCGTTTTAGATGTTTTATTTTTTGTTTTAACTTTTAGTGAAAATTCCATTATGTTGTATGATTACCAAGCGACAGATTCGAAATAGGAAAATATTTGTGTTACGTATTCTATTGTATCATGATTCATGAAACTCAATCTCAAACGTGTTATGGTTAATTACGTTTACGAGGGCAAAAACTTGAACGAAATAATTTTAAAGTTCAGTTATTGTAACAAGAATTGAATCTTGACTGGCAATAAGTAGTTTTTTTTTTTGCTGACAGTATTTGTTGTTACAGTGGTTATCCTAACGCACAGGTTTTAATCCAAATCTCGTGTAAGTATTTCAACACGGCCTTACTAGTTACGGCCTAGTCGACGGACGAACGATTCCACATCCATCTCGCTCTAATGTATAAAAATATATACGTTAAATAGAGAAAACAAATGTTCTTACAAGGGCGAAAGAACCGAATAGAATTTTTCAATTTAAATTTGATGCACACAATATTGCGTCAGGGTTTTGTTTTCGAAAACTAGAAAAAAATAATTACCTTATACCGTACAAAATGGGCTCGTTCTTACCTGTAACGAAAGTCGTTGTTTAGTATAACATGTTTCGAAAGGTTACGTTCTCTTTTTTTGGGTTCTGTAAAGACTCTGGTGCTTTGAATTCTATTGCAAGGGTAAAAACGAGACCCCATTACTAATCTCCACTGACCATCTTTCTGTCTATCTGTTTGTCTTTCACCAGGCTGTGACAGCTGAAATTTTTGGCAGATTTCTGTTGCCGCTATAACTACAAACTAAACTAAAAACAGGATAATCGATATTAGTAACGGCAACAGGTAGACGCTTGAAATTTTCCACGAATATTAAGTTGAAATTCACTTTCAAAAAAATAATAAATAATAAAGTTTTGATTTAGATTATGGTACGGAACCCTTTTTTAGCGAGTCCAACTCGCACTTAGCCGATTTTATTTTAAATTCTATACTAAGGTTCTACATTAGCAATTCTGTCTGTATGATGGTAGTGGATGAAGAATTTTAATATAAAACAACTAATCAATACGTGGACTCAAAAAGTACCTAACTTATTATTTTTAGATCATAAACTAAAGCAGCTTCATTATTAATCGATCAATTAAGATAAATGCAATATTACACGTTATAAATATACAAAATTGTTCATTAATTTAAAAAAATACAAGCAAAAGGCTATTCCTTTGAAAAGGATACTAATAACGATTAGTACCGGCTGGGTACCATCATATTAACTTAAGTAAATACTTAATACATGAAACTAGTTATAATAATGTAAACCTTAGTAAAACAGTAACTAGGCATAGTGGCAACATGCCTGAAGATGAATCGATTAATACCGTCATGGTGGAACAACTTCAGCTGACGAGAAGCCTCCGGAGCTATCTGGACCAGTCCGATTGGTCAATAAACACGTAACAGCCAAACAGGTTTCAGCATCTAATCGACAAATGTCCTAGCTAAGTCATGTTGGGCATAAACTTACTCGGTCTTATATTACTTCATATTAAAGGGAACTAATGTGGTATAAGATACCGTGACGTGGCGAAGTTACGCGCACACTACGCCGATGTAGAAGGAAAATAAACATTCAATAGTTTGATCGTCCTCATAGCGACGCACGACGACATACGGCATACACACAGTATGCCGTATGTCGTCGTGCGTCGCTTACGTGGTGTCGTGACTGCCGCGGGACGATCCGTTGACACACGTTCAAATTCACGTCACTGTAAAAATGTACGGTACCGACTTCTAAATTATGAAGATTGAGTAGAGAAATAGTTCAAATTTTAGACGAATTTAAAAGCGGAATTATATAGAAAATAAGTATTATTTCATACTTTTTTGTGAATTTTACTTTGGAAGTCGGTTTTAATTTTTTGTTTAAAAATTATATTATTTTTTTATATAATTTTTATTTTAGTTATATTATCATAAACACATTTTAAGAAAGATGTAAATTACTATAAGTGGTATGATGGCATATGCTTGCAGTTCTTTAAACAACGCCGATTTCCCCAAACATGTGTCTATAAGGACTCAGGAGTTCTGTTCAGTACTTTTGGATCCAGGGTAAACCTTGGTGCAAAATCTTACTTTTTGGTAGCATATTCTTGGACTACTTCAGAAAAAATCGAAATCAACATGTGTCCATATAAATTTCGAGGAGTTACCTTGATTCCTCATGGATCCCATCATCAGGTCACGACTTTGGTGAATACGGGACTAACTTGGGATTACATCAAAAAAGAATTTTCAAAATCGGTCCACAGACGGCAGAATTATCGTAGAACATACAAAAAAAAATATACAGCCGAATGTATAACCACATCCTTTTTTATAAGTCGGTTAGTAAAAAAGAGAAAATGACAAACGGATAGTGCAATGTTCGACTACTGTTTTAGTGCACACATAAATAAACATTTATTAGAACTAGTTCTTAAAACTTGTAAGTAATTTTGATTCCATTCTAATTTAGAATTTTTTTCCTAATCTAGTCCCAACTTTACTTTCTAAATTTTTCACTGCTGACTAATAATATAATTTACTTGTAATAACACCTAATCCTACAACAGCGATGACAAAGTAAGAAATAATTTTAAATAACAAGTGATTTATTTAGACAAGCCTAATAGAAAAATAAGGCGTCCATATTACCATTAGAAAGAGAAAAGTTTTGAACCACTATCTCTGTAGTAGCGTCACGAATTAGGAATGCTGTGCGCAACGCGCTGACACAATATATCAAACAGAAGAATACTATCAGATCGTCAGGGCGCTACTCATATTAATCAAAATATTTCAACATCAAATTATGAGAATTCTAAAGTCGTACTAAATGGAGACATATTGTTATACATAAATTGTAATTCAGCTTGACGACCTCTGTGGCTATGGTTGAGCGTGTTGGTGATCAAGCTGAGATCGCGGGTTCGAATCCCACCGAAGGGACAAAAAGTTTTTCTGTGTTCCTGGGTCATGGATATAACATGTATTAAATATGTATATAATAAAAAAGCGTGGGAATGTGGTGGCAAACCCCCAAAGGGAGATCTCCGGCCGAGCGAGGCGGTATGCTCGGTCAGGACGAAGCCTACTTGTATGCATTTCAAATGTTGTTGTGGCGCTAATTGGTCTGCCACAAAACTATCACATATACCTACATCACGTTTCCCGGTCCCAGTTACACGAGTTCTTCGAGTACTTAGCATGGGGCCAGATTGACTTGGCCGTGTGAAGCATCCATAGATATTATTATAAGTATATTAAATCTACAATGCATACTTAATAGAAACATCTGAACCCCGCTCAGACCGGAATGCAGCGATGCGCGGGGATGCATTTTAGAATATCCATTCAAAATTAAACTTTATTCACTACACGAAAAGATACATATTTCACTGTGACAATTCAGAACACATTGCATCACGTAGTGCTGGACCTCTCGACGTAGAGTGGTGCATCGCAACGCAGCGGTATATGCGCGCCGTCACCCGCGTGATGAGCGGCGCGACATAGCCCGACGCCGCGCGTCGCAGCTTGAGGTCGCCGCCCGCCGTATCCTATGTCAAAGAAACGTCATAACGAAACCAAAGAGGAGGTTTTTTATTGTCGGCACATAGATACACGTTCGGCTGCACGCGCGGCACCTCGCGTCGTGCTGCTGTCAAATGCGCTTTGCGGCTATGCGCTGCGCAGCGAACAGTCACCGGTTTCTTCAAGAATCGTAGCGTCGCGTCGCGCCTCGTTGCGGTGTTAACTGACCCTTAGACTTTCAATTTACTTTCAATGAATTATAAATTAATGTTGGTTTGACGTTTTTGATAAAATGGCATATGTTTTAACATATCGAGACTGCATCGAAACTGTATTAATGTAAGGTTTAATTAGCAGAATCGACATACTGGCAATTGGTACATTTGGTCATCTGTCGTATCTCTAATTTATAGCTATTATATAAGTTTTACCGATTTAGATTAATTTTAATAGTGACATAATATTAAAACCTAGTTTAAATTATTATTAATATTACTCACAGTACATTTTGCTGCGTATAATAAATAACCTCGAGTAAGGTATCTTAATACAATGTAATCGTGATTTTCGTCTATTAACTCAATCACTTGTAATAAACAATAGCAAATTACCTTTATTTAGGGCTGTCTTAAAGTAAGTATTTATATAGTACTAAATCTAATTAAATGAAAATTTAATTAAAATAATAACTAAGTCGTTTTTTTTTCAATGGTGTCAGTTAATATGTACGTTGTACAAATACTTGAAATGGTGCTATGATATTTATTGTAATTCCTAATTAACTGGGTTTAACGTAACGATAAGTAAGTACCTAATGTCCCTCGGCAATTATCGTTTTTCTATGGAAATGACTGACGATGTATGAAAAACGACGATTCCCGAAATATCGTGTAAAAACAGCTCCAAGTATAATTAGGTACAATAAAGTATCATCAAAAAAATATATATTTCACAACAAAATATATATTTCACAACAAAAAGAAATAAACTTCATATAATACCTTTAATACAATAGTATTAAGTAGCCTCCGTGGTCCAGGGGTTAGAGCTTGGCTCTCGGCTCGGAGGTCGTGGGTTCGATTCCCGCATTGGAACATCAAAAATTGTTGTTTCCAAGTTTGGTAAGGACAATTCAGGCTGATCACCTGATTGTCTGACAAGAAAGATGATCCATGCGTCGGATGAGCATGTAATAAGTCGGCTGCGCCTGATCTCTCGCCAGTCGTGTCGGTCTGTCCGTCCCACTGGGCTTCGAGAGTAAAGGAAGAGAGAGTGCTTTTGTGTACTGCGCCCACACTTGGGCATTATAAAATAACTCCTGCGTAGCTGGCCTGGTTTCAATGAAACCAGCCACCGTCACCGAAATCGGTGTGGGGAGCTATTTTATTAAAGGTATTAAGGATAACCTAAAATTAAACCAAGCAAGTACTAGACCAGTTACTATTTTTATAATTTGGCAACCCTGGCATTCGCGATTCGTGTTGTTTCTTGCCGTTTAGTTTGAATAAAACATTGGTGTAGGAACATTGGATTTAATATTCCTATGGACACAGGAACATAAAATTTTACGAGCTAAACAGCCATATCAACACGTACAGACTGATGTAAATTGCCGAATAATAATAATAATTGGTGACACGAAAGTCGGAAAATATTCAGAATATCAAAAAATAACAATAAACCAATGGAAATCCATTGGGACATGCTGGATAACTTCTTCTTTAGAGTTGCAAGTCGGAAGTTGTAGAGTTCCCACCAATATCAGAAATGTCTCTGGAATTGCTAGTAACTTTTCAAGCTGGGAACCATCGGGTTAAGAATATGCTCGTTTTCGGGACCTAGTATTTGAGAACATAAAAAGTGAAGAAACTCGCAATAGAAAATACATATTATAATACTTATACGGTGTATTTTAAACAAAAATAGATATTCAAGGAGCATGATCAGTATTCGATTCTCGTTTCAAAAATATACATAACATGTGACCTTAAATTTTGACCAGATTATCGTTTATCCCATAAAATAATTAATATCGATTCGTAGCCGCGCGGCGAGCGCGTCACCTTCACAACCGGCGCGGCGTATCGCAGTACGAGGTCCTTACTTGATGAGAGTTGTGAGGAAATGGTTATCATGTTATTTTTCTGAAAATTACAAAATTAAAAGATTTATGCTTACTGTCATTACCAACGTGACATTGTAGCATAATGTTGGGTAAAATATTACATTCGGATAAAAATACACTCTGCGTAGTTACTATAAAAAAATATTTATTACACTTCATATTACACCGAACACCGTTTCATACGCTTGTAAGCCTGAGAATTCATTGACATTCCAAAAGATACAGCGTGAACTGTGGAGTGAAGCGGGCAAGTCAGACAGAACAAGCGAAGGATGCTGCGTCCTGGGGGCTTGTTAGTTCTGTACTCGCACGCATAACTCAAATGTAATGGTACGGGTTATTTAGAACGCCTCAAATGCATTTGATGCATTTAAGAATAATTTACTAAATTATTCTATCTATAGAATACTAGTAAGCTAGTAAGCTTACTAGTATTCTATAATACTAGCAGATAATAAAAAAAAAGATACTGTAAATAATACACAATAAACAAAAAGTTCGTATAAACGCTTCAATAGAATAATCCTAGTTCTTAAAGCAAATATTTGGAAGAAAAAGCTTTCGTACCTAAAAAATATGTGCAGGGGAATGTTAGTAAGACAAGATAGGTAAAAATAATGTATAAAAATATTTACATAAAAGACGTTGGGCGTTTAAACGTTCCCAAAGTCACGACCACAAACCAAAATACTAGGTATTATATTGTGAAATTTTCAATTACATTTCATTTTCCGTAATTATTTTAATTCGGATACATTGAGAAGTAGAGATAGTCAATAAAATGTCATACTTTTTATGAATATTCGTTGAAATGAGTTAAAATATCACTGAATTTACCTCACCTTCTGCAGATATGCGACCCATGCCGTTGAAATCTAGGTGTGATTACGGTTATATCTAACTTAATTTTATCTTTGGTCGACGTGTAAAACTGTTCCATAGTAAAATTCCCAATGTCCTTTGTAAGTTGAAAACTGCACTAACGTAAAATAGAGTAAGAAATTTTATGTGTACCGAACGTTCGCGGATTGTTCCAGTCGGAGATTAAAACACATCCGATAAAGTTCTAAATACGATGTGCTGACAACTCGCGTCTTCTGCGCCACACATAGTCAAGACGTTTATGGAACGATAGTTCAGTTAAGTTTCTTTACATAACATTATTTATTTTGCCAGTAACAAAGAGTCTTCCGACAACTCTTTATCGTTACAAAAATAAATATTCATGGAGCGTAATCAGGATTCGATTCTTGTTCCAAAAACATTATACTTATATAACATGTGGTCTTAAATTTTGACCAGATTATCCTATAAAATACTTAAATTCTATTCATAACTCGCGGCCGATACAGCGCGCCTGACGTATGACCATTAAAGCCGGCGCGTTGACCGGAGTGTTTCCACTTTCCATGCGTAGTGCAACTTACCAGGAAATGTTAATCACGTTATTTTTCTGTAAGTTGTGAACATTTCTAATTATGCATACTGTCATTTTTTAAGTAATATTGTAACCTAATATTGGGTTAAATATTTTATTCGGATAAAAATACACCTGTATAATTGTGAAGTTCCAACATTTCATAATCTTATCTTTAATTATAATAACGTTTCTTGGATTTTCATCTGCAACAATATTCGTTTATTAGGATTAATAGGATTTAGATGAAGGACTACTTTTCTTTATTAAGGCAATTTGGTCTTTGGCTTTCGTGGTCTACAGCTCTATGTGTATCGCAAGAGCCTAAGTGGTATCATAACACATTGAAAATAATAACAAGTCAAGCTTCGTGCAAAACTGGTATGAAAGTACAAAATTATTCCACGACGAAGATATTCGACAAACTTAACGTCCGTGTGTATTATTTACATCCTTGATACCCAAGAGATCTAAAAAGTCACAGATCCCATTGGATACCGAGATATAGTCACAATGGTTGTCGTTTAAAAGACAAAACCTTGTTATTTGGACGTCTAAAGTCTCTCTCAGACTAAACTTTGTTTATAGACCTTCACACGTGGAGATACGGGCAGATAATATATTAAAACAAATAAATAAATTGTTACGGCGGCTTTTCTTCGCTTTTTAAACGAGCACTTATCTCACGTAAACTATTTGCTAAGTATTAAAGGACAACGCCAGTATTAAAAGTCAGCGCAAGTAGGTATGGGAATAGGTTATTTTCTTTGAAAGTAAATTTTTATTTTTCATTTTTGATGTGTAACACCTTTCCTCTCGCTTTCTTGCAATTTGTGGGAGTGATTTCGTGAAATGGGACGGAAGTGTGTAACAGAAAGTCGCGGAAGCACGCGCTACTTGGTTTGACGAATGAGCACGTGGTGGTAGAGTTGGCTGACAGATTCGAATAAAATATTTCAGTATTTAGATTTTTTTAATTTTGACGTTGATTTATGTCACTGCATAATGGAAAAGTTTCCGTTTTTTTTATCATATTAAAAAATCGTACTAAGCATTTTGTTTTTTTTATATTTTCATAAAATGTTACACAATATCACAGTACTGTAAGGCTCGTTCGTTTTTTATTAAATATACATATAACTCTCAATTTTCACCATTCTAACAGCAACCCCCTTTTATAATAGCGATATTCGTAGTGTATGACCTTCAACCCACTGAGGCATCACGTACTACACCGACTACCCCTAGGTAGTAGGTGTAGGTGGTAAGGTGTAAGACCTACACCTACACTGTGGGTTGTAGGTGTACTGGTGTAGGTAGATGTAGAAGAAGTAGTTTTAGGTTGTAGATGTAGGTGTCGGTGTAGAAACTGCAGGTGTTGTGTCATTACAGCGTATGTTGGGTACAGCTAGTATAACTATATATTGATAACTTAGAACAGTATTTGTGATGTAACCGGAAAAATATTTAGGTACATTTTAGGGTCTTTCACCTGAAATATATTCATTATGTTCTTATATTTTTTTTAATGATAGGTTTATAGTTTAAATGGTCACTGGACGGCAGTTTGGTAACGTGCGACCTCTAAATTTTAGCTAAACAAAACGATAACCTATCACACAATTTAAATTTTATGACTGTAATTTATTAGAGATTATTAATTTTTTTGACTATTTAAATAAAACGGCTAAGTGACAGTCGGACTCGCGAATGGAGGGTTCCGTACCATGATACCAATATTTGACATGTTTACTTAATACTTTGTTATTTTTGTACGAAGTTTTCCAAGTAAGAGCATTTTACAAGTTAGGCATCTATAACTCTTAAACTTACAAAATTACAGAAAGCCGTTATAGTTTTCCTTTAAAGTTTTTCAGATGGACTACCAGCATGAATTTTAAAACACATTTTACACATATCCATGAAAAGTTTCATCTTTCTAGCACTAATCGTTTGAACGGTAAGCCGAAGACGGACGGACGGACACAACGAAACCATAAGGGTTCCGAGACGTAAACTACGAAACGTAAAACCTACGGAGTTATAAGCTCTCATATATCTCGTACTAACAGGTTACCACCGGATACAAACATAGAAATATAATCTAAAATTATGTTTACATTTTAGACAGACAGGTTACCTACTCCATGTGAACGAAGTCGCGGTCAATAGTATAATGTAGAACCGCATAAATCTAATTTATTTAAATGATGCCACACATTATAAATAGCACGCTAAATTATTACTGTAATAATGTAGATATCACCTTTGATTGTTCATAAAATTATTATTATTATTATATTAGCATAATAAATTTTTATAACTTCATAATATATTATTGAGTTTATGTTTTGTAAAATTCAATCTGAAGGTTTCCAGCCTTGAGATATAATTCGAAGGTCTAAGTAATTTATTAAACATTCTACGAACCAGTTCTTTAATAGCTAAAGTATATTATCATTTTAATATAATTTTATTGTACTCACTGGATACGTTTTATTAATAAATACGTTATACTGTGTTATTTATATGTTTATTCTTTCTTCAACTTCACGTTATCTTTTTTATACTTTGAACTTACATGACGAGCAAAATAATATATGTAATCAGAACCTCGGAAACGGCTGCAAGTATTTCCATGTAATTTAGTACGCAGGGGATTTTGGGTAGAAAAATCGATGTAGCTAGGCTAGGTCTTATCCATAAGAAACCGCGCATTTTAAGTTATATAAGGTTGTTCTTTCGTCGTGAAACAATATATCAATATATTTGGGTGTATAAATGTCAGCCTGCGTTGTTGGCGAATTGATATCTTGAGTTTGAATCCCGGTCAGACGATGACGATTTTTGTGATTTTTTAATTTTTTTTTAAACATTATATACTAGAACTTTGAGCAAAAGCTCGATTACCCAGGTGCTAATTATTATGCTACATCGTCAAGAAACGAGTATCAAATTATCATTTTGTTGCATTATATTCTTGACAAATTTAATATCATTCATGTTTCACAAAACTTGTAAAATTGTGTAGAATAGAACTCCGTAAAGTTTATATCCCTGAGTCGAACAATGTAGTGTAATAATAATGAGTTTTAGCGAAGCGATTGTTAACATACAGTGTTTGTTACACCTCCAGCAAATAGCATTTATTTCAAAGTCCACACAAAATTAGTTCCTATAATTAATTTGTTGCCAGCACTTTAAGTGTGGCAACATCGTTGCAACACCGAACAAAGCAACACATTAAAACTCTGACCACCTTCGAGCGAAATTTTCCGGGCTTATACTTAAAATGATGGTAAAATTTTATTACTAAGTCTAAAGACTGAGTTACTAGTTATTGTTAGTGTTGGACTACAAAAGTGCGAAGGTAAAATAAGACAATTTTTAGTTGACGCTTCTCGTGTTGTGTTCGAAGGCTTTTTCCGTTTTGAAATTGAAATGCTCTCGCCGTTTTAATGGTGATAGTGGTCTTTCTTAACACGTAATTTGAGTTGTGTTGTTGTTACACCGGCTATACATTGTAGATCTCTCTTGTGGTGTAATGGCATAATCTTGTCCTTTATTTTTATGTCGAAACCAGCATTTTCGCGCGACTTCGTCCATATGGATCCCCATTGCAACCCCGTGGGTTGTGTATTTCGAAAAACCATTTTAACAGATTACTGCGTCATAATAAATACAAACTTTCGACCCCCATTTCACCCCTTTAGGAGACAAATTAAATAATATAACCTTTATTTTACACCCTCACAGGGTCCATTCTAACAAACCCTAAAATATCTATTTAATTAAATGCATATAAGAGCATGAATCTCAATCAGCGGGTGCAGATTTTAAAATTTCCCATTCAAATTTTCAACCCATGTTTCACCCCTAAAAGGTTGGAATTTTTCTAAATCCCTTCCTAGTGCGCGTCTACATTGTAAATTTTAAAAAATCTAAGTTTCCAATTCCTAAATAACGAGTAACTTTCCGGATAAATCGACAACATCAAAAATATGTCAAAGGAATTGTTATGCATTATTTACGTATAAACCGCCCCAGAACATTCGCAATAGCCCACCTATTTTATTTATTTATTAAATCCATTACCGAACTTGCCTCGAGGAGCATTATGTGTTTTCACGTTTATTTGGTATCGCCAATTAGTACGATCATAAAAACGCCTGCCCGTTACGGGAGGTATACGTAAAACACACGTCACGATATTGTGGCGATCGTGTGCTCATTTATAAGATTCAACTTTCAACCGTATTTCAACACAGACATATACTGCTAGAATTGAACATAGATTTTAAAGAAGCAGATGCCTTTTAGTAAAGAATTTGAAATTTTAAAGCAGAGGATTTAGTATTGAATTAAGACAATATATTGTTTATGTGATTTCTAGTATGTTGGAAATTAATCTCTTAAGTTTTTACATAGTACTGTGTTAAATAAAAATGTACAGTGTACTGTATGTGTTTAGTTGTATCGTGTTTCACAAAAATTTAATACAGCAAGTGAACATTCTAGCGTGTCCGATCCGCAGCAAAATTGTCTTCATGATTCATATTATAAGATGAGAGGTAGCAGTTGATTAGGAATTCACGGAAAAGCCTACAAAGTAATACTGAGAAAGGTGGAAATGAGTAATAATTTGCAAATCACCTGATAATGAAACAAAAACTCTACCGCGCTTCCAGTAGAAATAAAAACTGGCCAAGTGCGTGTCCCGCCACACATACAAAAGGGTTCCGTAGTCACCCATTTATGATTTTATTTTTTAATAATATATTTCATGTTCACTTATTAATTTCGTTAGTTTTGTACGAAAGTTGCTAAGTAAGCACATTTTATAATTTATGCTTCTGTAACTCCTAAACTAAGTAAAATTATCTAAGTCAACATAGTTTTCCTTCAAAGTTCATCACATGGACTTTCATTATTAGTTTATTCAGATTTTTCGGGCCAGCCGTTTAGCTTTTAAAGGTGACTCGGTGGGAACGCCCGAGGTACCTACCTCAAAAATTTATTTAGCACTTTGTCGACGTGGTAAATACTGTTTGTATCCATGCGAAACTTCACCTTTATAGTACTAACCATTTAGAAGGTGAGGACGGACGGACGATTGGACGGACATGACAAAACTATAAGAGTTCCAAGACGTGAACCTACGGAACCCTAAAAAGGGCGACAAAGTTTCGCTTAAAGTAATAAAAAAACTTAAATACGGAATGTGTTCCAAAGAAAAACAAAACTGCATGCATACCCTCTAAATAATTATTACAGATGAATTATTAACGAAGATTTGTCAATAAATACTTAGAATAGAAATACGGGTGATCATAATTGGATCGCGAGGAATCTTACTCTATATACCGATTGTAGGGCTGTCAACTTTCATAAAAGTAATTAAGTAACTAAATAAACTTATATTTCGCACATGATATGCGTTGTTGACTGTATTTTTACACTGTCGAGTTTCAAATCACAACAATGCTACGTAGTTTTCACTTCAAAAGTACTTCAAAGAACGATATTTACGTGGGACAAACTATTATCTATATATAATATAAATAAATGTTTACTATCACAAATATATGTTGTGTTAATAATAAAATTATTCGTGTTAGTAATTTATTTAACAACAATATAATAATAATCTTGTATCAGCCCTACCGGCCGCGGCGCCCGAGGCGTTTGCACTGGCCCTGAAACAAAGCGTCGATCCCATTTGTAAATAATCAGGAGTACTATCGAGTCGCCTATTAATATACAATATCATCTATTGTATTGTAATGTTGTTAGCGCATATCGTGCCGAAGCTTTGTCTTGAACGGGAACTTGTCAACGGGAAGTTTTTGCCTCTTTCCCAACCACACACGAACATTTCGCATTGAACGTTTGATGTCCACAATTTACGTGTTATTTACTTACAAATTCAGCGTCACTCACGCTCATTTTCTATCTATCCATAAACTTTTAAAATTTTACAATTTGCATTTTAACTTCAAAGCTAGCTCGTGTGTAAGGTGTAGCAATCGCAATGACCGCTAGAGCTTATCTATGTATTATATATATAAAAGGCAACCAAATCCAAACCATTAAGGCTAGAAATTTGAAATTATGCACACGTATTTCTCATATGACGTAGGCACCCGCTAAGAAAGGATTTTTCGAAATTCAACCCCCAAGGGGGTAAAATAGGTGGTAAAAGTTTGTCTGTAATAAACCGGCTAAGTCGAGTTGGACTCGCGTCAAAAAAATCTCGCTTGTTGTATACCATACGAGTACAACAAACGAGATTTCTTTTAGCGCCACTTAAATATATATTTTATTTTGTTTTTAGTACAGGCAGACAGACAGAAAGCGAAGTCTAGTTATACGGAACCTTTGGCTACGGAACCCTAAAAAGCTATGAATATATTTTTTCTATCTTTTTCACGTTAATCGTACACCAACAAAAACGCAACTATTTCTAAGCCAAAGTGTGTAGCAGCCCTTATATCGATTAGGAAGCATTCTGTCCTCATGGCACCTTACCCCGCCGGTAACGGTACAGTCAATTTATGACGGTGTATCTGCAGCATCGCTAATTGGTGCGTGCTGGTAGGTGCTAAATGCTCAGATCTCAGGTACATGCCTGAAATATCGCGAAAGTGTTCTGCGAATATGTAAAGGTGCAATGCCATAAATATGCTCTTTGTGAAACCGAGCTTAGAATTATGAAAATCCTTCAAAAAGAGTAAGTTTAAAGTGTTAGTTTCTCCCTCTTTTACTTTCCGCATCAGTTTGCTTTTTAAGTTTGGCAAGGTAAATTAATATGAGTTAGAGCTTTAGCTTTGCTTGGTGTTTTAGTAAAACGATAAAATAATTGAAATAAAGAAAAAAAAATCTTACCGCAATTCGAACCCACCACATTCCGAATTGCCAAACAGTGAAAAATTTATACGTAGGTACGCATACCAAGCTGCCAATCAGACTGACGTAAGAGAGTCGAAATTATTGATATTATATTGTTGCACGACGAAATAAAAAAAACATATATTGCTTAAAAATGCGCAGGGATAAGACCTGGCTATATCAACTTTGCGCCCCCAAAACTCCCTGCATACTAAATTTAATGGTAATACCTGTAGCCGTTGTCGAGATACCGATTATATATGTATATACAAGATCGTCTCGTTTAAAGTATAAGATTATATAGCATTAATAAATACTTAATTATGTGCCAGTAAACAATAATACTATTTATTATTGATCGTATGTTATTAGCTCCTTGTTTGACAGTACAACATTACTGATTCTGTATAAATAAACTCTGCATATACATCTTCCCCGTATCATTAGAACAAACCAAAAATTAGAAATGTATAATTAAAAGTTCCCTAATAAGAGCCGACCACCCTTTGCACATTCTTAGAAGGGAACAAAGGGTCTATAACGCCGAGGGCTAATGTTAGACAGTTGGCAACTGGCAACTTAATATTATATGCAGTGTAGCAATATTGCAGGCGTGAGCTTTCCTTTACGTTTTAACTATGCATTCGGTCCTACAATATTTTCTTCGTCCTTCTCAAATTTAAAGAGAGAAGATGAAAATATGATTCTCATGACATTTTTTCTTTATAATACAAAGCAGTATTCACAACTAATTCTTATAAAACCCATTGAATTCGCAGCAAAGGGTTTTTCCCTGGGGACATGTAACACTTTTCGCATTTTCACCCGTATATCTGTTTGACTTGGACGGAAAGTGACAGACCAGGCCGCATTATTTGACACATCGACTTACGTCATAGTCTCTAGGTGGCGCTAAGTAAACAAACTTATGTTCATGTCCTTATTATTTTTATAGATTCATACTGAATAGTAAAAGTAACTTAGATAATATTTGCAAGTTAAAAATAATGACCTTTAAATTCAATACATAGTCACAAAGGCATTTCAATTGTTTGATTCAATTTACTCCTTCAGTTTTGAGTGTTCCGGTTACGGTGCACTTATTTTTACACGGCTTTGTTTTCCAGTAACACTCGTGGTTAACATTAGATTACCTGTATTCTATTGTTACTATAACTAACTCCGCTTATTAGATCCGTAAAGGAATCGGCACCGTTCACCGAGAATAACAAATGAACATCAACCATGAAGTGAAAAAATTAATACCGCATGCAAGCTATACCGTGTGTGGTACAGGAACAAGAGAATGGTGGTTGTGTAAATCAAATCATAGTATTAACTTTCACAATTAATGTTTCTATAACTCTAATGTACCCATAGATATATAAATGTTGAGTCTCTTCATTAGATTGCTTTGAGACACAACACTTTAGCTACTAGAAATTAATTAAATTACTAGAGACAAGTACTATGTATAATAAAGCTACGGCGAAAATACTTTTGGTGTCATTAGGACCTATCATGCTAGGTTTATGTTAAATAGATGAATTTTATTGAACTGAATACTTACCCAGTGTCCAGTATTTCTATTAGTAAAAGAAAACTACTGATTAGGTGAATGCGACCATTATACAGCTTTGACATGTATCATGAAGATTAGAAGAAAGACGCTCCTTACATTACGCTTGTAGAACTTGGACCAGACGGCAAGACCGCAGACTAAAAGTCCGATGCACCGCAGCCTTCATTCGAAATAATACTGTACAATTGCTCGCGCACCACAAATAGCCTCCGAAATTGTTTCTCCATTTACAATGTTGCCTTCATTTTTTTAATATTCATTACTGCTTTCCATTAGGCATCGACTTTGGGTTTAATTAAATTTGTCTATATATATATATGTACTATTATTTGTTTGATTGCCTTGAATAGGCTCCAAAACTACTGGACCTATTTTAATGAAATTTGGCAAAGGTATAGTAGCGTAGATCACGGGGAAGGACATAGGCTACTTTTTATTGCGTCAAAGTGTACGGTTTTCGCGGAATTTCCTTTAGCGCGCACGAAGTCGCGGGCAATATCTCGTTTTAGATATAATTAATGTTTATTATATATAACACCAAATTATTTTTATCGGATTATTTTTATTGGAATACAAAAAAAAAACTTCCGAAATGTTTTCAACAATATGCGTGAATAAGTAACATTTAAAAATAATAATAAAAACAATTTTTACTAGAAACCTTTCCTCATATTATGTAAGTATATATTATAAGTGCAAAAGCGTCCATTTGTATCGATACACCACGACACGTCACTAGTTCGTAACAAATCAGTAATGCAATTTGAACAACACACGTCACATTTAAACTAAGAACACAATAAAGTCATTAAAACGTTTACACACCCGCCGCTTGTTCGACAGCGACGTGGCCAATTAAAATGAACTAGTGTTGGGCCAATCGGAATATCGATAAAAAGCGTCGCGTCTGCATGACATAAATACGATGCGACTGCCGTGAAGGTATTACTAAGTTTCCCTTTTAAATCCTCTTCTATAGTGTCAAGTTACCGGTTTGAAAAAAAAACCAAAACTTATATCAGCAATTACTATATATTATATACGTACTGTGAAAAGGGATAAACAGATGCCTCCCAGGATAAAACCGAGTCAGGACGCTAAGAGCCGATAATTACCTTTTGAACTTGTATAGGCAAATGTACGTTATTGAAGCCGGCTCGATGACTTTAATCTTGTATCAGTGTTAATGTGATCGAGAATAACTAGAGTCAATTAAAAAAAATACAGTTAACTTACTCGTTTTAACGATCCCTACGAATAAACATTTTTTTTTTTAATATATGGACGCTTCACACCACGTCAATCTGTTCCCGTGGTAAGTTCTCGAAGAACTTGTGTCACGGGTACCAGAAAACGGAAATATATTTAATACTTTTTATACTATACATATTTTTAAGATTTTTATCATATTATACACATATTTAATACACATCCATGACCCAGGAACACAGAAAAACTTTTTGTTCCTCCGGCGGGATTCGAATGTGAAATTTCGCTGGCGAATTAGATTGCGCGGCTTGTCCAGTATTTTTATTGAGCTGACCATAATTCATGATCACGCTGCAGTTAATCTAGACGAGCAAGTGCTCGTCTAGATTAGTAAGTACTTACTTATATAACTAGTACCTCTCGCAGTCACTAGTCGCATTACCTACTAGGTATTCAGCAATTACAAAATAGAATATCTAATACTAGCTAATGCCCGCGACTCCGCCCGCGCAAATACAGTATTCCACCGGAAGGCTGTACTTGTAGACATAAAAAGTAGATAAAAAGTATTTAGAGATAAAAAGTAGCCTATGTATTATTCCAGAGCTTAATCTACTACCATACTAAATTTCATCAAAATCCGTTCAGTTGCTTTTGCGTGAAAGAGTTACAAACATCCATCCATCCATTCTCGCAAACTTTCACATTTGTAACAGTAGTAGGATTATGGACTAACCTTAAATTGATCCTAACGTTTCACTCGTTTATTTATGCTGACGAAAACTTTTGGTTTAATTATAAGAAAGTGAAAGTCGAAATCGAAATAATTGAAAAAGTAATTAAAATAGCGGTACAGATAGAAGATACATTAAAATAATGATCAGAACTCATTTCTGTTTTCACTTTACAATTTTTTAATAATCTCGACTAAACATAAAACTAGGCAAAATATGTATAATGCTATCAACTAAGGGTTTTTGAAAGTACCTACTGTGTTTCTGAAGTACATAATAATTGTAACACATTTTTTTTTTTGTTTTTGAAGTTAAACTTGATTGAAAAATTATATTATCTTATTATGTAACATAATATGATTATCATCATATTATCGTTGTAATTTATACGACAGACCTTGAAAACCGATCAAACGTTCAATAAAATATTAAACTGCATAAAAATAGCTTGGAGGAAAATCGCACAAAATGACCTAATACATTATGTATGATAAATGTATTTAAATATTTTTTTAATAAACGATCATGGAATCGTCAATAAAAATTATAAATGGAGCAGTTTTGACATAAAAAAAATAAAAAAACTTATTTTACTAAAACGTAAGAGGAAAACTAGTTTTATGTTCTATTATTTTACGGAAATATTTCATACATATTATAATAGATGACAGTCAAAATAATAAGTAACAAAATGTAAGAAATTGGAATCTCACTAGTCCCCGACAATATCAAAAATATAAATACACACACATAGGTATGGGTATAGTTATATATATGTATATAGTATGGGTAAGTTTAGGTTAGGATAGGTATTATTTTTTTTTTAGAAATTATGTTTGGTTCGGTGAATTCACTTCACCAATTAATATAAAAATTATTTGTGACTTTTCAGAGAACGCAAAATTTACTTCAGGTGTTTGAGAAATTACTTTAAGGACGATTTTACGAAAAGTTGTTTGTCAGGTTTCCAAGTATAGAGAGCAAGGATATTAGAAATGTTTTGCGTATTAAATCCAGACAGTAACCAAATTAAATAAACCTTATTGTCACGAGCTTCGGGCATTGTTTTTTTTTATTTCTATAGAAAAACTTACAGTTAAACATAACTTTGTAGCAATAAAATTGAAACAGATAGCCATTGATAAGTTCCTACAGATATGTAACAAATATTAAGATGAGTGCTAGCTTTATACAAAAGAAAAAGAAAAAGGGAATGAAATAATCAACGAAAAAACTAACAAAAATATTCGAGAAAAATTTAATCAAACCTTTGGATCACTGAACTGATCACACATACCTAATTGATTATAATTAACAGAAATATAAGAAGATTCAATCAAGAAAACATCTGCATTAGAGTGATCGCGTAGGAAATCGTTAAATTGTGTGGTAGACCTACAGATAAACGAATTGCGACGGTAATTAGTATTATAGGGTGGGATGTAAAGTGGGACAAAAGTGCGAAAGAATCTAGAGGGTACATTTATTTTAATTTTATTGTGTAAATCGGGGGAGTCTATGACATTTTTAATAATTTTATTCCAGTAGATCAAATCTGAGATGATTAGACGGCGCTAACAAACAAACACACAATAACAAATTGTTGTATGTATTTGTTGCAGACTTTTTAAGCTTTTTCCAAATCAATCTTTGGGTATTTTTAATCAACCAAAATTCTGCTCTTATGTAGCTTAGCTTACCTAAGAGTAGAAATATTTTCCTAAACACGACCTCTTTTTGTAAACTTTTGGTGGAAAATCATAATGTTTTACAATAATTTTAAACCGATTTTTACATAAAGAAGTACATACTCCGTTTGTGGTAATTGTTAGATTTGTAGTATTTGGTTTCATTTGGTCGCAGAATGTACCGAAAAATAGCCAATACATGTCAAATTCGTACACGCGCCCTTAACTGTTTTTAATGGGATCGTTAGCGCCACAATCAAACAAAGAACCAAACCACCTTACATTCTTAGCAAAAGCGTAACATAGACAAAGCTTTAGCCGTCTGCTCAATAATTCATATCTGTTACGTGCGAAGACTCCGCTTTAACACCTCAACAGACCAAACAAACAAACACTTCATTACTATTCACGCCGCGACATGTAAAACAAAAAGACATTTTTGTTACTTTTGTTTCAGGTTCAAAGACCATTACAAACTTTTTGTGTCACTTTTTTGATTCATGATATTTGAAAGATTTTTTTTCTTAACACTTCCTTATTGGAAACCATTAGGTACTGTAGTAATTTCACAAATAACTACACAAAATTACTGAGCATTAAAAACCTTTATACCTAAGCTAAGTAATAAGTATATACCTATATATAAGAAACACCATTGAAAATAAATAATAAGTCGCGGAGTTGAAATGCAGTAGCTGCGGCGTTATATTTCAATTCATTAGCATCCATTTAATCGATAGCATAAGTCAAATTGCATGCTCTGTGACATTTGGCTAATAAAGTCTCTCGGATCACGATTGTCTGGGCGTACTGTATGACGGGAGTGTACAATTATAAATGTCAATGCGAATAGATAAACATTTCGTAATAACTTGCCGATTTTCAGTATTGCCAACCTTAGGTATCTACACCTTGATTTATAGACAAACATTTAAGGAAATTATTTAAATAAGATAAGGAAGAAGGACAAACTAAAATATGCTTGAGTATTAGGGGTCACACCGCGACGAAACGCGACGCGATGCGGCGCTGCGTTTACAAGATAGCTAATTAAAATTAAATTTTATTCACTACATAAAAAGATACACGTTTCATATAACATCAGTATACACTGCACATGACGTTGCAACTTGACATTCTAACTCTTACAATGAAACTTGTATCTTCTCGTTTCAGTGTGAACGCTCATAATGCTCATAATATTAAGTTTATTCGGGATTTGCAAGTTAATTAAAATAACAATAAACGATTATGGGGGTATATCATTGCATAAATGCGAACCGCAAAAAAAAAACATTCAATAAAAAGAGTATTCCGACTCAAAATAGGTCCTCTACAAAATAGATAAAAGAGAATATACGACATAAAAGGTAAAACTAGGTATTTAAATAAGCCTGCGTTTGACTTTAAACACGCATTTTTATTATACTCGCCAGAGTAGAGGGACATTCTACATGATAAAGTTGGACTTGCTTTTTTTAATTATACATTAACATCAGCGGGCGTATAAAACGGTGGATAAATGTTTATAATATACACGGAAATCGATACAGGTATCGACAATTTAATCAATAGTTCGATAGTATTCTCGGATATTTAGTTATCGTTGTGGGTTATCAATGGAGGTAAACATGAACGTGCTTCGTAAAAAATGGCGAAAATAGTGCGTAAAATTATAAAGTTATTGTAATCGAACGGCGACCGCACAGCGAGTTACCTATGCTATTTATTATTATACCAACATCGACCATTAACTTCCCCACTACTGGGGCAGGGGACTCCTTTGATTTAAGGGGGATTAGGCTGTGGTATAGCTAGCTTAAGCTAGCTTTTATGCTATTTGTAATATAGGTACGTGGCACTATTTATTTCTTATATTTAAAAATAGATTGCAAATTTCAATCACACGCTAAAACTCGAGAACGGCTAGAGCGATTTGTGGAAGCTCAAGGAAGGTTTAGAATGAGAGAAATATTTGAAAATTTCCGGGGAAAATATTAGAAACCATTAAATTACGGCCTCACAGAAAACCAGCGTGATATAACGCTTGCGTTGTGTTTCGCCGAGTAAGTTAGGTTACCAGAGGCCCAAGGGGGGTGGTAATTTTAAGGACTGAGAACGCATGTTCGATTTGTCACTTGACTGTCAAAGAAATACAGGTGCGTTTAGTTTGTCTGTTTGGTTTATTTCGAAAAAATTGGCCAGCCCCAGTAGGTAGCAGAGGTGCAAGTGTGGTTGTAGGTGTAGTTATTTATTGATTCCAGTCCATAGTTCAGACAGAACGACGTGTGTCAATACAGCTAGTTGAATTCAAAAATCATAGTACTATTTTTATATATTGTCTTAACTAAACACCCTATTATGTGCACGCATTAATAATAAACTGTAATTGAAGTTTATCCATTCAAGTCCCACCAACGTCTATAGCCGGAAACATGAAACTAACATTTCAAAGAACATATAAAATATAAAATGTTTGGATTAAACCATAAAACCCCACGTAGCTATTTTCACGTTCGCGAGTGACGTTTGGGAACGCGCGTGGAATATGGACTCACCCCTCGCCGTCTGATGTTATCTGCCTTACCTGTGAACAAAATAATAGAAATGAAGATTTTTTATTCTTTATTTTGATATTCGTTACTTATGTAGGTACACCCAAAAGAGTGGATGAAAATTGGCATACTTTTTATGCCAATTATGATCTGGATGTACTTTTGACTTGAAATAAAAAAGGGAAACTCTTTTTACTTCAAGTGAATCCGAAAGTTATTTACAGGCTGTGATTATTCGGCGTTATACGTTTAGTATGCTCTATTTACCTTAGAATATTTACTATAATTTATCCTGATGGATACAAAGTAACTGAATCCTTTGGTTTAAATTACATAAAGCAAATGTCTATGTGAGTAATACATTCGTAGGTATATTATGTCTACAAACGTATGTGAAAAGTAATGAGTGGAGATGATGAAATTCCTAAGTTTCCGAGGAGAGGCAGACAAAGAGTCCGGACACGACGCGAGATGAACGTGAGTGATAGATGATGAGATAGACTTTACTGAGAACTTCATCTAGGGTGGACTAAGTTATAAGCTGAAAGCGATTAATAGGTAACAACTGTTAATAGTTACAATAAATTAACTGAACATAAATTATTTGTAATTTTGATCATCTATGATCGTTCTATACTATAGTCACGATAATATTATTGATCACATTACATAATACTAGAGTGCCCTGTGGTCGAAATTCACTTGTATCTATACATATAATAAAATCGTAACTGGTCGCTGTATGTACATGGAAGATATATAATAAAAACTATTACGGGGGGGGGGGGGGGGGGGGATTTCTATATGAACGATATAGAACCCAGGATAATAGTTTTCTGAATTTTTGTGTGTTTGTCTGTACTTTTGTACGTGCTAATCTCAGAATCTACTGGGCGGATTTTGATGAAACTTGGTATGGTAGTAGTTTAGACTCTGGATTAACACATAGGCTACTTTTTATTGGGAAATATGTACGGTTCCTGCGATATTTGTTTTTGCGCGTACGCAGTAAACGGCTTAACCGATTTGAAAGCTGTTTTGACTAATGCGTTTTGGTTTGCTCCACTTAAAATTAAATGTTTGTTTCATTTCAATCGGTTCATAAATAAAAAAGTTATGTTAGGCTAAATAATAAAACATATAAAATGCAATAGAATAACAGCTGATTAGTTGAACTGGCTGAAACTTTACGTAGGTATTACCCAATTTTTGATGTATATTAATACCAGGAGTAATAAGTGAGAAGTTCTATTATGGTTGTAACGCTAACTCATGTTAAGCAACGCCGGTCGTGGATTCAACTTGGATGGGTGACCACAATCCCAAATATTTTAAATGTCAAAATCTATACGCCTAATAACCTACTAACGTTTTCCTATTTAAAAGATTTTCGAAATAATTAAATAAGATGACGGAGATATCCTTACTTATAATATTATAAGCGCGAAAGTTTATATGGATGTTCGTTACTCTTTCATGTAATAACAACTGAACGTATTTTGATGAAATATATGATATGGTAGTAGTTTAGTCTCTGGATAGGCACTTTTATTCCCAGCAAAAAGTACGGTTCTTCCGTGATTTCTTTTTCACGTACGAAGTCGTGGCTAACATCTGTATTATACTAATATTATAAAGAGGTAAAGTTTTTTTTGTGAATTTGTGACTTACCGAGATTGTAAGCGATTTATCTCTGGATTTATATCAACCTATTTTTGAAATTCTTTTACGAATAGAAAGCCACATTATTTGTAAGTTTCATAGGCACTTGAACCCGAAAAATGACAAGTCTTTTCCGTGGTAGTCGGATTTGCATAATAAATCGAAAAAATTAAAAGCGACTTCCAAAGTAAAATAGCACAAAAAGGTATGAAATAAATCTAATTTTCTAAATAATTCCCCTTTTAAATTCGGCAATTTTTTAACTATTTCTCTACACTATCTTCCCAATTTTGAAGTCGGTACCAGCCCAAGCAATTTTCTGATAAAACAATATAAGTCAGCGACAGCATATTTAAGGCCGCCCCCACATTAGGCGTGCGCGTTCCTCGGGCGTGTCAGCGATGCGGGCGCTGTGTGCGCGCCGCGAGCGCGCTGCGTGTCAGCGATGCAGGCGCTGCTCGCGCAACTGTGTAAGTGCCCGAGGAACGCGCACGCCTAATGTGGGGTCAGCCTAAGTCAAAAAAGTTAATTTTTATTCTAAAAAAAATATATTTAAGTCTTAAGGTGATGTTCATTGGTGATATTATCAACAATTATGATTTTTTATCAAAATAAGAATAATTTATCGTCTCAAGTGTTTAAAACATGAGAACTTTTCCTTTTACTGCACATAATTTGGACTAATCGTTAAAGAGATATGGCTGGGACTATATCATCCGGAATCCGGAAGGCTGTAGGAAATTCAGAGGGCTAAAAATAGAACTCTCTGTTAATACATTAGAGCTGAAAATTTAACTCACAAATGTCGAGTCAAATGTCAGTGTCATATGACACTCGACACTTTGATTTTCTATTGTATTAGCGCAGAGTTCTATTTTTAGTGCTCTGAATTTTCAACGGCGTTCCGGATGCCGGAGCATATAGTCCCAGCCAAATGTCGTGTTAACTAGCGTGGTGGGACTGGGCAAGCAGCGGGCAATCTTTGGGAAAATTAAAATTTTCGAAACGCAATACGAACACTTTCGACTTTTCTCTAAAATTTATTATAAATTCAGTCCCCGCCGAGTCTGTCTGTCTGTATGTTCACTTTTGCCTGCAGCTTCGCCCGCGTGGGTGTGTTCGTGGCAAAAAACTTGCTAAGCAAATATACCTACTGAAATATAGTAGTAGCACGGCGTAAAAATATATTATGCTTACGTAACAGTTTTTATTATAAATTTATTACAAAGTATATATTTTTACTCTGTGTCACGCGACTCTCTCCTACGCGGGCGAAGCTGCGGGCAAAAGCTAGTTAATTTATATAGTTCTTAAGATAGCGTTAATAAAATAAATAAAAAATTTGAGACAGAAACGTCAACCTTTAACAAAATTGATTGTAACTATCAAACGTATGGTAAGGTAGTGGTAGTGTATTAATAGTGTGTGTTGTTGCTACTTTATTTAATTTTCAAAATTATTAATTATTATTTTTAAAATATTAGCTTTTGGCGCACATTCCATCACATAAACTTTACCTTCGCCAAATATCCTAATCCTCCGTTCGCACAATTCTCGCAAAACTTTACTAAAAGCTTTTGCTACACGTATTAATTATATGATTATTATCAGTAATTAGCGTTAGCATTAGAAAATGTTTATTTACATCAAAGTATGTGTAATAAGTGGATTTCCAAAGAACATATTATTGAATACTTTCTGCAGCTAAAATTTTAACACAAAGTTTTTTTTTACTTTCGCTTGATAAATTGCAAAACTTTAATGGCATAGGTAATATAATATACTATTATACTGAATCAATCAGTTTTATATAGTCCCTTTTAGCTAACTTTTCGCTTATATCTTGGGGCAAGCACTATTATCTTATTACGTTTAATACGACGACACGACATCCTCACAACTTTTTGTGGTTTCGTAAATTTTGAATCGTACGTGATACGTGGGACGTTACTTTAAAAAACTCCTAAGCCCACACAAATTTCCAGGCAAATCTTTTTGTACAAAGATACCTTATTATAACGATTAAGTTAGGATTATTCACATACATAATAACGAACAGTAGGAACCCTTTTTATTGCTGCATTAAAGAGAAGTAGTAATTTTTTGTTGCTTCTTCGCAAATCAAAATAAAAAGTTTATGAGCTTAATAAGTTATATACCCATCTATAAAATAAACTGCAATCACTAAATAATGACTATTGCATTTTTATAAGCTTTAAAAGTTACTAAACCTCAGGCAGAGAGAGAGTGGTATACAAGGTAGATCGGATTAAGATTATTTTACAAAAAATTATTGGATCTACGGTCTTAACCATTCATCTTAATTTAATTTTGTAAATTACCTATATATTTTAGGTAACAAACTTTATTTTGTATAAATTTCAATACAAATCGTCGAATATATAAAAAAGTAGATGTTGTGTTTAATTTACTACCTTTCGGAAAATTAAAATCTCATAGTCAATGGAATTTTAATAAACGAAGACTCTATTTTTAATTGGACGTAAATTAAATATGGGGAGGACGAACAAAGCGTATTGGATGTTTAAACGAGAGTACCCACGGCCTCGCCGCTTAGCACCTCCGGGTGTGAATTGATCGTCAAATATCCCCAGCTACCGATCCACACGCGCATGTCAACGGCGCAGACGCAGAGGTATACCCTTCTTTTTTCCTTGCACACTAGTTCTTGGAAACAATTTGCAAACATGGCAAAGCTACCTGAAGATTATTAACGTAAATTCTTGTCAAAGTGCAACATATCACTCAAATATTCAGATAAGAGTGTTCGTATTTCCCCGGCAAATCAAATATGTTTAACCGGAGTTAAACGATGCGTACCGCAGCTTAGGTTAATTGATACTTTATGATAGTTATTTCTTTAGTATTATAGCTTACTATGCACTTCTAGTTTACTCAAAGTATCAAGATAAATGTACATTAACATCCCGCGTTTACCTTTGATTATTCAAATTTTATTATTTTTACCGTACCAATATATTTTTATAACATGAGCTTTAAAGATCTTAGGGACCGTTATTTTTAAAAGTCGCCGACAGAATGCCCTTTAATATAAATGTTTATAACTTTGATATCAAATCGATTGCTTTAATTAACTTATTAATCTTACATGAAGGGTAAGCGATACTGTATTTTTTAACACCAATATATTATTAATATTCTAGCATGTAAAAATACAATAAATTCATATAGCTGCAACCTACACTCTCTAGAAGTGTTATAAAAACTGTAACAGGGACAGTCTCTCAATCCTTTATACTTTTTCCTCTCAACGTTTATGGGTAAACGGATTGGTTTGGAGTTTCTACCTTATAAAAACAATTAGCGGGGTGAATCTCAATTATTTCGGACGAGTTCTTGTTTTACTTTACATATTTTTGTAGAATCTTCGAGTTAGTGCTATTTCATTAAACTCTGGCAGATGTTTACTAAAATACTTCTAATTATTTAAAGTTTTGTAACTATTTTACTGCAAAAGATTTGATTTGAAATCATGCAGCAAACATAGAGACTCTGTATTTGCTCCATGTTTTGATCTCTCCTTTCACATAAATAGGCTAAAATATGTTTTTTATTTCCTTTCCCACGTCATCAACACTTTAAAGCACACATTTCTACTCTACATCACATAAATATTAAGACACATTTCTAAGCCACAACAACTTTGATCGACGGTTTCTAGTCTTCCCAGCTATCAAAGAAAAAAGGATAATAAATAGAAACATAATTACTTAGGAAATATCTTTTTGTTGAACTTGATGAGGAAATAATGACTACAGCTGAACCACGACCGGTTCTCGACTCCAACTATTAATATTGTATTATGATTAACATAGCTCTACAATGGATACGGCGTTTTGATTTATAGAACATATTTTTTACACACAAACAGAATCTTAATACAAAACAGAGTAATATGAGTCATTTAACGATCTTGCACCCTATATTTATATACGACCTACATTAAAGGTATATTTTTTGTTTTTTTATTTAGATAAGTGTTCAGACATTAGAGTAATTTTAAATACTGACAAATAAGCAACGATAAGTATTTCACGCCTACTGTAATAATAATTAATTCTCCAAAATTATTCATTTTTACAAAACGGTTATGCACTTAACTCATTCGGCATCCAGCTGTTATTACGACTTGTAATAAACTCAAAAATCTTATAAATTGGTTGACTTTTACAAGTGAATTAACACATATATAAACAGACATAATAATAATGTGATAGCTTCCTAGCCGATTACGACAGGCTGGTCGATTTTGTTGCACTAACCAGCAAATGAGGATGTTATATTATATTAAGGAATTAATGAAAGCGAGCTAATAATTTTTTTAGAACTTTACTTAATATGTAAATTATTAATAAAATGAAAACTTAAGGTTTTCAAATAACTAATAATATAATGATTATGAAAGAATCACTTGCATTGCATTTGATCCTGTTGTAAAACTACAATATCCTACACTGTCGTATAGCAAGACCCAGCTAGGCAAGAAGACGATAACGTCAAACAGGCGTAGAGTTTTATGAGAGCTGATTACACCAAGAAGTATAAACCCTTAATTCCGTTATAATTCCGCAACCAAGTCCAGTAGCAACATGTAATAGCTTGTGCGTTTGGTTTTAGTTATTGAATTGATAGTGATCAGCTTGCAAATGTCAAACAAATCCATTACGCCACGAGGAGCCGTTACGAAATTTATTGGGATGATATTATATTATGCATAACTAAATAACTGCCGAGTTTCATTATAGACTATTGCTAAAGAATGAAAAAATCGTTCTACCACTACTATATGGATGGATGGACGGATGGATAGATGTTTGTTACTCTTTCACGCCAAAACTACCGAATTGATTTCGATGAAAATTGGTATGGTAGTACTTTAGGCTGGATTGAAACATATGCTACTTTTACTTTTTATCCCGAAAAAGCTAGTAATTTAAACATATCTACAGTTCTTAATCAACAAACTAATATATAACAATCTATGTATAATGGTGAATGCAACTCCTAGAGGTAATTAGATAACATTATGTTACTGTAGAAGGCTCTACGAACACCGTAGCACTCATTCGAGCTGCACTTAGCAATGTGATTACAAAATATCACCAGATTCCAGGCTGTTTTTTCGCGTTATTTTTACCGCATTTTCTGTGAGTTTCCCATGAGCCACCTCGAAGATTGCAAAACCAGTCGACGTAATTTAAACATAAGATTAAAGGACTGCTATAATAGTAGTTGCGGAATATGCGATGGTACATTCGCGTGGAGCATGCCTGCATCACACGAGATGAAGGCGACGTCAAGAATTCCGAACGGGCCCAAATCAACTTGTCGGCTCGCAGTGCCTGTCGACGCCATCTGGCGGTTAGGGATGGGCAGATGTCGATAAAACGTTGATTTGTATCGATAAGATATGCCATGTGAGCGTGTTTATTATATATATTAAATTAATTTCTACGATATTTCATATCAAATTAACTTAATCGACACGCTCTTAACATTTTGTCATCGCTTTAAAGATTATTCGGAATTTTCATGAGTCGATCTTTGCCGTGCGGCGAGGCGCTTGCATATTTTGTTGGCAATTTTGTCAATAAATTGCCTTGCGACATAAGTCGAATTGTCATTTACACGGTTACAATCGTGCTGTCAAAATCGACTAATGTAAATCCTAAATTACTTGTCTTATTATTGTCAAAATGCCAAACTGTACCTCACCGTTAACAAAGACTCTATAAAGATTGTATTAATATATTATAATATTATATATACAAATGGATTGCAATTCCAACGTATCGCTATAACTGAAGAACGGCTGGACCGATTTGACTAATTTTGTTATAAATTAGTTCTTAATAATTGTGGAAGTTCACCGTGTGTGTGAACGTCTGACATCGTGAATTCGATTTTACTCCCATAGATTTTCATACCCCGGGCTTATAAGCCCGATATACATATATGAAAATGGTTTCTTAAGGAGTAAACTCCAATATTTTAAGATTTCATATCGAAAGAATTTTGTTTAAGTATTATTAAGTGAAAGTGAATTTATCGACTGATGTAAACGTCAATCCCTAAATCAGACACGGCAACATCGCTATCACACTTCCTTGTCTTACGTACATCACTATTTAGTGCTATCTCTCTCCCGCACTGACTACCTTATTTAAATAAGAGTGAGGTTGATCATTGTAAGACTGTTGTTTATTGTATTGTGAGCTCTGAAGTGTCAGGAATAAGGTCGAACATGCTTTTGTCGGTGGGAAAAAATAATAAAAGGTTTTGAAGCAGGTTATCCCGCGCGCTCGCGCCCTCTGGATGGAGAGGCTTAGCTTAGATTTAGTTTTAGCCGGAAACATGCATTTTACGACTTGTATTGGCTTAAACTTGACACTATCAGGACTTCCAACATTGTTTCTATCTGCAATTACTCACCGGTACTATAAATCGATCTTTCCACGCATATATTTAGTTTTAAAAGAATCTTTCTTAGACTTCGGATGATAAATATCTTAGGAGATGCTTGAGAACTAAAAATAATAAGCTTGAATTTTCTCTTTAGGTTGCAATATAATTAGTGTTTAGTTTCCTTGACATATAATACAAAGTAGAAAAGCTTAACTCACTACTTCATCGTGCAATAAAAACACAGTGCTATTACTTAGTACTTACAATTTATATAAATGTAAAATTATAAGGAATTTAGTGCCTACGGCCAATTTAGCAATCATCGCATAACCAGAAATTAATTTGAAAATAGTAAATAACTTTTTGTGTGACTGACTCCATGTATTGTTTTTACTAATTTCATTTAAGTACTATATATTTAAAAAAACGTTTTATTTGTATTTATTGGTTATCAAAAAACCGGCCAAGAGCTAGTCGGACTCGCACACGAAGGGTTCCGTATAAAACGGAAAAAACGCGTTTGTTGTATGGGAGCCCCGCTTGCATTTTTTTAATTCTGTTCTTTGTGTTTGTTATTATAGCGGCAACTGAAATACATCATCTGTGAAAATTTCAACTGTCTAGCTATCACGGTTCATGAGATAAAGCCTCATGACGGACAGACAAACGGACAGCTCAGTCTTAGTAATAAGGTCCCGTTTTACCCTTTGGGCACCCTAAATATGCGTATGTTATATATGGGCGACCACGACAGTAACATCATGTACCCACTTATCAATGACGTATAGGTATGTACTTACTTACGACAGTAATTATTATCGTAGATTTAATAAAAAAGCAAACACACTAAATCTAGTTACATGAAAAATTGTTAGTTACAATAATTACTACTGGCATCAAAGATTTCAAAACTAAAGATAAGCTATGATGTACATTTGACAGAACAAATCTTGATACAAGAAAAAATTACGCCATCTTGGTTTTCACCATACTTCAAATGTCAGCCATATTGATTTCACCATACCTCAAATGTCAAAATGGCCCCATAATCTCCAAAAGTGAGGGGCAGTTTTCACCTCAACATGCCTCGTCTATAACATATACGTCTACGACACGGACAGACAGAACTCGACCACGGAAGTTTTCCGCTAGCTAATAAACCACAAGCGTCTTTATTCGTGCAAAGCAACGTACTTCGTCTGTGAAAGATAAGAGTTATGGGCTCTGACATAGACGCACAAAATTGTCAAAGAAATGTAAACGATACCTTTCATAATAATTAATTAGAATTTTCCTTTTTAATTTGAATAATTTAAGTAAACAGATGATAATAATTAATGAAACAAAAAATGTTTTATTCAAAATTAAATTCAAATGTTTTTTTTAAGTTCGATTAAAAATATCACAATAACCACCGGTTCGGAACCCTAACCCTTAATGAAACATATAATTTGTCAAAAAAAATTTTGAAGACAACAAAACAGTACTATAAAAATTTGAAAACAGAAGAAAAGTCAGAAGATATACCATCGAATGATTACCCTGCGTTCTGCGCTATCAAAAGGTACTTTGCGCATCAATATATTGCATAGTAAGCTAATGTTTTATGCAAGTAGGCAAGTACTTTTAGCTAAGTGCACCCGGAATGATTTTGCTCCTCCCATTTCTTGACGTAGAGCTAAGTAGCTCTTAATTTGAGGTCACTGCTAAAAATTAGTCACTTTTCTTCTATTTTTGACAAATTTTTAATTTAATAATTTTTAAATATATTTTAAGTAAAAACTCCTTTAGCCGCGTTTGGCACTTTTTGGTAGGGGAAAACCTTATGAATTCGCGTTACCGACATGCTCATGACTAAATCGTTGAAATTCCGTTCAAAATTATTTTATCTCTGAGACTTGACCTTTATGCCAACGGCATAATGATCTTAGTTTCTCATGTTTTTCTTTCATACAAATAAGATATGAGTTATTTCGAATACTAATGTCAGATACGCGTAACGCAGTTGCGTAGGCGATTGGATTTTGCGTTGTTGACCAATTGGTCTCGGGTTCAAAGCTCGGTAGACGAAATATTTTTATTCTTTTATATTTCTAATTTTTTCACTTCCATCGGCAGTCCATATTACTGCCAATATTTTTTCTTCTTTATTCCCAATCTATTTTCATAATATGATATTCAGATCAATGATTTAGGTAGATAGAAGTAAAATTAGGAGAGTTTGATATAAAACTTGATATTATGAACACCATGAGCTCATACTGTTCAGGATTTTGTATGGAAGTGATTTGTGAGTATTTGAAGTAAAGTGAAACCACACCTCTTTATTTGTCCATAAAGTTAAAAATCTGTTAATTGAAGAAAATTTAAATTTCTGTACTGGGGTTTCCTTACTCGTATTTGTATATTATTGAGGAAGCGACCCAGCTATTAAGTTATAATGACCATAAATCATAATTCAACCCCACATTGTTGTGAATATAGGTCGTGAGCTAAACGTCGAAACCGTAATCAATCATTTGCGAAACGCACGTCTGATTGTGTTTGTTCGCCTGACGTGGATGTTTCTGCAAACAAGCAAAATTAAGAACTGGATTCGAAGGTATTGATGTCCGTTTTCCGATTATTCATTGGAGTTTGGAAGTACATAATTCAATATAACTACATAATTATTGTATAAGTATAACGACCGAATACTGGAATGATAATTAAATTAAGTGACGCTCAAGTCGCATGCTGTCCTTGTCTTTTCGGCTAGCAGAGAAAGCGACAGCCTGTGAATAGGAGGGCTCTTAATTTTGATGAGCGTTTCAGTACTCGGCCGTAAGTATATTAAAGTTAACTTTAAATTGCGTTGTATATTAGAACAATTTGTTATAATATTATATTATATTAAAACTTTGTTTGCTTGAAATTCGTATGTGCTTTTACGTACTGTAAAGTCAATTAAATCTTCATATACATTATATTATACCATAACATAATATTACTACTGTTACAGGGTCACAACAATAGTGCTCGCTTTTGTTAGTAGAAAATGTGTAACACTTTCACGTTTACTAATTACTATAATATTCGTAAGTACTTGCAAATTGAATAACATTCCCCAACTAATAAAGTGCGATTATAAACTATGTAATGTGAAAGTTTACTATTACTTTTACAAGTCTTAATCGCTGTTTCAACGATATAAAATCTAATGAGCAAAATCACATTGGACTATTACTCCTTTACTGCCATGACAAAAGTAAGAACGCTTTATGTAAGCTGCAATGTATTATATTTACAAAACAAATAACATAGTCGTAAATCGATGTACGAACAAAAAATATAGATTCCAAAACGACAGCAACACATTCCACAGTGGCAATAATAATATTATGCAGGTGAGTAGTTCCTTATACACTAATATTAATATCGCGAGGGCGTTATAAATTGAACTTTCCTATTAACCTAGTGGGGAGTCGAATTACAGCGGAGTGTTGGACCGTACAACTACATGCCCGCACCACTGATACTGTAACGGTTGTATGGCCGACACCAGGAAGAAAGTGCGAACACCCCTGATTGTACGATTATAGTAATACTAGATGCCTGCAACTTTTTGTGCGTAAATAGAGCCTGTTCATCTCGAGGTTCGGTAAATATATTTTGTCGACATTGAAGTGGGCTATGTATTCAATCAGCCTACAAAAACTATCGCAATTTAATTAAAATCTGTTCACCGATCTTTGTATGAAAGAGTTTTAATATAAAAATATAACATTTATGGACGCTTCACAGCGCGTCAATCTGGCCCCGTGCTAAGTATCCGAAGAACTTGTGTTACATGTACCAGACAACGGGAAGTATATTAAATAATTATATACTAAACATATATTTTAGGTTTTTGTTATATTAATACATATCCCTGAAGCTCAGGAACCAGGAACAAAAACTTTGTTCCCTCGGCGGGATTCGAACCCGAGATTTCTGGCTTGAACGCTAATCGCTAACTATTGAGCCACAGAGGTCAAATTGTTAAAACATAATATAACTACTCTTACAACACCTACACCTACTCCTACAACCTACACCTCTTCCAACATTTCGCACCGTTTAGACCATCCCGAATAAACATGGAATAAACGATTCTGATTCTGATTCTGATTCCCAGAACTTTAACAATTATTTCAAGATCAAAATAAGCCAAATCTATCCAGCCGTTCTCGAGTTTTAGCGAGACATTGAATTCACAGTCCGATTTATATAAACTGTTCTCAATTAATATATCGACGGTTTTTTAACAAAATTAATATTACAAAATATAAAGTAACTAAGTAACAGAAATTCTATTAGAATAACACTTACACAGTTAATTCACAAGCTAATGTAATCTTAAGCTTTAAAGTGCAGATATTTAACACTAAGTAGGCTCAAGGTCCGTTAGGAGATTTAAATCATATTTAATCCACGTTGTGGGCTACAATAAATATCGGATAGAAAACTAATATTTACAACTTACAAAGACATTATGCATGCAATTTACCCACGCACAGTTTCTAGGCTAACCTAGCACTAACTTAAATTCACTTGACAATTGTATCGCGGTATTATTGAATTCAGTTTCCGCTTTTCCGTGACAAGCGTTTATTTATATACCATAGACTAGCCTAACGGACACCGTAGATAATGCACCATAAACACGTGTATTTTTGCATAGATATAATGGACTTTCTAGCTTCGATAGATTAAGATACTAGTCTAAGTGGGCAATAAATTTACATTAAATTGCCATCAATTTCATGTTAATCTATATGAATATTTAGTACTAAAATATAAAAAATTATAATAGGTCTTTACCTATGAAATTGCCGTTCTGCAGTACTGGCCATTTCAAATCAAAATAATTTTTGTTTGGCTAAGAATTCTAATTTCAAATTAATTTTATTTTAAAAACATAGAATTCTTTTTCCAAAAGTAGTCATTTGTTTATTGATTAGTGTTACATTTTCATCGCATTTCAATCTTTTTCGTCTTCATGGATACGTTAAAAATTGCAGTAATTATGGAATATGAGTACCGTCGTGGCAAAACGCGGCACGAGCGTCACGCAACATCAACGACGTTTACGGAGCTAACACTACAAACCAACGCACCACCAAATGTTATTGGTTTGCTCGCTTCCGTTCAGGAAATTTCGACCTGAAAAATGAACCTCCCGGTCGTCCGAAGACTTTGGTCGACAATGACGAATTAAAGGCGATTGTGGAAGCTGATGATACACAATCTACGGCTGAATTAGCAGCAGCTTTCGACGTTAGCGTCAAAACAATATTGGTCCATTTGCGTCAAATTGGCAAGGTAAAAAGCTTGACAAATGGGTACCCCACGAACTCAATGATCGCCAGCGCGAAGTACGCGTCGAGACGTGCCTTGCACTGCTCAACAGACACACAATTGAAGGAATTTCGATTTTGTTACCTGCGATGAAAAATGGATTCTGTTTGAAAACCGCAAGCGCTCAGCAAGTTGGTTGGATCCTGGTTCAGCACCTAAATCAATGCCCTAAACGAAAACTTACCCCTAGAAAAGTGATGGTGCCGGTATGATTCATCACAGCTTCTTACCAAAAGGGGTGAGCATTACTGCAGATGTGTACTGTAAAGAACTGAACACAATGATGGAGAAGCTGGCACATCTCCAACCAGCATTGGTTAATCGCTCGTCTCCGCTGCTCCTGCACGACAACGCGCGACCTCATACTGCACAGCAGACGGTCTCCAAGTTGCAAGAACTGGGGTTGGAAGCTCTCCGTCATCCGCCCTACTCACAAGACCTTGCGCCTACAGACTACTACTTTTTCCAGAATTTGGATAACTTATTGGCGGGAAAAAAATCCATACCCGAGAGGCAGTACAAAATGCCTTTGAAGAATTTGTTAACTCCCGTCCAGCTGATTTCTTTAAGAAAGGCATTAATAAACTGCCACTGCGTTGGAAAAGATGCATTGATTGCATACAAATAAAAAATACATGAAAAAAATTCGTTTAAATTTTTTCATACAAAACGGCAATTTCATAGGTAAAGACCTAATAACATAATATATATTCTATGTAAAAGACATATTAATCTTATTACATACTTACCAACATCAAAATATTTAGCTGCACAGTGGGAGGTATAAATATTTTAAGATACAACGAACGCTTTAATAATAATCTTCATGAAATAATATATTAATTTAATCGTTTAAATCACTTTTACGCTCTACATTCTGGTAACTCATTGACCGCTTTGACCTGATAAAAAAATAAGCGGTAGAGTAAAAGGCGACACCTGATCCAAGCACCCAAAAATCTTATCCCAAAATTGATCGTAAGCATGAAGGAAACCCCACTAGCGTCGGTTTGTTGGAGTGTGAAGCCGACATAACGCGCCCGGTACACTAACCTAACGTAACATCAATAAAAAGTATTGTGTTACTCGAAAATAGGTATAAAACTTATGAATAAGAGGCTTTTGTTACTAATTAATTAATATCAAATATAAATTCACTTTTTTATAAAATGAACCAGGAAACTCTGGGGTACCTCACTCACACGGCGAAATACAACGTAAGCGTTATTTCACGTTTTCCGTGACGCCGTGGTATTTATCCGGCCGAGCCGGCCCATTCGTGCCGAAGACAGCCGTGAAGAACACGTACAAATTAAAAAATTCTTCAAAATGATAATAAAATTTCGTCACCTTATGACTTGAACCCACCTTGTACCTAACAATAATAATAATCAATTGATCTATGGTGAGGTTAAAAATTGTCGTCATTTGAGGACTGCTACAGTAAATTTTTGACAAATTAACAAAATGTTTGTTAATTTGTCAAAAACTCATTCCTTTTAGTATATTGTGTTAATTTTAAAAACAATACTAAGTATAACTATCCTTCTCTGGAACGCGCTAATATATTCGCATCGGCGATCGAGTATTCGGTAGTGATCGGCATATCTCGCGGCTGGCGGCCGGTAACTGTACTGTCACCTATCAGATACACCGCACAATAGGCTTCGGATCTTATCCATTCATTAACTTAGCCTATACACACTTTGTTAGCTTAATTAACCCCGCATAATATTAGTTTAAATAGGCCGAATATGAATAAAATGTAGGTTGCCTAACGGTATACTGTTCCGTGAATGTTTCCAAATTATTTTAGTCGTTCAGTAAAAACGTAACAGAGAGATATATGATCAAAATATTTTTTGTAATACCACAAAAATAGGTATAGTAGGTAATAATATGTACCTACTATACGCGTATTGTAGCTACTACCTGGGTAACCGAGCTTTGCCCGGAGCTCTGATAAATTTTAGAAAATCACAAAAATATTTATCTGACCGGGATTCGAACTCACCACATTCCGAATTTTTAAACAAAGCAAAAATTATAAATACGCACACGACACTGCCAATCGGATTGACTAAAGTTGAAAGAGCAAGAAAAAACATATAAAGCTGTAAAATGCGCAATTTCCTTCGCGGGATAATAAAACCTAGCTAGATCGATTTTTCTCCCCAAAAACTCCTTGCATACAAAATTTCATGATAATACTCGTAGCTGTTTTCGAGAACCCATTTAGGTATATATATACAAGATAGTCTCGTTTAAAGTATAAGATGTGTTTAACATGTAAGTAGGTGGGTATTTTTACCATCGTATTAATTACACATAGTATTCTAAACATCGATCCCAATATACAAACTGCTCTGAGTTATCTCAGTACGTCGAAACATGTTGCACAGGTTTTTGATTTATTATTTCATTGCCACTATTTATTACAATGAACGCCATAACGAAGACCATACACCTATGTTAATGAATTATAATTGCGGATTTTTATTTAACAGCTTTACAGCAGTGGAATCCGATAGCCCAAAAGTTATTTCAATTTCGAATCACAAGACGGGAAGTTAATCTTATTCTAGCATGAAAATCGATAAAAAATAACAAGGTCAATCGGATCGGATCGGAAAGTCGATCGGAAAATTAATATCTCAACTTTCTGTTTTCATTATTACTAATTTTATTCTAGAAATCATCAAATATCGTACTTAACTAATCAATATTAATTATAACTTGCGTTATCCATGTAACCAGTGTTTGCAGTAACAATTGACTAGTGCGTATTCGTAACGTTATCGAGAGAGAACGAGGGTTTCTAAATTCGTCACATCTGACAGCTTTTTGACACGACAAGGACCGTCGGGCTACCAAGCGCCGCCTGGTGACAGAAAAAGAATCGAAAACTCTGATTGATCGTTTTTGATACCACTTACGCCACCAGATGACGCTTTGTGTGAGTTGGGTCTGCCCCCTAACGGCAGAAAAAATACCAAAAACCCTCATTGTATGAAAATTATGACAGCGTCCATACAATAGACATTCGATAACGTTATCAATATGTAGTTGTCAATTGTTCCTGCTTGTGCTTCTGTAGGTAGGTAATGTAAAGTGAACCATCCTACTACTATTATTTGTGAGAATGGATGAATGTTTGCGACTCCTTCTTTCAAAAACTACTGGCTCCAGGTTATTACTCAGGCTACTTTTTATAGTAGCAAAATGTACGGTTCCGGCGAGATTTCTTTTTGCACGTACAAAGTCACGGGTAACATCTAGTAATATATGAATCAATCAATATTATGCTCGTGTCAGAGCTCTAAACTTAAAAATATAAATAAACATGGAGTGGCGCGGCTGACAACCGGTAAGCCGTCCCGCTAATTATGGAGGAGGTTCAAAGATCACAGCTATCTAATTACACACGATGGAAGACCTTATTTTTAGCTGTAAATCGCTTATCGAGGGAACTTAACACACACCTAAATCTGCTACGCATGCGCCGCATAGCTGAACGGATCGACGCACGCGCATATTTCTCTGATAATGATCTCGCTCAAATTTACAGTAACGACTCCTTCACACGTACCACTATTATGGATTTCGTTGAGGTGCAATCTCGTTTATGAAAATTAATGTTTGTCCTTTATGCGCCTTTGCGATTAAACTTTGAAGATTTATTGTTGGTGCGCCAGAGTTTCTAGAAGTTATTAATGCTATTTAATTATAAACATCTAGGCTTCATAAGTCATCGGAGATCAGAGTCAGATCTTAGCTAATTACAATGTGAGTTCTTATTTATCTTATATCAAGGACAACTTAGCTTACGTTACTGAGTTAATTAATTACTTTCCTACGTAGATAAAAATTTTCACAGCAAAGAAATTTACAAGATAGGTTAGCCCAAAATGTTTATCAACATCGTTCTTGGAAATTACGTCCGGAAAAGTCATTGAGCGTTTTTACACGCTTTACGTTTAGCGTTTTTACACAGTAAGACAGATGTAATTGCACTTTAATCTAACCTAATTTTATCATTGATCGCCATTGCTAATTATTGTTTCATAGAAAAATTCCCAACATCCTTTGACGAACGAAATATAAGAAATACAATTTCATCCCAAAGATTTAACTTTGTATTCCATTCAAAATTTTGTGGCAGCCTTAAGACCAGAGTTGTGATGCAAGTAAAACATTCACCATGTTACTTATTATTTGTTTATTTATTTAATAATTTATGTAAACACAATAAAAATAATGAAATCTTAAAACTAGGATACAATTTAGTACAAAGGTACTACTTATTCCAATATTGGAATTTCTTCCAGTGGACCCGATACAGGAGAACATAAAGAAAATTAACAGTATCTGGTGCGTACAATTATTAACAATAAGAAAACAGATTAAGTTCTTTAATATTATTATTATTAATAAAGCAAAGGGATTATTATTGACGCCTTCGAACAGGAATTAGCTATCGATAACGTTTCAAATGTGACATAAACATAATGTACACCTGAGATTGAAACCCATTATCATTAATAAATATGTTAAATTATGAATATGTTATCCTAACGTTTGGATACAATACCTATTGCTAACATTACAAACAAGACTGTTTGATCTGCTACTTGAGTTATCAACAAATTATTTTCATGAAAGTGTAACGCGAATTATTTAAACAAATTATAATATAATATTTAAAACCTATTACTCTCTATAAGCTCGTTTGTTGGAAGATAAAGATCATAATGTTTTGACTAAAATTTCACAACAAGACAGGTTTCAATTTGTAATCACATCGAAATTCAAATCGAGTTGGATCATAGCAAAATTTATTCTATACACTATGCTAAATACACTTTATTTATCGACACTAATATAACAACGTTTATATTATGTTAACCATTAAGCCTTTAATAAATAGCCTAGTCCGATCAAACTGACGCCGCGTAAGTAAGCCAATGCTAAAATGGAAGAAATATTTGATAGCACACTTACAATAAGTCATTGGACACCTTTAGAAAATAATTATAGGCACTAAAGGTCGCCCTGTGGTCCAAATTCGCCCATAGGTAATAATAATTCATAATATAATTTTTAAGTTTGAAATCTACATGGGTTCTTTTGTCTCTTAGATAGAAAAATTAAAAAAGTTGTATAAGATTGACAAACGTCAACGTGTGACAAAATTGTATCTATAAAAATGCACGGTAGTGTGTGTTATAAATTTGAGGTAGTGTGTGTTGTTGTTATTTTTATTAATTTTATGTATTTCTAAGCAGTATTTTCAATATTATGATTATCTTTTTGCACACTTTCCTTCACATAAACTTTAATTTACCGACCAAATTTCATACACCTTCGGTTGTACACTTCTCGTAAAACTGTACTTTTTGCGTCACGTACTATTATATAATAATTACGAATATTCTTTAATGTCTGCTAGAACATGGGTCACCTCCCGTACATATGAGGCCGAATATATTTAATAAGGCTTTACTATTCCCCCTTGCTACAGTGGGTTAGCAGACTCCACAGGCCTACATTTTTTTTCAAATACGACATATTAAAGTTTAAAAAAGTTAAAGTTTTTAAAGTTTTTTTTTTTTTACTTTTTTTTTAAGTTTTTTTTTTACCTTTTCATATTAAAGTTCCCGGGCCTTTACCGTTTGAGCATCCGTATAAAAATGAACAAACCTTATCGTTGCACGTCCCAATCCGAGATGAAACCTGTCCCCCTCGAAATGTAATAGACGTTCAAATTACAATTTTCACGTCATAAATTAATATTGCACCATAACAAGAATTTTTGGTGTGAGATCTAATGAAATGTAAATTCAACCCAATAGCTTCTTAGACAGATTGAGAAGTGGCAACGAGACTTACTAAATGGTAAACGAAGGTGGTTCAACACATAATATTGAATATAATAATCGTTTACAATATATTTATCGGCAATAAGTTAAATGCGTTGCCGAAACTTAATTTGATGATGCAAGCTGTACCAAACGCTGCAATGAATTGTATTGTCTCTCTTTTATTTGAAATCGACGACCTGAGCAAGTCATTTCAGCCCAGAAACTAGTTACGACGCGATACGCTATAAAATATCAATAAATTAGATCTGAACGATAAAAATGTAAACACACACATTAATTTAACTTACGACATAGAGACACCTACGCGTCATGTAAAACTTCTTATATTTTGGAGTAGCATTGATATGTTTTCACAGCAGAATTTGTCAGCACAATAAGTAAAATAAGGTTTAGACAAGGGGAGCATTTATTCTTATTACCGGGTCAACAGCATGCTTTTGTATGGGATTTATAGGGATTTATAAGCTTGTTGACAGAATTACAGAATTTTTATTGCATAAATGAATAGCACTCTAAAATATTAGCAATTTCTCAGAAGAAATATTATATTAGAAATTAATATTTTCAAAGGTACAGCGATTTGTTTACAGAATTCATAAAGGAAGTCTCGTGGAAACACTCCATACAAAAGTCGCGGAGCCTATGACGTCACTTGTTCCTATAGCTTTATGCAATTTAAGGGTCGCAGGAATATAATTGCTAATATCTCCAAAATGTGTGCATTTGAGTTAATAATTAGGTACTATGGTAATGTCTTTATGTAAACTTTTTTAGATTTTTTAGATGTAGGTATCTCATTACAAAACTACACATCATTTTTTATATTTTTTTACATTTATCAAGTACCTCAATATTTCTGAATATTTGAATTAAACTAAATATACAATTTTACATGTAATCAACGTACCTATTATAATTACTTTTATTAACAATCTCCCCATCAGACTTTAATATGCAAGTTCTACCACAACATATAGTATTTAATGGTATGAAACTCGGTATCGTTAATTAGATTTAGTTCCTGCTTTCCTTTAAGAATATAAAATACACTTAAATTACCAATATGTACATCAATTTTAACATCAATTAACCATCTTTACGATAATAGGTTTCGCGTTTATTTTACATTTCACATTTTTTATTATAATATGCTTCTGCTTACATAATCTATTTTAATCTCCATCATCATTATGAAATACCTGATGATACTATAGTTACAATATATTGTATTTTTTATTTGTTAAGAGTTTTATTACTCTAAAAGAGTTCTCGTCGCGTATCGTTCCGGTGTGAACTGACCTTTATGTTTGAAATTTAATACGGGTATCATTCTTTATTTATCCTTTGTAAACTAGGCACAATGTCCTATACAATTGACGAAAATCTTTAGTTTTTGGATTGTTGGTGGATTGTCGTTTATGCTCCCTTCTTAAAGGCTCCTTTTAAATGTTGAAAGGTACACATGCTCACTGCTTGTGTAAGGAAATTCAAAATAGTCTTTACCTCGCCCATATTGTATCACTGCGATATCGTCTTTACAAACTTAAGTTACGTTTTCAACTACAAAAAACTTATTAGTTGCTGAGAGTGATGTCGCAATTGGACTGATATTTTCAATGAGCGTCAGCAATAAAAATCATAGATATTATCCTTACACACTGTAGGGATAATTCACGCATATTTGTTGCGCACGATACCCAGTGATACATTTGAGGTGACATCAACTTTAGGTAAATTCAGCTCATTAGGCAGTAAAATATGATCTCATTAATGAGGCAAGCCCGGTCTATGACAAAGATTATTATCCTTTAGCCAAGGGTCGATTAAGCGGGTAAATGAGATGCGATATCGCTTTGAGGCTAGAAAGCTGAATGCTGCTTTCCCTGCAATCTCCTGAGACCCGGAGACATGTTTACACCGGCGGCTAGCTGATAAATTTAAGAGGTTATACCTGCCCCGACAGCTTCCATCTTATCTAGCCATCGGATGTAAGTGATAATAACTTTAGTCCAATAAAAACTTCATAAATTGCATAATTATAATTACCAACATTTTCTAGGGAAATTGATATTTCATGTTTACTAAAGGCGATGGTTTTAAGTGTACTGGTTGAAACAAGCGCTTTAAATTAATTGATCGATATTAGCTTATATTACTACTACGCTTTAAACCTACTATTACACCTAGATAGATAGATAGATAAATTAATTATTGCTCACATTAAAGAATATAATCATTAAACTAAAACTAAAATTATAATCTAAATACGTACATTAACTTTCGTTTCTGTCGCAGCTTTCTGTGCGAAATGTTTAACAAATTGCTTTAAATTTAAACAATCGACGAATTTGATGTTTATAGCTCTTCCACGCGTAACGCGTACGAGTACAGCTAATGGACATATTATTGGATACAATTTTATTATGTCATTTCTTACATTCAATTCGTTTTATAAACTAATTTCGATACTTTATTACGTATTGCTTCCGATTGCTTTCTCCCTTGTTGTAATCTCTATAACGGTAAAAAGGTTTCATTAATTAAAGGTTTTTTTTTTATTTTATGTTAAAGTTATATTTCGCTTTTTTACATTATCGTTAAATAACTAATTAGCTGATACGATTTAATTGTTCTTTTGTGTCACAATTCAATTATAGAATACTCGAGAAGAAAAGTGTTGGTGGTATTCGGTCTACATATGATTGACAGCAGAATATTACATCGAGTAAATAAAAGTCGTTGGAATAATGTCGTGTTTTTGCGTCACCTGTCGAGGCATTCCGCGTTTGTCATTCCAACCTTATTGTTTGAAAAGAGAAAATGATGTTTATTTTCTTTCACACAATATCCGAGATGAATTCGTATTATAATGACCACGGAAACGAAACGCGCAAAAACGATATAGTTATGTTTATACATAACGTATAATTTTGTGAATATGATTTCACATAACGTATGTAATGCGATTCTCATTCTCCCACAATGATAACAACTGTGAACACATTAATTATATCTATTCATAAACATAAACACTACCGCTATGGGAAAACGCAATTACGGAACAAAATTAGCTTTTTGTTTATATTTTGTATGAGCTTATCCACGCGTATTTAAACCGATTTATGTTTTTTTTTTCACTTTCAATAGTTTATTATGCAAACTTTTAATATACTTAAGCAATTTTTACATAACAATAACCCCATACTAATCGTAGAATTGCTAACAGTTCTTTGAAAAATAATACACATAAATTCATCAAGCGTGCCAACTTCGTAGTAATCATGATAAGGCTTATTATTAAAACTTAGAAAGTCAATAAAATAAAGGGCTGTTATAAGAATAACGACACGAAATTAATATTATTATAGAAATCATCTTGACGAGTTAGATCATTTACAATTATTGGTACCATTGACGCTTTTAGACTTTACCAACATTCTCGATATAGAATCCAGTAATGAGCTATTAGATTATCTCTAAACAAGCTAGCCGGAACCGCACTAGTCTGCGAGTGACTTTCTGTATTTAATTTTTTACGACGAAAGCTTACGACTCGGGAAAGCGCACTGCTCTTAATTGTAGAGAAAATTAATAACCTTTATACGGCGAACGGCTGCGAACGTTTATATTAGATGGGGGTGACATTACGCGTCGATATCAGCATTTGAAACTGTTTAGAACTTGACCACTTAACTTTTATATCCTTTGATGTAAAAATATCGAAAACAGTACAAAAAACACCGAAGTACTTTGACGATATTGACTTCGCAATTGGATCCTGAGTCCTTTATTCTAGGCTTAACTAAATCAGTATGAAAATCGATCGATTGCAGTGATTAATATCATAAGCGTATATTATTTACTACCTATTCTGACATGGTGTAGCTTACGGTATTCAAGTACAATAACTTAATCCTTTGTCGCTTTCAAGTGCTCGCTCATATTATGCATAAGAGCTTCATTTAAGTTAAAATAATAAACCTGTCAGAGACATTGGACTCATTTCCTATGGCACAAGATTGTAGATACAATAATTTATAGACAAGAACAACACAGGTACAATCCAGATGTAGAAAGTAAATAAATCTAATGTACTAAGAAACTTGGTGAAAGGAAAGCATAAAATACTATAACGAATGCCGCTTCTACAGGATGCACAGTTCTTCATTGCTTTCCCTGCACGTGTTAATTACGATAAATAATTTTCCTAGGAAATGTGTTTATTACATAACGAAGATATTAAAACTTGATATCGACTTTACGTACGTACGAATATACTCCGAAACGGATAAGAAGCAGGAGTTCATTCAATAGATATAATAAGTGGTAAATAACAATTTCTACTATTAATAATACAATTTATAACTAAATAAAGCAGTTTCTTTTCATTCAAAATAATTTATTAATTAAATCGTTTGATAAAAAAGTAATTTGTCAGAATCAAGTCAAGTAAAGTGTACACAAAATGTAGATTAGAATCAAGCTACCGTTTTTACACAAACAATACAAAATCTTCACACGATAATGGGTTTCGTCTGTTCCACGGTGCGCGTCGTAAAGGTATAAAAGACGGGGTGAAGCCAACCCTTTGTCCTAAGGGACCGCGTATTAACACGTTTTTAAGGTATCTATATGCAGAAAAGGGTTCTAATAGAAAAATGTCTATGAAAAATAAAAAAGAGTAAAATAAATAATAATCTAAAAAAGTTAGGGTATAAATGATGATTATAATATAATAATGTATTACAGCACATATTATTACATTAGAATAATATGGGTGTGATAATGACACAAAAAGTGTTTTCCTTTTACTCCTAATGAAATAAACAATCGCAAAAATCGTAAATATGTATCGAATGCTGTCCAAAAAACTTTTATATTCCACAGTCTACGGCCTCTGTTGTATCACTTTTGTTAGTGGATGTACATTCTTAGATGGACGTCGAGCTACAGCGCGGCGCAGGTTCGACGGGAACAATTTGGGCGTACAAAAAATCTTCGAGCAGGTAACAACAAAAGTTTGTATAGTCCAACGGATGGCCGCGTCAAAGGCATTTTTATAATAGTGCGAAATTGTACAAATGTTTATTGATGCTCTAAATAAAATGAACTCAGTTTCTTGCCTACATATGGAATATCTAATAATTAGTATATTCATTTCATTTGATTTAATGTCTTGTCTGTGGTTTCTGCCTACCCTATGGGGAATCGTATGGGAGACCTCGTGGTCTTCAGTTCACGAACCAAATCACTAATTTCACCCTGAAATTGTTCACATAAGATATTTTTGAGGCGATTAAGGTTTCAAGTCTTCTAAGATCTCAAGACCTAGCGCCATTGACTTTTCACAATAAGTAAATCGATTTTAAACTCCTAAAATATAGTTTTTCTATTTGCCACAAAAATGCAGGCCCACTATTAAAAATATGTCCCAAAACCACATCGTATTATAGACACAATTTTGAGAATCATCCGTCACGTTCAAGAAAATGGAATACGAACTTGACGATTTTATAATAATACAAGAAGGGAAGCGTCTACAGGCACAAAAAAGTTTATTCTAGTCGTTGGTCCGCCCTCACCCGAGCCTTTATTATACACTAGCGGGTAATCGAAAACGAACCTTAAATTATAGGGGTAGGGTTCGCTTTTTAATGCAAGAAATAATAGAGTCTGGTAGTAATCTCTGAGCTTCATCAATTATCTACAGCCTGAGTTAATTACTTTTATAGGGCGGTCAGTTTTAATAGCGAGGGTCTCATGTGCTCCGAGACACCAATTTCGGGTCAGTGATTGGTTCTGAGAAACAACTGAATAATACTACAAAATTTTACTCTTTACGATCTTTGATTTGGTAAATGACAATGCCTACGTAATACTACGTTTTAGTTAATAATGATAATATTATTATTATAGCTATAGAAAAGAATGAATATGTTGAAAGATTATTCGTTACTACATTTTTATCTTTCTTTACCTAAAAAAGAAATAAATAATAATTTCTTACGTCTAGCCGTCCCATCCCTCATACATTAGACATAAACGCACGGCTTGTAGCTACATACACAGCATGTAAGTAATATGTACCTGGGTAACCGAGCTTTGCTCGGAGTTCTAGTAGATTAATAAAAAGTACCACAAAAATATCTAATCGGACCGGGATTCGAACCCACCACATTCAGAATTTCCGAACAACGTAAAAATTATACATACGAAGTCAATCGGCATAATTATTACAGTAGAAATATTTATATAATATTGTTGACCGACGCATTTTTAAGTTATGTATTATTTAACTTAAAAATGCGAAGTTTTTCATAGATAACTCCTAGCTTGATTGATTTTTCGTCCCCCAAAACTCCCTGCTCATTAAATTGTATGGTAATACTTGCACCCGTTTTCGATTTTCCGATTATGTATACAAGATGAGCTCGTTTAAAGTATAAGATATTATGTAATTATGTATTTGAGAACCTACGAATTACTGCTACCTAATTCAGATTTATAGCTTATACGTACAGAAAAAGTGTTTAGTGAAAACAAGCAATTCTACAGTAAAAAATATTCGGTACCTAAGTTTTGCACGTTATAGACTTACGATTAAATGACGTAATAATGAAATGTATATAATTAAGTTATGTAATACTTAAGCCGCGTATCCACTACGCAACATTTGGCTCGCGGCAGGTTGCATAACATGGCAAAAATAAGAGGGCAACTTTTGTTTAACAACCTTGTCTGTATACGCATCTACTATTAATGATGTTGCCCGCTAGCTGGCAACGTTGCTGAACATATTGAGCGTCACGTGTTGCGCGTCAATTGATGCCTAGTGGATAGGCGGCTTTAGTTTCCCATATAGAACATAAGGTCAATAAATACCGCGTAGTTACCATCCATCGTCTACAGCGGCTTTACAAGTTTATTGTGCATAATACGCGGTTCCTTTGAATAGCCACCAGTAACGAACTAACTATATTCACAATGTAAACTGAGTTTTTACAAGCTCTAGGGCTGATCATCCGTGTGTAAATTTCTGATAATACACCCTTATTTCTTAAAAGTAATGGTTTTTTTATTATTATTTGTATTTATATAAATAATCCTAATTATACGAAGTAGTCGTTACAAATAATTGACTCTTTTAAATGAAGCCTACTTCTAAAATATATTTATTAAATTAAATGTACCTAATATGCGAGATGATGGAGAAGTATAGATTAAAGGATTTGTGATTATTGCAATATTTACCACATCCTTTGCGATTATTAACTGTAAAAAACTAGCCAAGTGCGATTCGGATTCACATATTTTGTTGTAATTGCAAAAAATCTTGTTTGTTGTATGGGACTATTTGTTATAGCGGCAACAGAAATATATCATCTCTGAAAATTTCTACGGTCTAGCTATCACGGATAAAGAGATACAGCCTGGTGAATGACGAACGGACAGACGGACAGACAGACAGCGAAATCTCAGTAATGGGATCACGATTTACCCTTAAATACCCTATAAATAAACTAAAACAATTTAAAAAATAATCTAAAATACTGTGAGGGTAGAACGAACATAGAGGTAAAGTATGTTAGGGATATTATCAATAAGGTTGGCTGACATTCGACAAGGATACCGTATTATTATTGTGATGAAGGATTTGTCAAATGATAGGGACAATGGAATAAATATTGTTGTCTGGCGCCATCTTATACCTGCCTTGTACAGGTACAGTTCTCAAACTTTGAACGTTAATAAAATAATGACATCCTTTTTAAATACCATAATATCTTATAGGGTTAAGGATTTTCCCCTATTTCACTTTTCAGTCATTTCAGCTTGGGAAAGAAACAAAATACACTCTTTACAAAACACAATACGAATTAAATGTTTTACAGGAAAATTAAAAAATTATAGCCTTGTTTGTATGTTTAAATCAATACCACTTAAAATTAAAGATCCCTAATGGTGACGCAAAGTAGTGACAAATGTCTTCAAACTATTAATATCGGTATAATCAATCCAATGACTCTTATCTTAAATGATTAATTTTTGACATAGAATTTAACAACTTATTCAAAAATGTTACGAAAAAGTAAAAATGTTACATCATTAAATAAAGTATATAAAAGAAACTTGTGTAAATATTCTCACCACTACATAATACTAATTAGTCAAAAAATGTTTAAAGCATTATATTAATTAATGTGTTAGCCGTAAAATATTGCCCACGTATATTTTATTAATTGAACTCCTCTACATTAATATTTATGTATAACATTTTAATATGTGTGCTTAATTCATTTCAAATGAACATTTTCATAATATACTTAAACGTCAATTTTAGGTCACATAATTATTTTTGCTTCTTTTTAAGCTTAATCGGATAATAATAATCCACCAACATTTTGACGCAAAAAATTGTTATCGTCATTTTGGGCCTGTTCCACATTCGGCATGCCATGCAAGTGTCGAATAGCTTATGCGGCAGTTTCGTCTGCTTGCTTCATATCGAGCGACAGAGACAAAACAAGCAGGTAAGATATCTGACACTTATTAAAAGACTAGCTGTTTCCCGCGGCTCCACCCGCGTAAATATACTATCGAGTATCACGTGGGAATACTGTACTTTTCCGGGATAAGCGTAGCCTATGTTTTAATCCAGAGCCTTAAATACTACCATACAAAATATCATCAAAATCTGTTCAGTAGTTTTTGCGTGAAAGAGTAACAAACATCCATACATCCGTCCATCCATCCCACCATCCATCCGTCCATCCGTCCATCCATCCGTTCATCCATCCATCCTCACAAACTTTCACATGTATAATATTAGTAGGATTATAAAATAGGATTATAAAAATATTAAAATAGTACCCAACTTTGTATTTTTAACCGACCTTCAACAAAAAGGAGGAGGTTTACAATTCGACTCTATGTTTTTTTTGTTACGTTACGTTACGTTACGTGATTACTTCGCCGTTTGTGGACATATTTTCATTTTTATTTTATTTTTACTAAATAATGTTCAGGGTAAAATTGTCTCTATAAGAGTTTAGAGAATAACGTAGATGTTAATATGACATTTTGAAAACCAGTGGCTCTACCTGGCTGTACCCGAATTGTAGTCGAAATAATTGCCGTTGTTACTGGCTCTATTCAGGCAGGTATGGAGAGCACTGGTCATTGTACCCAAATGCTTTTATGTTACCTTATGGGGCACAAAATTACATGCCACATCTATTTTTATTCCTGTCCCCAAAGTATATTTTAAAAGGTTTTGTAATAATGTAATATTATGAACATTATTTTCTGGTTTAAAATGTATATATGTAATATATGTATATTACTTTGGAACGGTTAGAAACGACTTATATGGAACGGATACTTAATTAGATTGTTCGCCTACCTACTTATAGAAGAAAAAAAATATGGAGTATTGTTTTAATAAGGATAATCTTACTTATGTTATGAAGATAAATAATTTGATTGTTTGTATGCTCGTTTGCATTGAATAGGCTCATAAACCACTGGTCCTATTTTGATGAAATTTGTCACAGATATTGAGTAGACCACGGAAAGGACATAGACTACTTTTTATTACGGCACTTTGCCGTACTAACTTACGATTCTAAGTTGCAGACAACATATAGTAATAAATATTCATTGTACTTTATAGATTTTAAAATTAAAATGTTCATATTGATAAAATGATGATGAAAAAAAAACTAAGACTGTTTTATCTTAACACGAGTATCGTTCATTTGGCTTATAGCTCTACAGCTCAAAATAAAACATTTGCTCTTCAAATTACAAGTACCGCTGCCTCGTTGCTAGTTTCAACACAGTCTATCTCATTTCCACACCAAATTACACCTCGAAAACAAATGAGACGGTAAAAAAGAAAAATTATGTCAATTACAATTGGGTAAAGGTAAAAAGCGTATACTTATGTATCATTAGAGTCGGAGCTGTGCGTGATGCTCCGTAGATCATCGCAAGATCTAACTGCACGTAATAATAGGAACGTACCTGAGAACAAAAAATAACATTATTATGATTTCAAACACCGAAATTCTCATCCACTATTCTAGTTGAGTCATTTAATCAAAGTCGAAATTGTTGTCTCGCTGGTTCACTTGTAGGTTTTCCATTAGTCTTCAGTCTAAAATTTAAGTAACCAAAAGAAGAGAGGAAGCTGTTAAATACAAGTATCTAATAAATACAATGTTATGTAATTTACCAATTACTATAAACTAAAGGTCGAAATTAGCCCGTAATAGTTCATATACCAAATTTTTAATTATCTTTGAACTTTAAAAGGATTCTTTTGCCTCTTGAGATAGAAAATAAATGAAAATATTGTGCAGATTGACAAACGTCGTACGTCAACGTGTTGTAACGAACGTTTGTTAGTGTGTGTTAATAACCAGAGGTATTGTGTATTGTTGATTTATTAATTTGATGTATTTGTAAGCATTGTAAAAAAAAACATAAGCTTATTGCACACCTCCTCGTGAATTTTAATTCACCGGTCAAATTTCAACCGCCGCGCCGGTTGCACAAGTCTCTTAAAACCGTACTGAAAGTTTTTGCTTCACGTATTAATATAATGATTTTATATATAATGTAACAAATATACAATGTCATACAATTTTCAATTGATTTATGTTATACATAGTCATTGAATTACTATATATACACGTACTATTTGGAACTCGGTACATTTACATAGTAACAAATTAATTTACAATGTTATATCGTAACATTACTGCCTAGTAGCTTTATGATAGACTTACGTTATGAATTACGACGATGTTACGCTGCTTTTGGGCTCACTGATCGTCAGCGCCAACAGGCCAAAGTATATGAAAAAGCCCTTTTTTAATAGCGCGTAGCTGTCAGAGCAGATATTTTTTTATATTACGGTGCCCGTGCTGACGGTTATCGAGCGTTAAGCGTGACTAGAAAATCGGCCTTAATATTTTATGCTTTGGTTTTAGTTGCGTGAATTCTATGAATTATATATATATATATATAATTTAATAAATTTGTGTCACATAATATGCTCAAAATATAAAGAAATAGGATAAGAGATAGGAGAAGATAAAGAGGATAGTTTAAATACTTAAAATCGGTCTTAATTTCCTTCTTGTTGTAATGAAGCTAGAACATACAATATATTATGCGAAAAACCTTAGCTAAAGATCACGAAGAGTTAAGAAAAGTTAGTGAGTCTATCTCCAGTACAGATCACTTGAGGAAATGCTAATAGTGGCTTCAGGTAAAGCAGCTGATAGTAGGTGTCGATAAGATTCTTACTTATTTCATACAAACCTCAGTTTATGAGATTAAATTAAAAAGCAAAATTAAAGATTTAATTTAAAAGCAATCTAAAGAAAAAGAGTTTAAAAGACTCAATCGTTTTATATCCAGTCTAATGAGATATTTAAAAAAGTTTTACAATATGAAAGTATTTAAAATTATTGATAAAAGGTATTTATCAAATATTTTAATAGTAAAAATCATTTTAGGCTACTTCTTTTTCAGCTATGAATCGATTTTATTCAAGCTTAGTACCTACTTAAATATCTGGAGTAAGTTATTGTTGTATGAAATGAGTTATTTAAATCACCAATGTATAAATAACCTTAAGTTCAAATAGGGTCAGGTAAACGGTTATGTGGTTTAATGTTTACGTTCCGTGGAACCTTGTTTGTTCTTGCCTTATCTTAATCCAGCGTAGATTTAGTTTTACGCCCACTGCTACTGACTTCACTCTTGTATCCATTTTTTTTTTTCATAACACATTTGAGACATTTCATTCGAAAGATAAATTCAGTAAGTTTCATTACTATGTATTTAAATAATGTTAACGGTGTAAAATCATTCTCCCTATATGAGGGGATTAAATTGAAAGTATGGTGGAACAAAATTAGCAGTTCTGTACTTTTATTCCTCCAACCAACCACAACTTTCATAACGCCAGGATACTGGATGACTGGATGTTTTAATGAACAACGTTACCTTACCATAAAAAGAACAAAGTATTTGTTTAAATATACTGAAAATATGGTCACCCTACAAGCCGGTACACTTGCACTAAATTTATCTTACAATCTTCTAGAGCATAATACACCTTATCTTGATGACAATAAAGATTGTCATAAATATATTTACATAGATCGCATAATAATTATAAATTATAATTCAAATTACGTTGTCAATCTTGTTCATGAAGTATATCGCAAAATACGCTCTTATTATTTTCTAACAGAAAGTGCGTTAATTGTATAGTCAATTAGGTATCAGTGGGATTAGATTGTCAAAGCTGTGAAAGGTTCTCAATTATGGAAGCTATCTCCTAAACACGAATAGCATAAGTAAAGAGTTAGATCTTGTATAGACAGGTCTGAAATCATATTGGAGTCTTATTTTTTTAATTAGGTATGCATATGTTATACTCGGGTCATCGACATTGAGAAACTCGTCAGAAAATAAGACAAACGAACATGGATATGTTATTGATTGTACTGTAGGTTCTTGGTGGAAATTCATGTTTCACAGTAATAACACACAGGACTTCTTGCACTATTTCCACTTTAATAAGTATTTTACATTAATTTTAATATATTACACGTCCAGTTTCGAAAAAGTTATCATCAGGTGTAAGTAGATTAAATTTTTTTATTTTTTTTTTAAACATTGTGCAAAGGGTTGCCAGCATCATGAAATTTTTACAATTTTGTGCAACGTAATTTTAATATTTATACCAACTTATTCTGTTTTCTACTGTATATCACAAATTAATATTAGTATAATATTATAACACTAATAACTTATTGATTTTTAATGTCATAGAATTATATAGAATGGATGTCAGAATATAAAATTAAAAATACTACTATCACCAATGATTCAATTATATTAAAATGTCCTTAATACATAAGAATCTAAGATATTTTAAATAATGGCAAATAAATTATATGAAATTAAAACATGTCAAAATTAAAATTAATAAATTATGTCAAAAATTCATCCAAAATTAATACCAATGTCAAAAAGTTTTAACATAAGAACATAGTTGTGTCCATTCATTCCATAAAATCACGGACAATAGCGGTATTTACAGTCTCACTTGTGATACATTTGGAGGAATGTATATAGGTCAGACGGGGAGAAAGTTTAAAACTAGAATAAAAGAACATATGACAGCTTGGAAGAAGAATACTGAAAGATCTACGTTTGCCGAATCTAAATAGTAATGGACACAATTTTGACCCTGATAAAAATATAAAATATTTACATATATTACCAAAAAGCAGGAAGATGGACGCATTAGAAGCGCTTGAAATTAACAGACACAAAAAATGTGAGATCTTACCATCTTACTAAATGAGATTTCGAGCAAGACATTTAATTTAATTAATATTTAAAGGTTTTACTATGTTCTTATGTTATGACTTTTTGACATTGGTATTAATTTTGGATGAATTTTTGACATAATTTATTAATTTTAATTTTGACATGTTTTAATTTCATATAAAGTATTTGCCATTATTTAAAATATCTTAGATTCTTATGTATTAAGGACATTTTAATTTAGTTGAATCATTGGTGATAGTAGTATTTTTAATTTTATATTCTGACATCCATTCTATATAATTATATAATTCTATGACATTACAAATCAATAAGTTATTAGTGTTATAATATTATACTAATATTAATTTGTGATATACAGTAGAAAATAGAATAAGTTGGTATAAAAATTTAAATTACGTTGCACAAAAATGTAAAAATTTTAATGATGCTGGCAACCCTTTGCACAATGCTTACAAAATTTTAAAAAATTTTAATCTACCTACACTTGATGATGACTTTGTCGAAACCGGTCGTGTAATATATTAAAATTAATGTAAAACGAACATGGAAGCTGCAAGGGCATAGAATATGTGTCCAAACTCCAAATATATCCTTTTAAATATAATAAGTATGTCTAATCGGTTATTAACGGTAAAACATTAAGAAATCTCTAGACTATGCTGTTACTTCAGGATTATTATCATAGCTAATACCGGTTGCGAACTTATAAAAATAGTTTGCATACCGTTACGGCTACTCTTTGACAGGTATATTTCGACGTTTTTTTTTCAATAATAAATTTATCTATGGACGTTTTTACACCACGTCAATCTGGTCCCGTGGTAAGTGCTCAATATTTGTGTTACGGGTACCAGACAACAGAAATATATTTTATTATTTTATTATATTGTACACATTTCTAATACACATCCATGACCCAGGAACACAAAAAACTTTGTTTCCTGTCGGGATTCGATCCCACGACCTCCAGCTAAAGCACCCCGACACGCTAATCACTGAGCCACAGAGGTCAAAATTCTATTCTTGATGGTAACTAGGATATTTATGACCTACACTCTAAAGTACCATAATAAGACAAAAATGCTTATATGTATATTAGGTCTTTACCTATGAAATTTCCGTTTTGTATGAAAAAATTTAAACGAATTTTTTTCATGTATTTTTTATTTTTATTAATCGAAGTAATCATCCATACAATCAATGCATCTTTGCCAACGCAGTGGCAGTTTATTGAAGAAATCAGCTGGACGGGAGGCAACAAATTTTTCAAAGGCATTTTGTACTGCCTCTCGGGTATTGAATTTATTTACCGCCAAGAAGTTGTCCAAATTCTGGTAAAAGTAGTAGTCTGTAGGCGCAAGGTCTGGTGAGTAGGGCGGATGACGGAGAGCTTCCAACTGCAGTTCTTGCAACATGGAGACCGTCTGCTGTGCAGTATGAGATCGCGCGTTGTCGTGTAGGAGCAGCGAAGACGAGCGATTGACCAATGCTGGTTGGAGATGTGCCAGTTTCTCCATCATTGTGTTCAGTTCTTCACAGTACACATCTGCAATAATGCTCACCCCGTTTTGTAAGAAGCCATGATGAATCACACCGGCGCTAGACCACCAAACAGTGACCAATACTTTTCTAGAGGTAAGTTTTCGTTTAGGGCATTGTTTAGGTGCTGAACCAGGATCCAACCAACTTGCTGAGCGCTTGCGGTTATCAAACAGAATCCATTTTTCATCGCAGGTAACAATGCGGTTCAAAATTCCTTCATTTGTGTGTCTGTTGAGCAGTGCAAGGCACGTCTCGACGCGTACTTCGCGTTGGCGATCATTGAGTTCGTGGAGCACCCATTTGTCAAGCTTTTTTACCTTGCACATTTGACGCAAATGGACCAATATTTGCATGATATTTCGTATGAATAGAGTGCGGAAAAAATAATGAGTAACGTATTTCAGCTTTTTCTTATATTCAGCATCTAGGAGGGTAAAATAGGGGATGAATGTTTAAAACTTATTTCACGCGGGCGAGGCCGCAGGAAATTAATGCTAGTATACTGATAAAGCCAGAAATTGTGCTTCAATTGTAACTAGAGAGTAGAGCACCATGACAGAGTAGTGGTGTAAAATTCTCAGCTACAAATGAACATTGCATCGGAATTTTTTTAATCAAGGTATCTCTAGCGTCATGTGGCATAGCGTGATTGTAATTTATTTTAATTAAGAACATCGAGCAACAACGTGGGCGCGTGATTGAGTGAACGGCAAAAAACGACCAATTGACAGCTTCACTTTAACGAGCTGAATTAGGTCTAAGGTTTTAGCGATTGCGTTTTTATGGAAAATGCGACGATCGCTGATCGCAGATAGGTTCAATTACAGTGACGTGCACGACAATTACACGTCACCTGTCACACCCGAGCCAAGGACATACAACTTGAGCGATCTTATTATGAATTGGGAATGGTTTTAATTACAAATATATTATTGGTGAAACGATTCATGAGAATATAAAAAATATTATTGGTGAAGTAAATAATGAGAATGTGTATCAAGAACAACAACCATCGAATAGTTTTTGATAAGCTAGCCATAAAACTAAATCGTAACATAATTCATTAAATGCTTATAATGTTGGTCCTCTAAATATATAAATTACTCAATTGTTTCAGAAAATGATGTTTTAATGTCAATACTTATTTTAAGTAGCTATAACGATGCACATCGTTCTTAATAAAACTCCCGACAGTGAAATAAAACGACAATATAATATTAAAAAGTGAAAACGAACCCGTACAGTTGCACTAGTAGAAAACGAAATGATATTCTATTTCGCATCTCCTTAGGGGCACTAAGCAAACACAACAAAAAGACGAGACAAAGCGCTCGCTGGTAGACAGTAAAAGCTATATTTATGATTTCACACTATCTCACGCCGTCATCGCTGTTGCCGGAGATGTAGCAAATAGCGAGCGGAGAAAAATGGATGCGACATCCACACGCGAGAGGGATTCTAACTCTACACAAGGTGAACGATATCCTCATTGCGTACGTCAAGTACGTAATGCAAAGCAGTCTTGAAGTAAAGTAAGAAATCATTGATTCAATAATACAACTCGAATATGAGAAATACTTATCAAATCTGTAAATGATTTCTTACTTTACTTTAAAAACCTTTTTTTAGGATTCATAATAATTAACTAGTCACTGACGTCATTTGATAGTACAAGAAAATATAGTCTTTCTTATTTCAAACGTTATAGAGAACATGACGATTTATTTATTTGTCTGTGAAATTGGTGAAGCAGTAAATTGATTCGTACTAGATAGTGATGCAATAAAATTTTATGTGCTTCGTGAATACGAGAACAGACGTCAGAACAGGTCAAAAGTTATCAAGAGAAATGAAAATGCAAACGTGCCGAGCATCAGTGAAAAATCAGCATAACTCTCCATTTCACGTGAGGGATTTGCATAAACAAATGCCTCCTCCATTCTACTCGGGTCCGTGCCAGGGTTCGTATTAGCATATCCAGCGTAGGCCATACCGAGGCCGGGCGGGTGGGTTAAGCCTCTCGTCAGATGAAAAAAAAAAACAAAAATAATGCAAATGAACTTGTTTCGTTCCGGGGTTAGAGAATTTTCAATTTACATTTTAACAATCTTCGGTTGCAAATTAAAAAAATTCAATTACCATTAGCTTCATAATTCGAACATTATGTTGCCGTAATTTATTCAGGATCCTCGTTCTCATTATCGACGACATAATGTGATTTTACTGCCTCGTACTTTACTACTGACCTCAAGCCCTCTAGCGAACGTGCAGCAAATTGTAATCTAAAGTAAAAATAAAGAATATAGTCTTCTATTATGACCCACCACCGCCCACTACCACTTTACATAGTGATCGATTAATAGCGATCAATTTGTTATATACTTTTGGCAAATACGAAAAACAACATATTTTCTATTTTATTTTGGTTCTAAAAATGTTATTTTTCGGTTAATAATAATTTACAAATAAATATTGATTTTAATACTCTATCTTACACATAAATGCACTAACATAATTATGTCAAAAAGCTTATAGCTATATTTATTTACACCACCTTTAATAGTAAATAGGAAGCTTATAACAAATAAAGTTATAAATAATCATATTATGGAAACTTAATATTCGAGGTCTGTTCAAATGCCGCAATAAAATATTAATTCATAATATTTTAGAGCAGTAAATTATTTACTAGAACACAGTATTGTGGTCGCCACTTTTTTAAACAGCGGGTAAAAACTCCCGATGTCTTTCTGTTCGTCCTATCGAGCTTCCGTTGCACCAGAAGTGAAACTTCGACCGTGAGCAAACTCTATCATAGTACCGCGCTATAAATCTTAAAATGTTATTTACTATTTTATTCTTGTATTCTGAAACGGAAACAATGGGACCGGCTTGAATCGTATTGACACATTTCTTTCGCTCGGGGACATGAAATAAACGTTTTCTTTTGAATTATGTGAGAACTATAAACGTTATTCAAATTCTTATATTAATTTGGCGACCTTTGTGGCGCAGTGGTTGGGCGCGTTGGTGCTCAACCCGGGGGTCGAGGGTTTGAATACCGTCGACGACGAAACAAAAAGTTTTTCTATGTTCCTGGGTCACATGGATGTGTATTAAATATGTGTATAATATTATAATAAAATTTTAAATATGTTTAGTATGAAAGTACTAAATACTCCTTCCGTTGTCTGCTCCCCGTAACACAAGTTCTTCGATTACTTAGCACGGGACCAGATAGACGTGGTGCGAAACGTCCATAGATATTATTATAAATATCTAGTACCTATTATTATCTACTAGTAGCTAGTATGTTTCATCTGTGACCGAAAACATCTTCTGGTATGTTAAAACTTCTGTTTTTTCTTGCCAAAGTGAGGACGAATTCATATTGTGATGATCGTTAACGATCACACCTACTGTGGAAGTAGGTACATTAGCGGAAAACGATAATGATGACCTACTTTTTCCATTTCTCCACTATTCACTGAGGTTTGTCTTTTCGAAAAAAAATTTACGTTTTAATGACACATAACATATTATGTGTTGCACAGTGCCGGTACCTTGCCGGTAGGCAAGTACCTCATTGTTATCGTGGGAGAGGTAGGTGGCGAAATCTCAGTACCGCACTGGGAAAGGCCGTCTACTATTGGATAGTACTGTTTGATATCATCATCATCAAGCGAATGGGAGGCTAGCAATCAACGCTAAATTTGATTTCTTATTGCATTTCGGGTTTTTTTTCCGTGTTCGACCCCTCCATTCTCCTACATAACGTCCTAATGAGATTGAAAATCTAGGGAAACGCGCAATAAAATCATTTTGGAAGTAGGTATATTTGGCAAAGTTGGCTGGTATGATTTTAAGTTAATTCATTAATTTAACTGCAATTTAATTTCGCTCCTCATGCAATACGATATTTTCCTGTATTTTTTTTTTCATAAATGAATAGTGCGCTGCAAAATAAGACAGCTTACAAAAGGAATAGTATACTAAAAATATTTTTTTAAGATATTGCGGATTGTTTGAAGCACTTTTGTGAGTCTCGTAAAAACGCCCCATGTAAAAGTCGTACTAGGTAGTTAGTGACGTCACCCGCTAGTAAGTTGCTACGAAATGTATCAGAAATTTTGTGTATATGGTCATCCATATGCACAAAATTTCTGATATTTCTGATATCTCGCAATTTTGAGCGTTTATGTTGATACCATACCATAGTAAATCTTTTTGTATGTGATGTAAGTAAACTAATTATGTAGGTTTTATATACAAATGTTTTAAAAAAATATTTCAACTTTTTTGTGACTTCAAAATGCATACAATTACGAAACTACAATAAAATCCTAATTCTTTTTACTTTTATCAAGTTGTTATACCTAATTATTTCTTAATTATTTAAAAAAACAAAATTTTTACATGTTGTCAAATACCTAATTATTTTAGTATTTGATACTCGTGATTTGCTTGAATTGTGATACTCGCTGAATTTTTGTATACACCTTTATTACGGCGTTGTAATGAAGATGTGAAAAATCATGTCATTGTCATTGATGTCATTGATGTCAAAAGGTCACCAAAATTTTTCGCAAATATCTTGCTCGGAGGTCAATAGAGGTCAGTATAAAAATTGTTTGTCGTGAAATGATATACAAAAATGCTTCTTGTATTTTTCTGTAAAATTAACCGTTTTCGGAGTAGAGCGCTGAGAAAAAGACTTAGTATGCACTCACATACGGTAAACTTCACCCTGAGTTAAACAGAGTTGATCAGAGAGAGATGATTAATGAGGTAGGTACTAATTAATATAGACTAGAAGATACTATTTAATATGTTCTCTTATGCACTTATCATTCAATTGCAAAGTTGTGTATAATGAAAAACACTAAACCTTAGTGACTAAGGATCCCGATGTCTAGCTAACGAAGCCTAAATGGCCGTTGACTATAGAGAGACGTCCGCGGATCATGGCCTTAATAGCTTCCACTCTAGATGGCGTATTAAAATATGGCTGAATAGCTTCTATGAACGTGACGTCACACTCACTCACGTAGCTGCTGAGCTTTCAGCCAATCTGCTATCGCTAGTTACGACGACGAAGTTCGAAGACATGCGTTGCTTATGTCACTTAACGAAGCTAAGTTTCTTTCGAGCAAAAAAGATTCCAGTGTCGATACCAAACATACATCATCCCTTCCTTCTCATAATAAAAGCTTTGATTACGTTCTAACGTTAGCTCTAGCTAATAAGAATAAAATCATACTATTATTTAACTATCAACATCGTACATTAGCTAGAACCGCTGCAGAAGCTAACATTTTTGATTAAGACAATAACTTCCACATAACGAAGATTAAACTATCAAAGCCATAAAGATTTACCTTTTTGCTCTATCGGCATTTACGCTTTACAGGGAAGCCTATTGAAACTATACCGGTTCGGTAATGGAACTTAGATTAATGTTTAAGGAGCGAAACTGCCTGAGCCTGACCTATATCCACCCACGCAGACATTTACACTCTTGTTAATTGTCTAACATATACATTACAATTTACAATTATATCGATTGTTGAAATATATTAAACAGCTTTAACTAAGTGACAAAAATGAAGTTTTCGGCTTTAAAACGTCACTTTTACTTAACATTTTTTCAGGTCAGTGGTTAAGTTATTAAAACAACTTGATACATAACATTATAAGTCGACCAAAAATCAAAACACACAAATGTTAAACATTACTTCGTAACATTTTTGTGTTGGCTCGAATTCAGCATTCCAAGCCGACCGCATTCGGATATCGGTGTATCAAAATACTTAACTCCGAAATGTGACGTCATAAAATTCCCTAAACTTTGATATGGCGATATTTTAAATTTATCTAAAATCTGGCAACACCGCGTGAAGTGCGCTTTGCCCGTGGTGACTCCAACGAGTAATAAATTAGCTGGACATACCGTTCTGATTGCTTTACAATGTAATTCGGTACGACAATTAATTTTGACTCGTACCAAGATCACGTTGCCTTAGTTTGAACGAATAATTTCGACATCCTATAAAATGTTACCATTTTGAAATTATGCATCAAAACTAAAATATACTTGGAATAAGGTTGTTTAATAAGGTTTAAGGTTGTTTAAGGTACACGTCGATACTAGTTATTACTTAAAGATTTGTTGAGGCAACCTTGCCAGTTGCCATATTAACAATGATCATGATGAAGAACATTAAACATACTACCTGATAACCAAATTAAACAACCATTTTTTTTATTTATTACGAATTATTATTATCAATACTTTTTTGTAAATAAACATAGGTAATATATTATTATTATAATATGTCTTTTTTGTATATATCAATCTATCGAAAAGAATACGTTTAACTGTGAATTGGCATACAACGGAACGCACCTCGCGCGCTGATTGGCCTGGCCTACTATAAGAAAAAAATAATTTTAACGCTTATCGACATATTGCAATTTAACAGTTTCAGTTCGTAGATCATAATGTTGCAAAAAATAATGCTTTAAATTGTAAGCAGCATGTTTTGGTTCATAATCTTTCGACATTTTACAATCTAAGTAGATAGATTGTAATCTTACGATATTTACAATTTTACGGTGACAAATACTCATAAAGTATATTAGAAACAACAGAAGTAATGATTAGTGAAATTATTTGACGACCAGATGTTTAATTAATACGAAGTTTTAGAAAATACTGTAGGCCGACCGGACGATGTTATTGGCGTAGTATCATGGCATCTAAATATTCTAATGTGGCGCCATGCCTCCGAAATCGATTAACACAAATATATCTATATATATATATATATATATATATATATATATATATATATATATATATATATATATATATATATATATATATATATATAAAAGGCAAAGCTTATTGACTGATGTATCAACGCACAGGCCAAACCCTTAAGGCTATAAATTTGAAATTTGGCACACGTATTTCTCATATGATGTAGGCATCCACTAAGAAATAATTTTTCAAAATTCAACCCCCCAAGGGGGTAAAATAGGTGATAAAAGTTTGTTTGAAACTTTTTATTTTTTGGACATACGGTACGGAAAAGTTAATGAGTTACGTATTGCAGGGTTTTCTAAAATTCAGCCTCTAGGTGGGTAGAATAGGTAATGAAAGATTAAAACCTAATTTCAAGCGGGCGAAACCGCGGGCAATTAGTGGTAGTTAAAAATGTCTTGTGGCGGACCAATAAGCGCCACGATCCTGAATCGTGCTATCGAGGTTTTCTAAGATCGGCACTATATATATATACGACATCTGAAATGCATACAAGTGGGGCTTCGGCCTGACCGAGCATACCACCTCGATCGGTTGGAGATCTTTGGGGCTTACCACGATATCCCACATTGGTGACCCTCGACAGAACACGTCTCCTTCTGGACATTATCATCATCACCGCCTACCCCTCCGCACCACGCCACCCAGACTCAGCCTCATCGGGTACCTCGACCACTAACCTCAACGCACCGCGGCCTGGTCGAATCCTCATCGGCTTCAACGGATACTACACGGACCAGTCAGCAAGCAGAGCACGAAGCATCTCTCCTGGTCAGCACACGTAGCTACTGCGATCGGTTAGCAAGCAGAGTACGAAGCACCTCTCCTGATCAGCACACGTAGCTACAACGATCGGTTAGCAAGCAGAGCACTAAGCACCTCTCCAGGTCAGCACGTAGCATCGGCCCAGCACGGCAGCACAGTTCTGATTCACTGGGACTCTCCACTGGCACCTGGCGACACAAGCGTAAGACGCATCGAAGATTTCGACCTCTGGTCTTCGGGGGGGATTGATATGGCGGACCAATAAACGCCACGATCCTGAATCGCGCTATTGAGGTTTTCTAAGATCGGCACTATACGACATCTGAAATGCATACAAACGGGGCTTCGGCCTGACCGAGTATACCACCTCGCTCTGTCGGAGATCTCCCTTTGGGGCATTCACTCTTCCCACAATCTGATAACTACGACACTCACCTTTTATTGCTTTATTTACTATTTATCGCAAGCAGTTAATACTTTGTTAGGAAATCATTATTTCCGGGGAAAAAAATGTCTACAAGTTATTTCAGGTTAAATGTATCAAAATCCAGATGCGTAAACCCTAGAATAAACTTACCTAACGGCTAATTTTCCCCTGGAAAAAGTATGTTTTTCTTGGGATATAGAAAATAGGATCACATGTACTTATGAACTCTAGCTTAACTAGACTTAGAATATAATACCCACCAGTCACCACTCTCACTTTAAGGAAATATTGTATTAATAAATTGTAATAGAAAGTCAGATTAGGCATGGTATTTTAAGTGAAAATCATAATATTCCCTACAAGTAACTTGAGCTAATCGTATCGGTCATGGTTTGCGTGAACCCACGGCGAGATTGAAGATAACAAATCTTACTTTCAGTGGCCCATATTGTATTTAGTATTTACTATGGTTGTCAACATTTCGTTCGCAATATTTTAGGGATTGTATAAATAATATTATGGTGTTCAAACATTACTAACGAACTTAAGCATTTAGCCTGCGTTGATCCTTTTTGATAATACTTACGTTAAAGTTAATTTTGACGTAAGTAACTTAACTAATTAACTTATTAACTTATTAACTTACAATTTGCTAATTTACTTTTATTAATGTATTACCTTACTATTAATATAAGTTTTAGGCTTTAGTAACTAAAATCTTAGCCATATTATAGAAATGAATAGAAATGAAAATACGATATCCTATACCTAACAAGTCGCACAAAGCTCATAAACAATGCCCTGTGTTTCGTATCCCACCGGAAACACTAGCTACACAGGTATTCGTAATCTAAAATAACCGGAAGACCCTCACTTGAGCTCTCTAAAAGCAACCATTATACAGGAACAGATATGTGTTTTTAAATATTAAATCATTGAATATTATTAAATAGGAATAAATGAAATAATAAAACTTGTATTATTAGTGATTTAGCAATTTTAAAATGACCATACAAAAAAAACTACAGCAGTTTTAACCTCAGAGATTTTAAATATGACAGATTACCAGCATTTAAAACTATTCTAAGGATCAGACGCGACCTGATGCGGTGCTGCATTTGTATGTTAGCTATTCAGAATTGAAATTTATTAACTACACAAGAAGATACGCGTTTCATTGCAAGAGTTCGAATGTCAACTCAACTAAAGTTCAATGTCGATGGCGCCGCTCGTGCAATGAAACGTGTATCTTCGTGTGTAGTGAATAAAGTTCAATTTTGAAAAGCTATCTTAAAAATGTCGCGTATCGTCGCGGTGTTCATTAACCTTTAGATCAAATTTAAGATAAATTACCCATTAGAGTCGCGCACAAAAAAGTTGAGAACCACTGAGTGTTGCGATTCACAATTATTGAACTACAGGTCAGGAGCGATAGCGATCATGCCACGGGTGGCGTTATCTGCCATTAAATTAATATACCCGAACGCCACTTGCCGGCTACTGATATTTAATATAATTGATTACAAAATTTAAATATTATCATCAATAGTCTCTTTGTACCGTTTATGTAAGCTTAGAAACTAGTATTTATATTCTATGTTCTCCTGGTAGGTACTTTCTATTCTTATTCCTCCGTGTTTTCTGGACTATAACTATACGAAATGTCTATAGGCTGTTTACGATTTCATAATTTCCTTTTCCTATTCAAAATAATTATGTTATGTCGATTATATTTTATTAAAATTCATTTTATGGCATCACATTTATTAAATTATTATACTTTCTACACTTTTGCCGATTGACTAATCGCGGATATCATTGTCACATCCACTTTAAATTTTATTTCAAGTTATATTGTATTTCGTTCGGTATTAATGTGCCGCCTCGACGTCCGTAGCTCGTAAGTTCCTTTATCTATATGTGTTAGCAGTATCGAAAGATACGTTGCTATTCGCGTTCGAAGCTAAGCTCGAGCCCAGGCCAATACTTTAATCTATGGTGCCCACTATTCCATAAAAAACAATATCATGTCGACTGCCCGTACACGGACCTTAATTACAAAACCAGTATATCACGACGCATTAGAAAATATGTTTTATGACGGTAGTGATAAGGTTAAAAATCTCTTGGAGCTAGTCATACCGTATTAAGCTTTCTAAAAAACATGATAGGGCCGGTGATGGAATGTGGAACACGCGTGAGACGATACTAAATTTGAACTTTGTAATAATGTACAGTCGACGAAAGTAATTTTGAAAAGTCTAGTGTAAAAATATCCTACTATTTTAACAATATAATTTATATTCCTTGTCTCTTTCAAATAAGTATTACTGACGAAACATGAGTACGAATGAAAGTCACAAAGTTTTAAAAAGTTTGCCGATTGTGCAAAATGAAATTAGTCTCAAAAGTCAAGAAGCAACAACCTACAAATTTATTTAAAAAGCTGCAAGTCAAATGTAAGCTATAAAAACCAATCAACATAAGACGAAACCGGAAATTTCAGAAGAAACTAGAACCAGTTTCGGCAATGTAGTGCAGTCCGTCTAGACTCTACATCAAATACCTTATTGCTTTTACTTATTATATATAATATATATATATATATATATATATATATATATATATATATATATATATATATATATATATATATATATATATATATATCATAACGTTGTATTGAAGATCTTCAAATTTTGTTAGTTATAATATAATAATAATATCTATGGACGCTTCCAGTGGCGTGTGTGTGTCTTCCAGTGGGTTCTAATAACTCCATTCCTATCGGCTTCACTTACCACTTACCTTTTGAAGATCCTCATCCCTACCTATTATACAGGCTAGGGCTTCCTTGTGAAGGAGTAACAGCCCTCGCCACTGGACGTTTCACACCACGTCAATCGGGCCCCGTTCTAAGTGCCCGAAGAACTTGTGTTACGGGGACCAGACCACGGAAAGTAAATTTAATACTTATTATTTTCCCTGAATATTTATTTTTAAGTCATCTTCCTTTGTAATGAGTTACTTACAAATCTTTTTCCAAATATAACAAGGTTGTCTGGTAGAAATCGCTTGTAGCGATAAGACCGCCTCTTGTGCCTAGTGTTAGTAACTATATTATTTGATTTTACCTTTTGGTGCGCCATAAAGTGTTAATTAATTCATTCATACTTTTGTACTATAAATTATATATTTAAGATTTTTAATATATTATACACAGATTTATATATATATATATATATATATATACACAGATTTAATAAACATCCATGACCCAGAAACGCAGAAAACCCTTCTGTTCCGCCAGTGGGATTCGAACCCGAGATCCTCGGCTTGAGCACCAACGCGCCAACGCGCTCAACCTACCTCTGAGCCACAGAAGTAGTCAGAGAACATAATATTAATTTAATCGCATTATAATGTGTATAATAACGCTTCATCATTTTACTTGTCTGAGTGTACGTGAAGGGCGACATAAGGGAATAATATATATATTATTATACGTCAACATGCGCATGTAGTCTTTATTGCTTCATTCGTACATAGATGGCGAACGCTGGGCTTTTTGCACTACCTCAGATCCTGCAGAAAGAATATTGTATCGTTTAAAAAATGCGTCCATCCACAGGACATTAGGAGAACAAAAACTTACGATCGCGGAACAGAATAATTAATTATACAATGTCTATTTATCGAAGAAGTCGTATTGTCGTCCGAACTAAATATGGGCAGATGTCGCATTCGTTACGTTTGAGACGATTTACGAGTATCAGATATTTATCTGGGATTTATAAAATTAGCAGGCATTATCTAGGTATAGCTTAAATCCTATCGTCCTACTAATATTATAAATGTGAAAGTTTGTGAGGATGGATAGATGGATGTATGGATGGATGGATGTTTGTTACTTTTTCACGCAAAAACTACTGAACGGATTGCGATGAAATTTGATATGGTAGTAGTTTAGGCTCTGGATTAAAACATAGGCTACTTTTTATCCCGAAAAAGTACAGTATTTACGCGGGCGGAGCCGCGGGCAACAGTTCGTTTTGCATAAATATTAAAGAGTAACTGTCCAGTCGAATTCTTAATTAATATTCCCCAAACAAAAATCATATGATCTCTATCTCAATCGATTTATATTGTCAAGTAATTAATTTACGGTCTCTAAAGCCAACTCCTAAATATTTGAGAGGTTACGAAATAGGTTAATATTATCATTTTTCATAGGAACAACATGGCAGACGCTCGTTCGTAACAAATAGATACGTGCCGTTAACAAATGTTTTGTGTAGATCTTTTAAGTTATTCAGAAAAGGCAGATGTGACATTGCTCACAAAAGTGAAACCTTTCCGTGATCCTTAAATCTTATTTATAATAAACTTATGAACCTATAGGCATTAAGCATGTAAGCCAATAATTTGGAAGATTTACCTACTTCTAACTATAAGAAAAGAAAGTGACGTAACATTACTAAGTAAATATAGGATGGCTTATGATGGAACTGTTGGACTTAGGACTATGGACTGCTGTTAACAGGACCTCATAAATAAAGTTTGTCATACAATCTATCAAGACCAAACATAAAGAATTTTATTGCATGTATAAATTATGCCTGATGATAAGCTCCTGCAAAATTACACGAAACATTACGTAAAATTTAAAACGGTACAGAGGTGACACAATAAATAAATCTGAAGCATCATTATACTTGATAAAAGATTGTTATGAGTCCACAAACGGGTTACGCTTATCGGTTACATCGAGTATTTTTCATCTTTATTATGTGATCTTACGATATTCGAGTGCTTGACTTCTACAAGAGGACATATTTTTATCTGTAACATTAAAAAAAAAACAGCGAGCCTTACAGTAGTCGCTTAAGATGTGTAACATTTTATGAAAATATTAAAAAAAAACACAATTCTTAGTACGATTTTCTAATATAATAAAAAAATACGGAAACTTTTCCATTCAGCAGTGACAGAAATAAACGTTGAAATAAAATAAAAAAATATATAAAAATATTTTATTCGAATATGACGGCCAACTCTACCACCCGCGCTCATTGGTCAATTTAGATAGCGCGCGCTTCCCCGACTTCCTGTTGCACACTTCCGTCCCATTTCACGAAATCACTTCCACAAATTGCAGGAAAACGAGAGAAAAGATAACGGAAGCGCGCTATTTGAATAGAGGAATGAGCGCGCGGTGGTAGAGTTGGCCGTCAGAATCGAATAAAATATTTCAGTATTTAGCTTTTTTAAATTTTAACGTTAATTTCTGTCACTACTTGATGGAAAAGTTTCCGTATTTTTTTATCACATTGGAGAATCGTACTAAGCATTGTGTTTTTTTTTTAATACTTTCATAAAATGTTACACATCATATGCGACTGCTGTAAGGTTTGCTCGTTTTTTTATTATATTATACACATATTTAATACAAATTCATGACCCAATAACACATCAAACTTTTGGTTCCCTCGGCGGGATTCGAACCCGCAACCTTCGGCTTGAGAACCAACGCGCTAACCACTGAGCCACAGAGGTCGTCTAAGTACTTTGGACTCTACATTTTAATAGGAACTTTTAGTCGTATTTTTTCTAAGGCACTTGTAAGCCTAAAACAATTCAAATTTTGGCCAAAATAAAGAAATCTAAAAATTTACAATCCATTACATTAGTTTTACCGGGATTACCATTTATTGATGGTTATAGCGGTCATTCTGCCTTATATGTTTAATACTTGTTGTAGTCTGTGTATTTAACATTTTTAACAACAACCACATTCATAACAACGTGCTTGTTATTCGAAATCAATAAAAAATATTTTCACTTACAACCAGCAACCTTTGAATTTTGACACCCGTCCAACCAGAACACAATAACTCTCGCTAAACCAGATAGCGCTCAATATTAATAGTGCGATTTGTTTTAATACCTCTTACCGAATGTTTCGAATATCTGACAAATTGTATTTCATTTGTATTTACAGAATTTCCATATTTGAGGATGTTTTAATTTAAAGTATATAAAAATCAATACGATGCCTCCTTTAACAGTAACGGGTCTAAAAGTGGGTTTTATTACATCTCGTTGTAAACCTGTCACAGCATTGGCCTTATTTTATAAAAGATTACTCGTCGTCTCGTGATAAAACATCTATAGGGAAATTGTAGTGCCTAAATATCATATTACATACCTACCGCCTCACTAATAAAAATATTAAAACAGTGGATAAGCAATACAATGTTTTGTCCTTATCTGATACGTGGCAAAAGTCGCTTGACATACAAGAACAAAACATTGTATTGCTTATCAATTGTGTAAATATTTTTATTAGTGAGGGGGCTAGTATGTAAATACTTTATTGTTCAAACAAGTCTTTAAAGATATATTTACGTGTGTTTGTTATTATGACGCAATATTATATCGTACCCAATACAATAAACTAATTGTAATCAAAATCATGAGGCAATATGAAATATTTGTGAATACAGCTACACAAAGATACCGAGAACACTTACAACGGCTTACGGCAGTCACTTCAAAAAACTAGTCTGCACCCGTTGGCGCGCCTCCCGTAGAGATGTCTCGCTTCAAACGTTTTTCACGGCACTGCTCCACCATTTTGAGATATCTTAACGTTTATTTATACTGATGTAACTAATAACAGCGGACGTTGTTCTGTCTTAACTATAAACTGTAATTAATAATTAACTGCCTACATACACCTGCAATTCCTACACCAACAACTACACCTACGATATAATCCTACACATACTACCTACTCCTACAACCTACAGGTGATGTGTGAAAGAGTTATCGACCACTGAGGGTTTCACACACAGTTCTTACTAAACAAAGGGGGTTGGTGTTAGAAGGGTGAAAATTATAATATAATAATAATAATATATATGGACGCTTCACACCACGTCAATCTGGCCCCGTGCTAAGTATCCGAGGAACTTGTGTTGCAGGTACCAGACAACGGGAAGTATATTTAATACTTTTATACTATACACATATTTAATACACGTCCATGACCCAGGAACACAGAAAAACTATTTTGTTCCTTCGGCGGGATTCGAACACGCGACCCTCGCTGAGCACCAACGCGCTGAACCACTGAGCCACAGAGGTCGTCATTTTGAGAGGTCGTCAGATTGAGGGCTATATGTATTTTTAACGCCAAAACTTTAAAATAATTAAAATTAAAAAATGATAAAAAAATTAATTTAATTTAAAATGTTGGGGTGGGCCACCCTTATCACTTAGGGGTATGAATTACGAAAATTCGATAAAATGACTAAATAACACTATGACACATGAATTTGGATCATAATATATTACACACTAGCTTATCATTTAATTCGAACGTCGAACGATTTCCTCATCACAAAAGATTTAGTGATTTGAAATTTTCCTATCAAATTTCGTCACTAATTTTGAATTCGAAAGTGTTATAACGGTCGGAAAATCGAACACCTGTTTGCGGGGTAAAGGTTTTTAATGCTAGCTATATTATTCTTAATTCCTGCTGACAGGTAAAAATTTAAGTGTCGTTTAGAATTATCTTATTTGGGTCACTTATGGGGACAACGATCCCGCTTAATCCTTTTTATTTTTACATCGTCGACAGCCTTATTTGCATATTATCTCGGCGAACGATCTTCAGGGAGAGGTCAAATTGAAGTAAAGTATTTATTGATGAAGAGTTAAAGGATATCGAATCAGGATAGATCAGTATCAGAATATCGCCGGAATTCGGGTCGGACGAACGAGTTGTAAGCTCAAATCTATAACTCGTTTTCGGCAAATGCAATAGTCGCCACCTGTAGTTCATATAAACTAACGGGTCTTCATATTTCGTACGCACCACGTGAGTTATTATCGGCTTTTAGTTTGAAACTCATATAAATCAGGCCTCCACTTTTATTTACAATTATTTAAATGCGCCCGTTACTCGATGTTTGGATCGTGAATGCAAAAAGTAAAATCGCTTTGGTAATATCTCGAGTACGCATAAATCGATTGCATGCAACATTTACGCGTAGAATTAAGTATTTTTTATTGATCTGTTTTGTTTTATTATCTGTTGTGTGATTGTCGGTTGCGTCAGACAGTACGAAATTTATGATTTAATTGCAGTTTATGCTTTTCGGAGGGACGTTGACCCGCCGCTGAACATCTTCAGTAGTTTAATTTTATGTTGCTCGAACTTAATACGTTGTAAAACTGGATAGTCCATACGTAACTGTTATGGAAATAGACCATCAACAAATCGATCTTAATTGTATTTTGTAATTCGTATCGATATAGGTACACTAATAAAAATGTGTGGCGTTCGTGAAACTGTGTAGCACCCGTATTATAAAATAATACAATACAAAAACACCTTATTGCATATCAAAAATATACAACAATATGTTATGATATAAACGAATCAAATCCATTAAGTAGGTAAATTAGTGCATTGCCCTGTTTTTATAACTCAACACTCCATTAGGCATCACAAAAAGTAAGTAAAATGCATACGCGAAAATTAACAGACTAGAAAACACAAGCAACGCAAATTTCTCGCCCGCATTACAAATGGCAGTGACCGAATATAGGTACAAAAATAACCAATAGAATATACAAAACATAACAAATGTAGCCTGACCAGTGGTCAGCTAATGTTTCCATCCATATTTTGCAGCCCACAGAAAATAAAGGCTATAAATAAAAATCAAAAATCCACATTAGCGCATCGTGAGCGAAGCGAGCTTGGCGGACATTATCGTAACACGATAGCCGGCGCACATAAGTAACAGGACGCGGGTTCTATTCTCGGCGATATCCGAACAAACTGTATCGGTTTTGAAACTGACTTATGCGCCGGCGCATCTTCCGTCGATAAATTTAAAATGCGATATGATTACGTTCGACATTTTTAAGATTTCAATGAGTTCGGGGAACAGGTGAAACAGTTTTATTGCTTCTATAAATTGACTCGATTTAATTACAACATAAATAAACATATCTAATAAAGAACATTATACTATTAGGAACCTATTCACTGTACGTATCTTTTGGTAATAAATTTTAGCAACATAATTTTAATGCTTTAAAGAAGCTGATTATTAGGAATTTCTTATTTATTTTTATGCAATATCAATTTTAAGATCTATGTCTTAAATAACTTAGAAATAGCTACTTTGATTTTGAAGAGGGATATTTTGGGCACAAGATTTACTTATGTAAAGAATTACGCAGAAAAATAGTTATGAAAAAAATCACACAATATAATTACATTGCACTAGCTCAGTTTTTTTAGTATAATATGTATTTCGAGATTAATAATTATTATTTTCTGCCTAAACCCTTTTTACATAAACAGTAAATCATGTATAATACATACAATATATTCTAAATGATATATTTTTAAGTACATTAAACATGTACTTAAAAATATATTATCAGCGCCCATTTCTTGGTAACTAAAAAATTTAAACTGTTTTGAAATGAGAAATGAAAATAAAGTTTTCCTCGGAAAATGTTATCAATATGGACCATATTAATAAATTACTTTTGCCATAAACGTGTACACACCACACTGGATAGGTGATGAACTCAATATTATGGTCTATAAAACTTTAATAGGATAAAATAGTTTGCATGAATACGGCCATAAACCCTGAGAACTAACATCAATTTGATGGACGTGTGACATAGCCATACAACTCACAAGACACCATAGAGTCCGTAGAGTCCATCGATTTTAGTTTGATATAGATACGACAGAAAAATACACAAAAAAAGATATGAAATGAATCTTATTTTCTAAATAATTCCCCTTTTAAATTCGGCTAAAATTTTAACTATTTCTCTACACAATCTTCATTATTTTGAAGTCGGTACCAGCCCAAACAATATCCTGATAAATCATTATTTCATAGAGCTCACGTTTAAGTTGGCTAGTATTGACTTTTTTATTTACCTACAGAAAATTCAATTCCAGGTTATTACATAAAGTTATTACATATTTTCAAAGTCAGTAAGACGTTTTGATCAAAAGAGTACTTAATGTTTTCCAGATATTAAAAATTATAATGATTATATTATTATTAACAGTAAATTGAATATCAGAGTCACTATCCAAATGTTAGCATGGCTCACGTGAATCCAACTATATCCTATCCAATAAATTCAGTGTTTCTGTGAACCACATTAAATTTATGGCGTCCGACTCAGAATAGTTCCACTTCTCGTCTTTCTCGGGGTTATAAATGGGGAAAAGACATGGGCCCGATGACCACAGGTCCCGATGTCAACGGACGTACCGCGAAGGTAGGAATAATGATATTCCTAGATCTTTAGGAGACAAAAGGTATGCTAATTAAACATTACTTTAAATATAGTAAAAAAGTAGTAGTTTTATCAAGCAAAAAAATATCAGAAAACATATTTAAGTAGGTAATTGCAAGCTTTCAGAATGTCAAAAAGACGAGCGTCGTATATCGTACCCAACTTACGTAATATATTTAAAGAAAAATCAAATATACCTAAATATTTAACGTCACACTAAAACTTTACAGCATCTTCTTGATTATAATTTAGCGCAGTTGTATCAGACTGGTACAATTTCAGGGCTACCTACTTTCTCATTAGGTTGGTAGCGGTAAACGTAATCCATCATTACGAGCGGCTGCGCTGTACCAACCCTATAATTTTCTTTCCCGCCAGTATACTTCATACTTGTCACTTGTTACAGCGGTGGATTATATGGATTAACATTGTTCAAACACTTACTTATTATTTTAAGTTCTTCAAATAATAAAAAATATGTATACATATTTTATATAACAAGTATGTATGTATTATCTATGTCGGATTTTTTTTGGTAATTAGCCTTAGCAGATTATTTCTAAATTAGATGGAATCTGAACAGTATTTAATTATTTTTTATATTTTGTGTTTTAAATGTTATGATTGAATATCAATTAAATTTTAGTTTGTAATTTATTTTATTTCCTATATGTATGTTCTATTAATAACCTATAGCCGGTTTTAATATAAAAACTTTTAAAAAAAGTTAAAAATAACGAAACTACATTAATTGGTAAGGCCAATGTATTTCCAGTTCTGACAACTTTCAAATTCCCAATTAGACACAGTTAAGTCTTCTCTGTTCTACATTACAGCACATACACAACATCTCGAACGTGTGAAATCGTAAACTTCCATAACACCGCAAAATGTTGATAATAAATTAAAATAATATTAAAAGATTTAACCCGATTGTGTACGGCTGTCAACTAAATCGTTACAATATCGTATTATACTTAGGAATCCAGCCAATGACCTTTCGCTCCTCGTCTGAATGAATAAAGCCTAGCTTACGTAAAAATACATCGATAATACTATTACACAAATATCGACTGTGATACCACACAATAAAATATATTTTTCGATGGCCGCGTATAATGAATAGTTACATGTTAAGTCGATTCGCAGGCATCCAATCGTATTTCGATGTAGGAATTATACGATTAATTTCATTTCATATTTTCTACACAGGGATCCGCCGACAACTCGACTGGATGTCTCTTATTAAAGATATAAAAACCTATTTTTATGCCGTAAAACTGTTGGTACTGTAGAGTACAGTTTCTTCATATTAAATAATAATTAGCTGATACTTCGTGACAATTCTCGTAATTATTATCGGTTAAATCTCCTTTGGATTATTAGGCTGTCCCACTCGCGCGCGCACGATATGACGCCTATGCGAATGAGTCAGCGCGTTGACCGAACCGAGATTATATCGAAAATAGTTAACAGAATTGGGGTTCCGAGCTCCAACCAACTATTGCTAATTAGCTGGAAAATTGAAACTTAATTACATTTTATTTTCAAAAAAATTGAAAGACGGATAGTTATACAACAATTTCAATAAAATCAAGACGATTTTTTTCACTAAATATTAATTAAGGCGAGCTACAAGTCGTAGCTCTCATTAGGCTCGAGAAAAGTATCAATCCACACGCGACTGACAGACGACTAGATACTAGAATAACAACTATTTCAAGATGGCCGACTGCAGCCACTGCGAGACGCTGACAATGTTGGACATGGATAGCCACGTGCGAACTCAAGTAAATGACGTAGCTTGCTTTAGTTTGCAAAGGGTTGCCACAGCTAAACTGGAAATTATGCTCAAAATATTTCTGAACTTAATGATGGCTTCAATATTTTTTCATCTTTAATATAAAGAAATAACTGATATTTTTAGATTTCTCAATCCTGTATATTTTATAGAACAAGAGTATGATATGAAGTAACAACTTTGTTACTTCATATTATAATGATTATATGACCAGTTGACATACCTCAATGTTCCAAGAGAGTTCTAATAAAATTATTATATTTACTAGAAGATATTGAAAAAATATTACGATTTGAATCCAGCTCACGTGTAGATAATCAAAGCAGTTATTTTGTAATGCAAGCTTTAGAGCACAAGTTATGTCATCACTGATTAGTCAACGCCTGCAGCCCTAGCGCAGTAAAAAGCGAATGTACTGAACTGTGGGAATGCGTCGGGTAATGCAATCTTTTTGCTGGCAACATTAGCCGTCTAAGTTTAAATGTACCGGACATGCGCAGAAATAACTTGGTCGTAGACACCACCCCGTAAGATGGGTGTAGCGAATGAAACTAAAAAGAATTTCTGCAGGGCTGCCACATAGTACTTCCGACATGGAGTCAGGTAGGTAAACAATGTATCAAGTCTCATTGTATGTATCAAGTGTCATGTGACACTCATTGTTCATTGTTAAACCTTTACATTTCTTACATAATTACATTAATAAATAATTTTCTTTAGTTGGATGTTATATGTATTTTTAAGATTAATACGCGGTACGCTTGTCTTAATGTAAATAAACGCTTGTAATAATCTTTTACAATTAAATGTGATCATGGATTAATAAAAATAGTAGCAAATTGTTAAAATTGCAAGAGTGCATTGTTACGTGCAACTAAGTAAGTAAGTGTTTACTTTTTTATTGAAATATCCGTCAACCCTATTCTTTTCGTGATCGCTGGAATAACAAGAATTCGAATTTTAAATTGGCTTTTTTAACGCAAATAAATATGCAATTATGCGTCTCGTAAATAGCCCACATAGCTCCAGTGAGAGAGTTTTTGTTGCCTCGCGATATGATACCTATTATCGTGTTATGAGATAATTAAAGCCATAGAGACATATTGAACCTGTTTGTGGATAAAGTTATAAAGGATCAAGAAAAAAATTGAAGAAAGCGCATCCGCGCAATCCCACGGCTAATCCTCCATATTAAATACTTAGCATCATTAATTTAAATTCAATTGAAGATACAGAAGATTATATATATAATAAGTCCTAATAAATTTTGATGTGTACAAACAAACTAACTATACTTAGAATTTTTAATGCTTTTCTAATTTTTTACCTATTAGATAATGAAACTGTTCAAGTACTTGTTAAACCTTAGATGTATAGTAATATGTATAGTAGATTTAAACCAACAAATAGTTAATGAAGGAGCGCCATAACCGATCGCAAGCTGTGTTACAATAGTTTTATTTCATCGTGCTCCTTTTATAGAGTTTAAGACGGGAATGTTTATTGCAAACGACATTTTGTTTAATTGCTACATAACATTGAACGAATGGTCTATAAAAAATCACATGTTCCTGTCCACCTTGTGATATATACGACGGGGCTGAGGAACCACTTTAAACGAAGGAACGCGAGTTAATTTTATTGGCAATTTTTTCATATTTCAAGTATGAGCTAGGCTTTAGTCAGTATAAGCTGACAATTCTTTCAAATTATTCATGCTTATTTAATTGAATACAAGATGTTTTCGTATATGCAAAAGACAATTTGTCAATCCCAAGGGAATAGTGTACTTTTTTCTGAATAAAAAGAATGCTGTGTGCGTTACCATTTTACCAAGTGTATGTGGACCAAAATTTCATTTAACCAATTCCATTGCACTTGCGCGAAATATAGCCAAAAAAAAAACAAACACACACACAAACTTTCGCATTTATAATATTAGTTTAATGAAATAAATGATTTGAATAGAAAACTAATCACAACGGCAAATGAAAGTTACTGTTCCTTTATGCGAGTACATTAAAAAGTATGTAGTTTCTATATGCATATTAAACCTACTAGTATTGTATCAAGATTCTTAGACTCGAATACACGAATGTTAAATCAAGTTAATAAGCATGCTTTCGCTTGAAAATCAGTCCCCAGGCTGTAAGATGTCTGTCGCAAAGCACTAGCAACGGATTGACATATAGAGGACTCTAACTGAGGGAAATAGTACAAGTCTGTTAACAAGTGTGATGGACTTACATCACCATTAGTGCAGTACAAGCGCGACCAATATAAATACGGTTCAAGTTTTATTTCAGCATTAGCTTTTGTCCGCGGCTCCGGTAGCGTAAATACAGTTTCCCACGGGAACTTTTGTACTTTTTCGGGATAAAATGTAACTTTTGTTTTAATTTAGAGGCTAAACTACTACCATACTAAATTTCATAAAAAACCATTCTGTAGTTTTTGCGTGAAAGAGTCACAAACATCCATCCATTCATCCACCCATCTATCCATCCATCCTCACAAACCTTCAAATTTATAATAGTTATAAGATAAAATTGAACAGCAAAATAACAAGTTGTTCCTCAGTACAAGCCTTCATTCTTAATTATTCAATGTAGTGGGTACTATTTTTATACTCCCATAAACATATTTTATTTTCAATGTAGATAATATTAATTACCATACTGCAGCATACCTGATGATGATTTTTGCAATCGAAGACTTAAACCGTTATTGTCTTAAACAAATACGAATTGCCAGTTTAAATATATTGGCAATAGACTCACGTATAGCCAGGAATCAATCTCCCCGTATGCCGTATCCAGGCGTGCTAGAGCCTTGTGTGAGCAGAATATATTAGAACTAAAAGTTTCCACCAAGTGAAAACCAATTCTAAATCGGTCTACTAAGGTATAAAATAGTTTGATCGATTTCGTACGAAAGGAATTGAGTATAGGTAGATGATGAATATGAGATGTGAAGCAATAAAAACTGGTATCTCTGGATAAAGAGTTAAAGCTCTACGTGGAAATTTGAGTCATTTTTCTACAGTCTGAATGAAAAGTCTAAACCATCATCATTGATGATCTATTGTACAGTCGCCAGCAGACCCACACCACATTTGGACCTTATTGATATTGTAATAAGATCAACATACCACCTACTGGACGGGACCCTCCTTAATATAAGGAAGGTTACTTTACCACTGCGAGTTGACTGTGCCTTACCTACTATAAAGGAATAATGTCAAAGCAATAAATGTTAATGTTGGAATAGAGAGCTCAGACAACATGGCTGACATTTGGTTTCAGCGGAGAATTCTCGTCAAGTGATAAAGGGCGACAAATCGTGGCGCTGCCATTATCATGTAATTTATCTTGCAATAATAAAGATTTATTTTGGCCAAATACTGTCGTGGACTGTGTAAATTATATTACTTATATGCTGCAATGGCGCCTAAATACAATAAGTGTTATGATAAATTATACTACAACCCATACTGCTTTGCTGTAAATTCTTTTTAATATGTAGGAAGTTATAAAGCCTCGTTTTACATTTAGGTTACGGATCAAAGTAAATAGTATTATTTAATTAATAAATAATGCAAATCCAAAACCTACATCTAGTTAAAGTGGCAAAATGCTGTGTCTTTTAATCTACTTCCAAAAAAAGGAGGAGGTTATACATTCGGCTGTTTTGTCTTATCAAAAAAAAAGATTGTACCTTCCTAATTGAAAATCTTAACATAAGCTGTATCTAATTATTTGTCCTAGAAATTAAAAACAAAGAGAAATCATAAATAACCTAACCAAGAGCATGTCACGACATGTCTAAGGAGGGTTCCGTAACTATCAACGCGTAATAGGTTTTCTTTGATTGAACTTCAAAAGTTATTGTCCGATATCGCTCAAAATAATTTTCCTAAAGAGTTTTTAGCATGATCTATCAGCATGGAAACTTACAAGTTTCTTTCTCCAATAGTTAGAAATGCTGGGGGGGACCAACTTACAAACCACTTTGGAGGCTGATTACTCAAAAATGGTCGACTTTGTAAAAAAGTCATGTATGAAACCTTGCCTTTATTTTAAAAGACCTATTCAACAATACTCCACACGATAGGGTTGAATGAAAAAAAAAATCATCCCCACTTTACATGAATGGAGAGCAACCCCTAAAATAATAAATTATTATTTTTTTATGACAGCAACACTGAGATCTATACACAACCTTTAAGTATACCAAAATTCATCTATTTATACTCACAATTTTAGAACCTAGAAGCGCGGGCAGACTGACAGACAGACGGGCGGACAGAGCGAAACTATAAGGGTTCCGCAAGTATTACGGATCCCTAAAAACGAAATACGCATGTTACGTAACATCTCCGTAACTGTACATGCTTATTGCTTGCGTTTCCATTCCTATTACGTCTAATTTTACGGTCGCTGATCCTAATAGAGAAAATGAATCGGGTATTTTATGTAAACGGGGTACAACTTGATGTAAGCAAAAAAAGATTTTATGTATAGTTTTGTAAATAGATATTTTCAAAATTAGAAAAAAAGTTGGATTTTTTTTTTCATAATTAGTGTAAATATATAATTAGTTTACTTCCACAAAATACAAAAATATTAACTATGATAAGTATGAACATAAGCGCACAAACTTAGAAATTTTGAGCATGTGACCTAATGTGACCAATATATGTGAAAAATAAGACAAACAAATTTACAAATGGTGTCTCGTGAAAACGCCCCATATAAAAGTCGTACTCGTAGGTGACGTCACACGCTAGTTTGCTACGAAATGTGTACCATATGCACAAAATTTCTAATATCTCGTAATTATGCGTGTTTAGGTTGATACATACCATAGTAAATCTTTTTGTATTTGATGTAAATAAACTAATTATGTAGTATTTATACATTAATGTTTTTTAAAAAATCAAGTTCTTTTTTGTGACTTCGAAATGCAAATCACAAAAGTGTTTTGAACAATCCGCAGTTTCTATAAAAATCTCTGAATATTGCACTATAAAAGTAAGATGTAAGAGGTACCTAGTTATCTACACTGAAATTACAATTAGGAAAGATTTGTTTGTTTGTATATTTGTTTGTTTTAAATGTATATGCTCCGAAACTACAGTATCGCTTTCGATAAAGTTTAATACAGATCTGAGTAGACCACGGGGAAGGATTTGAGCTACGTTTTATCACTTGAAAATGTAAGGTTCCTGCGGTTTTTGCGCGCACAAAGTCGCGGACAATATCTAGTTACTAACTACAAATCAAACCTAGTATAACGAAACATACATGTAGAAACAATCAATTGAAACTTCATACATATAAAAGACATCAAAGTGATTTGCTCACTGCAGCACTCGGTTGTTTTTGCCCTAATGATGCTCCCACACTGCTGTTAGAAAATGTTTAGTAACGATAATAAACATTTGTGTACAAACATTTGATCACAATGTTAAAAATGTTTTCATGTTAAATAATGTGAGTAACGGACTGAGATCCCAGCCCCGCCAGACTCCCCTTATATTCTTACTGATAAAATGTATGTCATAATTGTGGAATTAGTGTGTACAATGAACGTGACCAATACCCGCCAGATTGTGCCGTAGGCAAATTTTTAGGTACAAGACGCTAACGTTGCGAAACATCTTCCAGTTCCTAACAAAATGTTTTAGTGTTAGAAAATGTTTGTAAACGTCTAACGACAGTGTGGGAGCACCATAAGCGTAGCAAAGAGAGGCTTCCTCTTAGGCATTTTAAATATTATTGTATAGACTTGATGCTTAAGCCTTATTATATTATAATCAAAATTAAATGATTAATTCATACGTACAAAAAACGGGTATGGCAGTGTCGTCATTCAGTTACGTATTCGCCTACAACAAAGGTTCACAAACTTATTCCGTCTAACGCCCACTTTAAAAATCAGTTATTTTGTAGCGCCCCCCATTTTTTTTTCAACTTAAAGACTTCATTATCATATTAGTCTCGCCTGGAGTTTATTTAAACCTTATTCTAAACAAGACTTTTCTAACCAGAAAGAGCAATAATAATGCAACTTTACAATATTAAGAGTGTCTTTTACCTATTCAAAATTAACGAATAATCAAAATTTGTTTTAAAACTAATTAAATGTGAAGGATGAATCTGATGATTTCAAACAAGTTTGTTAATATCAGGTTCCAATTTGATTTGACGGACTATAATACAGGATTGCAAAAATAAATCGTATAATATTTATTCGCGCCAAACGCGAATTACAATAAATTTTGAGTTTATATTTATACCATAAAATAGGATATAAATATAAAATAATAAATGGATGTTGTGAATTAGGAGGATCTTAATTTCAGTGAAATTTAAAACATAAAGTATAATTAATTAAAGTAAAATTAAATTTTAAAACATAAGTAGAATCACATCAGCACACAACATTTTTTTCTGGGCCCCTTACCCAGGGGGTAGGCCTGGGTAAGGGGCTAGGCCTCCAGTAACCACATGGGGGCGTTATCGCCCACTTTGGGAAAGACTGGCCTACAACATGGTAAATAGAGGCTGCTTACTATGTTAAATCTTATAAGACAAAATTTTGCGTTATCAGAATAATAAAACAAAACCAGCATAAGTCGGACTTTGTGATTTTTTTTTGTATAATTGATGAAAACGTCAGATCATAAATTTCCCCTTACATCATTAGAGTCGCGTGACCGAGCTCCATAACAGTCCCGTCCCGGTGTTTACGACTATTTAAACTATCCCACTCCAATTTATTGACCATCGCAACCAAACTCTGGATCGTTGCAGAATTCCTCATACACATTAATATGGTAATTGCAATCTAATATATGATTCTGGTAATAATAATAGTGGAGAAACAGGGCTGATATTTCCTGTTTCTTTTACTTGACCTTTGTTCTAGATGCTACAGTAAAATTAGCTGAGACATAAATCATAATACATAATTGGTTAAGTGTATGCGTCCTTTTGATGATATTCACAGATGTGCGTTACTTGGCACTTGAAACTATGTACGTTAACGCGGCGCATCACTCGCCACACCAAAAGACGCAATCGCCTCATGTTTAACGTGTCGAATACATGCCAAAAACCAATTAAAATACTATTAGTCCGTACTAATCTATACTTATAATAATATTATAAGGAAGAAATATTTGTTTGTTTGCATTGAATAGGCTCCGAAACTACTCAACTGATTTTGATGAAATTTGGCACAGATGTAGAGTAGACCACGGAGATGGACATAGGAAGGATATAATTATACTTTTTATCCTGGCAAAATGGAAGGTTCCCTCAGAATTTCCTTTTGCGCGCACAAAGTTGCATCTAGTAGTTTGTAATAGCTCATAAAAATATCTAAGCCTACGCGGTAGCGGAAAGGTCGCATCCTATCTGCCCATATGAGATGTAGTCCTTTGTACTGTTTAGAGCGTTGTGGGCGCTAGCTTATGGTGATTCCTTTAATTAAATAGATGGCTTCATACAAACCCACTATAAGAATGTTTACTATACTTGTGATAAAAATTATATCAATAATAAGGAACAATATTTATCTATATTATAAGTAAAGAAGGAGGTAACATGACAGACAATTCAATTCGTTTACTTGCTCTAAAAATAGTATCTATATTAGTTGGTAAAACTTATAAGCACTGACACTTTCAGCTATATAATTTAAATAGCATGCAATATTCTATAAAATATCAATATTCATTACATTGTTTAAAATTATAATTATTCAAATTATAAATAGGCTCTTTGTAAAAAGCTAATGACGAAATTATGTAATGGCCATAATTATTGATAATAGAATCTTATTTATTTCAAGAGATACTGTTTAGAGATCTCCATAAAAAGGCAGAAAATAAATAAAGAATGTACACAAATATATTTTATCAAATCATTGACTACAATACACACATACACAATAGTCGTATATCACAATATATTACGAAAGAACTTTACAACTAAACAAATAAAAGGTGACAATTTTGACGAACATTTTTACCGCGACATGCATTATCATACCTTTGATGGGCCGACAATAGCCACATTATCGCAATAAAAACCACTGAACGCTTAAGGGTCCCATACACGGCCCGGTTTTCCTTCAGTTCGGGCTGAACGGATGCAAAATCGTATCGTCTGTGTGCAATTTCGAGATCGCATCAGTCGGCCGTATGGACTGAAGCGATTCGTTCCAGTGTTGCCTGCTCTGTTTTTGCGAAAATACAAAACTCGCGTCGTTTTCTACTAAATACTACTAAAAGAGTAGCGATTACTATAAAAAAGCTACTAAACTTTTCCTAAGTTTAGTACCTAAGAGATTTTTAGGGATTTTGTGTTTAGAAAAAATCGCATTTTCAGTTTTAATATTAAATTGAAAATATTAAATTTTACCGTTAAATAAAAAATATAGTAGGAAATATTACGTATATAGAAATTAAATCGGTAGTTTTAAACGACTTACGAGTAGTAAAACTTTGTAAAACATCTGAGTTGGCAACATTAATTCTGACCTGAACGGATGGACTGAACAGTAATAATGTTGGACTGAACGGTAATAAAATTCGAGTGTAAAATAAAACCGGTCAAGTGCGAGTCAGCAAGAGGGGTTCCGTACAAAACGGAAAAAATTACGTTTGTTGTATGTGAGCCTCAAATTTTTATTTTATTCAGTATTTAGCATTTATGGTTATAACGTCAATAGAAATACCTACCATCATTTGTGAAAATTTCAACTGTCGAGCTATCACTGTATAGGAAGGTATAGATACAGCTTTGCGACAGACGGACTAACAGCAAAGTCTCAGTAATAGGGTCCCGTTTTTACCCTTTGGGTACGGAACCCTAAAAATGGCACGTGGTCTAAAGATTATTTATTAGAGTTCATTGAAGTATTTAAAACTTTAGAGCCAGTATAGTTGATAAAATCTAAAGACTATTACTATAAAACAAAGATAAATGATTTCTATAACGTATTACTGGAAAAATGTATGACACAATAATTCGGTTTCGTCTATAGCGTGACTACAGTTGCAGCAAAATACAATTAATTAATAAAATAATAGCCAAAACTAACCAAGAGCGTGTCACGGCTAATCTAAATAGGATTCCGTAACTATAAATGCGAAGTAGGATTTCTTTGAATTACTTCAAAAGTTATTGTAATAAAGTTATTACATAATCTAGGAGAGCGGCGGACAGACAGACGGACGGACGGGCAGAGTGAAATTATAAAGGTTCCTAAGTATTACGGAACCCTAAAAACACGACCGAAGCTCACAAAAATTTTCCGTCTATGTGCTCGAATCCGTTTAGGCCGAACCTTAGATTAAAACGCCTAGAAAACGGGTACGCGCGTGAAAAGTGAAGCCAATCATACTGAGCCATATCGGCTCAGTTTGTTCGAACGACCCATCAGCTATCAAGGTCAAGCGCTAGTGCATATTGCATCTCCGAATATTAAAAACATTATGACGGTTTGTGTCGTTATTGGGTGTCACAATGCATCGGAAAATAATTAAAAAAGCTTCGGACATAACATTTCATATGTAAGTATGAAATGTTATGTCCGAACAATTTTACTTGTATTATGCCAAATATTTAAAACATTTTAAAATAACATCATATTATGTCGCCATCTTGCTGCCCTATTGTGAATTGTGAAAGTGTTAGTAGTAATAATAAATTTATTTCAAAATTTTCATGGATAACTGATAGTTGCAACTAAGCCAAAGTTTTTTAATATTTTCTGATTTGTTTAACTATCAATTTAAAGTGCAATACTTTACTTTACAGTATTAAGATAATCCTTAATATATTCCTTAATACTAGTTTAATATAAATAATGCTCACAAACTGTGTTTAGATGGTTTAAAATAAAATATAATTTATATTTTTCTTTTCACGATATTAAGAAAAACAAATACAATAATTCCAATTTTAACAGTACACACTCCACAACTTCAAAGTTTTGTTTGTGTGCGTGTCGGTATGTAATGCTTACGCCTACACGTATGTGTTGCTTGCTTTACTTTGTACGATACGTTTGTTTGAAGGCGTTATTAATCTAAGGGCCGAACTGACGTCAGTTCGATCGGATGCGATTTTTTCCGTGTATGTGCTCGAATCCGTTCATGCCGCACTGTCGTCAGTTCTAACTGAAACGATCGGCCTCTCGTCTGTGGAGGCCTTTAGTAATTTCTAGGCTATCTAATCTTCATCAGGAATTACTTTTATTCAATGCAATAAATCGTCGACGGCTGTAGGGAGGGCTATTCAAGCATTAACATGACCATTTACTATTAAAATTCAACGTTACCCGTATTCGGTGGTGCACAATCCGCGAGCCAGCTACTTCTATAGCAACACGTCCGACACACGTACTGATATACGAGGGAGTAATGTTTACACTTATTGTCAAAGAGAAATTAAAGATATTATCTCGCAGGTAAATACGTGATAACTCACAAATAAGTTATTACTAGAACAAAATGTCACACATTTTTTTCATTGATAGCATTAGTTTACCCGTTTAAGTCCCCAAAATAATTGCTAATATTTTTAAATGATTAAAAGTTTCATGTAAAAATCAACGCTATTAAATAATGGATAGGTCGTCAATAAACAAAATTACTAGTTCTGCTAGTATATTGGTAAATACTACTGCATAAGTCTGAAGACAAAAACACAAGCCCGTATTAAAAAGCAAAGCCACTGAAAATCATAAATTGAATTAACCTAAACAATAAACTACAGTAAGTTATTAAAACATAAACATATTAAAATTACATTGTAAATTATAAAAGCCTACAATAGAGATAAGATGGTGATACATGATCACAAAGGGATCGAGATAGCCGCGATACCGTACGTGTGCCTATTACGGAATCGGCCTCGCTAATGCGTTCGATTGTATGCGCCTGCGCAGCCTGAAGCCTTCGAACGGCTACGGGCTACAATTAGAACCATTTTGCTTCCTATTAAAAATCCTTTTATTGTTTCATACTGATGCCGATGTCATATGTTTTGAGGTCTCACAATAAAATTTTATAAAGTACTACTGTAATTGCAAGTATGAATATAAAATATCAATCAATGTAATCACTTCACTATAATAAAGCTAATTAAAAGTTAAGTTTAATATAATACACCACAATTTATAGGCATTCATTGAAAAAAAAAATATCTACTACTACGTTAGTTAGCACTCACTTAATACTCGACGTGTTTCCCAAACTGATTCTTAAGTTGAGAGTCTTGACATGAAGGTTTCAAAAATGCCTACGCACTATGTAAACTCGCGCGACGCCGCGGGCGCGCCACACTCGCCATCCACCGTCCACTGTTTAATTTTCAATTTAGATCGCAATTTGCGATGCGGCCCGAACTGGACCCACTCGAGATAGATTTATACCCCCACACTTACTATGCGCCCCATAAGATATTAAAACGTATTAACTCGCGTAAGTTACGAGCGCACCGGATTTCGCGATAAGCTTTAATGAAAATTACGACGTTTTTTAACAAATTCGCGGGAGGCGGGCCCCGAGATAAAAGGGATTGATCTGTCCCAGAGACTAATTGACCACTCGCCCGATGATGTAGGCTTGTTTATCGTAATTGAACACGGGCGAACAATGTGTTTATGCGCGCCCGTTTTTAATTTGCATTGAAGCTTATGACGTCTAAAAAATTAATTACTCTAATATTACTTTGCAAAATGTAATCAGGTACTCAAAAATGACTTATTACTTTATACTCCCCGCATAATTATGTGATAAAATATAACGACGATAATTAATTATAATTAACAGGTTTGAAATACTGCCCTAAGTAGCCGAATAAAATTAACGATTAAAATTACGAGCAAAAAACATTTGTTAAAAAAGATATTGCAAGTTGCAACAGTAAAAAGATAGCAGTAAATTAAATAGAACATCCGAGGGGTAAAGCCATCCAGTGCTTATTCAGATTCAAGCCACGCCTATTATCGATGAAGATGCGAGTAAAGGAAACAAGTGTAACTTGTTTTACTTCACTATCTTAATGTTTTAACAGTGAGATAGTTTCTCATAATTTACATTGAATTAAGTGTCAGAAAACTTGATTTGTGAGAAAATTTAAAAAAATGGACTTAAAAACTCAATTTGGTAACATGATAATAATTAATAAGTTAGGCTGTATTATTTAAAGGTCTTCTAGGACTTCGTTAAAATAAATTGGAAACTAGATACTCATCGGTTGACTTTAATAAAACATTCGCGGATGAAGTCGTCAGCTCCAATAATGTCATTTCAAGTCACAGTAAACTTTAGCATTTCAGACATCTGACATTTCAGTAGGCCACTTAAGTAATTTAGTCAATATAGCAAATGATACAGTCACGTATTTGTCAATAACTATACAAGAAAATTCATAATTTACATGAATTCGAAATAGCATCAATCAATTCAATCTTAATTTCCATAATTATGGTACGCAATTTATATGAACATTACATTTTACTATTTTAGTATGTACTAAATAATACCTAATATAATTTAAAAAGCTCACCTTTAGAATACAGCTGCCAATAGCTTCATTCTCCGACACCGTCACGTTGTAGAAAGACTGGTCAAATATTGGCTCGTTGTCGTTCACATCTAACACTGTCACTATGAGCGTTGCCGTCGACGACAACGGTGAATTACCACGATCGCTAGCTATCACTGTTAACTTTGGCATGGGATTTGTTTCACAATCAACACGAGCTTGGGTCGTTACTAACCCTGATCTTTCATCTATCGCAAACCAATCAGACTGTGGTGTTGGAAGTAAAGAGTATCTTATCTCAGAATTTTCTCCTTCATCTAAATCTGTCGCAGAGACCTGAATAATAGGCGTACCAGGAGCAGCTGCTTCTGGAACATTCGCTCTATATTCGTTCTCTACGAAAATAGGTGGGTTGTCATTGACATCAGTTACTTTCAGACTGATGATTCGGGAAGCGTGTAAAGGTGGAGAACCTTTATCTGTAGCAACCACATTCAACGTATACAATGATTGCTGCTCTCTATCTAACGGTAAGGCTACTACTACTAAATATATAATATTATCATGAGTTCTCAAATCAAAATGTCCATCACCACCAGTCAACGTAACATTAACATTAGAATATTCTGTTTTTGAATCAGGGTCCTGTACAGATATTCTCGCAACAAATTCATCTAATTGTGCTGATTCAGATATTTTGGGTGTTGCATCATCACTTAGGAAGATAACATCTATTGTTGGTTGGTTATCATTGACATCAGTCACTCGAATAGAGACAAATGCTGTGGTTTCTAGAGGCTGAGCACCTTTGTCTCTTGCAACAACAACCAACTCGTGCAACTCTTTGGTTTCAAAATCTAAAGCTTTATTTACAGTTATTTCTCCAGTTTCTGGATCTATTTTTAACATATTTTCCTTATCGCTTTGTCTTCGATTTATTGAGTATTCTATCAAGCCGTTTTCTCCGGCGTCTAAATCAGTAGCGAACACTTTTAACACAGATGTACCAACTGTTGCATTTTCAGGTATCACAGCTGAATAGGCACTTTCAGCAAATACTGGTGGATTATCATTTACGTCTAAAATAGTTATATTTACAGTCATCGTTCCTCTCAGTGGTGGTGTACCACCATCTAATCCTTCTATAACCAATTCATAATGGTCTGTTGTTTCTCTATCAAGAAATCCATTAATTTGGAGATCTAAATATAGCACTCCATCGCGTTCTCTATGCGAAGAAAGACGAAATGCATTGTCCGTATTACCCGACACAATATTATATCGTTGAGTATTAAACATTCCTAAATCCTGATCTTTGGCTGGATTAAGTTTCCTTTTAACGTCTCTAGGCGTGTTTTCTGAAAAGTCTACGTTCATTACTGCCGTTGGAAATGTTGGAGCATTATCATTTTCATCAGAAACGCGAACCACAACACGGATATTATCACCGCTAGCGGGGATTGCAACTAAAGCGTAATGGTCCCTATTTTCTCTGTCTAACGGTACTCGTGTCCTTATTTCACCGGTTTGGGAGTCGATTTTTAAGTCATCGTTGACTGCACTTCCAGGCACAGGCACTATTGTGTATGGTGGGGCCGCATCAGGCAGCTCATCGCCCAGGTGTCCGACGAAGGTTCCGGCGCGTGCGTTTTCTCGTATGGTGAACTCGCGGACGTGCTCGGCCGCCGCCGCAACGACCAGCACACAGACGAGTACGCGCCACATCGCGCGTTAGTTCCTCTCACCGCTCACACATTGTCACTAGCACCTGAAAATCAAAACATTTTTATTAGTATCCCGACATGTTTGTTGTGCGTGCGTGTTTACGAGTAAATATAGATCACTAATCTGAGATAGAGCATAAACATAATTCGAGTAAATGGTTGCTTTTAGCTTTGCGTTTAAATGTAATATACGTATGAAGATACTAAGTACCTTCTTAAGTTAATTAACTATTTTTATAGAAAATATTGAGTACTTCGTTAAGATAAGTACGCAAAGGGCTTAGGTAATGGGAATTTGATCAGTGATTCAAAAATAAAATCACAATATTAGATATAGGTTAGTCTTACATACAAATTTCTACAAAGCAATAAATCATAATGCAATGGGTAAGTGTAATGGACATATTTAACTTAATTCCAAAAGGTTAGAGCTGTGTCCATGCGATTTGTAGTAAATTATAAAGAGATGTTTGTTTGTTTGTATGTTTGATTGCACTGAATAGGCTCCGAAACTACTAGACCAATTTTGATGGAATTTGGCACACATATAGAGTAGACTACGGGGAAGGACATAGGCTCGTTTTTATCGCGGCAAAATGTAGCGTTAGCGAAATTTCCTTTCGCGCGCACGAAGGCGCGGGTACAATCTAGTGATATAAAATTTTATTACTCTCCTTCACAATAAACGACATTATTTTACAATTCCCTACCATAAGTACTTGTAATCAGCTATTTCCAGTTCATTAAAATCCAATGAGTATAGATTCTCAGGTTTGCTAGTTGCGTTTCGTACGGCTACTTAGCTGTTATAAATAACTCGGTTACCTCCCACCTACTTCTACGCATTTAACACTAGTTACTTCTAAATAAGGTGTGTTAAGCTAGTTTACTTACAGTCTTAATTATTTGTAAGTTACTGATTTACTTCATGAAAAGTTTGCCAAAAAACAAGGATTCTATCTAATTTTGAAATCAAACTTAGATAAGTAAGATGGATTTACCGCATTTTAAATACTGGTTTAAGTAAATTGTGCCTTATGATAATTTCAATTTTCAAGAGATTCTACATCTGCTGATAACTCAAAAATATATAGTAGCTCTAAAATATACAGTAAAATATTAACAAAAATATAAAAAATATCAGCAACAGTTATATAAATACGTATTTGTCGATATTTTTTTATATATTTCTTTTATGAGATAGATAGTATCGAGTTATTAAATGATGAGTGTGTTAACCGAACGATTTGTAATGTTAATAATAACTAATATACCTATACTTACAAATATAAAATCACAAAAACCTACGATTTTTCGCTTTCGCGATCTTATAGTATAAACGAGTCAATCTTTTATGTATATATTATATAATCGGTATCTCGGCAACGGTTGCAACTATTACCATGAAATTTAGTATACAGAGAACTCTCTTGGCGGAAAAAAATCGATCTAGCTAGGTCTTATCCCTTAGTAGTTTAAAGCTATATATGTTTTTTTTCTTTCGTCGTGCAAAAATATATCAGTAATTTTGACTATTTTATGTCAGTCTGATTGGCAGCTTGGTATGCGCACAATGGTTTAATTTTTATTCGTCGTGGGTTGTGTCATGGGTTCGAACCTCGGTATGTTTTTATGATTCATTTTTTTTGTTAAGTTTCGAGTTCCGAGCAAAGCTCGGTCACCCAGGTAGTAATAATATTATTTATTCGATTGCCAATTCAGTTTCTAGCTTAAACTGCTTATAACTGTTTTTGTTACAATTTAACCGACTTCAAAAAAGGAGGAGGTTATTAATTCGACTGTATTTTTGTAAATGTTTTTACCTCAAAACTTTCGACTGGGTAAACCGATTTTAATGATACTTTTTTATATGAAAGCTGTTGCTTCCCGTGTGGAATGGAATGTCAATTGGACCCCTGATGAATTGGACACCTGATGATGACTTTGTCGAAACCGGTCGTGTAATATATTAAAATTAATGTAAAATACTTATTAAAGTGGAAATAGTGCAAGAAGTCCTGTGTTTTATTACTGTGAACCATGTCAATTGGTCCAGTTCTGATAGTAGCATCTATGAGAAACCATATAAGTCTTAAATTTTAATTTGAAAGTCGGTTTTAATTTTTTGTTTACAAATAATTTTCTATGGCATTTCTTATATATGTTTCCACACAGTTTCAAATAAATTTTTGCAACAACGAGTAACATTTGCGAAGGCTCAGCATGCGTTGTACACACGCACACGGTTTTAAATTGTTCTTAAAAATATTACCTGCTAGAAGTCCGCTGTTCGCATACAAAGAGAAATTAACATAACTTCGACAATGGCGCAGCTAACTTATTAACTGTATATTTAGTACCGATTCTTTCATTACTAGATATTTATACGTTCATTGTTTCTTTTTACATTGTTGCAATATTTTTAAATTATCGAGGCAATTTTTTAACCGATACCTTATATTCTTAAGTAAACAATACCTATATTCACAGCATCTTACTGTTGTTGCATGTACTGTGCGATTAGTTATTTATTAGTGCAGCAGGCCACCAAGTTCCTAATGGCCCTCCGCAATTGTCGTTTTTCTATAAAAATGACAGACGATGTATGAAAAACGAAGATCCCTAAAAGACTCTAGAAACATCGCAAGCCCTCGCATAGAATATTAGTGTACCCATGTTAAAATTGACATAACACACCATAAGTAAATAAAATTAACCTAGAAATAATTACCTACTCTTGAAACATATTTAATGCCGTCATAAAATAAATATATTATTTTCATTAAAGCAAAGAAACTTACCTTAGTAATTAAATTCTTAACAAACACTACTTTAAAGTAAGAACTAAAAATATTTCTACAAAAGGATTAAGGAATGCAACCTGCGCTTGTTTTTTCCCCACAATATTATAACACCAGTTTTAATTGTATCATGAAGATTACTTTATGCAGATTATTATCGTGGATATTATATTGAGTCTTTTCTGCGTAAGTCGGTGAATATCGAGGTAAATATATATTTTTATTAGTCTTGCCAGTTATGATGACAGCGGAAACACAAATGCTTAACTTATAATATCGACGGTCCTGTCTTAATTTTAAAGAAACTTTTAAAAGTAAATACCTACTCACTGTTTTTTACTTTGTTACTACCTTACTACTTTTATAAACCAAATATATATATATATATATATATATATATATATATATATATATATATATATATATATATATATATATATATATATATATATATATATATATATATATATATATATATATATATATATATATATATATATATATATATATATATATATATATATATTTGTTTATATTATATTTCATATTTATAATAACTGTAACCTCAGGAACTTCTCTACATTAGTAACACTAAACTTAATTAAGCCACAAGTCACAACGTCTAAGGTGACAAATATCTACATTTTATAAGGTTACGAAAAAGAAATATCAACCAGTATTTTGGAGTTAAAAAATAGCGGCTTCTAAGCGGATTAGAGTCAAAAATCCTTCGCATGCGTCGGCCGGCGAGCGCTAACGACTGCGAATCGCGAGCGTCGACATAAACTATGCGCGGGCGCATGACTTATGTGCGAACGCCGAAACATGCTACTCCAGTTTGGACTACATTAATATTATGCTCATACCATCATTTATAGTACCTAAACAATTTACTGATAGTGCCTGTTTCACAATCTTCTATTAAGTGCCGGATAGCTTATTCGAAAGTTTTGTCGCTGCTTACTTTATATAGAGTGACAGAGACAAAACTTCCGAATAAGTTATCCGACACTAATTAAAAGTTCGTAAATAGTCCCTTGGAAGTGTCGGTATATGAATAGCGACAATATGTTTTTAATCTCATAAATTTTGTAAAGATTTAAACATTAGTCACAGATGAAAGATAAGAAGTTTGTTGCTTTATTCTACTTCCATGATAAATTATAATTTAAAATATATATGCAAAATTAATATTTAAATTCGTATATAAAAACTGCATGGTAGCACCATTTCAAAACTCGAAATTTATTTTTTACTATGATCATATTAACACTAATTAGTCATTAATTTTTTTACCATAAATAAACAAAACATTATCTTGATTTATTTGTGTCTTTAGTATTTTTATATTATTAATTAGTGTTCATAATATAATTAGTGCAATTCCAAAATATATTGTTGGTGCAGTTTCACTCTGGTTGGAAAGTCGGAGGCTTATTAAGATTTTAAAATTATAAATGAGTATTTCTACGTTTAATATTTAAAGAATCATGGAACTTCGTTTCTTGCAAACCTTTACAGTTTATCTCTTAGTAACATCAAATATTGTTAAAAGCGTTAAAGTTATAAATAAATAAGTTAAAAATTAATTATTATATTGAGAAACTGTTTCACAATGTATGTGTCAAATAGTTTATTTGCGTGTTTTATCTCTGTCGGTGAATATAAAGTAAGCAGCGACAAAACTTCCGAATAAGCTATCCGACACTTATAAGAAAATTGCGAAACAGGCCCTTAATAAGGTAATTAATATTTTGTATTGTCTTTCATAACTTTAACAAGCATGGTAAAAAGAATACAAACGAGTAACATGATACATATTAGGTAATATCTTTTTCATACATTTTTATTATATGAATTAATAACAAAATAACGATCACTTTTATTATAAGACAATTTGATATAATTTAAATAATAACAATTATTAATCTTTTAGCATCTCATCGCTAATTTTTACTGTTGAAAACAATACAAACTTGTAACATGATATCACTATTTAGCATTTTGTTCAATGTCTATCTTATAAAGATATAATTTTTCTGTACCTATTGTCATTTTCATTTTATGAATTAGTAACGATCAGTATACGTGTAAATGATACCGAGTTCGTATTTTGAATTGAATATGATTGTTATCGACGGCTTTGTGGTCGCGGGCATCAACGCCCCGCGAGGTGGACGCATAAAGGGGCTTATTTTAATAAAGCATTCTTCGACCAACCGCTCATTTTTTGCCCCGGACAATGTACTCATTTATAGTTCGCTTAGAATGGTCGCGGGATGTTGGAAACAGGAAAACTAATTATTATTATTATAGGTACTATCCGACTATAATTGGCTAATTTTTATATTGAAGTATTGAACAAGTTCAGGGAAGGTTTAATGGTGAGCAATATTGAAAAATTTCGAGGAAAATACTCAAACGGACTATTGAATTTTCCAATACTAACTGTTCCTACCTGTCAAATATTTGATAATTGAACATTTGAACAGTTTCAAATTTCTTTTTCAGAAAAATCGGCCGGCATCAGTAGGTTGTAGGTGTAGATAGTAGGTGCAAGTTATAGGCGTAGGAGTAGCTTGTTGGTGTAGGTGTAGCTGAGGAACTAGATGTAGTGATGTGTGTATCTTTTTCGTTCATAGTCAAGACAGAACAATGTGTGTCGGGACAAAATAAAGTATAGTTTTTACGTCAAGTAGAGTAACACGATTTGTTATGACAGACTTCAAATGATTGCTTGCAAACACGTACCTATGCATGTATCTTATTAAAATAACGTAGTTAAAATGCCTCTCTCTGATATAGAGTACTTGTCTCACTGCGTTTCCTGGTACCGAGTAGCACCTAACACAACTTGCCTTTTCTATTCATCGTAAAAACTCGTCCAATCTACGAGATAAATAATTAAAAATGTCAATTACAGACAGCCGAGTTACAACTTACTAAAAGGCATACGAAAAATAATAAATAGATAATAATGTACTGATAATGTCCTGGCCTTTTCAACCGTTATATAAAAAAAATATAATGTGACATACAAGATTTTGATTCAATAAAAAATTTCTACTACAATACGAGGGAAGTCTGAAAAGTTCTGAGCCTGAGGTACTTAATGAATTAAAATGACAGATTTCTATTTTTTATTTAAGTTTGGTCTTTTACGAGTAATTTACGCTATTCAAATTAAAATTATAGCTGTTTTATTAAGAAAAATTAACATTTTAAGATTGCTCCACAAAACGGCACTTTACGATTACCTTAGTCTCATTGAATCCCAATATCTTCGCCCCCGTTCATTATTTTTTTTATTTAATACAAACAATAAGGTACTAAAAGCCCTAAGAGATAGGGCAGAAAAACAAATTATGTGAATCCCTTATCTTTTTAAACATCCATTGAAACTGAGCTGAGACAACACCCGCGTTTTCTATCTGAAACACTTCACTTCCAAAGGTCTACACTTCACCGCTTCCTACATTATACAATTATTATTTTAATGACAATTTACTTTACTTTTTTAATATAAAAAAAAAATTGCAAAAATCAATTTACTACTCCGCCAAATGGTAGCCATAATCTTTGCTAAGAATTTTTTCGGTGCGGTCATCTTTAAAGATCTCTCTTATTAAAATGTTCAAATAAAATATTGAAATCTATGAAAAAAAATGAAAATATTCAAATCTATTTTTATAATGGTTTGCAAAAGTTTATAATATTGGAGACTTGTGAAAAGTTAACGAAAATGTATTCGTCACATTTACTTTCTTACAAGACATTTAAAACCGCAGCGCGCTATTGAAAATTGCGCCGATCTCCCGTTTCCGTTCACGGCGCTAATCTTTGTTCCATGATTTTGTTAATTATGATCTAAATTGCATAAAATTTACGCTGTGACATAAGTTATACGGCAATAGGTCATTCCTAAGTACCTTAGGCTCAGAAATTTTTAGTCGCCCCTCGTAAAGTCTAAACAACGCTTTTGATATATATATAATCTGATGGATAATACCTACCTATTGTTATTTTTTACATTTTTAGCCTAATACTGCTTAATTAATGACTTCTTTATGTTATCTTACAAATATTCAGAACAGAAATTTTTCGACGGTAGTTTAATAAAAATTGATAGGTAATAATTATATTATTGTTGTATGTAATTATACATTGTATGATGTAAACTATTTATAATTTAAAACTCATTCTTATGCTTTAATGAATCTAAATATTTCTAAATTAATATAAAACATTATACCGACGTACAATGAGTTTATATTTATTTATTGTATAACTTACAACTTTCTTTTAAATAATGAATTAATGTTAAATAACTTTTATTTAGTTAATTGATAACTATATTTTTTAACGTTTATACCACTGACCAATAAATTTAATAACATTCTATAAAGTTTGTATTTGAAATTCCTTTTAAAAATTTATGAACTTGCTATATCTTTACACCGGGCTTCAACTTTTAAAAGCTCCGTCGGATACAGCTTTTTCTACGGAGCGCTTTAAATAATGTTGTTATTATTAGCATATTTATGAGTTGTCGGCTATTACATTTTGAACATTATATTATCAATCGTATTTTATATGTCATCAAACTCGAAACCGTTTTAAAACCCTAAGAAAATGTTTATGCCAGAGAAGTCTGTGAGTTTGAACGTGATATCAGACATTAAACATGTTTTTAAAGAATTAATCGTTTTTGAATTGAAAATTCACTGTACATATTCTCATTTTTAGTTCTATATTCTTTAATATGTAATTATTGTGTAGAGATAATTTAAATTAATACATATTTTCTACTTTTCTCTCAATGTAAGCAGTGTGCCTACAGACTGCCAACCGTTATCCCTAAACTATGTATTTTTGTACTCTTCTTTATTATTTTAATGAATATTTACCTGTCTCCGTATTGACACCAATACCCGCATTTGAAACTACATGGTCTAAATTGAAGTTAGTGGGTTAAGTTCTTACAATGAGTGAACAAAATCCTTGTTGACTTAGCGCGTAGAGTTGTTCTCAAAGTTGCTCTGATGTTTGATTTAATTTTCTGATTTATAATTGTGGTATTATACCAATTTGGCTTGGAAATTTAAACTTTGATCTTTACATGCGTGGCACCGACTTATTTTGTTTGGAAATTGATAACTGATTACTTTACCTACTATAAGTTATAAAGCCATTTTTTGCCTTACCCTTCTAACCTATGAGAAAATGATAGAGGAAAAGCAAGTTTGTACAACCGAATACTAGTCTACAAAATAAGCTAATGTCACATTATGTTCACACTACAAGTTATGTGTACCATGCAGCCTACCTTCAGAATCCCTCACACATACACCATACTAAATATGCACGTCCATGGAATGCACTAGAGCACAAATTCTACACAACACTGCAATCCACAGGCACGTTTATGTGAAATCACAAATTTTCTACAACATGGGTGCAAGAATTTCTACAACATGGGTGCGTGTGTGACGTGAGTCCGCGCCCGCGCTCCGAGAGTCACTGACGCCGCGCCGCCCCCCGCATAACAGGTTGTGCTCGCATACCGTTTTGAGCGCCAATTTCGAGGCTCTCGGGATAGGGACGCCGACATTTCGACTTGATCCGTGGATAAGTTAAGGTAAAGGATATCCATTTATACGTGGCTTATTGCTTGATCTCTATCTCTCACTTTTTTGTACTTAGTTTCCATTTTGAAAGAAAATTGATTGCAGCAATAAAATTGAACCGATTGAATTCGTTGATGATGAACACACATAATTATCACACTAAATATCAAATCTAAATTAAAAAATCAAGTTGTGAGAATCTATTTCAATCGCCCAATACAAAAGACATCAACTAGCGTGCTGCTACTGATAGAGGCGTAAATGAAATCGCTATTTTCACACAAACGTTTTTATTATAGGCACCTACTTGTATTAAGTTGCAGTTGTTAAGTTACTAGCAGTGTGAAGTACCTACTTTTTACCTTAATTCAGATAGAGTACAGACTGTTAGTGAACGTAGGTACGTATTTTATGAAATTTAATGTCCCAAAATGTCTGATTGTAAAATAACTCAAACATAAAGTGGGTACAATACTTATTATAAATATAGATTATATATATTATATATAATTTCGTTCGCAAGTGGAATGTTTATGCCACGGGAATCGTACTTACTTTTTCCAGGATGTCCGACTAAAGTAGCATAATATGTGTTTATCCAGGGAACAGACTATCTGTATACCAAACTTCATTCAAATCCGTTCACCCGTTTTTGCCAAAAAGAAAGTCAAACAACTCACACATAAATTTTGTGTGAAGTGTTATAATGTGTCAAACCTATCAGAGTCGATCCGGACCATTCTGCACGGTCTTCGTAGACGCGGACGAATTGGACACATACAGCGCTTGGCGTCCGGTTCGGAGCGGTCCGAGAACTGCCCTTCTCTAACGTACGACGGGAGATTCCTTCGGCCTGCAGTCAGCTTAAGCTGGGACTATTAAATGATCCGGAAACCGGCGGGAACGAGACAATTCAGAGCACTTAAAATAGAACTCTACGCTAATATAATACGAGTCGAGACTCGAAGTGTCGAATGTCAAGTCAAACTCGCTGGGCCGATATCTACCGAATTCCGTATAACGACAGGTCGCTCATAAAAACTCCGAGGTAAAACAACTGTGAACGGACCCATCTATAGCTGATTAAGTACCTAGATAGTTAGTGTTCCTGATTCTTTCAATAGGTATAAGTAGGTACCGTACCTACTACAAAGACTTACACTCTGTTTAGATGAAATGCAATCTAAGCTTTAACAACAAGACAACAGCAGGTACACTGTAATGCTACCAATTTAAATGTCACTCATTGAGCGTGCAATATAGAAATACCAACAGGCTGCTTCCTACAGCTATTATTATTAATGTCAAAGTTTGTGAGCAAAAAGAACAACATGGATTTGAACATCACTCTGCCTTTTGTGGAACTATTTGCGAAATTATTTTGTTGTTGTAAAGGGTACCTATAATTCGAAATTGGTCCCTTAGTCACCAAGGTGACCTGATGATGACATCCATGAGGAATCAAGGGATCTCTTCAAAATATATGGGGACATTAATAGTGATTTTGACTTTGATTGAAGTAACTCGAGCATATTTTGTGCCAAGGTATACGGCCCCAGATCCAAAAGCACTAAACAGAACTCCTCAAACCATGGGCGTACCCAGCTTCTGGCCTAGGGGGTGCAAGTCAAATGTTTGTCATACACACTTCACGAAGACACCTACATGAAACATTAGGTAAGTATATGTAATGTAGTATAGAGACTTACTTTAGACAGCCACAAATGATCCTGCTTTATAGGTAGATAAATAAATGAAAGTGTATCCTCCCCTGCCCCCTGGGTACCTACACCCATGCCTCAGTCTTTAAAGATACACGTTTGGAAATTTCGGTATTGTTTAAAGAACTTCAAGCATATGCCGTCATGTCACTTACAGTAATCATCATCATCTGCGCACGATACACTAACATAGATATTATGATGAACTAGCTATTACTCATAGTTTTGCATTGCGATATCGATGTCATGTCATTTCATACTAGAAAAAAATAGGTAGGTATAAAACTTCTAAACCTTCAATAATGTGACCCATCACCCAAAGTGTAAAAAAATTCTATAAATTATCTTTCAACGCATACGCTGTAAACTATTCATGATAGACAGAAATAATGTTCTACAACAATAAAGAACGTACTAATATCTACAAAAAAGTCCGCTACAGCCAAATAGTATACGAGTAGTTAAGGAAGTCAAACAAAATTAAAAATGTTAAGTAACCCCCGACACAAAAAACTATAAGTAAAAAGTAAATAAATAAATGTATATTTTAGCCTTACAATATTAATAAAGGATCCTTTTAATATGTACGCCGAGTCGGAGGACTGCGGTCTGAAGTTGTTTATTTAGCTAAGTATTAGAATGCTTATTAGCACATTCTAATACCTACCAGTTTTAAATATTTTATATAGGTACTTAGATTAAAAAATTATAGCCATTATACATTTTTATTCTCTATCGTTATACTCGGTGGCGCACATATTAAAAAGATCCTTTAAAAATATTGAAAAGCTATTTTTTTAGGATAGGATAGGATAGGATTTTGTAGGATATTACATATTAATGAATGAATTAAAATAAACTATATATATATATATATATATATAGGTAAAAAACTGAATCTAGGTCGGAGGCTGTGGGTAGAGTACCTAAGAGGCTGGCAGCATTGCCTCGCTGTACGGCTAAACTGATGAGTTGGCCGAGGTAAGCGCCAGCCTTAGGGTTATTAGTTTTGTCGACCAGTCTTTTGGCCAAAGCCCTAAATGCTTTGACGATGCTTGGCACTGGGGCCCCAAAGACCCATAGTTTCGACTCCAAACTTTAAAGAAATGTAACCATCGCCGATGGATTCACATTTCCGCCTTTTGTTGGTCTCGGCGAGCGCAGCCGCCGCCCCGCCACCCTAACAGTGGCCGCTACGTGTGACGCCGCCAGCGTATCCACGCAGGTGGCATCCCACACCAGCGGCCTGTACGGACTTGCCACTGGACGGTGGCAAGAGCCCTGCGGAAGACGTCATTTATGGACTGGAGGAGGACTGGCAGAACAGTCCATGATGTCCTTGGCGGTCCACCGTGGTACCACAATGGCAGCGATGGGGCTCGTTAGTAGCGGTTTCTAAACGCAGACTGACTGTGTGATGGTGTGGTTATCTAACAGAGTTCCGATATTGAATGACGGGAGTGCCTGGAGCCAGTACCCTGATTCCGGCTTAGTGGACGTTAAGAGACGGGCGCGATCAGCATGGGAGAAGCAATTTAACAGGTCTGATTGTCCCAAATTAAGAAGGGGTTCATCCCAATTCTTTTGAATGTTGGGATGGACTGGAATTTTATTGGCATGGCATAATGGGCAAACTTCACGCCAAGTATTAACAGCTTCCGGTAATGAGTCAATACCCACGCAGCCTAATGAATTTGTAACGATTTTGGTGAGAAGTGGGTGGATACTATACAGATGACAAAAAAGCAGAAAGAGACACGCTGGACACACAGGTGTCCGAGATGTTGCAGTTCAAAACATTGACCAGTGTGTCTTTCAAAGTGAGATCTTAATGTGAGAGAAGGTCGGAAAAACTCCATAGTGGACAGCATCTCAAAGCGTACGTCAATTTGGGCACAAACAGACAGAACCGAATGATTTGGTATGCCAATTTATCAAAATAGAAATAATATACATTTATTTATTTACTTTTTAGTTTTTTCTTAATTTTTTTAAATTTTGTTTTTAGTCCATACTTTTTAAAATAATTTTATTACTCGTACAACTTTTTTGTACCTAACTGGTCTGCGAAGTCTATCCCATTTCAAATTCGGATTATACCTATGCTACCATTGACTAATTGACGACGACTTTAGATACATATATTTTTACCAGCACTTACACCAGCACAGCACCAGCACAACACCAGAAGATAAAATAAACGTCAATTTTCCAATTCTCAATATACCAGACCGACCATCTTCTCGAAACAAGTATGAGCTGCACCCTAGCCCTAGCTGAAATCCTGGGTACGCCCTTGAGGTTGTAGGTGTAGATTGTAGGTGTAGTTATTTATTTATTCCAGTTAAGACAGAACGTGTGTCGGGTTTGCTAGTTAAAAAATATCCTGATACTGTCGTGCTTTGTACCTAATATTTAAATGTTACAAATCACCTACTAAGTATTTACTGCCACATTTCAGAGTAACCCAATCTGGTTCATTCTTTTAACTTGATAACATAAACATGCGAATATTATGAACAGGAATGAATTAAGTTAACACGGAATTAACACAATTGTTATCGAATTACAAAATCTAACACATATTATAGATGTTAATCGTAATATTTTTGGCGTTTATGTGTCGCGAATGCGTTGAAAGAAATGTCGAATCCGCCTACAATATATACCTATAGGATTTGTAGAAAGGTATCTCGATTCTCTATAATTGGTTAACTTTAAATTTTAAACCAAATTTTTTGACTATCCTATTTTCGGAATCCAAAAAGAAACGATTTTATTCGATTAAACCTAAACGTATTCCTAAACGTGTCTAACCTCAGAATACTAAAGTCTAATAAATTAATAAAGGTGCACCAAGTGTACCTATCTACTTATAAAAGGTATAGACCGTAGGCGCGTTAGTAAAAAGCTTAAATTTTATTTATTTATTGAAACTTAATGCACAAACATGTACAAAGGCGGACTTAATGCCTTATGGCATTATCTACCAGTCAACCTTTGGGCGTTACAGGAGCAAAATTATCCCTGGTCCCTGGTTTTAGACATCCTGATTTCTAGAGGAAGTGCATTCCAGAGAAGAATAGCCTGGATATTGAAAGAAGAATGGACGATATTAGACTTATGGGGAGGGCAAAGTAAAAGCTCGTTGTTAGTCGATCGGAGGTTCTTGTCGTGCCTGCTGCAGAGATATTGAAAGTGAGAAGAGAGATACTCGGGAGCGTGTTGATGGTGCAGCAATGAGTAGAGCATGCACAGTGCCCGCACAGAGCGGCGCTGGCGTACTGGCAACCAGTGCAGCTTGAAGCGATAGGAAGAAACATGATCGAATTTTCGTAGTTTGAAGATAAATCTTATACAGTTATTGACAAGACGATCAAGTTTATTTAGTTTATCAGTATTAAGATCGAAACTACACACGTCACCATAGTCGATTATTGGGAAAATAAGGGTCTGCACCAGCAAAGTCTTGACCGGGATAGGAAGGAAATTTTTAAGCCGATAAAGGGATCGCAAGATCCCCGTGACTTTGCAGGAAACGTCAGTAATATGGGTTTGCCAACCGAGAGACGAGTCAATATGTAAACCAAGGTCTTTTACGCTGGAACTAAAAGAAATAACAGACCCATCGTAGATAACAGGTGGAAGAGTGCTTTTGTCCACTTTACACAAGCATCGAGATGTACCTAACAATACAGCCTGACATTTAGTTGGATTTACTGTTAAACCAAATTTGTCACACCAGTCTTTTATTGCTCTTAGATCCTGGTTTGACTCTTCGATGGCTGTTGGTAACCCCTCCAATCTTGCCTGGATATAAAGTTGTAGGTCATCGGCATACAGATGATACGTACTGCGAAGTCTTTTGGTGATAAGATTTATAAAAATACAGAAAAATAGGGGAGATAAAATACCGCCTTGAGGAACACCAGCATCGAGATTACGCCAATTAGATGACCTATCCGTGCGTACTGACTGCTGACGGCCTCGAAGATAGGAAGAAATCCATGTTAGCGCTTCAGACGAGATCATAAGGCCGGAGAGTACTGCCAGTAGGATATCATGATTGACGTGGTTAAATGCGTTCGAAAAGTCTACTAACACTAAAACGGTAATCATAGAGTTCTCGAAACCAGCTCTGACATCGCCTGTCACTTTTAACAGTGCAGAGGTTGTGCTATGTCTGAAACCGGATTGAAGTGGGGAAAGTAAGTTATTCTGATAAACAAACCTGGACAACTGCTTATGGACGCAGGCTTCGAGAACCTTTGATTAGAAAGGAAGGATGGAAATAGGACGAAAGTGTGAAGGATGAGTGGGGTTGGAGATTTTTGGAAGCGGACGAACGAAGGCTTTGCGCCACAGATTTGGGAATTCTGATGAATCAAGGGAAAAATTGATAAGGTGGGTGATGGCAGTCAGGAGTTGGACTTGAATGGTGGTAATCATACGACGACTGATGTCATCACATCCCATGGCTTTTGATACTATAGACTTGATTGTCTTGTCGATCTCGTCTGAAGTAATTGGAGAAAATTGAAATGGACCTATATTAGGACGAGATAGGCTATTTAAATAACCAATGGTCTGAAATTTTGTGTAATCATCTAGTGTTACTGTGGAAGAGAAATGGAGATTTAAGTCGTCAAGACTAATGGCGCAAGGCAGTTCTTGGTGTTCATGCGACTTACCTACACCAATAGTTCCAAGGAACTTCCAAACATTAGGAGGGGATAAAGAAGCTACATTTTTGAAAATATGTCGGCGTTTAGCATTACGTATCATCTGATTGCAACGATTCCAAGCTGATTTAAAGTTGTCCCAATTAGTCACACACCGATTCCTTTTAAATTTTGTAAAGGCACGATCCCTGCGCCTCATCGCATCCCGAATTTCTGTAGACAACCAGGGGGCTGGTAGATGTTTCAGTTTTGTCTTCTTTAGTGGCGCATGAACATCGTATAGTCTAATCAAGTTGTCATTGAAAATTGCGACTTTATCATCAACAGTAGTTGCTTCATATAATGGTTCCCAATTAATTTTAGCTGCGTCGATCTTTAGTTGTTCCATATTAACCCGTCCAAAACAACGATTATAAATGAATCTAGGACAAGGTTTAGGGGGCTTAAGGATGTAGGAAATATAGATGAGGTCATGATGGGAAAAGCCAGGAGCGGGAAGTTGACCATGGGCTTGGACTAAGGAAGGATTGGAGGTAAGGATCAAATCAAGCCAGGTATCTTCACCAGTGATATTATGATGAGTAGCGGAGAGAGGCAAAAGATGAAGACTGGCGGATTCAATTAAATGGGTGAGTTTTAGGGAACGGGAGCAGGACAGGTTTAGAAGGTCCGTATTAAAATCGCCCATGATGACGTGATGTACATACTCCGAACCCAACGCTTCCAAAACAGGCTCTAAATCAGGAAAATATTCAACAGACGGAGGACAATAAACTACTCCGAGGGCTAATTTTGTACCCTTAACGAGGACCTCAAGGAAAAGATGCTCTGCAGCAGCAGAACTCTCGGATGGAGAGGAAGCTATTATTTTATGAGGAAGATTACTACGTAGATAGATGGCGACACCACCGCCTCGCCGACCCATCCGATCATTGCGGATCAGAACATAGCCAGGCAGGGCGTATGATGCGGAGAGAAGATTAGGTTTGAACCAGCTCTCAGAAATCAGGATGGCATGTACGTTATTCCCAGTAAAGGTCTCAATCATGTCACTGAAGTGACTTGGAACACTTTGCGCATTTATGTGACAGATGTTAAGAACACCATTTTTTTAGAATTAAAGTTCTGAGTTAAAATTTCGCCTAACGTATTACAAACAGAATCAAAACTTTCGTCAGTAGATAAAATACATGATTCATTGGCAGAATAAAAAGACTCAATATCAGACATAGATTTTTCTATAAAATAAAAATAATATATTAATAATATAAAATAAAATATATATAATACTAATTATGTTTTTTTTTTTATTTATTTATTTATTTATTTACAACTTACAACTTCTATCATTACAGGCTTAAACCTAATACAATAGAGTGTTACTAGTAGGTACTTAAATCTATCTTACTTGCTACACAATAGGTGGCCTTAGTGAACTCGTTCAATGAGCACGTAAATAAATCGACGGTGTTTGCGACCGTGTTTAGCGTCCGCAGCGCCCGCGTGAGCGGGGCCATCCGCAGCAGGTTGGTGCGCGCGCGCGACACCTCCAGCAGCGGCGGTCGGCGCCGCCGCTCCGCGTACCCGTCCGGCACATACAGCCTGGCCGCTTGTAACACAGCTGGATTGTGCGTTACACTGCGCAAAACTTTCACTACATATGTGGCCAGGGCCACTTCCCTCCTAACTTCTAATTTATAGTAGCCGACCATACCCAGAACAAATAGCGTTGGATACAGCAACGGATAACCTGGGTACACGCCGTACCTTTTGAGATGTATGAAGCGCACAAATTTGTTCTGGATACGTTCTAGCATATTTATGTATTTGTCCTCGTGTGGGGACCAAATCACGGCATTGCTTTCTAAGTGGCTTTTCACGAGAGCTTCGTAGAGTGCTTTCAAAAATGCGATATTATCAAACTGATGAGCTTGTCGTAGCAGAAACCCTAGATTGCGATAAGCCTTTTTACATACGTCAACTATGTGTTTTCTGAAGTTTAAATCGGGTGTGAAGTTAACTCCTAGATCCTTAATCTCAGTGACGCGTTTCAGTGGTGTTCCCTCTATGTGGTATTGATGATGACGAAGAGAGCGAGCGCGGCTAAATGACATTACGCAGCACTTAGCCGTATTGAAGTACAGCTTATTGTCACTAGACCACTTCACAATTCTGTCTATGTCCTGCTGCAGTTTGTGATGATCAGCGTCCTCTATTATTTCCATTATAATTTTTAGGTCATCGGCAAATAATAAGGCTATCGCTTTTTTGATAACTTCCGGTAGATCATTCAAAGTCAAAATAAATAGAAGAGGACCTAAATTGCTGCCCTGACTCACGCCAGATCTCGTGAAATATGTTTCAGAAAAGCATCCGCCACAGTCCACGTACTGACATCTATCCCGCAGATAGCTTGCAAAGAAAGCTAGGGTATGCGGGGCACAACCTGCCTCAGCTAACTTCGACAGAAGAATATCATTGTCGACTGTGTCGAACGCCTTTCTGAAATCAAAGTATGCTACATCTACCTGATTGCCAGCGTCCACAGCTGGTACAAGATGGGTCATCAAATCCAGCAAGTTTCCTGTCGTTCCTCGCTCAGGACGAAAACCATGCTGAGCGTCATTCAACTGGCTACATACCTGAGTATACATGTCACGATGAATGGCGGACTCAAAAACCTTGGCTGGAGTACAAAGGACCGCCACTGGTCTATAATCACTGGGTTCCGTGCCACCCCCGCCCTTTGGTACCGGTACAACACGTGAAAGTTTCCACCGCTCGGGAAACTGCGCGGTTTCTATACACGTGTTGAACAAGTGTGTCAAAGGCTCTACTAACACTCTACTGCAGTCCTTGAAAACATACACTGGTATACCATCCGGACCATCCGAACGCTTGGGCGGCAGGCGAGCGAGTGCGCGGCGCACGTCGCCAGGGCGTAGACTCGTAATTTGCACACGTGCGCCCGGCGCCGACGACGCCGCTGCGCTCGCCACCGCCACGCTCAGCGCCGGCGGCTCCGGATTGTACACAGAGTAAAAGTATCGAGCGAACTCGTTCGCCGCTTCTAGCTCAGTCAATTGTCGACCATTTCGCATTAACCTTTTTGTGCCTGAACTGTTTTTCCTGGATCTCACGTAGCTCCAAAAGGCTCGAGGATCCGTAGCCAGATGACTTTGCATCCTATCGCAATATCGGTTATGAGCTTGAGCCGTCTCGATTTTCACCCTCGCCCTACATTGAGAGAAGGCCGAGTAGTCTGCCGGCAGTCTACTCTGCTTGTACTTTTTGTGTAATTCGTACTTACGTTTTACCTCTCTAATAATATCGGCAGTGTACCAAGCGGGAAACTTCCTAGAGCCTAAGTAACTATTTTTCTGAGGAACGCAAACGTCAATAGCTTCATAAATTCTATCATAAAAAAAGTTTAATGCAACATTAGGATCACTCATATTATACATTTCGGACCAATCTATTTCATTTAATAAACTATATAAGCGATAAAAGTCCGCTTTATTAAAGTTCCAACGCTTACTATATTATTCCTAGCTCAGAGCTTACAAAAAAAAAAAATATTTTGCACGTCTGTACCACCCGCCAACTAACAAAATATACAATAAATTACATAAAACAACAAAATAAAAGGAATGTAAGAGAAACGTAATATTTTACATAAAAGGATCAGGTTACAAGACTAAACATTAACAAGATCACAAACAAGATTAAAACTGTGCTATTATTACGTGTAAAAGTTTTGCGTGCGGATTTCCGAACGCACTTTGATAGAGAGCTAAGAAATCTCAAAAACGAGAAAAAAACAAAAAGAAAATGTCATGTGTCAGAGTGACAGCTTAAGTTTAGTGTCACTCAAAGACTTGTGTCACTTGTCAAGTATCAGTAACAATTTTTCGAGGCAAATTAATAGGTTAAAAGTAAAGTTATTCGTTACCGACAAGTAACACCCTGTTACCCTCCAAAGTAATTAAACAAAAACAAACAAGTATAAAGCACAAATATGAGAAGATACAAAAATCAACAACATGTATAGTGTTATTATGAGACTTTCATCTCGTTAGTCAGTGACTACTGACTAACGAGATGAAACATGTAGATAGACAATAGTGGTTAATCTTTAGCTATAGACGGAGTTACCGAAGATACCTTGGGGTATTTCGACATGAGGGGCTGGAGCTCTTCTATGCACAGCACCTTATGACGCTTCCCATCTGCAGTCTTGATGACAATAGTACCGTCCTGTGTCCAGCATGCCCTTACACCGAAATGCAGTCTCGCCTTGCCGAACACTATCTGCCGCGCCCTTGTCAAAAACTCCTTAACTGTAGCAGAAGTACCTTTCAACTTTGTTTTGGCTCTCCATATCGCAGTCTTGGTCTCAAAAGAAGAAAATTTCACAAGTATTGGTCGTGTTTTATTGGGCTCATTGGCTCCCAAGCGATGACACGCCTTAAATGAGCTTGATGGAATGTCCTGAAGACCTAATTTGCTGTTCATTAGACTCACAATAGTGGCTGTGCAATTTTCACCATTTTGTTCAGGAATACCAGAGAAAATTAAAGTCTTCCTTCGTGACCTGGACTCAATTGCATCAACAGCCTTTGAGCATTCCGAGATCTGCTTGCGAAGGAGGCTGAGCATTGTGAAGGTTAATTCACGAAACGTGCGGAATTCGTCGGCAACCTTAGCAACAGTATCCTTGGCAGAACCACTTTGCAGCTGGGCATGAAGTTCCTCCATCTTTTTTGTTACAAGTTCCTCAAGACTCTGCTGTGCCTTTACAATTTCATGCAATTGTGACATCGTTGACTGTAGATACTTGCGAATTTTTTGGAGAACACAGGTGTAATCTAATGTAAGATGAGTCAGCTGGTGGGTGGTGTCTAGTGTCGGTAATAGCACTTCACATAGGGTCCCACAAACGTTTATTGACTATAAAACTGTATGTATTGTGCTCAATTATATAATAATATTTTCACTATATTTGGTTAAACTATTTAAATAATATAATTAGTTATTAAGAATGTCTGTATACTTTTTGCACCTACCCACATAAATTTCTTATAAGTAAGTAGATACGTACCGTGAAAAGGAGAAAATAATTTTCCTAAACTCATCAATCTTGAGTTGCGAGTACTATAGTACTATAGTATCTTGAGAGTACTTATTGCACGTTTAGAAAAAGGATTTAACACAAATAAAGCTAATTTAAAGTTAATTAAGAAAAATTGTATGAAGACGTCATAATAATATTAGGTCATTACAATATATGAAATAGGCGTTTTGTAAAGGAGGTACATAAAGTCGATTTTTTTTAAACATAATATATTTATTTAATCAAAGTATATACCATTGCTATCTATGCACTTTTGCCATATCATAGGTAGTTCATTGATTCCTTTACTAAAAAAACCATTCGATCAGAAATCAATAAAATCTTTGAAGGCGCTTTGGACAGCCCCGTCGGAGTTGAATTTTTCCCCTTGCAAGAAGTTATCCAAATTTGGAAAAATATGGTAATCAGTTGGGGCAAGGTCCGGGGAGTACAGTGGATGTCTTAGACATTCCAATTGAAGCTCCTCTAATTTAGTAGCAGTCTGTTGTGCAGTGTGTGGTCTAGCGTTGTCCAGAAGCAGCAGTGGCCTAGAGCGAGTGACCAACCTCGGTTGTTTAGCAGCTAGCTTTTCCATCATGATTTGCAGTTGCTGGCAATAGACATCTGCCGTAATCATCTGGTCAGATTTAAGAAAGCTGTAGTGAACGACACCGGCACTAGTCCACCAAACGCTCACAAGTAACTTTTTTTGAGTCAATTACGCTTGAGGCAGGCTTTGGCTGGTTCGCTAGGGTTCAGCCATTGCGATGAGCATTTCCGATTATCGTACAGGATCCACTTTTCATCACAGGTAATAATTCGATTTAAAATCCATTCATTATTATGCCGGTCGAGTAAGTAACGCAGCAGTCGACGCGCGTTTGTGGGTTTGCTGCACTCAATTCATGAGGTACCCACCTTTCAAGCTTTTTCACCTTCCCAATTAGCTTCAAGTAGATTAAAACAGTTTTATCAATAACACCGCAGCCTGCAGCTAACTCGGGCGTGGTTTGCGATGGATCTGCTTCCACAATAGCCTTCAATTCTTCATTATCAACTTTGGTCTCCGGCCGTCCACGGGGCTTGTTCTGCAGGTCGAAATTACCAGAACGAAAACGTTGGAATCAAAAACGCACTGTGTTTTCTTTTGCGACACCGCCGCTATACACATCATTAATCCTTCGAGCCGTTTCTGCAGCACTGGTGCCACGGTGGAGCTCGTACTCGAAAATAATACGATATTTCAAGTTTTCCATTTTGTAAACAGAGTTACGCAAAAAAAAACAAAAGAGGAAAAAACAAATGAATTACGGTTTTCGTAACACAAATGCATGAGTAAATAGCGGTATAAATTTGGAATTGGAATTCCTAACCAAAGAAAATATATTTGAGATCAAAGTGGCCAGTACGACAAAACGCCAATTTCATATGTAAGGAGCTAATATAATGTATCACACCCATTCTTTATGTAATGGCGTTATACACTATTTATTAATCTGTTATACCTACCTACCTACTAAGGTGTGTCCAACATGGGTATTCCTGCAAATAAGGCACCCAGCACCTACACAAAAATAACATTTAATTTGCTAATCGTCTCAGAGTGAAATCGTTACACATTCAAGCCACAACTTATCGATGTTACTGCGGTAATAATTTGTAAAAACGTAGGTACCTACATTTCCGAAATTGTATCTTGCTCTGAATCTTTAATAAAAAAACTACTTAAGGCTTGTTTATTTTTTCTTTAGGACTGTCTATAGTACTTTTACTCGAGTTCCTATAAGGCATCAATGTAGTAAAGATCTACTCATCTGGTGTTTAGTGATTACCAAACCAATTGACAACTGCAGTTTTAGCCATGTGACCTCTAAACAGTTAATACAGTACGTACGTACGTAGCGTACCGTGAGAACCTAGATCGTGTTTTAAATCATTACCTTTAAATTTAAGAAATAATATGCACATTTATCTCATATCTGTGAAATCGAGCGAATTACTTAATATTGATGGACTCGTGGTCTCTTGACTTACAACGAGGTTATAAATTTGTGATTCTTTATTTGAATCCACCATGGCTGACGAAAGCTGGAAGACGACCTCTGTGGCTCAGTGGTTAGCGCTCAAGCCGGAGGTGGCGGGTTCGCATCCCGCCAGGGAACAAAAAGTTTTCTGTGTTCCAGAGTCATGTACGTGTATTAAATATGTGTATTACGAGGGAGCCTTTTTATGTTCGCGGAATGGGGGATACGGGGTGGAAATAAAAAAAACAAATTATTTTTCTTTTTCAATATATTCACCTGCAAGACGGATACATTTTTCAGATCTTTTAATCAATTTATGTATACCCTCATAAAAAAATGTTTTCTCTTTATCTTCAAAATACGCCGAAACTGCCTCCTTGACTTCATCATCGGTGGTGAATTTCTTACCCCGCAGCTCTTTTTTCATTTTTGGAAATAGGAAATAATCACTCGGGGCCAGGTCTGGGCTGTAGGGTGGGTGACACAAAATATCGAAGCCCACCTTATGCAGGGCAGCCAACGCAACGCGGCTTTTGTGGACGGGCGCGTTGTCGTGCAAAAGCAGCACACCTTTCGTCAATTTTCCCCGTCTTTTCTCTTAAATGGCTTCTTTTAGCCGCTCTAATATTGAAGCGTAGTATTCTCCGGTTATAGAAACACCTTTATCTTTATAATCGATCAATAATATTCCTTCAGAGTCCCAAAAGACCGTTGCCATGAGTTTCCCAGCTGATTGAGACACTTTAAACTTCTTGGGAGGTGCTGTGCCCTTTTTATGCCTCTGCATGGAGTCTTGTTTCGACTCAGGTTCATAATGATGAACCCAAGTTTCGTCTCCAGTAACAATTCGGCTCAATACACCATCCTTGTCTTTATTACAGAGGTCCAAAAATGCACGTGAACACTCTACGCGCTGTTGTTTTTGCGGCGGCGGCGTGAGCATTCTCGGCACCCACCTTAGTCATGCTAAGATGATCGTGCAGGATTTTTTAAAAATGGTTGTATCGATTTGGATAATTGTCGTCCAACCATGCTCGCACACTTCTTCGGTAGTGTGCTGGGCAGCCATCATGTTGAAAGAACATGTTTCTTCTTAATGAAATTGGCAAGTCCATCATCAAGAGGGGTAACTCCTCTCTTAAAAAGTTTTCATAGGTTTGGCCATTCAAATTATCAGGCAGGAAGTATGGCCCTACCAAGTAATAAGTAATAAATAGATCTTCGATGTCTGCATTGAGCATAAATCTTGTATCGAAGTTCCGTCATGTTGTCCTACTGTTTGGGCCTTTTCAAATAACATTATTTTAAGATTTTATAATCATACCTACGACGTGTTATACCTTTTTGAATAGCTAAAGAGACGTAGAAGTTTTTTTAATGATTTGCAGAATAAGTTCCATACTTTTTTTAAAAAAAAGCGCTTCAAAGTTAACACTTAATGTTTTTTTTTTTCAATTCTAACCATTGTCGGGCAGTTTTTTTAAACTGTTAGTAGTAGGTTTAGTTTTTATTTATCACTTTTATTGATTGACTTATTTTCTAACTAAATTCATTAAAAAAATTGACTTCAGGTGCTCTAGTCCCAAAAAAATCGACATAAAAGCCAAAAAATTGAGAATTTTGAAAAAAATAATCAAAATTCAATATCTCCATAACGGTTAAGTTTCGGATACCTAATTATATGACCAAATCAATCAGAAATGACCTGAGTTATAACGTACTTTAATAATCAGCACACTTTCCATGTAACCCTATAATAAAAATCATAAATATACCTGTATATTATAAAAAATATTAAACATGCCTATTTCGTGGTGTAAAAGCTTCCATAGATTATATTGTTGTAATATGATTTTTACGAATAATTGATATTTTTCAGGTGATGTAGCTAAATTACATTGTTATGCTAAAGCCGTCCATTTTTATGTGCTTTAGCTTTATTCTTGTACAGAGTAATTGTAGTCCTAGTGAGTCATTTCAAACCTCCCAACCTCTAACAAACTCTTATTAGTGTTTTAAAATCATAAACGTGAGTTTAAATAAAACCTTAGGATTAAAATTTACCTACTACCTACTACATTGTACCTGCTAGATATCTAGGCAGTTGTGCGGGATGAGAGGGATACTTAATTCTTATGATGAGACTTTTACTCAATTTACAGAGCCTGTATAGACCCAATACCAGCTGACTTTTAGTTTTTATTCTGATTGAACATACCTAGATACTGTTATTGTTTATTCTGATTTCATTTAAACCCATATTTAAGATGTGTATTAATATAAAACAAGTCCTGATTTATGTGCCTTTTGTTCAATTGATATAAATGTATTAATCTTAATTGACTTACATGGTACAGTTTATTCGGGGAGACGGACCACCTCAGTATCAAGTGTGTATATATATAATTGTTGATTATTTATAAATACATTCATATAAAAAACAAAAAGTACACAAGAAACAGTACAAAAATATAAAAATGTGGAATAGGATGGTGAAAAATGTTATGCAAAACACCACATACTAATAAAATAATAGCAATTTAAGCTTTAAAAGTGATAAATTAAGGTTACATAAACATTTTTGTTTTTTTTTTTTAATTGCATACTATTTGTGTAGGGGCCTTAGTGGATCTAGTGTCCCTTATATAGAGGACACTAATTGGTACAATGGAGAATGTTACTAGATATGTAAAATCACTTGAAACATTACAATAAAGATAATATATGTACAAAATGTGTACAAAACAAAAACTAGTGTATACTAGTTTTTGTTTTATTAAAAATTATTAAGTAGTATAAAAAAATGTTTTATTGATAACATCAAAATATATATTCATGTTTCTTAATGTCCATAAAAGTATTTCATAACTTATAAAAATACTAGCTGTTGCCTGCGGCTGCACCTGGGTAAATATAGTATCCCTCAGAAACACTGAACTTTTTCGGGATAAAAAGTAGCCTTTATTTTCATCCAGAGCCTAGACTACTACCATACCAAATTTCATCTAAATCCGTTCAGTAGTTTTTGCGTGAAAGAGTAACAAACATCCATCCATCCATCCATCCTCACAAACTTTCACATTTATAATATTAGTAGGATTTTCAGAATAGCTGTTAAAATGTTTAAAAACTCTTACATTTTTATACAATAAAGAGAAATCTTTTATCCCTCGCAAACATTCTTTGGCTGAGGACAAAATATCATGGCCAGTAGTTCCATTGGTAATTTTAATAAAAATGATAATAATATTATAAATGTTAGAAGTTAAATATGTTACATTTGCCAAGGAAGTAAATCTATAGATGAAAATAAGGTAAATAAGTATAAAAGAGAAATGGAAAATATGACGGCTGGGAAATTAATGTAACAGCTAAACATGATATTAACCAAAAACAGAAATGTAAGGGCAAAAGTGAAATTTTATTTAACCAAAAGAAATTATATGAATATATGCAAGTAAAAATTAAGGTAGATAAGAATGTAATAGTAAATGTAATATAAATAAATAAAGAATAGCCCAAAACAGAATATGTCAATAATGAATGTAATGTGTAGTAATGTAAAAATAGAAATGAATAAGAAATGTAGAAATGTAATAGAACACAATGGTAAGAAATATAAAAGAGAAATGTAAATTATGATAGAAAGAGAAATGTAAATTGATTAGTGGAGAAAATAAATGTAAGCTGAATAGAATTAATGTAAACATATTAGAATTAAAAGTACTGTACTAGGAATAAATTAAAATACAAGCTGAAATTAAAACAAATGCAAACAATTGTCCTGGCTAATGGCTGGGGGAACAAGGAAAAAAAAAATGTTACATTAATGTAAGTACAATTATCATAATAATTTTCATAATATAATATTCATCAGTGTAAAATGAGACCTCAGCTGTAGTTAAAATTAAATGGTATATTTGGCCAAAACACAGGCTTATGTTTGTCACACTCATTTATAAACTTTGATAACATATTTGTTTCTAAAGCTGATATTCTCTGCCATTTATTACCATACTGCTCATTCAATCTTTCCTGGTTCTCTTTGATGGTCTCTCGAGGGTTTTCTTCGGTACTAATGGCATTTTCTTCATCTTGTTTAGCTCTCAGACGTTCTCTTTCACGTCTAGCCTCTTCTTTAAACTTAGCATTCTCTGCTAAAAATTGTATAAACTCTTCACTCACTTCAAATTCACCTTCTTCGTCGTTTTCACTCTCATTACATTCGTCACTTTGAGTTTCATTACCACTTATTTCTGTAGCACGACTTGGTCCTGACAAATCTAATTTACAATGATTTCGGCGTATAACATCGTGTAACACAGCATTTTCGTACTCTAAAGCTTTTGCACGCGCTTTCCAATAAGATATTTGATGTTTCAATTGCCAAGTAGCAGCTACAGTAAAATTTTCTGCCCAAGTCGACATTGTTGACGCAAATTTAGAATTATTCTTCTTTAGAGCCTTTTTAGCCAATTTCTTTTTTTGTTTCCGTTTTGCTTTTAGTTTCGTTTTTGAGGGTAGATTGTTAGAAACTAGTTTATTTTCGTTTTTATTATTTTCATATGGTTGATAAAACATTTTTTGAATCACAGAACACAAAATAATTATTAGTTACTGTCACAGAACTCACAGAAACAATACAGAAAATGACTCATAACAGCTGATAGCACCATTTTTTAAATTTTTTTAATAAATGGCGTTGGCTTATCACTATTTGCCAGTGTCAAGTTAAAAAGGACCCGCCTTTTACGTAGAATTTAGGTTTAAATTTTCAACACCGTATTGAAAGCCGCCATTTGAAAATTTGAAAATCGCCAAAACACTGCCATGTGAAATGACCTTAAGACAGACGTGGCACCATCGAACAGAAAACAAGCCACACGATGTATCTACATGAAAAACTACGATTCCCAAAAAACATTTTAAAAGTGGTTGTAATGTATAATTGCATTAATATGTGGGTGTTATCTAGTAAGTGTAGCCTATGTTGTTTTTAGTGTTGGAATTGTAGGTATTCTCGTACAGGCGCCTACAATTTTAATGTACAAAGTTACGATCGGATGTGCGATTTCTCGAGCAAGTTCCGTTACAACTCTAATCTATTTGTGCTAAAAAAACTATATCCCGGCATTTTCCTAACTGGCAAAAGTTTTTGCTGTACGGCCATCATGTATGAGATTTATTATAATATTTTTTTTGACGTTGACAATATAGAAGGGGGAGTTTTGCCGTGGAATTTAATGGGTGACGTTCTGGATTTTGCATTTCTTTTATAAATTTGTATTATTTCGGTTCTTAATGTGTAATATTGATAGAATATTAACCATTAAATATTCGTTAACGTGCACAAGTGTGGGCAAGTGGTACAACTTCTAAAAACGTGCTATTTTGAGTTTCCCTCCAAAACTCCCTAGGAACTTTCAGTAAAGCTTCTACCACTTTACTGAATCGACTGACATAACTCATGGACTGTACTGACTATTTATTTGGACTTTGACTAGACTAGACTTGACGATTTAGGAATACGGTGTTGAAAATTGAAACGAAATTTCTATTTCCCGCCTTTTTAACTTGACACTGGCAAATGGTTATAAGCCGATGCCATATATAAATTAAAAAAAAATCGTTGACATTCGGATGTGTTGTTGACATTGAATGCAATTTTATTTAAACATTTTTGTTGAGGCACAAGTCCTTATAAAGTACTGTTTAAATAACATAATAATTAAAATGGATTACAAAGATCGCTGTAGAGCATGTTTAGGTATTGACAAGGAAATGCGTCACATACACAGTGTCGTTACTATTAGTGGTGATGAGGTTCGGTTATCAGATATTTTGCAAAGTTTTTATAACTACACTGTAAGTACAAGACGTAGTAACCGTTACTCGTATGTTTAATTAGTTTATTCAAGTGCTTGTTATAAAAAAAAACATCACTTCACAGATATCGGAAAACGAACAGGAAATATTTCCAATCTCCTTGTGCATTAACTGTGTCCATCAATTAACAATCACATACTCATTCAAGAAACTTATAGACTCTTCCGAAAAGACTTTGACAGAGAGCTGTAAAATCGTTGAATCGAACTATGAAAATGAAGATTGCAATGTTGACTATGAAAATCAGGATGCAGAAGAATTTTCAGACCAAGATAAAAATATTTATAATTGTGATGGAAACAGTAAGGTAGAGAGTATTTTATTATTTTGTGTAGAGTGTAAAGCTGAATTCCATTCAGTAAAATTGTTAAGAGAACATTGTATCAACACACATGAAGTAAGGTTATCAGTTGGCAGAGATTGTGAATATTGCAATGAAAAATTTGAAGACTTTCGCTCACTTGTACTGCACAGAAAGTTGCATTTAAAACCTTATATTTGTGAAAACTGCTGGAAAGGTTTTTACAATGTAGATTTCTTAAACAACCACTCTTGTCAACCAAGTAAAGATAAAAAGGACGAAAAATCTGAAAAGGTGCTAAGACAATGTGACCAATGTGGGAAGTCTTATCCTCCAGGCTATATCAAGATTCACATCCTTACACACAGTAGTGACAGGGGGTATAGCTGTAAATATTGTCCAAAAACGTTTAAAGTTCCTAGTAGTTTGAATTCCCATGTTCTTTGGAATCATAAAAGGACTAGAAACTATAAGTGTGAAGAATGTAATGCAACTTTCATTACATCAAGCTCGAGAAGTTCACATATAAGAAAAAATCATTTGAAAGAAAAGAAGTATGGATGTGAAAGTTGCGGCAAAAGATTTTTCTCCAAGTCTGAGCTTCAAAGACACTCATTAACCCACACAGGTGTTAAGAACTTCCACTGTCATTTATGTGATAAGTCATATCAAACTAGACATGGCTTAAATGTACATCTGAAATCCCATGCACAGATAAATATGAACATTTTAAACTTATAAAAAAGTGTAGCAAGTGTAAAGTAAATAATATAATGTATTTTGCGTAGCTTTATCCCGTCTATTTTTTATGTAATAATGAAAGGAATTTGGTAGTCTTATTAATACTCAATAAAATTTGATTGTCAGTATTATTAAATTATACATTTGGCTATAAGTTATTGTATATTTTTCTATAGCATTTGTTATGTTTATTCCTTGATTGTAAGTAAAGAAGAGACTCATTTTGTGGTTTCTAGTCTAAACCAGTAAAGTTAGGTTTTATTTAATTAAAAATTGCAGTTAAATTAAAAGGTTTTAAAATGTGGTGGTATAAAAACAACATAGTTTAAAGACAATTTATTCAATACCAAAAAACATTTACAATAATAAAGAAAAGAAATTAGAATGTGCAAGTGTATCAATTATTATTAGTGTGAAATAATTAATTAATTTAAATAGCAACTTATATATCTAACAAATATAGTTTTTTTTTACAAATAAAAATAATTTGTTATTTTATAACAACATTTATATAAGTTTAACAGATATGAGATACATGTATTACAGAAATTTAATTTGCCTTCACTGTAAAAACACTCTTTGTGCCAAACTAAAAAATTAATTTAGTTGTTATGAATAATTATGGAATTCATAGCTGGTAGAGCTACTAATAAAATTTCAAATGTAATGTATTTACGATGAAATGTCATTTCACTTTTTATAAATATCTTGGCATTTTCAAGCTACTCGTTCTGAAAAAACAATATAATAAAGCAGAAAAATGGAGAAAATAAAAGTTCAGTCTCCATAGATTGTTTTTATTTATCATATACCTATGTATCAATAAAGTTTTAATCTAGAAGAAAATGCTTTAAAAAATACTGTAGCTGTTATAAGAATCCGCCTTTTTACAAAATAAATTATTATTTTAACTCAAGACCTTGTAAATTATAAAAATATAGTCATTCTCATTTGAAACTATTATTAGTTACCACTTTAATCCTGTAATATGATTAAAGTGATTGTGGAGATTGGTCAATGATAAGCATTAGGATATAACTTTTTAGTAATCCATAAGTAGGTATTCTATTTCATTTCTGTTATTATTTTATTATTATAATATAATATTATGTTGCATTGAACTAAAACGGGTCAGGATTGAATGTTTCCTAATCAACTATTGAAAAAACTTAACAATCTATTAAACTTCTACCCCCTTAATTGTTATCAATAAAAATATTTAAACCAAAGATATGCAATCCATGTTGCTGACTTGATAGACAATCAATTGGCTTTTCCAAAAAGACAGCATTTAGACAGACAGCATATTTGTGGTGTAAGTATGTTTAATAATAAATAGTCTATAAGTACAATAAAATACTTATAAAAATATAAAAGTATCACTTTATAACCCAGCAAGAAGGGCCCACATAGTTTGCGTGACTACAGATATCTGTATCCCGTTATATTCGAAACAAACCTGCAAGGGAAAATAAACTTTAGGTTTGTATAAGCTGGGTCATTTTTTATTCCGTTTCGAGATGAACATGGTATTAATAGGTAGGGTACATGAAATAGAGTACTATGGTATACTTAGATTAGTATTTTTGTTGAAAATTTGTTTTACAACAATGCACTAGTAATTTAAAATCATTATTTACTAATTTATACATTTAAAAACTATTTCAAAAAAGTGATAAAATATAAAAATTACAAATAATAATTGTCACCCTATTGACCCCTGCTAACCCCTATGACGTTCGCGTGATTGGGTCGTACAACGGCGCTCGTCACGTGATACGGCGCCCTGTCGTAGACCTAAATTCATGACCTTTTTTAGATTTTCAAACTTTCAAACACTTGAGCTTTGACACAAATGCTTTTGTGTCAAATGTATTATACATATCTCGAAACGGAATAAATAATCACCAAGTACATACTGGAAATTTGAAAACAAATATTTAATGATATATGTGAAGGTATAAGGTGACATCAGAAAAAAACAGGCTAGTGAGAGTCGGACTCGCGCATACAGGGTTCCGTACCATTATCTATTTTACTATTAGCTCTTATATCGAGCACTAGTAACAATATCGAGCAAAAAAACACGGAAATATATCATTGACTTTGTTTATTATTTATTTTTGAAGAGAATAACAACTCAATATTCAGTGAATATTTCAATATTCAAGCGTCTACCTGATAATAGAATCAGGCGTTACTTTGCGGAAATCCATAGCATATAATTTAATTAATATTATAACTAGCAATTTCCTGCGAAAAAATACCCACAACCTGCTAGCAAATGTGTGAGTGCACGTGTGTTTACGCATGCTTATGCATATTGTACGTCTTCCTGTTGCCGTTACTAATATAGAGCAAAAAAACGCAAAAAAAATCACGTGTGTTGCATGGGAGCCCCCGTTAAATATTTATTTTATTGTTTTTAATATAAATTGTTGTTAGTGCCAGCAACAGGAATTCATCGTGTGCGAACATTTCAACTGTCTAGTTGAAATTGCCTAACATACAGATACAAATGGACAAACAGCGAGGTCTCAGTAACAAGGTCCCCGTTTTTTCCTTTGGGTATGGAACTTTAAAAAACGTTTGTTGTATGAGAGCCCCACTTAAATATTTATTTTATTCCATTTTTAATATTTGTTATTATATAGCGGCAACAGATATACATCATCTGAGAAATTTTCATCTGTCTAGCAATCATGGTTCATGAGATACGGCTGGATGACAGACAAGTCCCGTTTTTACCCTTTGGGTACGGAATCCTAAAAACTAATAAGAAATGTACCATGAAATATAATATAAACTGCATACATACAACTTATCAGACATTTGTTTAATTTTATACATTAAAATTATTAAACAATATTTTATGTATCTAGATTTAATAATATTAGTTTTTCATGCAAATCAAGCTTCAAAACTTTAACAAATCAAATTTAAATAATCAAACATTAACATGATGAGTTATTAAATAGATAAATAATAAAATAAGTTCAGGAATCGAGTCTCGCAGTTTTTGTCAAGCCTGGAAATGGGTGATGAAAGTTCGAAGATGCTATTACTTTTGACACTTTAAATTTTAAATAAAAAAAACTTTCTTCTTGACAGACGGCCGATAACCCTTGAAATATTTCAAGGGTTCCGTCTTTTTTTACTGTTGAGGCACAGAACCCTGAAAGTTAAAAACTTATTTGATTATTTTCGTAACTGAACATTGATTAATGTCATATATATAATATTCAATTTTCAATATAGATTAGCTGCGCTACGCTACGTTCCTGTATAGTCTTGAGTCACAGAATATAAAACGCAAGAGGAAAGGACATGTGGACGTGGCCCGCGTGCCATTGTTAAGGACAGCGAGCCTTAACTGGACTCGCTTTGTGGTTTCTTACGTATTTTAACGTGTACTGCCCGTGGATTTTCATACGCGTATTTTATTAAAAAACTACTTATAATGACTCGATGTTTCATCCTTGAGTGCAAAAACAATAGTAGTACTAAGAACTTGCTACGATCAGATATTTCTTACCATCGGTACATAAGTCGTTATTTAATTTATAATTAATGAATAATTAATCTTTCATACAGTCCTCTATCCATTTAAAATATTTGTGAAAATTAAGAATGACACGTATCACTATTATAATAATAAAGTCTAAAAATGTATGAGCCTAGTCCGCGTGTGCCATCTAGTATCATTATGCACAGGCGCGGGTGGAACGAACATTAGGGTTGTGACTTGTGATATCATCGATTTATCGATTTATTAATTTTAAACTAAAATTAAAATAGTTATCTATACTTCTTTATTTATATTAATATTATGAAGCTTAAGAGTTTAAACTATAAAGAAACTAGGTACTTGTTCGAATTCAAAAATTATTTTTGTGTTGGATAGTCTATTTATAAAGGAAGGCTTTAGGTAACGGTGAAGAAACTTGAAATAGGTTATAAGTGGTGATCGGATTAGGTAGTGCAATTCAGGGTTATCGATCTCAAACATATTAGTATGGATATGCTCGCGGAATTGCGGAATTTCCGTAATATTCAATCCATAAACAACACCAAAATCCCCAAACATGTGTCTATAAGGAGTCAGGAGTTTTGTTCAGTACTTTTGGATCCCAGGGGATCCCTTGGAGCAAAATATTACTTTTTGGTAGCATATGCTTGGGTTACTTCAAACCGACTTAGAAAAAGTCAAAATCACTATATGTGTCCATATAAAATTTGATGAATTCCCTCGATTCCTCATGGAACCCATCATCAGGTCAACACTTTGGTGACAACCGGAACAACTTGAGATTATACCCTTTACATCAAAAAAATCATTTTGAAAATCGGTCGACAGACGGCAGAGTTATCGTTGAACATATAAAAAAATACAACCGAACATATAACCGCCTCCTTTTTTTGGAAATCGGTTAAAAACTATCATTTACCCGAGCCTTCACCCGCGAAAAATTAGGTTTTAAACTTTCTTCCTACTTTACCCACCTAGGGGCTGAATTTTAGAAAATGCTGAAATACGTACGTAACTCATTACGTACGAAATATCATGCAAATATTAATATACAAACATATATAAACAATTTAGAACAACAATTGGAAGGTAAGGAAAAACTCAAATCACTTGTGTATTGCCGTTTATAACCACAATCAATATCAACCTAATTATTACAGTTGCCATTAAACGAATGCCACATCATTAAACGAATTCGATTTCTTTGCTGTATATTTGTTTCGTGATGAAGATGAACCCTTCGAAGATTCTGTTTCGGAATATGTACCGTCAAGAACATCAAGTCCGTCTCAAACTGCGGCCAATTTTGCTGAGATCCTGGGTGATGAAAACTTACCTCGAAATGTTCTATCCAGCGAAGATGTATCCAAAAATCAAGACTAAAAAACATAAACGTGATCCAAAAAAGTGGAAAACGCACTAAATTATGCTAGAGAGCACAATATTATTATGCTTACTATTCCGCCTCATGGATGCCACAAGATCCAGCCGTTAGATGTAGCCGTTCACAGTCCTTTCAAAACCAGATATGCAATCGAATGCGAAAAATGGATGAACCATCACCCTGGAAGAGGTATAACACAGTTTCAAGTGGCCGGTATATTCAATAATGCTTTTAAACAAGCAGCGACTATAACCAACGCTGAGTCTGGCTTCAAAGCAACAGGAATATATCCGTTCGCAGATGATTTGTTTGATGATACAGATTTCTCTCCGGCTTCAGTCACTAACCAGGTTGTAGAAACTGAAAGGCCAGAAAGTCCTGTTCTGCAAAATAATATTATGATTGATAACAATGATAATACTCAAGCCTTGTCAAGCTGTATCACGGACCAACGAAGTGATCAACCAACATCTGTTGAAAACATAGTTTTGCCAGAAAGTCCTTCAATACTACAAACATCTGATGCAGATTGTATAGAAGCTTGTATTGATTCAGATACAACAATAATAGATGATGAAAGTATGGACCAAAATGAAGTGACTGCTCGGTTTAATGTGTCTGCTTGCCACGAGGCTAATAATAATGCGTCCAGCAATGAAGAACGAGGAGATTTATCACAAAAAGATGATAACGATTTCAACGTTCAGAATATTGCTGATTTACAAAGAGATGACCCTGATTTGGCAACAAGGGCACAAAAATATGCTCCAATTATTACTGTGGCTCAATTAAGTCCATTACCGCGCATGATAGAAAAGAAGAATAGAACAAGACTTAAAATCTTGAAAAATGAAGATGCTTAAAATCAGAAATTATAACATCCAGTCCATATAAGAAGCAATTGGAAGAAAAAAAGAAATTGATGGAACAAAAGACACAAAACAAACGCCATGTTAAGCAAGTCAATTTTGATGATTTAGGTTCCCCTGGACCATCAGGTACTCAAATGCCCAAAACACGCCTTACGGGTAAAACTAAAGCCACGGTATCGCAACCAAAACCTTCAACATCTCGATCACAATTTAAAATAAGATCTCTGAACGAAGTTGAAGAGTATTTTTGTCCAGTTTGTGATGAAAAATATGAAGAGCCTCTGTACGAATAGGATCATAGGATTATATGTATTATGTGTAGAAGATGGTTCCACGAAAAATGCACAGCAAACGAACCAGGCATGGTAATTACGTCTGTGATTTTTGTGAATAACTTTATGGTATTTTTCTGTAAGATTTATTTTTTTAAGTTCCTGTTTTGATTAGATATTAGGAATTACACACAAAGTTTTTGAGACTGATTTTCACTAATTAGAAACGTAAGAAAATGTTATTTTAAAAGCTTTTGAGACTTTTTGTTTATTTTTTTGTTAGATTATGATGTTACCTTTCATATGCTAGGTTATAGATTCAAAGCTTTATCAACGAGTCTGGAAAATTAATAAAATCTACTTTTGAGACTGACTGCTAAACTTAAGATCTGATTGCCATATTATTTGTAAGAAGCCTTCTGTTAATTGTTTTAGATAATTTCAAGTTTTAAATAGTATGTATCGTCTGTTAAACGTTAGAAGAGTATCATGTTGTTTCAATAATTAAAAAAAATATTTTATCATGTTAAAAGTAGACTGCTTTTAATATAACTTTTTTGAAATGTTTATCATTAAAATAAGTATTTTATTGATGAATATCAAGCAGATATAGATTTGTCTGTTTGATTTTAATAAAAAGAGCTTTCAGACAAAAAACGTTTACAAATTATTTGATGCATCTGTGGGGTACAGATGCATCAAATAATGGACTGCGTACATTTACCCACAAGTTGAGGTAAAAGTACGCAGAAGTAAAAAAAAAAAATTGCTAATTATGAATTAACGGGAACTAAAATGGTCCCAAAATTTACATTTACATAAGGTGAAATACGTTTGCTTAATCATGGAATAGAAGGCGTACGCAGTATTACACCTATATCAATTTTATAAGCTTTGGAAAAAAAATTGCGTGCTTTTGCCCCGAATGCCTCTAGCTAATTTGAAGCTTGACCTTTTGTATCCAATGGGGAAACAAATAAGTGTGAAAAAAAAGGATTTGATAGAACTTCTCCAATACATTCCCCCGGTATATCATGACTTTTATAAGAATATTAAGGCAAATGTTTCAGTACATAATGATTTGTATGTGGAAGATGAAGAACTGAATAGTGATTAATGTGCAATTAATGTGTTTTATTGTAAGGGTAGTTTTTTAGTAATAAATAATTTGGACTAACTGTTTTATATTTCTTCAATAAATCTGAACCCCAAAATGCCAGAGTGGCCTATCTAACTACTAATTAATAAAATATGAACCCTAGGGTTAGTCAAATCACTAAAAGATAAGGAATATTACATAATAAGAGAGAAAGATAGCAAATAATAATGGAATATATTCATGTGTAAAAGTTACAATTATTTTAAATCAGGGCTCATTGTTTTTCCTTAATACTGTAAAGTTGCGTTTAAGAAGTTAAGCCACTCTGGTTCTCACGGCCTCAATTATATTAAGTAACAGAGAATTAATATAATGTAAGGAGAGCCGAGGCAGGTGTCGTCGGGCTTCGGTTGCGGCGGTCAGCGTCATAGGGACTCGGTGCGGGATAGACGTGTGCGCGTGCGCGAGCTCCGATTTGGTGCATTTGTTTAGGCTTGTAGAATTGTAATCGCATTTAATAAAAGACTTTTGTAATATTAGGCTTCTTAGTTTCACTTCTGATACCTCTTTCCTTAAATCAGAAGTGGGATTATGAAAGAAAAAGTTCACGGCCTTAGTACGTTTAGAGCCATCTAAGTTTTATACGGATCTTAGATTTTGATCTGTGAGAGTGTAAAATTAGTAACATTCCTGACAATTGTGATTCTAGTGACTTGTTAAATTAGTGAGTAAAATCTAGTGCGTAGTAACAAAAGGTGGACTATTACGCAATCCTTTGTTATATTTCGTGGCACCGAGTCGCGTTATCGGTCATGTCGGCTAGTAATCCGAGCTCGCAGCGCCGGCGGTCGCGCGGAATTCCCCGAACTCGAAGTAGATCTCGGTCTCGTTGTCGTTCGCATGAAAGAGATCGTTGTTCTTCTCGTAGACTTCGCTCACCGTCTACGACTCGTAGCGTTCGTAGCGCAGATAGGGTTCGTAACGTTGATTCGTTACGAGATATGTTAGGTGCTATCTTAACGCGTTTAAACGACGATGGTCGCGAATTTAATTTGTTTAAGATACCGTCTTCTAATATTCCGGTCATAAAAACTAGGGACGATATCCGTGTAACGCGGGACACATATACACCACCCGGTACCCCACCCCGAAAAAATGAATCCACGAGTGATTATCATTGCCAGTCAAGCGGGTGTAATAAGATAGGCGCGGTAACAGGACCGGGCATTCAACCAGAAGTGCAGCCCGCGAGTAGTGTGTCTACGTCATCGGAACAAATACTAACAAACGCTTTGGGTGACGCGTTACGTTCAATTAATACTGTTGTACGGTCTAATCAGCCGTATTATATTTCTAGCTTCGACCCATCTCTTCATAACATTGAAGTTTGGTGTCAAGAGGTTGACCGGGCCAAAACGATTAATAATTGGAGTGATAACGAATGTTTCTCTAGAATCGGTAATTGTTTGAAAGGTGATGCTCGAACATGGCTCAATGATTGGGTCACAAATGATCGTAGTTGGAGCAATTTTAAAAGGGAGTTCAAGCCTCTGTGTCCGAAAAACGTAAACGTAGCTGATATATTGTTTGAAGTAATGAGTACCAACTCAGATCAATATTCAACTTACGCGGACTACGCGCGTCGCTCACTACTTCGTTTACGTATAGTGGCAGGTTTGAGTGAGGAGTTAATTTCCGCCATAATTATTCGTGGTACGAGTATTACTGACCCACAAATCAGAGCAGCTGCCACTAATGCCAGTTTATTACCAAGTGATCTAGTAAAGTTCTTTTCGATTTATATTAAAAATAGCTTCAGTACTTCGACTACAAATCAGGTTCAGCCAGATTTATTTAAACGGCATCGTAAATTTAAAGAAAAGCGCACCAACATTGCGAGGAAACGCCGATTTGACAACAATTTGTGTTTTTCGTGTGGACGACCGGACACATTTTAGCTAACTGTTATAAGAGAGCGAAACCTAATTCAAATAGTGATAACTTCCCTATGGCGACTCAAGTATCCAGTACTCAAACGACGGCTCAATTTAGAGCAGAAACCTGTTCTTTTTGTAAGAAACCAGGTCATAAAGTGGATACTTGCTTCGCTAAAATAAGATCTGAGTCTCGTAATAAAAACAATGTGAATTTCTGTCATGAAATGAAAGACTTTTCTAAAAGTGTAGACATCGTAGTTGCAGTAATACAGGGCATTCCTGTGGATATTTTAATCGATAGTGGTTCTTCTATATCACTTATTTCCTCATCACTAATAAAACACTTTAAATGCTCATGTAAAGCCGCATTTAGAGTTTTAAAAGGTATTGGAAGTCAAGAAATAGAGTCCACCAGTTACGTAACCTTACCTATAGAATTTGACGATATCACCCTAGAAGTTGATCTCTTCATAGTAGCATCGGAGTATATGAACACTCCGGTCATAATAGGTACTGATGTTCTAAACCGTGACGACATTACATATGTACGAACTCGAGAACAACAACGTATCACGCGCAACAGAAACAAGCACGATTATGTTTTCACTATTAATTGCGACTACAGAACGTCAATAAAAACAAAACTTGTTGACAACGCGTTAAACAAATTGCTGGTTATTATAGACGAATTCTCCGACTCTTTTATCACGGGAACAGCCAGCTCTACTGTAAAAACCGGAAGTATGTCGATTAAACTTAACAGCAATACCCCTGTTAATTATAGACCGTACCGTCTTTCGCAATCTGAAAATTTACGCGTTCGCGAAATTGAGAAAGACTCGTTAGATAAAGGCATTATACGAGAATCTGAATCTGAATATTCTAGTCCTATTCTCCTTGTAAATAAAAAGAACGGTAAAGACCGTATGTGTGTAGATTTTAGAAAATTAAATGAAATCACAGTCAAAGATCGTTTTCCATTGCCTTTAATAGATGATCACATTGATCGCTTAGGTCGTCATAAGTTTTTTACGAGCCTTGATATGGCAACAGGATTTCACCAGATTCCAATGGAAAAAGAGTCGATCCCACTCACAGCTTTTGTTACGCCGGAAGGACATTATGAGTATTTAAAAATGCCTTATGGTTTGGCAAATGCACCAGTGGTATACCAACGTATTATTTCAAAAAACTCTTCGGAACCTCACTGATTCCGGTAAAGTCCTTGTTTATATTGATGACGTCCTTATATTAAGTAATTCCGAAAACGAGGGTTTTAAAACTTTACACAAGGTACTCAAAACTTTGACTGAAGCTGGGTTTTCTCTTAATTTGAGTAAATGTTCTTTTTTATCAACTGAAATTAAGTATTTGGGTCGTTCTATCAGTCAGGGTCAAGTAAGACCAAGCCCACACAAAGTAAAAGCTCTAGTTGAAGCTCCTATACCAAAAAATGTAAAACAAATACGTCAGTTTTTGGGTTTGGCTGGGTACTTTCGAAAGTACATTGCCGGTTTTGCATCTAAAATAGCTTGCATTGCACACCTCACAAAGAAAGGCATAACATTCGATTGGGGATCTGAGCAAGAAGCAGCTAGGAAAAGTATAATTGAGTGTTTAATTAATGAGCCCGTACTTGCTATTTATGACCCAGCACTGCCCATTGAAGTACACACAGACGCAAGCGCGATCGGTTACGGGGCTGTTTTGATTCAAATTCATAACGTTGTACATAAGAGGGTAGTAGCTTATTTTAGTAGACTAACACAAGGTGCCGAATCAAACTACCATTCGTATGAATTAGAGACTATAGCAGTCGTTAAGGCATTGCAAAATTTCAGGCATTATCTGATTGGCGTGCATTTTAAAGTTGTTACTGATTGCAATGCTCTTAAATTAACACAAAAAAAGAAAGATTTAATGCCTAGGGTTGCCAGATGGTGGATGTATTTGCAGGATTTTGATTTTTCTCTTGAATACCGCAAAGGTAGTGCTATGTCTCATGCTGATTATTTAAGCCGAAATCCTGTAAACGTAGTCCAAATTCAGAAGCCTCGAAGTTGGGCTCAAATAGCACAAGCCGCAGACGAGGAAACACAGATTCTAATCGAAAAATTAAATGATGGAAAATTAGACGCTAAACATTACGTCAAAAGGAATGACCTTCTATATTACAATTTTACACCAGCTGGCGAGCAGCCACGTCTGTTGTGTTTCATTCCAAAGGGTCATCGATTAAGCTTACTTCGTGTATTCCACGATGAGCACGATCATTGTGGTGTAGACAAAACCCTTGATCTCATAATAAAACATTTTTGTTTCCTGGTCTGAGGCCATTTGTCAAAAAATATATTTCTCATTGTATTGTATGCATGTCACAAAAGAAATTACCTCGTGCACCACTTCAACCTATTCATTCTTGGGAGAAACCAGATTGTCCCTTTACTGTCGTACATGCTGATGCATTAGGTCCACTTCCCGAATAAATGGGCATCGCTATGTCCTAATCATTGTGGACGCTTTTAAAAAATTTTGCCTTTTGTATCCAATGATAAGGCAGGATGCGAGCGAGTTGAAGCGTCACTTTTTAAATGCCATTTCATTATTCGGTTCTCCTAAATTAATTGTCGCTGATCGAGGCCGAATGTTTCAAAGCTCCGAATTTTTACAATGGACAAATGAAATTGGCAGTGATGTCCACCTTATTACGCCTGAAATGCACCAGTCTAATGGCCAAGTTGAGCGTTACTGTCGCACTTTATTAAACATGATCCGCATCCATTCTAATTACCGTCAAGAAGAATGGTCCAGTGTACTTTGGAGGTTACAACTGGTATTAAACATAACAAAGCAAAAGACAACTCAATACTCACCTCTCAGCCTCCTTATTGGGACGGAAGCTGTTACACCAGTCATTAGAAACCTTGTTCGTGATATAGCGATAGAAGGCTTAAACCCTAACAAACAAGCCATGAACACAATGAGGAAACAACGCGCCTCGGAGCGCTTGAACCAAAATAAAAAATACCAGGACACTCTGATTAATAAAAATAGACGTTTGCCTCATGTGTTTGATATAGATTCGCTAGTATTTGTTATCAAGAAAGCACAGTCGACAGGAAAACTTGACTCTGGTATGCGAGGTCCTTACCGCGTGATGAAAGCTCTGCCTCAAGGGAGATACGAGCTACAGCTTGTTGGCGGTTCCTATGGAAAACTAACTCAAGCAGCGGCAGAGTCCATGGTGTTGTGGAAAGGAGAGTGGACTCCGGATTCATGTCTGGCTTTCTTTGAAAGTGAGTTAAAACGTATTTTGTGTTGATTTCGCATAATTGTCCATAAGCACTTACAGTTGTATTATGTGAGCAGACCTTACAGTTGTATTATGTGAGCAGACCTCACAATTGTATTATATGAGCAGACCTCATAGTTGTGTTAAATGAGCAGACCTTATAATTGTCTTATATGAACATACCTAACAGTTGTGTTACATGAGCAGACCTCATAGTTGTATATCATGTGGGCAGACCTCACACTTGCTTAAAGTGAGCAGACCTCACAAGTGCATTTCGTGATTGAGTAAATCTAACACTTGATACGAACGTTGTTATAATTGAAAGAGCAAGCCTCTCAGTGATACAGTCAAGAGCAGACCTCACAGTGACTGCATAATATGAGCAGACCTCAAAGTTGTATCCCTTAAAGACTCTGTTAAGTGAGCAGACCTCACGATCCTATCTTGGATATTTTAGCTTCGTTTTCCATACCGACGCAGAACAAGACGATTCTGAGCTCATGGGAGTCCTGGAGCCGACACCTAGTACGTCGAGCGATGGAGCCCAAAGGTCGTCAGAAGTCGTACCACAGGAGAACGAGAACGTTCTTTCGTCAGGAGAGGCCGTGTAAGGAGAGCCGAGGCAGGTGTCGTCGGGCTTCGGTTGCGGCGGTCAGCGTCATAGGGACTCGGTGCGGGATAGACGTGTGCGCGTGCGCGAGCTCCGATTTGGTGCATTTGTTTAGGCTTGTAGAATTGTAATCGCATTTAATAAAAGACTTTTGTAATATTAGGCTTCTTAGTTTCACTTCTGATACCTCTTTCCTTAAAATAATATTAATTCTCATTATTTTTATTATTTATAAATTCACAGTATGCTCATGTGCAAACTTATTTTTTGTTCGCACGATCAATAATTATAACCCTTTTACATATTATGATATTGATTGATTTTAGAATCAATCGATTTTCCAACATTCATATTATTCCCATCCCTATTTGAGTAGCAAGGTGTAACGATTTTCTTAAAACATTCTAGAAAAAAACATTTACGCGAGTTGCAACTTTTAAGAGTGGCCATCTAGCGTCAAATAGTTAAACTAAGTAGTCAAAGATGGTCGAAAGCACGTCGAAGGAATGCCGATAAAAGTTACAACGTGTAATTGCTAAATTCTACATTATTGTAAAGGTGTTATGGTTGTTTTTGTATCATTCTTAATAGTCGTTATTACATTGTGATTTCGAGAAATTATTACAGTTATAACTTATAATTGGTGACAGCAGTTTTCAATGATCTTTCTAGTTATGCCCTTTCCTCTTGTGTTTTATATTCCGTGGTTTAAGTCCAGGAAACATAAATTTTAAAGAATATAACTTTAATTATATAATTTTCAAGTAGTTTTGTATAGCCACGGTGGGATACTATTTATTAGACATACTCCCTTACTTATAAGAACATTTACACAACGAATAATATAGAAATGCTGATAGATCATGCTAAAAACTCTTTAGAAAAATTATGTTAAGCGAAATCGGACAAAAAAGTTATTAAAAAAAACTTATTGTGCGTTTATAGTTATGGAACCCTCCTCTGACATGTCCTGGCATGCTTTTGGCTAGGTTTTTAAGTGCCGTTTCAATATTCGACCGTATTAGTATCTAAACTAAAATCAATTGCAAAAATCGCACCAACTACTAAATAGTGACTATAAGTAATCTACTACTAAATATTTCAAGTAGTTTCTATGGTAAAAATTGGCATGATTAGTATTATTTTGGTACTTTTACACCAGTATTGTTTGTGTGGAGTACCACATTTTTATGAATTATATTTTTAAATTGTTGATTAAAGATAGTATAAATCTAAAAGAAATAGGTATTTAGATTGACGCGATTAAAAATTATAAGCAAATAAAAAATATTGCTCATTTCTTTCTCGCAAAACGATTTGTTACGTCACGAGTTGCACTCGCCATACATTTGTCATGACAAATTGTCACAGGCCGATATATCGCTCTCTCTTTCTCAATGCAACTTTAAATTGCTTGTATCTTCATTACTTTTTAAGTTATACGAAAATGGGTTCTAGGTTGTTTATTAACATGTTCTCTAACATCGAATAGACGAAACAACATGCCTATTAGACGCATAGTTTTAGAACTACTTTTCAAGCTTTTAGGTATAAACATGCAACGTCAACTTAGCACTAAACTACATATAACATGCCTTAAAAATTCATATCCAAGCCAATCTGATACATAACTTCCTCTGTATCTTGACTGTCGGGCTCCGTCTTGGTGTTGCCATTCTGAGTGTCGGGATCGTCAGGTTCGCTCGGTGGGCCTAGCACGGTGGGTATGCCCAGGATGATCCGAATAGTATCTGGGATGTTCTGTGCGGCAATAATCTGATGGTACACTCCTTCTGCTGTACTCAATATTTTCTCGACATCCAGCCTCATTGACAAATCATTTACATGCTGAAAAATAATTATTGTAAAATCATAAATATTGCTGCTTGTTTTCATAGCACACTTTCCATTGTTGAATGTGTTCATAATTAAACTGCTATTATACACATAATATTATTATTTGGTTATTAAAATGCATAACCAAGTAATAATATTATGTATTATAAACATAATATTATATCAAAGGGATTGATAATGCTACCTTTAAAACTTCATTGAATCCATAATCTCGGTTTATTATTGTTTCTTGCTCTAAGTCCAGTATGGCAACACAGACAAGTAAATGGAAGTTAGCACATGGCAACCCCGTCCATAGAACTTCCCAGAGCCTTAAAAAGCACACAGTAATTTTAAGAATTTATATATCATAAAAAATCTATTAAAATGCGTAATTCGACTCAGATTCGGTAATTTCTGCACGGTAACCAGTACAACGCATGCAACGCTATGCGTTGACCAATAACCGCGCGGTAAGTTTTCGAATCCGATTCGAACGGGAATTGTAAATAGCCCCGCTGAGAACTTTATATGTTAACAAAGCTATAACTGACTGCCTTTACTTCTAATTGCGAGACAGCCATTCATTTCATATTGCGCGCAACTTCCAAATATATACCAGTACCTCGGGTGCCACACTGCAATCATTCTATACTCTGTCTAGATCCAAAATAATCTACATGTAACAAAAAGATAAATAAAATAAAAAATCTATATCATATCAAAAAACATAAAACCAACTATTAATAGGTATTAAAAAATTGTTTATTATTATACTTATTTGTGCTTACAAATAGGTATTATAGGTAATAAAAAAAATATGTCTAATTTAACTTAATGTGAGATTAACTGTAGCTCTCGAGTCTCGAGAGTCTACCTAGGATATCCTGTGTTGTGAGAGCTGAAATTCACCAAATTAATGTGTCATTGTATTACTTTATTGACAGGTAAATACGTGACATTTAAATTAGTAGCATTATAGGCTTCTATTGTTATCTTTTTTTACGATTAGAATAGATAGAGTATAGCGTGAAAGAATCTTAATGCCACTTTTCACTTGAGAAATAATATTTTTGACTTTCTAACTAGGAAACTAACCTCATAATATCGCGCAAACAAAATTCTCGCTTGAACCACACAAGCAGCCAGCGGAAACAGAAGTACATGTTGTGCGCGTCCTTGGCCGCCAGATGTCGCGCCAGCGCCGGGCTCACCAGCTCCAGTAGCTGCTGCAGTTGATGCAGCTGCTGTTTCATGCCGGCCTGGTCGATGTCAAAGTTGTATTCCTGAAAAGAATATAAAAATTGTAAATAAGTTATAGCAATTGGACATTTCAATGAATTATAAACAATTAAAAGTTGATAAAATTTAAAAAAAACATGACTATGAACGCGCCACGATCGGTCACCATAGTTGTGACGTCATAATGTTAAAGCTATATAATAAAAAGTCAAGAAAAATACTATAATTTTGAATTTCGAACGCCAATACAATTACGATCGCCAGTTGCGATACCCTAGAGTGAAAACTAACATTATGACGTCACACGCGCTCGGATTTGTTCGAGAGCTGTCGGCGTGTCTTCGGTACTGGATTCAAAAATTATTTTTTATTTTGATATAACTTTTGAATTATTGCGAAAAATAAAAAATAGATTTGAATAAAACGTATATATGATCTTTCCATTTATAACAAAGAATCAAAAACCCAATTCATAAAAAGTACTAGTAAGTTATATACAATATAACGAATATTGATCTCTTGAATATAACTTGCCAATAAAACTACTTCTACAGCCATAGATTAGATACAGCCTATGTGACCGTGGTTGCTGTAAAGTTGTCGAAACGTCGGGATAAAATTTAAAAAAAAAACCACGATAAAATCCATAAAAGTAGTTTTATTTGAAATTAATAAATATCCATTTTTGATAGTTACAAAGTTTTAAATTTTTGAGTCTCAACAGAAGGCTTACTTACAATCTTCTCCATAAATCCAACAAAGCACCAGAAGCTATCCACCTCATTGCCCATCAGTATCAACAATGGCGCGAGAATATCACTCATGCCCTGGACATATCCCAAGTCAAAGTTGTACATGACATATGTCATCAAAATATCCTCAAGGACAATTAAATTGGGATTGTTGTCTCCAGCAAAAAACTCATGTGTCCTATCTGTTCTATTTACATCCTTTTCTACCAAACTCTTTCGGTCTCTGTAATCACTGAACCTCGATTCTTGGCCCTCAGTCATTGATCTCCATTGAAGCTTCATTGAGTAATATTCTTCTGTTTTCTTTTTATGAAGAGCTTTAAGTTCTGCGTTTGTCATTTTCCATGGATAATATCCAAGCAGATACTTCCAAACTGAATGTCTTATTGAATGTGCAACACCCTGGATTTTTTATTTAATTTTATTAAAATGTATTAAAAGTTTATAGAACATTTTTAACACTATAAAATATAGTTGATTAATTCTTACCGCTCTAAAAATAAGTTGTTTTACACCGTCTACTTCTGTAATACTTCCATTAGTGTCTGTTAGACCTTCCCACTTCTCTGTTGATAATGGTGAGCCTCTGTAATGATAAATTAGTTATTATATATGTAAAAGTGCTACAAAACATTTCAGTAATAATTATATAATCATGCCAAGAAACTAGAATTAACCTTCAGCTAAAAATGACAATTTGAACATACATGTAAGGGTGTCAGTTTCATAATCATAACAATGACTAGGAATATTTAATATTAAGGATAAGGAATAGCAATAGCAAAAATAAGATTCTATTCATTACCTGGGTATTGATGGCCTTGGAGGCAAGGTGGGTTTTACACTCACTACTTCATATTCTTCACTTATTCGAGAAACTGCAGTGGGATCACCTAAGGCACTGTTTGTTAAAAGATCTGCCACCTCTTCTGACACATCACTCCTACCATTTGTCCCCTCATTTCCATAGTAAACTGGAAGTTTTTCATGGTTACATATAAAGTAAAATAAAAAAAAAACATTCCAAAGTACTAAAAAATTAAATGACTATTGAAAATGATCGTGACTAAAATTGTAGGGTATAATATTAAACGTATACATTCATAAACACTGATTTTATTAATACCTACATATTTTACTTGTTAACTTATTAAAATATTAAAGAAAAAGAAGCACAAACTGAACATGATTTATTTTTAGTTTTTGCCATTAAATAATTTAGTTCACTTTCAAAAATACATACCAATGTCTGATAATTTTGAGAAAGCTTCCAATGTAGTGGCATATGGTCTTTCTTTAAAGTTTGATACTAAATTCCAAACTACATCAGTAGGATTTTCAGTATATATGTCAAGCTCAGCAAAAGACCGGTTCAAAACCTGGGACTCGCTATTTTGTTCAACAACCAAATATGTATTTCTATCATGTCTTGCCTTTGTAGTTTTTACATGACATTTTAAGTTACCAACAAAAATCTCTGCATTACCATGTTGAAAATAAAAAGTACTATGCCAAGTGCCATTTTTCATGGACATTTGCATTTGTTGGAAATTCCTAGACACTTTAAAAGACTTGAGCTGATCTAATGGTATTCGAATAACCCGTGCCCGAGCAGCCGCATAATCTGATGTCATGTTGCCACTTAAGGTTCTTTGGCGGCGTCCTAGCAAAATCAATTTATTTTCATAAATAAAGACATTATGAACATATTGTAATAATATGATAAGTACTAAAATTATGTATAGTAGAAAAATATTATTGATGGTAAAATAAATCTCTATCAAAATAAATAAAATTAATTTATTAAAATATAATATATTCAATTTCAGATTAAGTTCCTTACCAATTGTATTTACAACCGCCCATTCTTGATCTTGAATATCGGAGTCAATTGTTATCAAGTCATTTGGCCTCCACTCAACAGCTTTTGTATCATCAGAATTTTGTACAATGCAAAGCATTCCCACTGAATTGAGATCGCTCGTTGGTCTACCCGCACAGGCCTTGAGAAGCACACCATCTTGTGTAAATATATCCTTCAACAAAAGTATTTGTCATATATTGTAATCTTGAATTGAAGTTTTTAATAAACTATAGTTTTATAATCATGAAATTCTAATGACGCAATAGTAAACAACGAATAATTAACTTAGGTTTCCATGAAAAAAGTTGTAAAAATATTACACTAATCTAATTAATATTATATTCAAGTATTATTTACCTTATTCTGTTCCGAGATATCTTCAGTTGAATTTGACATATTATTATCGGTTCGAAACAAAGGATTATGATTATTTTAATAAGAACGAAATAACAAAAGTGATAAACGACTTCACGGCAAATGAATGTTCTTAGTATTACATTTGCTAAATTGTGATGCCGACATTTTTATTGTATTTAATTACCTTACTTTTAAATAGTTTTGATCAAAAACAATATTAAATAAAATATTAATTTGATTGACCATTGACCACCAAAACAATTATCAAAAAACAGAAGAAGTCACAAGTCACAACACAAGTGACAAATGTCAAGTGTCATGCAAGTAATTTTTTTATTTATTTATATATGGCATCGGCATAAAATCATTTGCCAGTGTCAAGTTAAAATGGCGGGAAATAGAACTTTCGTTTCAATTTTCAACACCGTATTCCTATATCGTCAAGTCTAAAGTCTAGTAAAAGTCCAAATATATAGTCAGTACAGTCCATGAGTCATGTCAGTCGATTCAGTAAAGTGGTAGAAGCTAGCTTTACTGAAAGTTCCTAGGGACTTTTGGCGGGCAACACAAAATAGCACGTTTTTAGAAGTTGTACCACTGTCCACACTTGTGCACTCGAATATTTAATGATTGATATTCTACCAATATTACACAGTAAGAACCGAATTAAATCAAAATTTGGAGGAAAAACAACAACGTCGCACATTGACATCGGCAAAACTCCTGACAATCGAATTTCAAATCGTTTTCTTTTTTATTTGGCAGTTTACGAAGGCTGGGACGAAATGCTCCGGAATCCGGAAGACCGGCGAAAATTCAGAGCTCTGAAAATACAACTCTGCGTTATTACAATAACGCAGAAAATCAAAGTGTCGAGTGTCGAACTGTCATTTATAACATTGACATTTGACTCGACACTCCTGTGTTCAATTTTCACCTCTATTGTTTGAAAAATTTACAAAATTTCATAGTTATGTAAAAACTTACGAACAAAAAATCTTTGGTGTCGTCTTTCGTCAATTTTTTTAAAATGTTTTTTAAGACATAAAAATTAACATATTTTACATAAAAATATTCGTCGTCTTTCGTCAATTTTTTAAATGTTTTTGTTAGGCATAAAAATTAACTTAATTGAGTATTTTACATAAAAATATTAGTACGTTAGATTACAGATTTTAAATAAAAAGTATATATTTTATTTATTTATAGTTATATATTATATCATACAGTTTTTATGTTTTAGTATGCTTTTTATACGAAAATAAAAAATGGGTTGTATGTAGAAAATAAAACCGACTTTTAGGCGACTCCACAGTTGTATGTTCATAAGTAATTTAAATTTTCGCCGCCATTTTATATGACTAGCGTCCCGACACCGTACAACGGTTGATAGCAAACATCGTATTATTATTTTTTATTATCTGATTTATTTATTACACTAACTAGTTCTTTATCATAGTAAAACAATCGTTAATAATATTTTCTATTGATAGAAGTTAAATATTACCAGAAATATTCATAGCTTAATAAAAATATACAAAACTGTTTTTGTAACGGTTATTATTTGAGTTGGTATATGGACGCAACTTAATTATAAAATACAAGTTCGTAATAGCAAAACTATGACGAAAATTGATATTACCTTTATTTTAGATAAAATTACTACTACTTACCAAAAACGTTCTTTACAAAATTGCACTTCACAACACACTGTAATCAAGTCGCGAAGTGTACTAAACAATGAAAGCAATTTGACACCGCTTATGTTGTTTTCAATTGGCTATAGCATTTGGTATTTGTTAGGATTATAAATGTACGTATATTAGATTTGTCATCCTTTTCATTAGCTTCAATATTAAATACATTAAAAAGAGACCAACATATATTTTTTTCACGTAATTTAATTGTTTTTTGGTACTATTACTCAACTGCCGAATCAACCGTACAACGGTGATGTGACGCCCGTCATGTCGTGTCGTGTTAGATGTGTGTTGTGTAATATTGGTAGAATATTGTCCATTAGATATTCGTTGATGTGCACAGTATGGGCAAGTGGTACAACTACAAAAAGCGTACTATTTTGTGTGCCCTCTAAAACTCCCTAGGAACTTTCAGTAAAGCTTCTTCCACTTTTCTGAATCGACTGACTCGACTCATTGACTGCACTGACTATTTATTTGGACTTTTACTAGACTATGGACTTGACGATTAAGTAATACGGTCTTGACTCTAGCAAATGATTATAAGCCGACGCCATTTATCAAAAAAAAAATTAGATTGTCATTTGTCAAACTGACGATTGTAGGTATGTCAATTTTTACTTTTTAGTTTTTTGACGAAATCGTTGGAACTTCGATCTGAATTTTAAAGAATTCAGAAACAATAATAAAAATAATGAGAAATTGCTCAAAATTATTCGTTTAGATACTACTATCTGTATATTTTTATAAATTGAGTTGAAAACAAGTCTAAACATGACGAATCTAGACGTAAGTAACAGAACCTTATTAATTTTGTAAAATTATAATTGTTTGCCGAAATCTTAGCTATTTTTGTAAAATATCAACCGCCTGTGTTAGTTTCAACATTATTATTATATGCACAGTAAAGTGTATGGATATATCATAAAAAATATTCATCTCTAGACCAGAGACTAGGACCCGAGTTTACTTCATACCAACAATCATGAGACTATACACCTTTTATACATAATAATAGATATATTATTATGTATAAAAGGTGTATTATCATACTGGTTAATATTTAGGTCAGCAACAGCAGTACTGATAGCAGTTCTGGGTCTACTTCAGACTCCAGTAGCAGTGGCAGCTCCACTACAAGTTCTGGATCTGCTTCAAGCAGTTCGGACTCAGAGTCATCTGCATCTGAAACTCCTGCTGTTGCAACTCTTCCTAAATCACCCAAACAAGAAGAAGAACCTAAAAAGAAAGAGGAACCAAAACCAAGACGTAATTCTAAACCTAAAGCAACATCATCAAGTGAGGATGAAGTCCCCAAATCTGGAACACCAAAACCCATACCACCTAGACGTAGGTGTTCCACAAAGCCGAAAAATGCTGCATTGGTATTAGCTAGAGGAAAGGTAAACCCAAGAGCAACACCTGGTGGCAAATCTAAAGCTATTTCTAAGACTATACCAAAAGCATTAAAGGCTGAAAGCAATGCTTCAAAAAAGAAAAGTATTTTTTCTCCTGACAATAGTTCAGAATCAGATGCAGATAGTAAAGACAGCAAGAATAAGGATACTCCTAAAGGGTCTCCGAGTAGTGAAAAAAAAGCCCACAAATTAAGTGATGACAAAGACACATCTTCCCCAATGATTATCAATGATGATTCCAATTCTAAAGAGACATCAGCTAAGAAGAGAACTAGCAGGTCAAATGGCCCACCACCAAAAAAATCTAGCGATGGTAAAAGTGCATCGTCATGTACATCAAGTCAATCATCAGTTGAATCTGTCTCCTCGGAAAGTGATAGTGAACCAACCGTAAAAAAAGAGGATCTGAAAACAGGCAAGTCCAAGCCACCACCTTCAGCTAATACTAAGGTATATTTTTTTTAATTAGGAATGTTACTAGGTATCTATTATGGCAAAATATGTATAAACATTCAATATTCACAAAATTATCTAATCCCACTACCTGTTGCATGACATCACTATATAACAGGGCATTGATTACTCAAAAGTGGTTACCTAAGTAATTAAAAATGTATCAACCCTTGCCTTTATATAAAAATACCTATTATACGATATTAATGGGGTAGAATGAAAAAAAAATCATCCCTACTTCCTGCCTGACTCCTGACTCGGGAAGTAGGGATGAGTCTCTTTTCCATCCCTAAAATATAAAATTATTATAGTGTAGAGAGTAATACTATAAAGAGATATATGTACACTATTATATAATAATAGTGTAGTCGATGTCTCCGCCTACTGAACATGGAGGGCCGCTTTAAAGTATTGGAAACTAAATGACATTGACATAATTCTCTCACAAATATATTTATTTTCCATGGAGAATACAGAAATCTTACATTTAAAATTAGTGAACAACATTATGACTATTTTTGATAACAAATGTAAAAATTATCCTTAAGTCTTACAAATTAAATGTCTTATTGATCAATATATCATACACTGTATAAAATCTTGTTTATCACTTTGATAACAAGACAAAAATGAATATTATTAACCTTAAAAAATGTAATTTCAGCAAGAAGTAACTGGTAAGAGTGGAGATTCCGGGGACTCAGTAACTGGTACGATGACCCGCAAGTTAACAAGATCATTGTCTGCTCGAGTATCCCGTATAGTAAATGCTACAAAAACTAACAACACAGATACAGACTCTGAGCCAGAAGAAAAAGTTAATGAAATAAGGTCAGTAGTTATTTAGTGAAGTAAACAAACCAAACTCATAAACTCATCATGGTGCAATAAAAACAGTTTACAGTTTCTAAACGTTAGTTAAAATTTTAAAGGGTTTAAAGTATTTTAAAACACAACAAAACAAAACAATTTTCTTCAAAATGTGATAGTTTTCCAAAATAAAACACTTAACTTTGCTGCTTACCATTACTTCCGTAAAAAAAATCCAATACTACTTCAAATCTTGTCCAATACTCTTTCAAAGATTTTAAAATACAAATCATACAAATGACATATAAAATATTATATAATAACTTTCATAATTAAATATTATGTACTATCCCTGCTGTCACTTTACCTTTATTGTACTAGATGCCGCCCGCAATTTCGTACACGCATAAAGCAAACGCGTGGGAACCGTACATTTTGCTGCGATAAAACAGTTTTTATTATATGTGTTAATCCAGAGTCTAATCTACTACCATACCAAATCTCGTGAAAATCCGTTCAGTAGTTATTGTGTAAAAGATCCATACACACACATCCACATACACATCCATACAAACTTTTGGGTTTATAATATAAAGTAAGGATTATTTAATATTGTAGGTAATTCATAACATTTTGTATTATAATTACAGTAAAGACGACAAAAGACTGGCGAAAGCTCGAGCCGCCATTGCTCGATCACCAGCCGCACCGCTCACACCTTCAGGACCACAAGAGAAACGATGTCCGGTTAGAGACTGTGATTCTACAGGACATTTAGGTAAAGTTATCTGCATATCCAGGTCTTGCATTATTACATAATAATCTAACCAAGAGCATGTCAGGAGTCGAGTCGGGACATGCCTAAGGAGGGTTCGGTAACTATCAATGCATAATAGGTTTTTTCAAATAACTTCAAAAGTTACTTTCCGATTTCGTTCAAATATATGAATAATTTTACTAAAGAGTAGTTAGCATGATCTCAGGGCAACTTGTAAACAACTTTGGATATTGATTACTCAAAATGGTTTACATTATAAAAAAGGGATGTATGAAACGTAAACAAACCCCATGTGATGGAATGGGATGAAAAAAATTTCATCCCTACTTATGTACCCCTAAAATACAAAATTATAATTATTATATTATGATGCCTGAATAAAGCCTTTATGCAATCAATAACTATACCAAACAAGAGATACACTATATCACGGAAGGACCGACGGACGGAGGGATCGACAGAGCGAAACTTTAAGAGTTCCTTATAGTTACTATGAAACTCTAAAAGGGTTTTTTAGAAGTACAAAATTGATAATGTACTTTATAATATTAATATTTGGTAATAAAATTTAAAATACAGCCAGAATATAATACTTCAATCTTCAGCCAGATATTGTCTACTATTTTATACAGAGTGTCCCAGAAAGAATGGATAATCCTAGAGTGCCTAATAGTACGGCTATCAGGCTCTGAAATAAAAATACACAAAAAAAATCGAAGTGGTGCCAAAAATATGAAGTTTTTAAAAAAAATCGTTTTTATTGACCTTACTGTACTTTCATGTACACTATTACCGCAAATTAAGGAAATTCGTTGCATTTATGGTGTTATCTTATTCCTCACAGTCCATACTATTAGAAATACAGTAAAAAGAATGAGTATCTATTGTAGTTTTTTGGAAAAACAAATATCAACTTAAATTTTTAGCATGAAATTTGATAAATAAATAATTTTGACAAAGTTTGAGAGGCTTTCGTGAAAAAAAAATAGTCTGAATACCTAAGTGGCCAACTATTTAAAAATATGCGCAGTTAATACAGTTTACAAAATGGTCATAAAATTACGTATTACATAAATTTTTTTAACATTAAGATGCAAAAATGGTAAATTCGACTGAAGAAAGAAAATAATAATCTTGTCTTAAATTGTTAAAATAAAAGCGTTAAGTTGTACATAAATCAATCTTTATTTCATAACAAGTGTTCGAATTGTCTGCCACCGACTGATACAAGCTCGACATCTTCTAATAAATGCTCTTCTAAGAAGTCATGCGTAGCGCCGTTCAGTTATTTTTGAAGCGGCCTCCTGCACACGACTGTGTAATTCCTCCAAACTTGAAATAGGCTTAAAATACACCTGTTCTTTTAGACAGCCCCAGTAAAAAAATCTAGTGGATTTTAGTCCCGGATCGCGGAGGCCACAAAATGGGACCGAAACGACCAATCCATTTATTTGAATACGTGGCATTTAAATAAGCACGGACGTTTGCAGCATAATCTGCAGGACAACCATCATTTTGTAGCCAGTGGGATTGTCTCAACACCTCAGGCACCTCCTCCATTAAATTTGGCAGATCATTTTGTAAAAAATCATTTTGTCAAGTAACTTTGTCCAGATAAATTTCCGGGCAGTTCAAATGGGCCAATGATTTTTCCGTTTAATATACCAGTCCAAAAATTTATTTTGAACTGGTATTGTGATCTCTCTTCTCGCATTAGATGCGGATTCGAGAGTTGCCAGCTGTGCAGATTATGCATGTTGAAGTATCCATCTTTTTTAAGAGTGGATTCATCGCTGCACAGAATTTTGTCGAAGAATTGTGGATCTTGTTCTAATTTTGCAAGCATTTGTCGACAAAAAACAATCTTGCGTTGTAATCTCTCGGTTGTAGAGCTTGGACGCGTCTAATGTGGTAGGGATGAATTTTTTTTTTTTCAGTACACGGTGCACGGTCGTCTTTGAGATTCCAGTACGTCGTGCTATTACTCTAGTAGAGGTGGACGGGTCTAGCTCAATTTCGTCAATTACAATGTCTTGTGTATTGATATTAGCCAGTCTACCAGTGCTCGTACCACCAATGCCGCTGCCAGGTATTCTACCTTCCGAATAACACCTGTGGAATCTGATGAATATGCGGTAATCTGGATGACGCGCGGTAGGGTATCTTTCCCTATAAAGAGCTGCAGCAGCACTTGCGTTGCCTCTACATTCACCATAAATGAAGTGCATGTTTGCGTATTCTTGAGCCGTATATAGAATACGTGGCAATACACAATACTATTTCAGATACAAGCCAAGTCGTCGTCAAATCACCAAACAAAATCCAAATCACTGAGCAAAAATAAGAGTCCAATGATATAGCCAGGAGTCGTCGTTATAACACTGATTTTAAAATTACAGAGAAGTCTAAAAGGAAACTTTAAACTCTAAAAGGAGTCTTGACTTGTTCGGTATTGCATGTGTACAACATGCAATACCGAACAAGTCGAGATACGCACTAAATTGTAAATACTTGCCTTTGTTATGTGCCCTGTTGCGAGAGGAAAGGTACAATATATTAACATTATACTCTTCTCTCGCTCGCTCACACTCTACCTGACTCGTAATAAACAAAAGATGGGTAGCATGGGCCAGGTAGTAAATACCGATATTACACGATCTTTTCTGCAGTAAAAAGGGCTCTTTTAGAACGCCTGTCACCGTCTTAGTCACCGTTTAAGACAAGCTAAGATTTTTTTTTAACTTTCTGTCTTCAGATAAAATTATGTATTATACCATTTTGTAAACTGTATTAATTGCGCATATTTTTGAAACAGTTGGCCACTTAGGTCTTCATACTATTTTTTTTCACGAAAGGCCCCAAAATTTGTCAAAATTATTTATTTATCAAATTTCATGCTAAAAATTTAAGTTGATATTTGCTTTTCCAAAAAGTACAGTAGATATACATACTTTTTACTGTATTTCTAATAGTATGGTCTATGAAGAATAAGATAACACCAAAAATGCAACAAATTTCATTAATTTGCAGCAGTGGTGTACATGAAAGTACAGTAAGGTCAATAAATACTATTTTTTTTTTAACTTGATATTTTTGGCACCACTTGAAATTTTATTTTTTTGTGTATTTGCATTTGAGTGCCTGATAGCCGTACTATTAGGCGCTCCAGGATTATCAATTATTTCTGGGACAGCCTGTATACAGAGCGCTTCTCGAGCGTGTCAAAATTAAAAAAGCCGTAGCGCGTGGAATGATGTTGAAACGATATCGAGTCGTAAGGTGTAAAGTAAGGCCAACCAGACGAGATAAAGAATGTAAACAAATTTTCAGGGGTTCAAAACATTTTTATTTGAATAAATTATTATAAAGTTCGAATTTTAATCGCTGTCGTCTGTACTAGACAAAGATGATTCGTCGGAAGAGTCCGAGTCAGCTGTGTTTATGATAAAACTATCTATTGTATTATCAATCATGTTGTCAATATTGCTATAAAAATTGTCCTCGACTTTTATTACATGATCCACACAATAATTAAATTCCATAATTAAAATCAACAACTAAGCACTCACAATAACAGAAAAATCAAAAATAAAACTAACCGAAACGGAATAATAACAACAAAAAACCAAGTAAATACGGAGACGAAAAAATATGTATCACTTCGAACGCAATCCAAACAGGAATGAACTTGTTCACAATTGTTTGGCGGACCAAATGTTGACAACTGCGGCACTGGCCGCTTTCCTGTACCACGAAACACGCTACGACAGCTGTCGTCGATCAACTGACGTCATTATTGCATACGAGTGATAAGGACAGATATAATATTAACTCACTTTCATAATGCAACTCAGTAGCGGTCCGTTTATTTACGTTTTTTATCTCGTCTCGTTGGCCTTACTTTATATAGCCGCATTTTTTTCTTTCAAGATTTTAATGATATATTGATTAATTGATTGACTGGAATAAATTCCCTATATGATGATGTAACTGGAATTTAAAAAAATAAATGAATAAAAGCAATATTGACGTCAACACAAAATAATTGTTTTTTTACCAATTCTTAGTTTCAAAACTCAATAAAAACCATATTTATGTTTTATATACTAAAACTTGCGTTAATTACATTCTGTGGATAAATTATTCATAATAAGTAAAAAATAAAAATTTATGATAGTTGAGTGTCGCGCGGCATTATACGGCAGAAGGCATCCGCGCTTGTTTTTTCGATTTTCATTGATTGATTGTTAGTAAAACCTTGGCATGTTATATATTTATAGAAACTAGAAGAATCATTCTAAACAATGTAATAATAATTACAAGAAATATAAAGTACATCATGCATAATATCAAATATGATTTCACTGGGAATTAAATTTTTAGTGTTGGTTTTTGAAAATTTATATGACACGCATTCCAAAGTTTTTATTTAATTAATTAAATATATGTTTAAGTAACGATGTATGTAAAAAGTTTTGTGATTTGTACATAAAATTAACCAATCTTTAAATAACGCAAATGACAATTGATCAAAATTCTTTAGTCGTAAACTAAAAATTTATATTTTTATTCATTGAGCACATATGCAAAGACAAAAGGCCAACAGATTTCTTTTAACCCTGGTCTAAATAAATAAATTAAAATCACATATTAAAATCCAGATATTTTTAAATGAGAAAAAACATAAAACAGCCGCGCGACGCTCGAGAGGATCGCCGACCTGTCCACCTTCTTACTAAATACTATGGCAACAAGTTTCTAAAGTTGTTCACTTGTCGGCTACTGTATATGAATTTATGTAATAATACAAACTTAATATCGCAACAATAATACCAATTCCAGGCGGTAAAGCGGCAAAGCATTTCACGTGGGACGCGTGTCCAATATACCACAATGTGACGGCGGCGTGGTGCGTCGCCGCGGCCGAGGAGCGCGCGGCGGCAGCGGCGACACGACGCCGGGCGCTAGCGGCCATACAACAGAGGCCGCGTGCTATGCCCACTATAGAGCAGCGAGCTTACCAGCTTAAGGTTAAGGTGAGTAGAAATCATGCATACGAACTTCATGAGAACCATTTGAAGCAGATTAGAAGGCTAATTGTCGTAGTTAAAAATGTTCTACCACAGTATGGATTCAGTCTCAGTATGTTTTGGCTCACTCGCACGCGCTCGATTTGATGCGTGTGTTAATGCGAGTGCTTTCTTTGAGCCTGAAGCCATACTGCGAGTTAATAATATTTTCAATTACGAGAAATCTCCGTCTGAACGTGTGTTAACGCGTGATGTGGTGATATCACGCGTTGCTTTAATATAAACTATCTTACTAGCTGAAAGTCAAGGTGAGCTAAAACATGATAGTAGGTCTATGACTAATGACTGGTCTATACATACATGCCTCAAATCTCTGAACTTGCATTAAAATATACCCGCCATGGTGTAGCCAGCTTCAAAGTTACCCCAAATTAAAAGGAGATAAAGCTAGTTAAGCTAAGATACTTCAAACAGTTACAAATGAAACAAAAAAATAGATGTCACTGTTATTTTTTAATTTTAGAAGTTAGTTCAAAGTTGGCAAGCAATCACTCCTGCTTATGGACATGCACAACTATGACTTTTGATATCTATACTTTTTCAGGACATGCGATCCAAATGGAAAGGCAGTCAGGAGTTACGTTCGATGCCATCAAACGATGAGCACGGGGAAGAAAGAGAGCCGGTACTTGAGGGTTTCGCGCCCGACTACGACCTGCGCCTGTTTAGAGACGCGCAGGCTTTGGCAGCTGTGAAGATTGAAGAGGAATTGAATGATATAGCCAACGATAAATGTACAAGGTAAGATGTTGTCTATCAAGATGATGGGACGTCACGTAATATATCGCCTTAAACGTCCTCATATTTCTTACAGAGACGTACTTAATATGTGCTGTTGCAAAATTAAAGTTGTGTCAAATTTCATATTGCACAAAGTCTGACGCTAAACAAATATTTTGTTTAGTAGATAATGTGAAGTCACAATGATGTTGCTGACTTAAAATGTATGCTGGCGGTCAATGCCACTCTGCGAGCAATATTCATGCGCATGCGATACAGAAACGCCATAGTGTGTCTATGTACAAAATTCTACCTACCTAATGACTGGACTTCAGTCATAAACCTAATTACGTCTTTGTATCTTTCAATCCGAATTGAAGTCTTATTTGCATTTACAGGTACATCCACCGGTACGTAGTGATGGGCCGGCACATGATGGAGGCGTGGTACCAGTCGCCGTACCCGGGTGCCGCAGGCCGCGTACCGCGCCTGTACGTGTGCGAGTTCTGCCTGGCGCACCACCGTTGCGGCGCCGGCGCGGCGCGACACCGCGCCAAGTGCTTATGGCGACACCCGCCCGGCGACGAGGTGACATGTATACATATGCAGTACCCAGACACAGAAAACAATGCACATCGACCTCTTAAAAGTCGGTTGAGTTCAGTTTGTATAGCATCATCTTTGTCAAACATTATTTATGACATTAATTATAAGAGAAAATGCAATATCTCCCTACCCTTTATGCTGGAGTACTGTACATATAAACGGGCAGTCCCGAGTCAGGCAGGTCTGAGCCAGGCGGTCCCGAATCAGGTGGCCCCGAATCGGGCGGGTTCGAGTGAGGATAGACGTTAAATAATTTCAAATATTAATAAAGTTTCACCTATGTTCAAAGTGCAAAAGAATGATCTTATGTTAGACAAACGATTGTGACGTCACAGCGTACGCCTCCGACGATATTACAACAACCTCACATTGTCATTGACTCAGAAAAAATACACCCAATTTATTTGTATACTAGTTTTTGCCCGCGGCTTTGCCCGCGTAAATACAGTATCCTACGAAACAACACTACTTTTTCGGGATAAAATGTAGTCTATGATTTAATCCAGAGCCTAAACTACTATCATACCAAATTTCATCTATCCATCCTCACAGACTTTCACATTTATAATAGTAGCAGGATTTTCTTCAATTGTATTGAAAAACAATGTTGTGCATGTCTATATATACATACTATATTGTTTGTTATGTAAGCAATAAGCATATATTTATATTATTTAAAAAAAATTGATGACAGGTGTACAGAAACGACAATCTGAGCGTGTGGCAAGTAGACGGACGCAAGCACAAGCAATACTGTCAGCAGCTGTGTCTGCTAGCGAAGTTCTTCCTCGACCACAAGACGCTGTACTACGACGTGGAGCCGTTCCTGTTCTATGTGATGACGTGCGCCGATGAGGAGGGCTGTCATATAGTCGGATATTTTAGTAAGGTAGGTCTACATTTTTACCCGACTACGGCGAGGTAAGGAAGGGTAATGAGTTTGGCAGTCTATGTGTGTACATACATACCATTACTGATTTTAATAAATGAGGTGTCAATAAGTTCGTAAGATCAGCCCGGGTAGCATAGATATAGAGGTGGTTGGTTAACAAAAATAGATATTCAAGGATTATAATCAGTGTTCGATTCTCGTTCCATAAATATATAAATTTATAACATGTGACCTTAAGTTTTTACCAGATTATCCTATAAAATACTTAAATTCTATTCATTATCGCGCGCCCGTACAACTCGACAAGCGCGTGACCTGGAAGCCGACGGCGTTGTACGGCAGTGTGATGGTGTCCATGCGTAGTGGGAGTTGTCGGAAATATTAATCATGTTATTTTTCTGTAAATCACGAACATTATAAGTTATGCGTACTGCCACTATTCACGTAACACAAGCTTTTGCCCGCAGCTTTGCCCGCGTGGGAGAGTGTTCATGGCAAAAAACTTCATTAGCAAATAGCACGCATTATAGTAATAGAACAGAGTAAAAATATATACGTTATAATAAATTTTCACACGTACTTTTTAATTTTAAGATATCTCCTAGATATAATCTCCTAGATAATTAAATTGTATCAGCCTAAATAGCTTCTGAAAATACCACATTATTTCTGATATTTTTTTAAAACTTAGAAATAGTATAGTAACCTATCCTTAAAAGATAGACATAATATTATTATAGTCCTAAACCTTCCTAAGGAACCACTCGGTCGGTGAATGTAAACGATGTGGAAATCCTTTTAGTACTTTTTGAGATTATCGCGAACATACAGTCAGACAAACTTGGCGGGGCACACAAGTATCCTATGTCCCTCTCCTGGTTCCAAGCTACCTTCCCACAAATTTTCAGCTAAATCGGTTCTGCCGTTATTAAGTTATAAATAGTTTAACTGACATAATTTTATATATTAGGTATTACATATGAAATTGGCGTTTTGTCGTACTGGTCACTTTGATCTCAAATATATCTTATTTGGTTAGGAATTCCAATTTCAAATTTATACCGCTATTTACTCATGCATTTGTGTTTCGAAAACCGTAATTCATTTGTTTTTTCCTCTTTTAGTTTTTTCTTTGCGTCACTCTGTTTACAAAATGGAAAACTTGAAATATCATATTATTTTCGAGTACGATTTCCACCGTGGCTCCAGTGCGGCTCGAAGGATTAATGATCTGTATGGCGGCGGTGTCGCAAACAACAAAAAAAACACAGTGCGTTTTTGGTTTCAACGTTTTCGTTCTGGAAATTTCGACAACAAGCAGTTGAGATCAAGCCCGGTTGACGGCCGGAGACCAAAAGTTGATAATGAAGAATTGAAGGCTATTGTGGAAGCGGATCCATCGCAGACCACGTCCGAGTTAGCTGCAGGCTGCAGTGTTAGTGATAAAACTGTTTTAATCCACTTGAAGCAAATTGGGAAGGTGAAAAAGCTTGAAAGGAGGGTACCTCATGAAGTGCAGCAAACCGACAAACGCGCGTCGACTGCTGCGTTACATTACTCAACCGGCACAATAATGAATGGATTTTAAATCGAATGTGATGAAAACCTGTGATGAAAAGTGGATCCTGTACGATAATCGGAAACGCTCATCGCAATGGCTGAACCCTGGCGAACCAGCCAAAGCCTGCCCCAAGCGAAAATTGACTCTTAAAAAAAAGTTACTTGTGAGCGTTTGGTGGATTAGTGCCGCTGTCGTTCACTACAGCTTTCTTAAATCTGGCCAGACGATTACGGCAGATGTCTATTGCCAGCAACTGCAAATCATGATGGAAAAGCTAGCTGCTAAGCAACCGAGGTTGGTCATTCGCTCTAGGCCACTGCTGCTTCACGACAATGTTAGACCACACACTGCACAACAGACGGCTACCAATTGGAAGATTCTTGCTTCAATTGTAATGTCTAAGACATCCACCGTACTCCCTGGGCCTGGCTCCAACAGATTACCATTTTATTCTAAATTTGAATAACTTCTTGCTAGGGAAAAAATTCAACTCCGATGGGGCAGTCCAAAGCGCCTTCAAAGATTTTATTGATTCCTGTCCGAATGGTCTTTTTAGTAAAGGAATCAATGAACTTCCTATGAGATGGCAAAAGTGCATAGATAGCAATGGTATATACTTTGATTAAATAAATATATTATGTTTATAAAAAATCGACTTTATGTTCCTCCTTTACAAAACGCCAATTTCATAAGTAATGACCTAATATAAAGATTGTGGCCTAATCTTGGGTTAAATATTTCATTCGGATAACCAAGCATTACACGTAAGACACGTAGGGGTTATTCTTTTACAAAAATTGTAGTGTTACTATTATTTTTACGTGGGAGAGCCACGCGTCGGCATTAATAGGCCGGCACGACCGGGTAAATACCACGACCTCACAGAAAACCGGCGTGAAATGACGCTTGCGTTGTGCGTGAGGTTACCGGAGGCCAATGGGGGGTTGGGGATTTTAAGGACTGGGAACGCAAGTCGCGACACCAGAGGGGTTACCAATGTAACTCATCTGGTGTTGCTAGTGTCCATGAGGGCGGCGGTATCACTTGCCAGCAGGCCGTCTCGGACGCACTAAAAAGACCGAAACAAGATTCACACAATCTTGTTTCGGTCTTGTTAGTGCGTTGCTTAGATATTTTTTTGCAGTCGGGTTTTTAATTTTTTTAATTATTTATTTTATTTTAGATTTTTTAGTTTATACAACTCACACTTGGTCGATTTAAAGCAAAAATACGACTATATGAATGCATTGATTACATTTAATTATTATAAATATAATCGAATGATTTAATTAAAATGGTTGTAATTATTCCTGATTAAATTTAAATATATGGCATATATGTATAGATTTGAAATTTCTTTTTAATTTCCTATATTTTGATACCCTTCTCGATAGGTTTAGTTAAAAAAAATTTTTGAAGTACTTTCAATTTGGCGCCAAAATCCGCCATTTCGTATTTTTTTTTAACTAGCTATCTAAGGATACTTGGGTTTTGAGACAAATCTAACGATACCTTAATTGTCGAAATCCATAAAACCGTTTGGAAGATACGTAGGAATAGAAGAATTTACAAACATACATACAAGATACGCGCGAAAAACATAACCCAGTCGGGTAACCAGTCGGGTAAAAAGATGTAATAGTGTCAAGTGTATGTAAAATCTGAAGCTATTTTGTACATATTAAAGTTTTCCGTTTTACGCCACGTACTTGATAGAAAACGTCATCACAAAATACAAATACAATTATGACTTACGAGTATTTCTATTAAAATTACGAAAAATAAATTTTCATTCATGTTTTTTACGGCGAAACGGACCGTTAAAAGTCATTGGGGTTGCCACAATAAATCTACCTTACCTTATATCGATAACGTTTTGACAACTTAAATACTCGTGTCTGTTTGATCGTTGACGGCGATTTGAAAATCGACTTGTTTTCAAGTAATAATTTTTTTTGATGAGACGTGAATGTCGATTCTCCCTAATTAGGGTACAAACTTCAAATGCGATGCTGTGAGGATGCGAGACCAAAGTAGCATTAGCTTTGACATACACTATAGACTTTAATAGCTTAAACCGAATGGCTTCACCTCACCACCGTCAAATCACTTTCTACATCTCTCGAAAATGTTGTTGGCTCCTATAACTATAAGTTTTTGTGCTAGATCGTTTGCGACATCGTATACGACCAAGTACATCGTTTACGACCATCGTAAACGATTTGCTTTCAACGAAACCAGTTTATTTCAGTTTTATCGCAACGCTCCATCGTAAGTTAATGGGTCCCTTTAAATTCAGAATGATCGAAGTTTTGTGGACGTCTTAAAATTATATCAATTAGGTATATATGATCAAACATCCAGCATCCAACATCAACATATATATAGCTTGTTTGCTTCCTTAACAACGAAGACTGCGTTCACTGTCTAGACATGAGCTAGATTACAATAGGTAGGCATTACTTTTGATGTCGTGACAAAAATGGTTTATAAAATAGTTAGCAAAATAAATTTTCGAGCTACCTACATATTTAAAATGAGCCGTACGTACGGTGTGACGGGTAAAAAGAAAATGAATTATTAATCCATTCTTATGTTATAAAGAGGAAATGATTTGATTGTTTGTTTGAATTGGACGAAACTACTGGACCGATTTTAATTTCATTTGGCAGAGATATAGTGTAGATATAGTATCGCGGCAAAATGTACGGTTCCTGCGTGATTTCCTTTTGCGCGCACGAAGTCGCAGGCAACATCCCGGTTTAGAATAAAACAATTAGCTTGATCCGTTAAAACTTTAACCATTGTTTTTCCTCACTAGAAAATAAGCTAAAATGCACAGCTATTGAAAAGCAACATGTTCTCATTAAAGTTTTTTCCCCGTACTTTATGGATTCGCGTACTCATTATAGTTAGCGTACTACACCATTGAGCGGCGTCAGCTGTGGGGTCAGTGAACTCCAGGCCCCGCCCCAATGGGGGGAAGTCTAGATTTTGTGACGGTGTTTTATTTTATGCCTATGTTTGGTGTTTGATAATTCCTGATTTATTAGATTGCTCCTTGCAATTCGCCAGGCTTTACGGGCTTTGCGGCCGCATGAATATTAAACGTGTATTTTGGTTCCTTTCATTTTATGCCTTCAGTTTGTTTACGTTGAGATGTAGGTTTTAATTACGATAGCATTAAGAATATCATTTTTATCTTATTTTGTTTTATATTCTAGCTATAAAATATAATTTGTAGAAACTTTTATTAAAATACATAGCCATCTGCTAAATACTGAAACGTCATTCATTCTGTCCTTGTCACTTCGGCTAGCAGACACAGCGACAGTCTGTGAGTAGGAGGACTCTTAATTTTGATTAGTTTTTCAGTATTCGACCGTAAACTAACAAAAACGTTAACAAAAACATAAAAAAAGAACAATTTTCCATCTTTTTGCTAAAAGATGGCCCCGTACGAGTTTCTTATGCCGATTCTTTTCGCCGGGTTAGTTCCTAAACCGGCGGTAGGCATCACGTAGGGACAATTCCGTAAGTGTTATTATTTACTAAAGTATATGGAAATAAAACTATTTGGATTATGGTAGCTAGCAGCTAAGCAGGATGACTTTTCTTGCGAGTGCACCTGCATAATTTAAAATTTTTGCGAAAAACTACTCCAAAGTGCGTCCAAAATCTCGCCTGTGTGTCCCACAGACGTGGTGGGTGTGTACGTGGGAAGCGGGCGAAGGGCGGGCGGCCGGCGCGCCGTACCTGACCTACGCGAACCGAAATAAAATAATCGATATGCACTAGACTGTATTGTTTGCGGAGGCTCCATCAGACGGACTTATTTACCGTGGCCGCGCCGCGCGCCGCGCGCCGTCTGAGATGTTTACGATAGGGTAATCGCTAAACATTATAATATCTCTGCAATCTACATGATAACTAGTGATCGGATTACGAAGTGCAATTTGGGGTCAACGACCTCTAACATTATACGAGGGCTGCACTAAAAGTATCGGGAATGGAATATTTCCACTGTTCCTGTCATATTAAATTTTTTTTAATTTAAAACTCCTTGGTTTTAAAAATCGAATACCGTTTATTTATTTAAAAAAAGATTCTCTGTCTTGTCACAAGGTCTTGGCAAACTTGTTTAGTCGTTGAGAAAATGGAATTGACTCGAGAAAATTTTAGAGCAATGATTTATTATGGCTTTCGAAGTGGTTTAACACAAAAACAGTGTGTTGACCGGATGATTTCTGCATTTGGTGATGAAGCCCCATCCAAAACCACAATTTATCGCTGGTTTGCTGAATTTCAACGTGGACGTGTCAAGCTCAGTGATGATCCCCGTCAAGGTCGTCCAAAAACTGCAGTCACACAAGAAAACGTTGATGCTGTGCGTAAGCTGATTGAGGAAGATCGACATGTGACATACCGCGAAATTCAGGCAAGTTTAGACATTGGCATGAGTCAAATACAAATAATCTTGCATGAACAATTAGGTTTAAAAAAGTTGTTTTCCCGATGGATACCGCATTTGCTCTGTGAAGAGCAAAAAGCGGCTCGCGTTACTTGGTGCGTCAGAACTCTCGAAAGATTCCACGCAGGATCCTCAAATGCTGTATACAACATCGTATCAGGTGACGAATCCTGGATATACGCGTACGAACCCGAAACAAAAAGCCAGTCACGAGTTTGGGTGTTCGAAAATGAGTTAAAGCCAACAAAAATTGTTCGTTCACGGAGTGTTGCAAAAAAAAAATGGTGGCCACGTTTGTCTCCAAAACCGGCCATGTTGCGACTATTCCTCTTGAGGGACAAAGAACGGTTAATGCAGAATGGTATGCTAACATTTGTTTGCCACAGGTCGTTTCTGAACTCCGTAAAGAGAACTGCAACCGCCGCATCATCCTCCATCACGACAATGCGAGTTCTCACACCGCGCACAGAACAAAAGAGTTTTTAGAGCAAGAAATCATAGAATTATTAGACCATCCGCCGTACAGCCCCGACCTAAGCCCTAATGATTTCTATTCTTTCCCTAAAATAAAGAAAAAATTGCGTGGTCAGAGATTTTCATCACCTGAAGAAGCTGTGGACGCCTACAAAACGGCCATTTTGGAGACCCCAACTTCCGAATGGAATGGTTGCTTCAATGATTGGTTCCATCGTATGGAAAAATGTGTCAAATTTCGCGGAGAATACTTCGAAAAGCAATAAATACATTTTTAAATAGTAATGTTGTGTCACTTCCTTGATTCCCGAAATTTTTAGTGCCGCCCTCGTATTAATATGGATACGCTCGCGGGATTGCGGGATTTCGGAAATATTCAAAATGAGTAACATAACGTAACATTTTTTCTCGTTAGAAACTAAAGAAAAAAACAGGTATTTAATAAGCAATACATTCTGAATTTTTATCATTTTTAAAGTAAAAAGTAGGGAAGAAATAAAAAGCATTGGTTCTGTAAATATTTTTGTATTATTTTAAAACGTGCAAGCAATCAGTTACAAAACATAGACAACAGGTTTAAATAACCATTTATTTATTAACAACATAATTAAAAACAATTCTTAAGTTAAAGATTTAAACATTTGACATTGTTGATTATTTAATAATTTTACCTTTTATTGAAATCACTGATAACTATTGTAACTTATTTTAATTTTATCGATTTTTTTTAGTACTCTTATCAGTCGTTGTCTTTTTTATGCAAAAACAATAAGTTTTCTAAGAACTTTAGTTGAGTTTAAAATAAATAATGCCAATTCAGCCGTGTATAAATAATATGTATAGTTTAAAAATGTTATTATACAATGTACCATAAAAAATTTAAACGATATTAATCTTTATTCTTTAGTGTGACTAGCTCTTATCGAAATGGTAACTCCACTCCGCCCGGTTGGCATGTTCATGGAAATCCCGCAAAATTGCATACCTTTTCCGATCTACAATGATGACACACCCACCTTTTATGATATCTTTATTTGAATAATTTCATCAGTAATGGTTTAAATTTATGATTGAATTAATAATATTGTTGTGGGCAGATGCTTCATGATTATTGATATTTTATTATTATTCATCCAAAATGAAAAAAAATAACAATTTTCAACCACGTCACAAATGTACTCTGGAAATATAATTATTTATAAATTTATATAAAAAAAAAAGGATACAGTATACAGTCATAAATCTACGTCTTAAATTCTTCGTTATAAGTTTTACGTTTTATAAGTTAACCATACGTTTTAGCCTTTAGGAAGCTATTACTTGTGTAAATTGATCAATATTGCACAGAAAATATATTATTTGTTCTAGAACCAGGTCTAGGTACTCTTAAATCAATATTTTCTAACATGTGAGAAGCGTCAATGTAATTATTTAAGATTAAAAAAAAATAGACTTGGTCAAACATTTTCCTGCGGTTTACAAGAAGAAAAAAAAAATATATTAAATATATTCGTGATTTCTCAAAAAAATCTAAGGATTTAGTAATTTTCTTTTGTATTTTCTCAATACGAGCAATATGACATGACGTGTTGTATGGTCCCCAAATTATGCAAACAAAATCTGTTAACGATCGAACATTTTTAACGCGTGGGTACAATTGAGTGATTTCGAAATTCTAAGTATAGTCCAGGTTTACGGAAAGCTGTTTTAACAATATGATCGAATTTAGAATTAATAATTATACCTAAATCACGCATACCTAGTTGTAACCCTACAGAGTGGCTTACCGTTAATATTATAATCAAAAATCAAGCTTACGGGTATAAGATAAAATAACACATAACGAGGTTTAAGTTTTAAGATTTGATAGAAAATAACTCAGTTAATTGTTCTAAATCAAATTGTAGTTGCATGTAGCCCTCTAGATTTGCGATTGTTTAAAAGTTACGCATCATCAGCGTATAATAGTAAATAAAAAAAATTAGATATGACGTGACATTTTATTTCATCTTTAAATTTATAAAACTTTTTCTTTGTTACTTATTATCAAATACATATACATGTATATTTGAATCTCGCGACACGACGTTACTTTTTTCAAACTGCAATTATAATAATCGAATGATAAGAACACGTGACTGGAAACGGCCATACAAATTAACTGCATAAAAGTTTCCCGTAGTACCGATTCAATTACACGCATCGCGTCGTACCACCGATTCTAATCGAGTTCTGCCACTGAAAACTATAATCTGATTCGATATAAACCGATTAGAAATACAGGTATTACCAGCCTGCGAGTTAAATATATTAATAGTTGTCTACAATGGTAATAAAGTGACGATCTTTAATATGGAAATCCTATTCGTGACAAATATCTTTAAATAACAAAAATTTACTGTTAGCGTTTCAGTCTAGAGTAAATAAAAATTTTTTTTAGAGTAAGTAAACCAAACTTTTTGGAAATTGGGCATACAAAAGTAAATATTCTGTCAATGAAACGTGACGTGATATAACGATTTAATAAAATATATGTGCGTAATTAATAGAAGCGAGAAAAAATATTCAAGGTTGTCTAAATTGAAAGTCCGAGACCGATTAAAAATCTATTGGTGTAGGTACGTTTGAGACTAAGAAAGTAATTTAAAATAAATGCCAGGGATGCGTGTATCTGTCGTCTGGCGCACACCCTCGGAGGGAATAACTTATTATGGCTATATTATGTACGTTTAGTGTCTACTGTCTAGGTACTGAGGTTCGTGGCATTTAGATACTTAAGCTAATTTCAGACTACAAGACGGTCTAGCAAAGACGGACCTAATGCTATACTATATAGCATGACGTTCACATTACGCGATATTATCGCAAGCATTTGTAGTATATAGCAAGCTCAGTTGACTGCGATCTTTGAAGAGTGTGCACAGTTGCATAGCACACATCACGATCGACGGATATTTTCTTATACTCTCTATAAAGTGTTCCATGTTGTAACTTGTAATCCTAGATCTACAATAGAGAAAATCTACGACAAAAATAATCATTTGGCGCCCGCGCCAGCGCGAATCCGTCTCAGGTACAGGATCGTGTCCGGGCGTGTTGTGTCGCTCGTTTCGCTTGCAGGACGGCCGGGGGTGAGGGAGGAGGATGAGGGCGGCGCGCGATATCTCTCCTAAATTATTAAAAAATTATTATTTATTGAATATTGTTCTTTTAAATTGCTGATTATAATGATTTAATGCAGTCATAATAATAGGGTAATTGACTACATGTAAATTATTTAGTAATGTTGAGGTATTTCCCTCAGCTTCGCCCGCGTGGGAGAGTGTACGTGGCAAAAAACTTATTTAGCAAATGTACTTACCTACTGCAACATAGTAATAGAGCACAGAGTAAAAATATATAATAAACACACCGGCATATTTAGCGGAACACAAAAAAAAGGTCCATAATTAAAAAAATATGGTTTTATTTTAAAATCTACTTACTACACTTCTTCTGTTATTTAAAGTTTCATTTGTTTCACTTAAAATGAGATCACATTAAGAACAGATTTTGCGAGTAAAGACTATTTGTGAAAAATGGTACATTTTTGAACTTTTCATGTAACCGGGAAAAGTGAAAATTAATATTAAAATAACAATTAATTAAATTAGAAAAATGGTGATTAATATCGCGTATTTCCTCCACGTGCTCTTATTAAAGTTTCTACCCGTCTAGGCATACTGAGAATGATGTTATCGATGGTCTCCTGGGATAGTATCCGCCATTCCTCAACTACGGCGATTCGCAATTCACCCACGTTGGCAGGAGCTGGAATTCTGGACTTAACTTTTATTTTCAGCAAGTCCCAAACGTGCTCTATTGGGTTCATATCCGGTGATCTCGCCGGCCACTCCATAACAGTGATATTCATATCATTAAGATAAGCTTGAGTTACCCGAGCGGTATGCGGCCGAGCATTATCCTGCATAAAAACAAAATCGTCACCGATATATGGGGCAAACGGTACGACATTTTCTTCTAAAACTTCTCTGATATAGCGGTCTGCAGTCAGACTCCCTCTCTCAATCACTTCCAAGTCTGTGCGAGCTCCCAAACAAATGCCCGCCCAAACCATTATTGATCCACCACCGTATGCAACTGTAGTTTCAAAATTTGTCTGAATGTATCGTTCTCCTTTGCGTCTGTATATTCTTTGCCTGCCGTCAATTTGATTTAAGAGAATTCTGCACTCATCACTAAACAATACCTTACTCCATTGGTCCGCGTTCCAAAGTCAATGTTCCTGATCAAAAGTTAACCTATTTCTACGATGATTTATCTCGAGCATTGGAGCCTTGGCGGGCACAAATGAACCCAAACCAGCTTCTTCGAACCTTCTTCGAAACGTACGCTCACTTACGGTTACACCCCGCACTGCTTCTAACTCATGTCGGGCTTGGACGGCCGTCAAACGGGGGTTCCTACGTACACGAAGCCGAATGAAACGATCATCCCTATTCGAAGTGCGTATTTTTCTGCCTTGTCCTGCTCTTCTCACATAAGTACCGGTCTCCCTGAACCGTTGGATACTGCGATGGATCGTTGAAACTGGTCGACGAAGATCTCTGGATATCACTCTGTAGGTTTGACCATTTCTTCGCTTTTCGAGTGCCCTGGCAATCTCCGTTGGGGCTAAGTCAGGCATAATTGAGTCCTCAACTCCAAAAAGATTAAAAAGCGATTAAAATAAAACTTACAAAAATATTTCAATGAAATTTTAAATCAAACTCAGAAGGAAGAAATACTCGAAGTTCGCTCCAGATAAGGTGTATTTGAATAAAATTAAAACAATTGTATAAAATGTGATGTTCAGTTGTTTTCTTAATTTGAAAATATTTCTTTTTAAATTAAATGACGTATAAACCAACCAGCAACCTTATATGATACTGATATCAAACCTTTATTTTATGTTCCGCTAAATATGCCGTGTGTGTGTACTTACGTCATAGATTTTATTATAAATTTACTATAAAGTATTACAGTATATATATATTTACTCTGTGCTATTACTATGTTGCAGTAGGGAAGTACATTTGCTAAATAAGTTTTTTGCCACGAACACTCCTACGCGGGTGGAGCTGCTGGCAAAAGCGAACATTAAGACAGACTCAGCGGGGGACTCACATTTATAATACATTTTAGAGAAAAGTCGAATTTGTGCGTGTGAATGTGTCATTTCGAAAATTTTAATTTTCCCTAAGTCCGCTGCTTGTCCGGACCCGCCGCGCTAGTTAAAACGACTATGGTATTAATATACATCAATGATTAGGTAATACCTACGTAAACTTTCAGAGCCAATTCAACTGATCAGTTGTCCTATAGGATTTGATATGTTATATTCTTTAGACTATATATTATTTTAGACTATATACTATATATTATAACTTTTATATGTATGTACCGATTGCAATGAAACAAGCATTAAATTTTAATTTAAGCAAACTAAAACGTATTAGTGAAAACCGCATTTAAATCGGTTAAGCCGTTAATTTCGTAAGCGCAAAAACAAATATCGCGGGAATCATACATTTGTCAGCAATAAAAAGTAGCCTATGTGTTAATCCAGAGTCTAAACTACTAACTACCATACCAGATTTCATAAAAAATCCGTCTAGTACATTCCGAGATTAGCGCGTACAAACGTACAGACAAACAGACAAAAATTCTAAAAATCACTGTTTTTGGTTCTATGTCGTTCATAAAGCCCCCCCTGTAACAGTTTTTTTATATATCCTTAATGTACAGGCAGAGACCAGTTACGAATTTATTATATGTATAGATTATTACTTGACAGATGTAAAAAATAAAAAATTTCGCCTCTGAAAATATCAAAAAAGTTGTATAAAACATAATTTGTGTAAAAAAACCTACACGAATAGTGTACACACATTAACCCGCGAGCACTCACGCTATGAGCATTTCCATCACGGCGAATTTAAAACTCGCGGCATTTCGTCAAAAATGGACGTACGCATCTCGTCCACGCTATAGCTGAGTTCTGTACTCCCCCCGACCCTCAGGGGGGCTCCCCTCCCCGGTTTCTTCGGCGAAATCGTGTTACGCGGCATTTTGCACATCGCGCGAGTATCCATGTAACTATATTATGTTTTATTGTTGTGCCTTTACTTGAATTAAAAAAAAACCTACATGATTAGTTTACACACATTAAATACAAAAACATTAATTAAAGTAAATAGGAACTTAAACGCACAAAGGAGAATGCCAAAGCTCCATACAAAAAAAAACCCAGCTGCAGGCGTAGTGAGATGTATCTCAAAAAATCAGTAATATTATGTAATATAATAATTACCATACGGGATCGTGGTCCTTACTGGCAGACAATCGAAATTGCCTGTTTTATTATTTAGGCGGTGTATTACTTTTTAATGAATACTTTTATTGTTTATTACTCTAAGGCCTCAAAATACGATGAAAGTACGTTAAATACTTGAGAGGCCCGATAGTTCAGTTGGTAGAGTGACTCTGCAATACGGTTTAAAAGGTCGTGGGTTCGTTCCCCGCACAAGACAAATATTTGTAATCATGTTTATAAATATTTTGTTGAGTCTGGGTGTTTCTATATATAATATGTATGTTTGCATAAATTGCCTATTTTTTTTTGCCTTTCCTATCAGATGTAAATAATTTAATATATAATATAATATATTATTTACATAAATAAATAAATAAAGGTGTAAAATAAAAATCAAACCAGAGTGTAGCCATTATATATATTTTATTTGTAATTAATTAATGACTACGCTGTCTAACATGGCAGCAGGATGGTTGGAAGTTTCCTCATGTCTGGCCCAACCTAAAAAATATAAAATGCTGATAACATGGGCACAGCCAAGAGTCAAGTCGCGAAAATAACATTCAAAACACAAGTATAAATCGCACAGAACACAACGTAACAAGCGCTAGCGCAGGTCTGCACCGTGAACCGTCGCCGTAGTATTTCGATCTGTATGGCGTCACTATTTCTCTCTTTCTAACTACAGCGTTTACTATTGCTGTCTCGCTCGCTCGGTCACTAGTACTTTTTACCTGCTGCTATCTGATAACGTGAATTTTATCATGATTATATTTACCTATCCCTTTAAAAGAGTATAACAGTTCCTTTATTACGGATATTACTGTTAATATTATATCGTCAGTTTATGAAAAAATATTAAATATATTGTGATGTTTGGCCTGCAGTTATATTTCAAGAATACTTTTAACATCATTTTTTTGAAAATAAACGAAATAAATGTAATAAAAAAGTAGATCATTTTCAATCGGCGCTTGAATAATAAAACAGGCAATTTTGATTGTCTGCCAGTAAGTACCATGATCCCATATGGTTTTTATTATATTGCTTATTATTAGTGATTTTTTGAGATGCATCTCACTATGCCTGCAACTGGGTTTTTTTTTTGCAATCTCCTTTCGAAGGTACTAGCAAATATTATGTTCTTGAAACGTATATATTTCATAGAACCTTAGGAACGCGTGACGTCATAGGTTCGGCGATTTTTGTATGGAGCGTTTTCAGGAGACTTGCGAAATTCTATTTTACAAATCACTGTTACTTTGAAAATATTGCTTTTAGTATACATTTTATTTTGAGAACTTACTCATACTTTACTACTATTCATTTATGCAATACGAAAAATCAGTCAACTAGCCTACTATGGTTTCATCAGACAGATAAATCGTTCTCTAATCTCTACCTTTAGTCTTGCAATATTAACGGGAAGAAACGTTTTCATAACATTTAATATGTATTCGTCTGCGAGCTAATACTATCGTGTATTCTGTGGTATTTAGAGTACATTCAAATATCAATCATGCATCTATGCAGATAGAGTTGAAATTGTAATGCTTTATGCTACGTGAAGTTTCTATTTACAGGCACTGCCTACGGCGTAGCTCGTAGCTCTATGGTCTACGGCTGCAACGCGACGTATACTTGACGGTTCGTAGACTGTCTACGCCGTAGTAGACAAGCCTGTTGCTTCGAGCGTATGCCATTCTTGATTACTAGTTACTGTAATGAATACTAAAATATATTTTGTCTTACGCATTTAATTAATTAATTGTTGACATAAGGTATGACATTTTATTAAATTGCCATAATATTATAGTTGGCTTAACGAAGGCCTGTGAGAAATCTCCACTCTCCAGCTTGAAAATACTCTTTGTAGCCCCTAAAATTTTTAACAAATCATTTGTTTTTCCACGCATTATATAAAAACATAATATTATGTAACTCGTTTACCCTCTAGGTAAAACGTTAAGTATTTCTAAATTAGATGAATGATTAAAATGAACATTATTTGTATGGGTTATATTGGATGAATATAAAAAGTCAGACGGTTTTGAATCGATATATGCATTCGGCTTAACAAATATCTCGCTTTGAGGAAGCATACACATAAAAGTATAGACGGCCGTCGAGACAGGCTCTATCCGAGGCCGTTGACCCCGCCGACATCCGGTACAGTGTGTGACAAAAGCGGAAGTGGCTTTGTCGAATTGTATGCACTCTAAAACCTAAATTATTTCAGTTTAACAATTATTATATTATGAGCTGTTTACAAATATTTAATGTGTGAAAGTGTTAAAAGCGAGTAAATGTGTTGACTAAAATAAATTTTTATTTTTGGAAATTCATTACATTTACATTTCTTTATTTCTCGACGACCTCAGTGGCTCTTTGGTTGGCGCTCAAGCCGGAGGTCGGGGGTTCGAATCCCGCCAGGGAACAAAATGTTTTCTGTGTTCCTGGGTCATGAATGTGTATTAATTATGAGTATCTTTGTCTGGACGTTACATGAATTCCGAGTTTATTTACTTACTTTTAAGATTTTCCTCTTCGTTCCATCAGAATCCCAAAAAATAAAGTTTCTAATATTTAAATTAAGGATCTATGTATCTAGTATCTATAAAGAATTTGACGAGGAGTCATTTTAAATATGGACCCCATTTTTTCGACGCATTAAAAACTTGAACATCAAAACGTCTATACAGTAATTAAGTGGAGGAAACCTTTCATATCGCGCGGGCCGGGCCACATATAATAATAGAGGGTTCCGCACCCCGATGACAATTTGCCCGCGACGCGCGACGTCTAGACGTAACGCAATAAATCCAGACGATGTAGGTACCGACCCGCGGGCCAATGGAATCCAAATTACAACCTCCTTTGACGTCCCACGTGTTTTTGAATTTCGTATATGGGTATTTTTGTTTTTTTTTTTTTTTTAAAGGGATTTAGTCGTATTGTGCTATGAAGTACGTTTTCATATTTTATTTATGAGATAGATTGGTAATAGCCTATTCTGTTATTAAGTAGCATCCTAGTTAGATTATTGACTGGAGAGGTACATTTAGGTGTTGAAGAAATAGTTTCTTCTAAGGGCCCGGTTTGGTGAAGTGCGCGGGGGAGATTCTTGTGGTCATCAATACGCGCTCTATTGAGTAGAGCTTAAACAATTTCTTACTTAAAAATAAATCAAAGTTTTATTATAATGTAGGTTGTTTAGGTATCTATTATTAAAATTTAAATATTACTGAGCATAGTTTTCTTAAACACATCGTTAGGGTATCTTAAACACCGCCGAGTACAGCAGGCTTAGCACGCGCGCCCTAGAAACACCGAAGAATCGACAAAATTACAGATTGAAGAAACATTAACACCATTCGGAGCAAAATAGTTCTTATTGTAAGGCAGCAAGGTCGACGCATCGTCGTTATGAGAAACAACATTTCTTTTCTTCCCGAGCATTTGTGAGCACAAAATGGCCTCTTTTGACAGCTAAAGTATAAACGTTTTCTTATTTCAATGTCAAATTGTCTCACACTAATGTCAACTACTCCACACAATCATTTTTGACAGAAGATTTCTCGGCAACCATTTTAAAAATATGGCTATTTAGAAATGTTGAATTCTATTGACCACCTTGTTACCACGGATTAAGAACTATTTTGGATAGAATATTTCTCGTTTAAAATGGTTTCTTCGGATCGCCATGCTAAGCCCGCTGGAACGACAGGTAAATTAAGTGACGATCAAGTCACATTCTGTCCTTGTCATTTCGGCTAACAGGGACAGCGACAGCCTGTGAATAGGAGGGCTCTTAATTTTGATTAGCTTTACAGTATTCGGCATTTAAATTGTTATTTTAGACGAGACGTTGCCCGCGACTTCGTACGCGCAAACGGAAATCTTGCAGAAACCGTACATTTTGCTGCGATAAAAAGCAGCCTATGTGTTAATCCAGAGTCTAAACTAGTACCATACCAAATTTCGTCGAAATCCGTTCAGTATTAGGATTGTCTTGTTATCGAAAAGACAGTAAAATTTACCAAAACACAGAGAAGAAAGGATATTAAGTACAAATGGCTATAACGTTGTCTGAAATCGCTAGACAGTGCGGCATCCCACGTCTATGTATCGTAAGAGTGTTTGTACACCTAAGAAAGGGGTAGATATGGCGTCTGGGATAATATTGTTTTGTTTAAATAAAACACAAACAATTAGAATTCTTGTATTATGTTATTAAAAATTATAGTTTAAAAAAACAAAAAAAACACGCTTTTATAGAAAATTAACTAAAAAATAAAAAATAAAATTTAATAAATTTGGATTAAGAATAGTGTAAATGAAAAATAAATGTTTATTATTGTAAAAAAGCGTGGGGTGCAGTGTCTTCACCTGTACGTTTGTTTGTATGTAACCGACTCCAGTGGATTTGATTTTGATCCACTTCAAACGGTCAGATTTCGTTTAAAGTGATTTTTAAGATATTATCAAAGTGAAGATCCTTCTCATTTAACTGCCAATAAAATGTTTATAACTATTGACATTATGCAAATTATGTATTTGGCAGCCGAGGATGTTAAAAAAAAAACAAAATTTTATGACGAGTTTATTCTCTTCTTAATTTCTAATTTACAATTTAAAAAACTTAATTAAACTTAAATTTAATACTAGATACATATGAACCGATTCGGGGCTCGATATAGAATGCCGCAAAAATAATTTAATTTAATTACAATAAATTCCTATTGCTGATTATACATTATTGCAAAACCCGACAGTAGAATACACGCGTCGCGGCGATGCTGCTGCGTCAGCCATCTTCCTTAGGGTTGAACATGTAACTCCTCCACCCCCAGAGCAGCAACTATTTGAGGACTTTCAGCGAGAATGTTGCTGGCAGAGATTCATGATTTTTGGCAGGAACTGCGTAGACAGGATGATCGGCCCGACTAGCTTGGGAGACCTCTTCACTTGGGCTGCTGTCCTTTTTTACACCCACGCTTTTTTACAATAATAAACATTTATTTTTCATTTACACTATTCTTAATTTTTATTACTATTACATACACTATTCTCATTTTTTAGTATTTCTATAAAAAATTTTTAGATTTTCTATAAAAGTGTTTTTTTTTAGTTTTTTTAAACTATAATTTATTTTTTGCTTTTAGTACGATTTTCCAAAGAGTAAGTCTGGAACTGCACGCATGATTATTTATTATAATCATTTATAATTTTAATTTTTAAAATTAAACTAGTTTTTGTGCAAAGTTTGAATTAAATCTGATCGTTCAAAGTAGGACAAAATCGAGCCCAAAGGAGTCGGTTACAAGCAAGCAAACATACAGGTGAAACTAATAAAAGCGTTATAAAAATGATGAGAAGCTCATGTATTTGTAAGAAAAACTTGCAGTAAGTGACTACTTTATAATGTTTTTATTTCTGTAGATCTGTATAGTGGCTAATTTTCTTTTGGGCACTCATATATTTCAGACCCAAATCGGGTCCTTGCATTTCGGAAAAGAAAGAGATTGATAGTACTTTACAAATTTCAACGAAATTGTCCATCTTCACATGTTGTTCTGTTACGCTCTTCTATATTGCGACGCTACTTGTAGGATCAACTTGGGCTAAGCTCAATATCTATTTTATGTTGACGGGAACACACGACTTTTGTCCAGTAACTTTTATACCGTAGTTGCAAATATAACTTCTTATCGAACTACTTACTTATTATTTTAAGACACAAATTAACAAAAATGTCTATGGAAGTAGTAATTCTCGTCATTGAATTTTCTATTCAGCGTAAGTTTTGTGACAAGATTTTTTTATATTTTTTAAAACGATGTCTAGTTTTTTTTCCATTTTCTGACTACTTTATTTACATGTTTCTTGTTTTTGTCCGCAGGAGAAAAATTCCTTCCTGAACTACAACGTATCGTGTATCCTCACGCTGCCGCCTTACCAGAGACAAGGATACGGGAGACTTCTTATAGATTTCAGTAAGTATAGTTTGATTTTAAATTAGTTTATAAATTTTCCAACAATCATACATTAATTTTTGTAAGGCTTTGAACCTAGAAAAACGTAAACATAATGCATTTTTGCTGTCTTATATTTTTTTTGTTTAAATTGCAATCACAAATTCTTCTCTATTCCTAATTTTTGACATAAGTGTACACCATAGAGAATCAACGTTAGGAGTTTAGGACTAGGCGTTTTGTTCCGGAAAACTCTGGGGAAAAAAAATTTGGGACAGCAGCTCTGCGACGCCGCCGCCACAAAAACACAAACAATAGTAATGTGTAACAAATGAGCGTGACTTTCGCGATTCGCGGGTGCACACCTGAGGTGCCTTGGGGTTGAACGGTCAACCCGCGGGCGCCGGGGCTGGCGGCCGACGACCCGCGATCGATGCGCTGCAGTATGGATCGGTCTGCAGTCTAGACTCACCCGCGGCCCCCCAGACCGAGCATGGGGGTCCGGGGGCCGCGGGATGCGCGGAATTTTGATGGGCGTGTTAATTATTTGTTTCACCGTTTTAGGTGTTAAGTGGCGCACTAATTGGATATCGTAATTGTATCGTTTTCGTGTTAGCGTAAGCGGTAAGGGTTCGGGTTTTTTTGACCGAGTACCTTACATTTGTAATATTGTTCTTAGTAGAGGACTAAGAAGTTGAATTACTAAAAATACTTAGGATTTTAAAAATTCTTATGGATATATGTCTTTAGATTTTAACACTATTTGATTATCTTGCGTTCTCGTTTGTTGAGAAAAATTAAAAAAAATCCATCAATGGCAAAAATTTTACACAACCTTCAATAAGGCAAAAGTTAGTCATATTGTGATAACTTTGTTCATTTAATCTAATTTTCCAATACTCATAAAAATATTAACGACAACAGAAGGTCAAGGAATCTCTGCCGTTCAACCCTAACCGCCTGATGCAGCGTAAAAAACCCGAGCTACTAGCTAGCCCATCTTTTAGCAAACAAATCCACACCTACAACTACACCTACACCTACACCTACACCTGCATCGACAGCTACATCTACACCTGCATCGACACCTACACCTATACTTACACCTTCAACCTACTGTGGCCGGGCGATTTTTTTGTAATAAACCAAACAGGTAAACTTAGCGCACCTATAAATATTTGACAGTCAAGTGACAAATTGAACACAGTGACCATTTAGTATGGGAAAATTAAATCGTCGTTTTTCCACGCTAATTTTCCAATATTTCTCACCGTCCTTTCCTGAATTTCCAAAATCCCAAACCTTCGACCAAGTCTTCGTCTTAAGTATAAACCTCCAATATTTCTCACCGTTTAAACCTTCCCTGAACATCCACAATTATTTCATGACCAAAATTTGCCACATCAGTCCAGTCGGATCTCGACCATTAGCGAGACATTGGAATTGCAATCAATTTTTTATATATAAGATGAATATAATAATTTACTCTGCCCGCAAAGTTTTCATTAAAGTCGCCCTGTGCCCTCTGGAGGCTGTCGGCACAAAAGGTTCAAAACCCGAGCGTGTCGTTCATCTTTTAACTTTTGTCATGACCTAGCCGCCCGCAGCTCAGTACACTGACCGAATTATTGATACAGTATCAAAGGTTAACGAGTAGCAAATAGAGACTGCGGTTTGCGTAATTTATTGCTAATTGACTATTATTTTACTGCGTTTAAAATTCTGTAATATTATTGACCCCTTACCATACCACCATACTTTCTACCTTTGTTCAAATAAACTCTGCATTGACTACGTACACAATATTAAAATACCTAGGCCAATACACATTATATTCCCCACATAGCAACTGCGATCCCGCAAGGATCGACAGCGGTGAACACCAGCAGGCTTTTTTTTATTTTAGAGGTGTCTAAACATTTTTGTAAGCATTTTATGGTATTAAAAAAAATCTCTATTGTGCAGGTTACCTGTTAACAAAGGTGGAAGGAAAGGTCGGTTCGCCCGAGACGCCTCTATCCGACCTGGGCCTTATATCCTACCGCTCCTACTGGAAGGAGGCTCTACTGAAGAGATTATGTTCTGCGCCCGGACCTACCCTGTGCATACGAGACCTCAGCAAGGACCTCGCGATAGCGTCCTCAGACATAGTTTCGACACTGCAGGAGCGAGGACTGATGAAGTACTGGAAAGGGAAACACATAGTACTCAAGAAACAAGTAAGTAATTTAACATTCTTTGCTTGAATTTGATGTGCATGATTAGATGGTAGAAAATATAAGTGTCTACCTACACGGTACATTGTATAATGTAGGTATATAGTACCATGGTAACCGACTTTTACTCGGATCTGTAGTAGATTTAAAAAAAAAAAAAGAATCACAAAAATATTTTACCGGGGTTTCGTACCCACCACGTTCCGTATTTCCGAACAACGTAAAAATTAACCAAACTGCCAATCGAAATGACATTATAGAGTCGAAATTTTTGATATATTGTTGCACGATGAAAGAAAAAACATAAATAACTTAAAAATGCGTAGTTTCCCAGAGATAAAACCTAGCTAGACCGATTTTTCTCCTTGAAGAACCGTGCGTACTGAATTTTATGTAAATACTTGTAGCCGTTGCCGAGATTACGATTATATATATACAAGATTGTCTCGTTTGAAGTATAAGATATTACTTTTTCCTAGAGAAATGTCAATGTTATCGTACTACTACATACTACTTGTAGTCTCTAGTTCTGATTAAATATTTCAACGTTGTTTAAAATATAGAGGAAATAAAACTCTAATTGACAACATAATATTGAGTGTTCACACTCATATTATGTTGTCAATTAGAGTTGTGCTTTCAAGCACCAAGACTATTGCTGTCTTTTCATAGAGTCTAGGCTATTAGTAAAAGAAGAAACATAATATATTATCATATCTTATCCAGCATACTAACACTTATTAGAGTGCCATAAAGTAGTTGTTGATGTTTTGTGATACGGATAGCTGCTTACGGCTTCGATTTTAGCACTCCTCCCATGTTTTATTCTTCTTTCTAGGTGTTAATAGCTCTCTCTCTCTTTCTCCCACAGGAGGTGTTGGAGGACGCGATGCGGCGAGCGGCGCGCGCGCGCTGCGTGGATGCGTCGTGCCTGCGGTGGTGGGGCGGCGGCGGGGCGGCCCGCTGACGCCGCGCCCCCGCGCCCCGCGCCCGCCTGCGCGCGCTCCGCCCCCCGCGACCCGCGCGACCCGCCAGCAGCGCCGCGCGCGACCTGCTGTAGCGACCACGGTCCCGCCTGCCGCGCGCCGCGAGACCCGCGTCCGCGCCGCAGGGCTAACACGCTCCGGCTGGTGTATCGTACGCGAAACAGGCTTAACTTGCTCCTAGAGTGTTGAAATAGCGTACGCGCCGCAGGGTTAACACGCAACTTACTGGATTGGCGGTCGCCCCTGGGCTCCAAGACTACTACATAGAACTAGAATTGTTATAAAGGTGACAGTCAAAATCTAAGAGATGTTGAATCAGTCGAGGTGTAATAAAATAAAGGGTTTGAACCTACCTACCCAAGACATCGAGTCCACAGCACAACAAAACAGAGGCGAGCGTGAGCGTGCAACAAACAGTCCCAGTAAACATACGCGAACGTAAGAACGTATAAGAAGCAGTTGTTATTCGGGAGTCAACTCGTTCGGGTTTTGGTAACACAGGGTGTGAAACTTGTCTCTTCAGCTGCGCCGTTTTCTAATGACTTTAATTTGGAACAAAAAGTGCCGATGCTCTCTACTGGTTGTTGAGCACAATGTAACTGGATGTAGCTAAGCAAAATTGTAAATGATTCCCGTGTTTTTAAGAATGTATTTACCTACTATTAGATACTAAACTCACTTATTAGATTTGTAAGTAGCCGAATTTCTAAATAGTTATACATGGTTGTTGCATACGTAATATAAATTTAATCCATGTTGCAGCCTTCAAATAGGATATGCCTGTGACCTGTGTCAATTAATAACCAACTCTATTTTTCAATTACATTTCGATTTAAATATTTACTTTCTAACAAGGACCCATCATTTTATCTATAAAGAAATTTACTTCTCGGTTACCGACCGATTATTCAATCAGGCAATAAAAACAGGCATAAAGTAAGCCATAAAAAGCTGGTTAGGCTGTCTGTGGTTTTTTTCTGTTTGCTATACGTGTTGTCACACAAGACCGCAATTTTGTCATGAGTCACCGCAGGCTAAGCTACCCCAGGCCACGCTAAAGGGAGAACAGTAGGTCGTCTAAGGCCGCTCGTAGAGTTTTTTTGCTTATTCTTGCCAAAGGCCCAAGGCTCGGTCGTTACTTGATATTTTTAGTTAAACATTATTGGCGTATCAAGGCGTAAGCTGCACTTGGTTTTTATTTATTTATATAATATAAAATGTTTTACTAATATTCATAAATGAGGTACACCGTACAAGTGAAAGGCATTTATATTTATCTACATTATCCCCCTTACTGATAAAAAGATTTCCTAGCTAAGTGACATTTCCAACGCATCAGACGTGTAAATCTTTTTATTAGTAAAGGGGGATTGAAATTACAACTAATAAATAATGTCACAAATTTTATACAGATTTATTGTCTTTCAAAACGCTTTATACTTGGCAGATAAAGTAAAGTAAATTTTCATCCTTGTGTAGGTAAGTATTCATTTAGTGAGAAGCTTTTAGGGTTACTTTACAATATTTTTTGCTTCTGTTCGAAGTAATGATCAAAACATGTGTCACCTTCGCGGACCTTGTACGATCTGTGAGCTTGCGTGCGGATAGGCGCCCGGCGCGCATGCACATATTCAAACCGGTCCCGGCACGTTTGTATGAAGATGTCCTTCTGTTCCTATACTGAATGACATGAATAATCGCCAAAATGTATAGAAACCTGCACGACTCCATGCGCTATTAGTGGTAAACCAATGACGAAACATAGGTTTGTATAAGATGTACAAGTACCTGCGTTTCCAATAAGGTTGCGTGTATGTAGTATCTGTACTTACTTAACATACTCGTGAATAACTGTTGAAAATCATAAGGATGTTATTTTTTTGTAGTAACAATGGGGTGCCTGATAAATTGGAAATATCGAGTGCATAGATGTTTTTCGCAAACTATGTTGAATTTGTTTGTTAAACTACAGCTAATTGTAGTTATTACGAATCAATAATTATTATATCAAGAACAATCATTTTACAGCGTGCTGTGAAAGAAACGGCTTGTCACAAATCCTTAAGGCCCACTCGCGCAGATCTCGGTTAATGTTAACCCTGGCTTAAAATATCATGCCTTCTCTTTTATAAATACGAAGACCGAGAGAGACAACATGATATTTAAACCAGGGTTAACCTTAACCCATATCTGCGCAAGTGGGCCTAAAACTATGAAACACATTCGCACAGTTGATGAAGTGAAGTAAGTACAAACTGTTTGCGTGCCTTCAATAAGCAGGCGTTAGTATCGAAGTATTTATGTTTTCACTTAAAATTCAGTAAATTTATTTTTCTTTATTTATATATATATATAGTACATAGTAAAAAATGTGTCGTTGTTTTAATAATAATTAATAAATAGTATTAATATTGCATGTAGGGTAAACTGCAATATAATTGGCAATTTGAAATACAACTATTATTATTATAGTTACTTACTAGTTTTTTTTTATTAAGAGTACCAAAAATGTTTACCAATTTTGTTTATTAAAATGAGACTTAAATAGGCAATATATTATATTCTGTAAACTGTCTTACGTAATAATGTACCCTAATTAATGTTAGAAGTATCTACGTATAAATTCATTAAAAATAATTTGTCAATAGTCCAATTCACTTTAGGCAAGAGAATGGAAATGTTGTATACAATTTTTTAATTTACTTACGACTCCATTTTGTTATTATACGTGATTTAAACTTATTTATAAACATAGCATACTTAAATATACATAGGAATTAAAATGTAAATATTAATCGCTATACAAATTTATGTTTTAAGACTTTTATATAATTATATTAAAATATAAATTATACTAGGTAAGAATAATGATAGTATACTTTAAGATACTTTAAATTCCAGAAACTTGAAAGTTAGACAATGAGTAAAAATAAAATAAAAATATATTATATGATTATATTTTTTATATGATTTGAACAAAATATGTTATAGCTACTTTGTTTTTGCATAATATCATAGACGTAATAATATATTATATACGAGGCATGTCGAGGCAAAAACTGTCTCCACTTAAATCGCCCCTCATTTTTAGGGTTGTTTGGGCCATTTTGACATTTGAGCTATGGGGAAATCAAAATGGCATCACTTTTTCTTGTATGAAGATTTGTTCTGTCAAATGTACGTCATAGCATAATATATTATGTTGCACTTATTTGTTGTGTATTCGGTTGACGACGATACTTTGGACACATTCGGTTTGAAGTTTGTGTTGCACCCTTATGAAATTTAATCGATATATTTTACGTCGCGTCGAGATAGTTAATAGTTGAAATCAAATCTATTTTCTAATCGCCGTCAAACACAAATGAGTATTTCAATTGTCAAAACTATATCGATTTATGGTCGATTCATTGGTGTCAATCCATATAGGTTATAAATAAAAGAATTTACACCATGGATACGCTAATCCGTGTTGCTGTCTTTGTCTGATACGTTGCAAAAGCTTCTTGACCGACTAAGACAATAACATTTTTATTAATAAGGGGGTATTGAACGTTCCGTTTCCCTTGTTACTTGACTGAATTTATTTTTTCGTTATTGATAATGTTATTTTTTTTTGTAAGAATATATAAAAACAGAATGATAAATATGACGTTAAGTAACATTTTTTCTTGTTGTTATGAAGTTTTTACGCGGTAGGTACGTGGCGTAAAACGTGATATTTCAATCTATCCAAACTATCATCATCCACCGAATACACTATACAAGGAAATTAGATTTTAAAGACCCATTTTATAAATACATATGTTTATCTATCGTACTGTCATAGGCCGTGTACGTTGGACAAATGCTATAAGCCTGGGACTATGGCTGGGAATATATGCTCCGGAATCCGGAACACCGGTGAAAATTCAGAGCTGAAACTTCCAGAGATGAACTTCCATTTTCAACTCTATTTTATTAGCGCAGAGTTCTAATTTTACTGCTCTGAATTTTCACCGGCGTTTCGATTCCGAATCATACAATGCCAGCCTTCATGCTCCGGAATCCGGAACGCCGGTGAAAGTTCAGATAACTGAAAATAGAACTCTACGTTAACTCTATACAATAGAGTTGAAAATTTGAAAATGGAAGTTTCAAGTGACGAGCTGTCATATATGACATTTACATTTGACTCGACACTCATGTGTTCGATTTTCAACTCTATTGTATCAGGGCAGAATTCTATTTTCAACGCTCAGAATTTTCTACGGCCTTCCGGATTGCGGAGCATATAGTCCCAGCATAAGTGTCAAGGATCTCTTTCTTATGCACATCAAAATTCATGGTCTGCTGGTATGATTTTTATACTTTTAATATTTGTACAAAGTCAATAAAATATACACAAATTACCATAATTAGCGTATAATTTATCCATACTCTCCTTTTTCTGGAATCGAAAAATTGTAGAGGTGGGATTGTGATTTGTAGAGTAACAATTATAGATGAAGGGGCAATTATAGATGAATTCATATTCAGATGTATGCCTAGTAAGTAGTACTAAAACACACAGTACAGGCTACGGAAGAAAAGAATTTCATGATGATATTTTTAAAAATATATTACATTAATGACTACAGATATAGCTTAAACTCGTCAGCAATTAATAACAGTTAGGCATTTAGTGTTTCATGTCTTAATATTGACCTTTGATTAGATCCATATCTAATTCGTCAATCGTGAATTAAGAACACGAAAGGAAGAGGAAATACCAAAACCTACATGAGATAACAGATACCAAATACCAATATTTCTACATAGGATTAGTTACAAAAATATTTACAGACCAATAAAATCTTCCCATCTGCCAATGGACTAGCGCGGTGGACCGGACTTGCAGCCTTATCCTTCTCGTATTGAGATGAGAACTGAGACCCGATCCTCAAGTGGGGGGGCATTAGTGGTCGATGTAATCCTCGGACCAGGACCCCACACGTCACCGGCGTCGACCACAGGTCTTGGCCGTCTGCGGCCCTCGCCACCATCACCCTCAGTTCTGATCGCCTCGGGTTTTCCCCTGCGTTCTTCCGCGGGGGGTCTTCCCTTAAAACTAGACAATAATATGCGTCCAGTATTCGTACTGGGCGCGTCATCCCACCCCATATAGAGGGGCTCCAGCCCCTGACCTCCCTACGTCTTCTCACGCCGGGCCCTTGAATGAGCCCCGCCCAAGGCCTTTTATATAGGATAGATAGGTGTAATCCTACTACTATTATAAATGTGAAAGTTTTTGAGGATAGATGGATGGTTATTGGATGGATGTATGGAATGATGGATGTTTGTTACTCTTTCACGCAAAAACTACGGAACGGATTTTGATGAAATTTGGCATGGACTATGGTAGTAGTTTTAGCTCACATAGGCTACTTTTTATCCGGGAGAAGTAGTGTTGCCGCGGGATAGGTACTGTATTTGCGCGAGCGGAGCAAAAGCTAGTATTATTATAAAATCTTCCACCACCTTCGTGTTTTAATATCAGGAGGCCTAGCAGGTACATTTGACAGCGGCGTAAACGTAACGTTATCGAATGAAATTTGTTTGCGTGCTGTCAGGATTTTGACAGATTTATTTACAGTTCTCATTCATTCGATAACGATACGTTAACGCCGCTGTCGAATGTTCCTGCTAGGCCCAATGGTGTCAAAGGTGTACCTGAATTATCGCAGATGCATTTGTATGCTAGAATAAATTCTTGTACCTAATATAAAATCTAGGTATTGGTAATATATCTACATATGTATGTCTATACCAAGTAGTCGAATGTTTGTTGCGTCACAGCGAACTTTAGATGTATGACGTCAATAGAGTGCGTGCGATTTCGTACTCATTACCCTCTCATATCGCCCACGTATTAGATATTTACATTATATCTACGAACAGAGGCCAGTAGTAATAAATACAGTAAATTCCTATTCAAATTGTTGAGGATTTATAAAATTTATAAAGTACTTACCTACATTCATGATGACCTCTGTGGCTCGGTGGTTGAGCGCGTTGGTGCTGAAGCCGGGGTCGCGGGTTCGAATCCCGCCGAAGTTAGCACGGGGCCAGATTGACGTGTTGTGAAGCGTCCATAGATATTATTGTTTTTATAGTTCACAAAAATACCTTAGAATATACATATTGGCAAGGCAATGCACCAGGGCCTAGGTGATCTGCTGCTCTGGTTTGCCTGCCTCATGTCATTAAAATAATAATAAGTCTATTAATGTGTACATATTTGGGTCTCTATCAATATTTTTTCTTTAAAAGTTTACCTTTTTTAAGTTTAATTGGATAATTTTACCTGGAAAGTTTTGCGGAAGGTTGGAAAATTGGTAAATTTATAGATTTGGAATTTCAACTTTGCCACCTCGTAGTAGCTTTTGTTTAATACAATATGTTTTAACTTCAAATGAGTCGGAAAAAAATTGCATCTTAAAAACTTTTAATATGCTTTTATTTAAGACTAGAAATCACCCTGTGATCGACCATAATTCATATTTAAATTATTTAGTTTCAATTTCCTTTTTGTCGACCAAATGACTAGTATAGGCCTATCGTAGAATTCTTTAGACCTAAGTCATTAAGGTGAAAAACTTTTTTTAATTTATTGTTTCTTATTTCTTAGTTCATAAACGTACCTAGTTCTCCTTTTGCGACGGTAAAATTGCTAATTATTTGTGTTTCTTTTAATAAGCAGTAACTGTCCGGTGAACTTTTTCCTGTAAAAGATTGCCATAAAACACGCTTGAGCAGCGAAGCGGGTGGATGTGTTATTTCAGGGTTGTCTACTTTTCTGTCTCAAACCCCACTTTTAGTAATTATTTTTTATTGATTAATCGACATATTTTACCCCTTCTACTGCTTCTACTCCTGTCAGCTGAAAAAATTTGTACCCCGCTATCGGTAACACGGAATTTTTGAGAAGCTTTCAGGTGAAAATACCCTTATAATAATATTTTGGGCGTCTCGACTCACAAAAAATGGTTGTCTGTTAAGTTGGTTTACGGACGATAATTTTACGTGCTAACGTCATCACAAGCCGAACGTTTAGGCCCATTGTGCCTCTCTATCGCTTGTTCCGCGCTCTCGCTTGCACGCGCGGCTTAGGCAGAACGTGACTCAGGCGGAACGTGACAATTTTTGTGCGTGTAGCCGACGTTCATCGATTTCTAACACGTTATCACGTCAAACAATGTTTGATAGTAAACACTGAGAAAATGTTCTAGGGAACCCGTAGGTATTAGGTAGTTTTGATATTATTGTAAACAGTGATTGTGGATGTATCGCTTGTTTTTGTTATTGTGGCTATATAATTACGCCCTTCGAATGATCGATTCTCATAATTCTTTTGGCCTCATATTATTAATCTTACCACCTAAATCCCTATTACTATCTTACTGCCTATATATTAGGTGTACCTACTTACTCAGTGCTTATAACTTATTTTACAAGCATTTTTATTAGTAAGGGGGTTACCCTTACTAATAAAAATGCTTACACAACTTAATAGCTTTTCAATGTTGCTGGTTTGTCTGATACGTTGGAAAAGTCACTTGACCTTTGACAGACAAACCAGCAACATTGAATAGCTTATCCGTTGTGTAAATAGTTTTATTAGTAAGGGGGTCAGTCTGTAAAATAAGTTATAAGCACTGAGTAGGTACACCTAATATATAGGCAGTAAGATAGTAATAGGGATTAAGGTGGCAAGATTATTAATATGAGGACACAAAGAATTATGAGAATAGATCCACAAACGGCGGAATAATCGTTGAACATACAAAAACAACAAGGGTCGAATATATATTCGATTGGGGCATTTTAACCTCAATCAACTGTTTCAAGCTTCTGCCCGGTTGGATAAAAAGGAGGAGATTGTAATATTATAATCTCCTCCTCTCCTCTTAATCTTGATAACAACTACCTTATACCGAATAGGTGCGTGTACCTACATTATTATATTAGATATTATTATCTGCCCACAACACATCTGCCGCATTTGCGGTTATTGAGTATACAGTATACACTAGACTCACCTTACCTACCTACAAAGTACTATCACAGAATCTAATTCATAAGCAGGTAAATTAAGGATTAATTGTCAATGACATGTCAGTTTGATATATTCCCAATTATAATATTCATTTTTAATATAACACAAACAAATTATGAAAATGGTCAAACTGCTCAAGAATTAGATTCCCCGATTGTACCTACCTACATAATATTTAAATCTTAGCATCTGAAAACCCAACTTGTACAAAGCGACAACCCTTGTTCAATAAATCGAATAACAAGAAGTTCAATGCACGTAATCGCTAGAAGTATAAAATCTAGATGTATAAATAGGTAATTATTATCATACATTGTATTAAAGTCCATATCACACTATATCATATTTTCTAATAAGTGTACTTTCACTATAATTCGTGTTTTAGTTATGTATGTTGTAGCCAAAACTTTAACTTTTTGTATATATCCTAAGGCTTCAGTTTGAATTTTCCCGGGCCCGCCGGATTTCGGATCACCGATCATATAGTCCCAGCCTAAGTCAGCTAAGCGTTAGCAGCCAGCAGGTATTATAGTATAGATATACAGCGTGTTTGGTAGAATGTATCAGCGTGTTCCGTGAAATATCCGGGGGTAGATCCGGGGGGTGAAGACAAATCATTTGAACCCCCACCCCCCCACCCTCTTTGTATGGCCGACATTGTACCATTTCTGAGATAAGTATTCGCCATTTCTTTTAAAAGCCTGACCTGTTTGGGTCTTAATAAAACACTGAAAATAGTTGCAAGTTTCAACCGTCAATGTTTAAATTTCCTCGTAATTATTATAAGTATAATAATTAAATCTATGGACAACTTAAACCCAAAACATATTTTTTTATGTTTTATTTGACGCTTTATTTACAAAACAACAGTATCGTCTTACTTGCACTTTGAAGTTACGTAGAATAAAAAATATGTAATACGTATAATTACGTATAATGCCATTTTAAATCATAATATACATAAGTATAATAGTTAAATCTTATCTCTATGATATCTGAAAAAATCAAACGGTTGAATATCAGTCATACAAAGGGGGGTCAAATAATTTGTCTTCACCCCCCGGATCTATATTTCACGGATTGACTACGTTCTAACAAGCGTCCTGTATAATGTACCTACCTAACTTGAGCCATAATATAGGAGGCTTATCTACCTACATCAGTCATAAATATATACGTTTTATAAAATACACTACCGTGACTAATTGATTACTTCACTCAACTGGATGTTGAAAAAACAGGTGATAATGAAGAAAATTTCAAATTCAAAGTATTAACACTAATGACGTACTTACTAGCTTTCACTCGAGTAGAATTTTACTATGCCTATGACCTCGCAAGCAAATTGGCATGTTCTTTTAAGACATTTATCACAACCCTTCTATGGTTTAGCAACGTTAAAATTTAAAAACCATTTACATTACGATTTTCCCTGGAAATATTAATTTTACGCAAATGAATCTCAGGGACCACTGGTGGTCTTATTCCTGTAAATCGAGAATTTTTGTCAGGTTGCCGCTGTGGCAATTCAAAAATCCTAGAAATTATGTAGCAGCAGTTCGTAAAAGCTACAGCCAGTCGCCCGTTTGCGCCGAACACAAAATATTAAGAGCTAGACAGTAAGTAGTAACTTAGCCTGTTCGCAGGTTAAACAGTTAAAATGCCAAAAAACTATACTTTTTAAAATTTGATTTGCTAACAGCCGAATTCATCTGATATCGCACTCCTCGACCGTCAATTAAAAGGAAGGTCGTTCTGATGTAAAACCATGATTCACAGCGATGCGACGCGAGGAAACAGCGGACACAACGATATTTCAAAAATTGAAGCAGCAATTAGGAATTACTGGGTAGATTTGACACTTAGCGCTTATAATATTGTTAGGCTGTCCTTGTCACCTTTATTGGATACGTGCGGGTAATACAAGGTGATTCCAATTATTACGGTGGGATGTTTATAGGATGTCTACAGAGGTATGCAGATTGCAGGCTACAGAGTTGGAAAGCAATGGTATTCGTTGTGCATAGTCATTTGACATTTCCTTTGTAGACAGGGTCAGTTCACATCGAAACGAGACAATACGTTACGAGGCGCTGCATTTTTAAGATAGCAATTAAAATTGAACTTTATTCACTACACAAAAAGATACATGTTTAATATTATGACATCACTAATCAGTACACACAGCACAATATGCGCTGTGCAACTTCACATTCGAACTCTTACAATGAAAGTTGTAACGTGTATCCTTCTTGTGTTTATAACTTTATATATTATATACTCACGAGTATGGCGCTTAAGATTTTAATTGTAGATGAAACTTTTTGAAATCAAGTGAAATTTAATTTATTACCAGAATATTTTTGCTTTTTGTAAAGTGTAGGACAGGGCAAAGGTCATTTACACGTGTGACGTGTGACGCGTGACGAATATGTTATTTTGATTGTCCACTTTGCTGGACTACAATGAGTTGGTGGCTCGCCAGCCCGGTAACAACTAGTGAATGTTGATATGCTAGCGAGTGGCTAGCAGTGCGTCGAAAGGTCTAAAGAACTCCATTCTTATTGGCTTCCCTTTCAGACTACCAAATGAAGATCTCCAGATAATCATGTTACATGTTTTTTTTTTTTCTTTTTTTTCGAACGGGTCTATGCTAAGGGTCGGGTTAAGACCGCTGTAGCTAAGTCGGACTATAACTAGCCTGGTGGCTAGTTTATCATGTTACATGGAAAACATTTTTTTTTTTTTTTTTTTTCGAATGGGTCTACGCTAATGGCTTTAAGCCCTCTTAGCTTAGTAGGTCTAGTGACTGCCATTTAGCAGTCGTTTGGTGGGATTATGGAAAACATTTTTTTTTTTTTTTTTTTTTTTTTCGAATGGGTCTACGCTAATGGCTTTAAGCCCTCTTAGCTTAGTCGGTCTGGTGACTGCCATTTGGCAGTCATTTGGTGGGAAAAACAAAGAGGGAGTTTGACCCCCCTCTTACATCACCCCCTAGTTGGTGATGTGCTAACTGATTTTTGGGAATAACCTCGGTTTAGCTATTTTTAGGACTGGAGAGATAGTCCCTCCTGCTGATATGGAAAACATTTTTTTTTTTTTTTTTTTTTTTTTTCGAATGGGTCTACGCTAATGGCTTTAAGCCCTCTTAGCTTAGTCGGTCTAGTGACTGCCATTTAGCAGTCGTTTGGTGGGAAAACAAAGAGGGAGTTTGACCCCCCTCTTACATCACCCCCCTGCGGGTGATGTACGTAATGACTTTGGGGAAAAACTATGGATAAGTTATTATTAGGACTGGAGAGACCGTAGTCCCTCCTGCTGAGGGGTCCGACCCCTTCCACACTCTCTGACGAGTGTGGTTGCTCACGCGCGGTAGCACAATATGGAAAACAATAATATCTTGTGACTTATACAAGTCAGGTCGGACAAGCGATAACGCGATGTAGACCGACTCGAGCGACATCTATGCGCTGCACGTTGCAACTTTGACACGAACATTGAAATCAAAGATCTCTTTAATATGATTTGTCCGATGACAGTTCGAAGTACTTAAGGGCTATTTTTCTGTGACATTAGCCCGCTATTTTGTACCTTTACCAATGCGGAGCCGTTATTAGACAATATCACGTGCATCATGAGACGACTGAATTTTTAAAAGTAAACACACTGGCATATTTCGCGGAACACAAAAAAAAGGTCCATAATTAAAAAAATATGGTTTTATTTTAAAATCTACTTACTACACTTCTTTTATTATTTAAAGTTTCATTTGTTTTACTTAAAATGAGATCACATTAAGAACAGATTTTGCGAGTAAAGGCTATTTGTGAAAAAATGGTACATTTTTGAACTTTTCATGTAACCGGGAAAAGTGAGAATTCATATTAAAATAACAATCAATTAAATTAGAAAAATGGTGATTAATATCGCGTATTTCCTCCACGTGCTCTTATTAAAGTTTCTACCCGTCTAGGCATACTGAGAATGATGTTATCGATGGTCTCCTGGGATAGTCTCCGCCATTCCTCAACTACGGCGATTTCCAGTTCACCCACGTTGGCAGGAGCTGGAATTCTGGACTTAACTTTTCTTTTCAGCAAGTCCCAAATTGGGTTCATATCCGGTGATCTCGCCGGCCACTCCATAACAGTGATATTCATATCATTAAGATAAGCTTGAGTTACCCGAGCGGTATGCGGCCGAGCATTATCCTGCATAAAAACAAAATCGTCACCGATATATGGGGCAAACGGTACGACATTTTCTTCTAAAACTTCTCTGATATAGCGGTCTGCAGTCAGACTCCCTCTGTCAATCACTACCAAGTCTGTGCGAGCTCCTAAACAAATGCCCGCCCAAACCATTATTGATCCACCACCGTATGCAACTGTAGTTTCAAAATTTGTCTGCATGTATCGTTCTCCTTTGCGTCTGTATATTCTTTGCCTGCCGTCAATTTGATTTAAGAGAATTCTGCACTCATCACTAAACAATACCTTACTCCATTGGTCCGCGTTCCAAAGTCGATGTTCCTGAGCAAAAGTTAACCTGTTTCTACGATGATTTACCTTAAGCCTTGGAGCCTTGGCGGGCACAAATGAACCCAAAACAGCTTCTTCGAACATTCTTCGTACCGTACGCTCACTTACGGTTACACCCCGCACTGCTTCTAACTCATGTCGGGCTTGGACGGCCGTCAAACGGGGGTTCCTACGTACACGAAGCCGAATGAAACGATCATCCCTACTCGAAGTGCGTCTTTTTCTGCCTTGTCCTGCTCTTCTCACATAAGTACCGGTCTCCCTGAACCGTTGGATACTGCGATGGATCGTTGAAACTGGTCGACGAAGATCTCTGGATATCACTCTGTAGGTTTGACCATTTCTTCGCATTTCGAGTGCCCTGGCAATCTCCGTTGGGGCTAAATCAGGCATAATTGAGTCCTCAACTCCAAAAAGATTAAAAAGCGATTAAAAAAAAACTAACAAAAAACAGTATTTCAATGAAATTTTAAATCAAACTCAGAAGGAAGAAATACTCGAAGTTCGCTCCAGATAAGGTGTATTTGAATAAAATTAAAACAATTGCATAAAATGTGATGTTTAGTTGTTTTCCTAATTTGAAAATATTTATTTTTAAATTAAATGACGTATAAACCAGCCAGCAACCTTATATGATACTGATATCAATGCTTTATTTTATGTTCCGCTAAATATGCCGGTGTGTGTAGCTCGGCGGTACCTCAGCCGGCGCGTCCTTAGATGTAAAGCCATGTTATTACGTCTGATTACGTTAATAATAATTATTGGTCAGCTATTATTTTTGAAATTATATTGAGTAGTGAGAAGTGATAAATATAATTCGTCTTAAAGTTTAAACTAATACGTGTTTATGTACTTATATGTGAATATTGAACGAGAGACTACTTAGTACTTGTGTTGTGTTTATTGTTGGTGATAAATCGTTTGAATAAATTGACTTTTACGGTAAGCGGAAAGTTGGATACGTACCTACAATGAATTGTAATTTGTAGTTATCATATTATTAGACGATCATAATAATAAATATTACATATTATTTAATAGGCGGTAGTACCGTGGAAGTATTTTAATAAAATGATTATCTTACAATAGTTAATTATTACATAGAAAAACGTTTTATTATTAAGTACATATTTTGTGTTTTGAAATATACCTAATTGTAGGTATAAGAATATCGTATATATAACTATAGGAATAGGAACCGTAGCTGTAGGTATAACTATAAGAATAGTTACCTGTCGGACACGACACAACTCTATACGCTTGTAACGGCCTTGACCATCATACATAATATTAAGGTGCTACATTTCCTTTCAAAAAAACTTGCACAACTCAAGTCTAGCGACTAGGGCTTCCCTCTGAAGTAAAACCACCTTTCGCCACTGGTGGCTACCATATAAATCTATAACTCTAATTGGCTGCCTTAACAGTTAACAGGACGTTTGAGTTGCAGCAGGTTAAAAGTTAAATGAACTTCAATAAACAGCTTTCTCTTATTCATTACTATATTATACTACACTGTGATAATCTGATTGTGTTCTGTACAATGTAGTAAATGACTTCACCGCTGTTAAGTTGAGGGTCAGTAACTACATACATTGTTATCACCAATGTCGGATAATGCCCCTAAAGGTGAGTCGTTCGACTAGCTAAAAATAAAGATTTGGTTCGCTCGGCCTTGTGCTCTTGATCTCCGCAGGTTGATTATTATTATTAGTGGAAATTGGAAACTGGACATAAACAGGTCTATAATTCAATTTATTCAGACACTCCAGAGTCCAGACGCTCGACCCTTAAGGCTCCCACAGACAAGAGGCCAATCGATTCAGTTTGAACTGACGTCAGTTCGGCCTGAACGGATTCGAGCACATACACTGAAAAAATTCGCATCCGACCGAACTGACGTCAGTTCAGCCCTTAGATTAATAAGCGCCTAGATCGAGTCTTCAAACAAATGCATCGTACAAAGTGAGGCAAGCCCAAAACAAGCCTTTAAGGTGAAAGAAGTCTTCTTTCGGATGTATTTCTTGCATTTACGTTGCACCGTAAATAGGTAAGTAGCATTTAAATTGCTAGCATTACACGCGCTACTGTTCTCTTTGTTTACATTAGATTATATAGGATCTGAACCATGGAGCAGATGATATAGAAGAGATCAGGGAGCCTAGCCGGAACGTTTAACAGCGGTCTAAACGTAACGTTAAGGAATGAAATTTGTATGGGCGCTGTCATGATTTTCACAGATTTTCACACAATTCTCATTCGATAACGTTACGTTTACGCCGCTGTCAAATGTTCCTGCTAGGCCTCCTGAACGAAGTTATATTTAATTTTAATACCGGAAGGCCGATTACTTTATTGACCCCAATCATAACAAGTAAACTATTAATTTACTCAGATCGCATTCAATTGTAATTAATTATTTATTATAATAATACATATTTTATTACTGTATGTTTAAGCCCTAATGATACTAAATGTGCGAGGTTGATACTCCGAGGTCGAGTTCACATTGCGAAGACAATGCCTTCGCAAGGGCGAGATGACCTCAAGATGATCTAAGGTCGAAGGGACAAGGGTGGTTATTGCTTATACACCCTTGTATTTGCTATGAAAATATTTTATGGATGGGCGTCCAAATTGCTTTATAATTTATACCTTTAGGTTAGATTTCTACAAGATTGTAAGTTATCATAAATTATTTTTTATTTTATGATTTTCTGGATTAGAGATTTTAGCATCAATAAATTACCTTACAGTGAGATTACAAGGCAAAGAATATTTTTATGTCAATTAAATATTGAAAAAAAATATAAACTGAGCCCATTATGAGGTTAGTGTGAATTGTGATAAAAAATAAGTCGAAAGTAAGTAGAGGCAGTCAAGCGCATGTCTGGTAACGGAAATAAGGGTTCTAATTTCTGACTTCTGTAGCTATTAATAGTAATAGTTCAGAGAAGACGTATCGAACTAGGTTTACCTGTTTTTTATTTTTTTATTTCTTATGCCTGGTTTCTGAGGTGAATTTGCCATTTAGATATCTATTCAATAGCGCTTTTGATTGGTTAAAGCGTTAAGCGTTACCCAATCAAAAGAGATATTGAATAGATAAACTTCCGGCAAAAACCCTCAGAAACCGGTCATTAATGGAGCTTTTTTAAAAAATTTTTGGTTTTAAGATTATTCATAGCCGTTTATTTGTTTAAATAGATCGGAGCTCCCCACGCCGATTTCGGTGTCGCTGGCCGGTTTCATTGTAACCAGACCAGCTACGCAGGAGTTAATTTATTCGGTCCAAGTGAGTGCGCAATAGACAAGAGCAGTCAGTCTTCCTTTACTCCCAATGGGACGGATGACCGACACGACTGGCGAGAGATCAGGCGCAGGACCGACTTTTTGCATGCCATTCGAGGCATGGATCATGTTTCTTGTCAGACAACACTTACATCAACATTTTGTTATTGTTCCAACGCGGTGATTGAATACTCGAAGAGTCGAACCTCTGGAGTAGAGAGCCAAGCTCTAAATCACCGGACCACGAAGGCCGAAAGCGTCAACCAGCTATTGGTTGTAGGTACGACGATCACCAATTTAATTGAGTCGAGAAGTAGTTGACATTGTAAGATGTAACACAATCTAAAGCTTAATTGCACCCTAAAATCAGAGTAAAGGATGTTGGGTCATTTATAAGTTCAGTATCAATTTTAATTCTTAATCGAAATCAGTGTCTACATATTTGAATTTCAAAAAATAGTACCTATTATAATACAAGAGTCGCGGTCATTCGACTTTAACGTTTGTGGGAATTTTGCTTGTGTTACATATTATATTATATACATTGTACGAGAATTCTGGAGATAAAAATCATATTTAGACGTTTATAAATGTCTTTACCATGTTTTTGCATTTAAAATGAGTAATGGACCTTACGCGAGAATTTGATATTCTCTCGCTGGGGGATAAGTCTAACGATGAATGGGCCAAGTAGGCTCCCATATTATTATTTTTAAACAAAAAGTTAAACCGACTTCCAAAGTAAAAATGCACAAAAAGGTATGAAATAAAACTTATTGTCTCAATAATTCCCCTTTTAAATTTGGCTGAAATTTTACCTATTTCTTTACTCAATCTTGATCATTTTGAAGTCGGTACCAGCCCGAACAATATCCTGATAAAACAAATATTTAAAATCGAACACACGTTCAAGTTGGCTGGTACCGACTTCAAAATGTTGAAGATTGAGTAGAGAAAGAAGAAAGAATTATTTAGAAAATACATATTGCGTATCACTACAATTCATAGTATAAAACAAAGTCGCTTTTTCTGTCTGTCCCTGTATGTAGACCTTTAAAACTACGCAACGGATTTTGACTTGGGTTTTTTTAATAGATAGAGTTCAATTCAAGAGGAAGACACAGTACAGAAACACAGATTATTTTAGAGATTTCTAATGTCGTAAATAAACACAATTGCGCTCACATTGCAAACGCTGGCCGAAGCCTACGAGATAGATCAAAATAATGTACTACACTATTGTACATTTTAAAAAGGTTTGAAAAAAAGTCCGCGACGGTATATGTCTATCTCTTAGGGATAACCCACAATAACCATTTTTTATCCTTTACTTTTTTCGAGAAATAATGGCTTATTTACGAAGCGATTTTAAGCAATAATGAATCCTTATCCAATTAAGTACCTTAAGTACATTGTTTATTTAATATAGATCAATATGGCCCTGTACAGCATGTAATTTAAATAAATATTTTCGAAGATATTACAGATGTAAAATGCAGGGACATAGCGGTTAGACCGGCCGGGCGGCCGGTGGTGTACACACTATGATATCAAATTAAATACGTTACTCACTTTAAGCATTTTATGCACAATAAAGTAGCCCTTTAAACCATACAGTTAAAATTGTTATCTTATATTTAGAAGACATTGCAAAATTTATATTCAGGCGCGAAAAATATATGAAGTGGTCTCACACGTCGCGTTGTTGGATTAATACTCTAAGCGTTGAGGTGATAGGGTCCCGTTTTTACCCATTGGATACGAAACCATAAAAAACATTTTCAATATTGTATACAGAAGTATATTGCAGTGAGAAGAGTTCTTTGCTGAAGAAGTTTTTTCTTCAAGAATACTATTCCACGGGGGCGAAGCCGCGGGAAATAGCTAGTAGATTAATAAACGCAATATATTATATTATATAGCTGTACTTTACTTTTGGAATCATCATTAATAAAATAATAAGAATTTTATAGTTTAATGGTGGCTGAGGATGATTTTTTTTATTATACTTACTCCATATGGGGGAATTGGTCACAGGCGAGGTCATACATGACTTTTTATAAAGAAGAACCATTTTCTAGTAATCTTCCTTCAAAGTGGTTTACAAGTGGGTATCCTGCAATATTGGAGTTAGAAACTTGCGGTTTTCCATGCTGATAGGTTAATTTTCCATCGGACAGTAACTTTTAAAGAAATTTGAAAAAAACCTATTGCGCGCTAATAGTTACGGAATCCTCTTTAGATATTTCCTGACATGCTCTTGGATAGGTTTTTTGACTACTTTTTGGGCCAGTACAACTGAGTTTTCTGACCGAAGTCCTATAGCTAAGTCTACAATTACCTTTGAAAATGGTAAATCCCTATTTCCTACATAATATTATGCTTATAAAGACTGGATGCTACATTAAAATCCCCTGGAATTAGGTACTTTATAATTACGAGAAGTTTCACAACATATATTTTTTTAAATATAAAGTTATTTAGAAAAAAAAATCACATTAGTTATCTATTGTGGATCTTAATATTCATATACAGTTATATATTTAGATCCACATTAGTAAAATACAAATTATTTCATTTATGCTTCAGGTAAAATAAACATGCCAGATTAGATAACAAGTCTAAATTTTGATAAGGACGTCCACGTCATTATTTAATCATTAGTAAGCGATGTGAAACTTATTATCTAATAAGTAGATATTAACTGTTCATATTAGCAATTGGACTTTTCACAGTAGGAACCACAGTTTTCACGATCTCTGTTGTAAAAAAAAATTAAAACGGAAAGTGATGATACGTCATTGGGCCGAATTATTATTATTATTACAAGTAACAACAGTGAGTTGCCAGTCGTATTTTTGCATGCCAAAGTAATACTAAGCTCATTTCCTTCAGGATTCAGTCTCACACAAGCTCTCGAGGATGAAACTTGCGATCCACTTTCATCTCGTCACCCACGATTCAATTGGCAGCTCTGATGATCGTGTGACAGCTTCTGGAAGTGATGGACAATCATTCACCGTCCAAAGTTGGTGAATGTCAGACGGGGGATCGTCGTCTGGGGCGTCTGGAGGGGGCGCCAGATTCGCGAGGAGGCTTCCGCGGGCGGGGTCACCGAACTCGCGCGCGGGGTACCGCGCGCGGTGGCGGGCGGCGACGGGCGCGCCAATGTCAGGGCCGGTGCAGCGGTCAGCTGACGTCTGGAGGCGTGCGGGGGCCGCGTCGCCGGCTCGGAGGTGCAGTCGAGCTTCGCACTCCGACGGAGCCGCACGCTCCTCCGATCCGCGCCGCGCTATTAATAGGTGCAGACGATGCCGCGCGCTACTCCGGCGCCGGGGCTGTCGTCACCGAGTCAGGTACCTGAAGTAGCGCGCGGTGTTTCCGCACCCCGGCACACGGAGCCAGCCAGAAGAAGCACAAAGCCCGCCGCACGCCCATTGTACTTCATCAGGTGCTCTGGTGATGATAGTTCCAGGCGCTTGTTGGAGTACACTTATCGTGTCGGCGGTTCTCGACGGTGAAGTGCGAAGACACGTGGTTCAGTGAGCGTATGGCGCGGGAGCCGGTCGCCGAAGGTAAGCCGTGGGCGCGGAGACAAAGAGCTGCGGTGAGTCACGTGTTAATCACGCCGGTTGATGACCCCCGCAGCACCACCCCCCCGGTGCCGCACCCTCGCTAATTTCGCGACCGCATATTATCCATATGATATTTGCATGGTCATCGAACTCCTTGCCAAAAGGCTGGACAAAGGCGGCTCAAACTGGTTTTGGTATTTTTCGTTAGTGACCGGCCGCCGCTGGCGGCGACGTTTTATTCGTCCTATACGCCGCGTGCAACTTTCAGCAAATTTGCAAAAAGCCTAAAAAGTGAAATCTTGAGTCACTGCTCAGTGTATATTATTGTGTTTACAGTTTACTATTTTGGACTGTTTATTTATATTGTAGTTAGCATCTCAATTGTCAAGTAATATAATGTGTCACTCGAAATTGATTCCACAAGTTTTTGATCTCAAAAATCCTGATTTCTATGTAAAAACAATATTTATTTTATTAGCAGTCGCTTAAGGCATTTTTCTTATCTCCTAGAAGCTTGTCTTTTGACTATTAAAAATATTTATATTTACTTATTGCTTAATTTACAATACTTATTAGTTATTACTTAATTGTATTCCGTTTGTTGTTTGGTTCATTGAATGAAAAATTGTACCTTGGATGATTTTTTTTGTCTAGCTAATGTTGAGTCACAACAGTGAGCGGCGATTTCTAGATTTATATTGGCCTCTTCGACCTTGGTATAGACTCGGCACTAAAAAAATCCCCAAGCCAATATTTCTAGAAATAAAATCAGTCTGGCTGTACAAACGTCACTAACTTTTAACGGCTGTCGCTTTGAAATCTGGGCATGGTTCTTATTGATATTTGATTCTTCAGTAATGTAGGTAGGAATGTTGTTCTACTTTTTATTGATTGTTGTATATTAAGTAACCTTTTTTCTGCAATATACTTTATTTTAATTTTATTAAGAATATTTTATTTTATGCATGTTTGCAATGTTACTTTAATCGACCAAAAATTTACTATCAAGTTATCATTTCCTTCCTTATGATGCTTAGGTGTTCCTTATGTGGTATTTATTTAGATTATGTACCTAGATAAATAGTTCCAATTAATTATAACTTATAAGGGTTACGTAGGTTAAAAAATATAAGATACAATGCCAAGCCCAGTGTTTAATACCTACTTGCAAATATGAAATACCTACTTAACAAAAGGTTGTGGCCATATTGACATTTATTGCTGGCTGCACTGTTGTTTATTGTTTCATTTTCAACCTGAGCTGATCGTCGATATCCAAATTTCACATGAGTGATGAGTGACGTCATCGAAAAAGCATTGCAAGTGTGCCTTTAGAAAAATATCGCATTTATTTTGACTTTCCATCGGGGGGTGTAAGCTAAGAATTATATTCCGACAATGGTTAGAAACTAGTAAAACACAGATACTTAGGAGTTAGAAGTAATTCTGAAGAATATTTTGCAGAATATATACCAATTACCAACGCAAAAGTTCAGTAAACGCATTTAATAAAAGTTTAAAAAAGCAATTACGGCCTACAAAAGGCCTACGGCCTACCTAATTGCTTTTTTGAGCTCTTATGTCTTAAGATAATCTTTAAATACTTGTATTTTGTAAAAATAAACGAAGTAAAGGCTGTTTCAGTGATTACTAATGGGTAATGGGTATAGTTAATTTCACAAATTATATTTCTTATTGCTATCTGTAGTGTGTACTTGAATATGGTATGTATTATAGTTATTATTATTATATTATAATTATTTAATAGATTCTAAGTTCTAACATACGGATTTTAGCTTAAAGTAGCTACAGCTTAGATCAATTTAAACAAAACTTCATAGCATAATTTTCAGCACGATCTCTTTCACGCATTATCTGTCTCAATTTTCAGCATGGTTCTGTCTCTTTCAAATATTATCTGCTTGCACGTGTTTAGATAATATTCTGACACCCCTAGGTTTGAAACCGATTATTTTAAAGCTTCTTTAGAGTTCCGTAGTACCTAACTAGTAACTATAATGAACCCTTATAGTTTCGCTCTGTCCGTCCGTCTGTCCGTCGTCGGTCCGTCTATTGTCCTCCCTTATGTTCTAGTATATATTAATTTATTTTAGAGTATATATTAATGTTATAATTTTAAAAATTATAAGATTGCTAACTTTGGTAATTATAAATATAAATAAACAAAAAAAAGTATAGTATATAGATTGCATATTATAGACCTTCTTTTGGCATCATAAAACAATTGTGATTTTGTATTTTAGGGGTTGCTAGGACGAAATTTTTAATCTTCACTTCATAATATGTACCTACCTTACATATGAAGTGGAGATGATTTTAAAATTCTATCCCATCGTGTGGGGTAGCGTCGATTAGGTAGTTTTAAATGAAGGCGAAGTTTCATGCAGGACTTTTTTGTTATAATTAAAAGCATTTTCTAATAATCTTATCATTCTTAGAATCATATTAGAAATTCATAAATTTTAAGCAAGTTCTTCATTCTACAATATACAGTATGATTCACTTAATGTGGCCTATTAGACCTGCTGTTTCTAAATTCTCAATTTTGTAATTACCGAAAAAATATAAGACTTTCCATTTGGAAAGCAGCGTCCCGAATCTCAGCAATATACATTATTATGAGTTTTGAAACTAACAGTAATTACTGTGGTCGTGTTCACAATTCCACGTAGCTAGTGCTCCAGTAGCCTTGGCTCTGGAAAATACTAACTCTACAATTTTTTTGCACAAACCTTTTTGATTATTAAAATATCTTTATTTTTTGAATTTGAAATATTTTTATTTACCTATTTACTTAATTTTAGAGCAGGTTACTCGCTACTCCGTAATTTCTTTAAATAATGTTCTTAATAAATTTGGTTTGGTAATGATTTAATGAAAAATATTATCATAAGATGACAACTCTTCAAGAGTGAAAACTGTCTTGATTATATTATTTAACCTTTTTCTTTCTTATAAGTATATAAAAATGGATTTCAATTCCAATGTCTCGCTAAAACTCGAGAACGGCTGGACCGATTTGGCTAATTTTGATCTTGAAATGTGAAATTGTAGGAGTTCGGGAAGGTTAAATGGTGAGAAGTATTGAAAAAATTGCGGGATAATACTAAAAACGACGATTGAATTATCCTATACTAACTGTTAAAATGATCATTCGATTGTCAAATATTTATAGGTATTAGGTGCGTTCAGTTAACTGTTTGGTTTATATAAAAGAATTGGCCTTGCTGACCCGGCAAACGTGGTTTTGCCATATAATATATATTTTTAATGCCACATCATATAAAAATAAAAATAAATGTCGAAAAAATAAAAAAATAAATGTGTAGAAACTAGAATGTAGGTGTAGGTGTAGTTAACTTATTTATTCCAGTGGCAGTTCATAATTAAGACAGAACAAGTTTTGTGGGAACAGCTACTAGCTAGTCAATAATGTAATTAATTACAAACTTTTTTTTATTAAAAGTCTAAACTTGAATTAGGTACTTATAAAAACATTTTGACATGTTGGCGACCTCAAAATCTAATCTACTTTTTAACCAAAAGCCCAATTCTCTCAACTATTTATTTTCGATATAATCTCAGTTCGGTCAAAACTCAACGCGCTGACACGAGGAGACACCCAAATCTCATAACTATTGATTACAATATTTTGTGTTCATAATCCTGTTTCGGTCCCATCGGTGTCGCATTCACACACGTGTCTATCGCGCGTGAGCGAGTGATACAGCGTGCGGACCGAAACGGGATTATGATCACAAATACCTTCGGACGGCCTGAAAATCCAAACGAAACCCGTAATAATTACGAGAATTACCCCGCAGATTAAAGAATTAGCAAAACGAAACACAAACAAAAGATTTCAACAATGAAGACAGGTGATATGAGAACGGCAGTTGTTTATCAAACTTTGCCAGAATTACAATATAACGGGATAGTATAATAATTAACAAGTTTATAATTTCTAGCAGCTAATGACTAGTGACAAACACAACGAGGGGTTCAATTTTGAGAGAAATGGCTCGCATCCGCTTACAATTCCATCGACAGCTTTTTTTTGACCAAAGTAGTATTTATTATAAATAGAAGCTCCTACCTACAGAATACTTATAAAATAAGTTACTGGCGTATATAGTAAGATAACAAGGGCCTGTTAAGCAATCTTCTAATAAGTGTCGGATAGTTTATTCGAAAGTTTGTCGCTGCTTACTTTATATCGAGCGACAGAGACAAAACATACAAATAAGCTATCTGACACTTATCAGTAAATTGTGGAAAGGCCCTTAGGTAAATAAACTACCCAGTAGGTATACGTACTCAATTCAATATTAACACGAAACAAAAAATACCTGATAGGTACTTTTATTAATTATAAAATATTTAAGTAGCCAACGGCAAACTTTTTTATTTTTCCTCTAAATTTAATAGAGGGCCAAAATTTCATAATACGAGGTAAACCTCGTATTATGAAATTTTGGCGATTTGCGTTCGGGTTCAACAAACTTTTAATAAGTACTTACTACCTACTTTATCAGTTTTAATTTATTAGTAATTTAATGGCTAAAGAGTGTAATAAAGATAATAAGAATGTAACTCTGTGTAGGACTTTATTTATTACAACAGTAGGTAATTTCTTCTTTCAACATATTTAACAATTTTTTTTTGTATCGTAGATGTCTCTTATTATTTTTTATAGAAAAGTAGGTAATGTAAATTTTTAAAGAAAATAAATTTCTGTGACAAGTTTCAAAGTACAGTATTTTAATTAAATGATATATATTAAAATATGTAATAATGTTTGTATCAGGGTCGATAATAATAATCTGTAACTTACTGTGAATGCGAAAGAATAGTTTTAATATTTAAAATGGAACATGGTGTGATAATGGTGGTGATGATGATGGTGATTACTGTAATTGACATAGTGATAGTGCTTGAAACCCCCAAACATGTATCTTTAAGAGTCAGAAATTCTGTTCAGTTCTTTTGGATTCAGGGTATACCTTGGTGCATATTCTTATTTTTTTGGTAGCATAATATGCTTGGACTACTTCAGAAAAAGTCAAAATCGCCACCACTGTCAAAAAGACCAATTTGGGATTACACCCTTTACAACAAAAAAATAATATTGAAAAGTGGTCCACAGACGGGGGAGTTTACGTTGAACATACTTACATACAAAAAGAAAAATATATTTACAGCCGAACGTATAAATAACCGCCTCCCTTTTTGGAAGTCGGTTAGAAACGGAACCCTATTACTAAGACACCCGCTGTCCGTCCATCTGTCTATCACCAGGCTGTATCTCATGAACCGTGATATAGTTCGACTGTTTCACAGATGATGTATTTATGTTGCTGCTATAACAACAAATTCTAAAATAAAAAGAATAAATAAATATTTATACAACAACGGTTTTATGCCGTTTTGTACAGAACCCTTCGTGCGCGAGTCCGATTCGCACTTGGCCAGTTTTTCTCTCTTTGGATCATGAGGAACATACATCTTAAATAAAGTGTAAGGGGCGAAGAAACTATAATATTATTTTATGTTTAGATAAAATATCGCTTGCATCATATAATTTGTATGAACTATCACAAAGGGCTAAGAAGACATTATATATTTTCATACAACGTACTGTACTATGAAATATAATCAGGCATCTTAAGATAAAATATTTAGTATGACGCCCTTAACTGTAGAAACTAGAAATGAAATAAACTTAACGTTTAATTAATTCCCACATCAATTTAATATCAACTTTGGGAATATCCAATGCTTAAGTCTAGTTTTTAACGAAAGGGTTGCATTGATTGGCGATGCCTACTGCCTAGTGCAGACGTTTGTAAACATAATGACTGAGGGGAGCTCAAATAAAACTGGCTGAGGCTTATCAAATAATGGACCCATAACAAATAGGTACTGCAAACCTTTAGGACTTAGGGGAAGCGAGTGCAGTCTACCTAAACCGAGTCAATAATATTACATAGAAATCGTATAGGTACGTATCACAACACACACTCAATAATGCACCTATTTCACAAAAGATAGTGATATTGCGCTAAGCAAACTGATTAAGGAAGCAACAAAATCAGACATAGAGGTAATCCCGGTCTACAACCTCAAGTTGGTTTAAAAAAACCGAGATCTGGGCACAGTCACTAGAGAAGATGACAGAACAAACAAGTCCAGTATAAATCTCAAACCGCCATTACGGTTGTAATGGCGGTTTGAGATTGTCATTTGTCCGCCTGTTAGGTTTAACAGGCGGACAAATGACGACCAAAAGTAGAAAGAGAAAACATAATTTAACTGATTTGGCACAATATTAAGATGCGCCTATTCGGAAAACTTCGTACAAAAACAACTAAATAATTAGTTAACGTGTAAAATATTTATATAATTGTACGGAACCCTACGTGCGCGAGTCCGACTCGCAATAGGTCCATTTTGTATACAACGATGTTACTTGCCAAATTTTGTAGTACCTACTAGGTCAATTTTGATTCCCTTGAGAGTGTCGATATAATTATGCTTTTCTTGTAGCAACATCGGCTGTATCTTTTTTTTGTGTTAACTTAGAAGTCTGATTTTTCACAGCTTCAAGAGACCGTAGACCTGAGTATACGGTTTTAATTTCAACTCGAGAGGTCCACGCGTTAGTTATAGGATCTCGACAGACAATAGGCGGATGGACAGGCGGACGGATCACGGACGGACGGGCAAAATGATCTTATAAGGGTTCCGTTTTTTCCTTTTGAGGTACGGTACCCTAAAAATTTTATAAAAATCTGTTTATACACACGCGACGCAGCTCCCGCAGCGCGGCCGCTGCACTAGGATTTGTAAAGCATAGATTTTGTGCCGCATCGCCGGCTTTGAAACTCCGCAGCTACTGCGGGCGGCAAGCTCCATACAAGGTCCGCCGGTGCCGTTGGAGCTGCGGCATGTGTATAACAGTTACAGAAAGATTTTAAACTTTGATTGCGGTTCTCCTATAACCTTCTTATAATTTTTAAAATTTGAAAAAGTTAAACCGACTTTCATAGCAAAAATACACAAAAAAGTATGATATAAATCTTATTTTCTAAATAATTCCCGATTTAAATTCGGCTAAAATTTTATCTATTTCTCTACTCAATATTCTTAATTTTGAAGTCGGAATTTAAACTAAGTAACTTTGGTACCAACTAGCAACAGCGTTAACTGAAAATATGATGAAATTAATAATTTACAGCCTTTCGAGAAGGTTTATCGAAAGGCTGTAAATTATGGAGTGGACAGGTTCGCTTAACTAATATTACTTAGGTCTCTAACTAATATTTAAATGCTCCAATTATACGACCTACGCGCTCACTCTATTATAGATCAGTAATCAGCAATAATAATCATTTAATAAAGAAGACTTATCCATTATAATTATCAAAATGTGAAGATAGAAGATATATAGAAGAAAGATGTAGTTAATTATATGTATCACATAATAAACTAAAAATTAATAGTAAAAAAAAGAAGACTTATCTACAAATATGAGTTCTCTAAAAATATATATAAATAGAAAAACTTCCCCAGGTCGTCCCCGTCTGGCAGGGTACCTAGCAAACTGCTATCAGCATTGCCTCGTTGGATAGCAATAGCTATCCGTTGTGCCAGGTAGTTCCCGGTTCTGGGGTCTGACTTCAGTAAACTTTTTTGATATTTCTTTAAAAAGCTTATGTGCGCCCGGACCCCGTGCGCCTAATGTTTCCACCCCAAACGACTCAAATATGAGCTAAGGTTCTTCTTCTAAAATATTTGCGCCATTTGAGGTCCTCTGCTTGGTTTGCAGCCGCGCCCGCACAGTTCGAGGTGCCTTGGACATGGGATGGAGCAAGAGTATCGACACAAGTAGCGCCCCATATAAGAACCCGTCCCACATTCCAAGGAACCAGGGTCATTCCATCAGGTCTCTTGCCATCGTCGCGCGCCAGACCGGACCGGACCGGCAGTGTTGGCATTGTTGGCCGACAGGATTATGTGTTCAGGGCCATAAAATTATCGGTTTTTTTTTCAATTTATCGTACAAACAGAATTTTTTTTTAAAGCCTATTTATTGTGAGCTATGTTAATTTTTAATAAGCAAAATAGTGAATAAACAATATTTAATTACAAAACATTTTTTTTTTCTAAAATAATTTAATTTTTCAATAAATTAGAAAGGCATAGACGTCTCACTTACAATAACAACAATAACCATGAACTAAGCATTAAAGAGTATCTAAAATATTAAAATTTTTAGTCAGATTGGAACTGTACTTTGTATAAAGTATACACAAAATCCATTGACCTTATATTATTATCAAGTGAAAGTAGATGATTAGAAACTCAGAAAGTTAATACGAGAGGGCAGCATAGTGAAATTTTCGATTTTGGTGAGAACATTTGAACAGAAAAAAATTATCGCAAAATTATGTTGCATACGTTGGATTATCGTACAATTTCGTCACATAACGACACCTCTATGTTTGATCGTACGAAGTGTTCAATTATGTGATGTGTACGATAATTATGTGACGAATGCTAACGCTGCCGGAGGGCTCCAGTATAGCTGGCACACCATCGGTGATAAGACCCCGACGAATGAGGTCATTCAGGCTGTGATGCCGGGAAATGCGTCCAGCGCTTCGTGAACAGCACAGCCCGTGGTGACCGTGGCTGTCTACGTTCGCGCCGCAAATACTGATGAGGGACGACATGGGGGGCATCAAGACGCAGGGCAGTGGCTAGCCGAAATGTATTGCGGCCCAGCAATTTTCCAGTATTGGCTGATGGTAGTGCCTGCAGCCAAGCGCCTGACTCGCAATTCTCCACAGCCAAAAGACGAGCCCGCTCTGCAGGACTGGAAGGCGTGTTGAAAGTCTATTCCATACCAGTCTGCAGATGGGCCCGTCCCAAAGCCTTTGGGAAAATGTGTTCTCGGACACTTTGCTGCCGTCACTCGCAATGTACCAGGTGTCCTTGACCTCGTCCGCAAAAGGAATAATTAAGGGGCAGGATGGGCGCTCTAATATTTTCGAAATCACTGCGTGGTTTGCGTGGACTGTGGAAAAGAACGCCGGTAAGGCTACGTCAGACATTTGTCGAATGCCCAGGCCACCGAACCTTACTGGAAGCGTTGCTTGAGTCCATGAGCGGTGGTCAATTCAGATTCAGAATGGAAGAAAGCGTATGTTTTATTGTGTCTACGGCGGTCTAAAGTTTCACTAAAATTTTGTAATTTATTGTTTATAAAATCCGGAAGGGAATCGTCTATTTAGAATAGGGCAACCTAAGAGAATAAGTGAACTTTTTTCAATAACTGATATTAGTAGGGCGACTTCTTTAAACCTGGATATAACGGCTTCTCTGTCCTGACAATTATCAGGGACAAAAAGTTCACATTTACCCAAAGTTCAATTGTATGCCGATGTTTTGGAACTCATGGAAGTCGGAGAGTAGCGTAGAATTGTTAAATAACTACCTACAAAGTTGAAATATAAGAAAATACTAAGTAGGTAGCCACTTTATTTTGTTTAGTACTTAGAACAGTTCAAGCTATCCGAATTCTATAGTGCTAAATCATATATGTGGTTTTTTAAGCAGTCGAAGTAGAGAGTTGGTACAATAGGCACTGTCCACTAAGAATCTCTTTAGTGGGGTCTCTTGTTCCAGAATATTCTAAGTGCATGCGCGCACTGGCAAAAAAATTGTGTCTGTCACCCACCATTTTTATTTCGATTATGAACTTTAGCGCATGCAAAATAGAGTTAACTTTTCCGCAAAACATTATTGTTTTCCGATACGGTCATGTTTTGCGGAAAAGTTGACTCTATTTCGCGAGTGCTAAAGTCGATAATCGGAGTGCAAATGGTGGAGGAAGGAGACAATTTTCTTGCCAGTGCGCGCTCTGCTTAAAATCAAACTTGGATGAAGGCAATTTGAAAGTAATTATCAACTTATTAATAAACTTCCAAGCTTACGACAATAACGTAGCTCTATAATATATAGCTCTTAAAATGCAACTTTACTCCAAAGCCTGTATCGTAAAAGAATATAATCGGTTTTATCGGTTAAATAGAGTAAACTTGGTAGAATCAACAACATCGTGCGTTTGCGTCACAGGAACACAATGCAAATGCTCCTCCACTGACTTCAACGGAGTAACCTTTTCATAAACAAAACTTAACTCCGGTATTGTCCCGTAAGATTTAATTGTTCTTGAGGGGCTTTGGATATAAATAGCCATATAATTATTAAGTTTCAGAAATATTCTGAACCTTAATTTGTAACTTACGATCACGTTTTGATTTGGTCCAACTTTTTACAGTAGAATGAAGAGGTACTCTTCAAAATGTTCAATTACCTCGTAGGAGTGCTAATTTACAATTACTGTGCTAACACCTCTACACATACGATTCGCCAAATGCGTAATGAAACCTTTACTATTCTACTGCCTGTACTTAGTACTTACTATTTTATCAAAGCCAAATTTTTATTTTAAATAAAAAAAAATCTGCTTGACGACCGTAATATTATATAATATAACTAGCTTTTTCTAATAGGTAATCCTGGTCTACAACCTCAAGTTGGTTAAAAAAACAGAGATATGGGCACAATTACTGGAGAAGCTGACAGGCTAAACAAGTCCAGGATAAATTTCAAACCGAAACTAATGACGAAAAACTTCGTACAAAAACAACTAAATAATAAGTTAACATGTAAATATTAATATAATGGTACGGAACCCTGCGTGCGCGAGTCCGACTCGCAATAGGCCCATTTTGTATACAACGATGTTACTTGCCAAATTTCGTAGTACCTACTAGGTCGATTTTGCTTTTCCTTGAGAGTATCGAAATATGCGTGTCTTTTGGCAACATCGGCTGTATTCTTTTTTTTTATGTTAACTTAGAAGTCTGAAACTTGAAAGTATGCGCGAGAGAATTTATTTTTTGGCACTTACTTGTTAATTTTACGATAACTCCTAAGATATCAATTTGAACTGTATGGTGTAAGGACTGCTGTAATGTGTATGAAATGCTTAATGACTTACGTATTTTATTTATTTCCGATAATTCCACATTATATTATATGATCATTTTTTTAAACTTAGAATGGGTGTAGTAAGCTATCGCGTATAGTAAGCTATCGCGATTAGGTATCTAGTATCTGGATTAACACATAGGCTACTTTGTATCCCGGAAAAGTACAATGTTACCTTGGGATACTGTATCTTTTACTAGTATCTTTATGCCTATGAGTTATTCTGATGTAAGTATAAGCTATATATTATTGGTAAGTTTCTTTAAATTCCTTTCTCTAAATTCCATTCAGTAGTAATTGCTTGAAAGAGTAACGAACATACATACATCCATTATTACAAACTTTCGAGTTTATAATATTAGTAACGAAGTAAGGATGCTATGCAGATAATATAGAATCTAGATAATAGATATGTTGACAGTACTAGTCGGTGTGTCATTTGTAATAGAAAACGCTCGACTATGCCGAAACTAACCGAACATCTTATATCGAACGTCGATATGCATTATTATTAATGGCCGGAAACTGTGTAGTAGGTATACCTACCTAGGTACAGCATTCGAGGGTACATTGTGTACCGATTGTACCTACGTAAGTACATACATAATATTAATTCTACATTGTTTGCTTCAGGGCATGGGTCGATTATTCACCTGATTTATCATCAGCTCCCGATATATTATGAACTTATTGTTTAATTTATATTGTGTCATCTTGTGGTGGTGGTCTATCAACAGCTGGCGCTCTACGCTGGCTCAGTTCACACCGCGACGATGAACGACGCTACGCGACGATGAACGACGCTACGCGGCGTTGCATTTTTAAGATAGCTATTCAAATTTGAACTTTATTCACTACAAAAAAAGATACACGTTTCAAATGACATCAGTCATACACTGCACATACGCTGTGCAGCGTGCAACATGTTAAACGTGTATCTTCATGTGAAATGAATATGGTACAATTTTGTATAGATATATATATCTATACAAAATTTATATATATATATAAATTTTGTATGAACACAAAACAATGATTTTTAGAATTTTTGTCTGTTTGTATGTTTATCTGTTTGTCTGTACGTTTTTGTACGCGCGAATCTCAGAATCTACAGAACGGATTTTCATGAAATTTGGTATGGTAGTAGTTTGGACTGTGAATTAACATATAGGCCACTTTTTATTACGGAAAATGTACGGTTCCCGCCATATTTATTTTCGCGCGTACGAAGTCAATGGCTTAACCGATTTGAAAGCGGTTTTCACTAATACGTTTTGGTTATTCCACTTCACTTAAAATTTAATTAACCGACTTTCAAAAACGGAGGCGGTTAAACATTCGGCTGTTTATATATATATATATTTTTTTTGTATGTTAAACAATTACTCCACCGCCTGTGGACCCATTTTCAAAATGTTTTTTTGCTGTAAAGGTTATAATCCCTAATTGGTCTTTTTGATATCAAATCATCATTCATTCCTCATGAATCCCATCATCAGGTCAAAACTTTGGGACAACTGGACCAACTTCAGATTATAACCTTTAGATCAAAAAAAGAATTTGGAAAATCGGTCAACAGACGGCGGGGTTATCGCTGAACATACAAATAAAATACATCCGTATAACCGCCTCCTTTTTTGGAAGTCGATTAAAGATGCAGCGCCATGTCGGGCATCGTTTCGTTTTGGTGTGAATTGACCCTTAGACCTCCTTATACACGGAAAGTTTTTATATATATGTATAGTCATTTGAAATCCAATTTAATCCAAAGCTAAACAAATAGAACGATAGAACACAATATAATGCTATCAACTTAAACGTCACTTATTTACCCTGCAATAAATAAAGGCATATTAATTTGGTCGAATTTATTCGATTGGTTTACGTTTATATTAAATTGGATTGACCGATTAAATATATCACAATACCTCTCGTGGTCGTGGACAAGGATCACAAGGAGACAGAAGATCTTCATAACCAAAATTAATTTGACGTAAGTAAATACAGTAAATTATATTTTAGTCTAACCTACTATTGTAACTTTTGTTTACACATTACATACTCATGTGAATAATAATAATTATTTTTTAAGTAATTACTGAATCTGGCTTGTAGAGTAAGATAATATTTTTGTAATATTTTTCAGGTTCCTGAAATAGTTTTATGATTTTTAGAATACTGTTTTTATTTGAATAACATTTTTAATACAAAACGTAACGATGGAAACATACATATAATCTTATTATGCATTAACCCTAATTTACTAATTTATAGTTTTCAAATAAGACGAACGCACGAATTGACATTTCTGCATTGCAAGATGGCCGCCTTCGCAGATACACAAACTTGTTTTTGAGGACATTTCGAGGTTATTATATGAAAATTCCCCTGTCGTCACCCTCTATGGCCGAGGGAGCGCGCCCTCTGTCTCGAGCGCCGACCTCGCAGACCTTGGGCAAGGTCAGGTCTCCGACGAGACAAGTTTATCGTTCTGCTCACATTGATTCGGAATCTAGGCCATAGACGAAATAAGGTAGCAACAGCTATATGTTTTCAATGCCAATCTCTATACTTTACTATCGTAATATGTATTACTATACTTATTATGCTGTAAAATATTAGACAGAATACTTAATAAATATCTTCTCTTGTGTTACGGGTGCCCATGGGCGATGATGATCTCTTTCTATCAGACGTTGACTCTGCCCCATTGCCTCCCGTAATGGGAGGCAATGGAGCAGAGTCAATTATACCATAAATTTGTACTATATGTAGTGATGTGGAACTACCTAGTTACTGATCGGAGGTGACCGATACTGTAAAATAGGCTTAATGCGGTGCGGTGAAGAAGATTCACAGATTTCGTGCCTCACACGACTATCGAGCACATTGGAAATGAATCTACGGAATTCGAAAAAATATTGTCGCTGAGTGACGAGAAAGTCGGGAATATAAAGAGAAGATTACAAAAAAAGAAGTTAAAAAAACTATAACCCGACTACGTAAAAAAGGGGGTCTAAAAAGGCCAAAACAAGAAAATAATTCGGATAGAAATCCAGAAATTTCATTTCATTCAACCATTTTGGTACCTATGCGGTACAAAAATGGTCAAGCTAGATGAAGAGAATGTATTTTGTAATGAAATGAAGAGAATGTATTTTGTAATTAAAAACGGATGAACCGATTAACCGATTTTAATCTAGTTTTTTTTTTGTTTGAAAGCTGACATGATCGAGAGTGTTCTTAGCTATAATTAATCATCATCAGCTCGTTCACTGCTTGACAATTCAGGGGTTATTTAAATTCCTTATTTTGTTATGTATTGTCTATAATAAATTATATTTATAAAATAAAAGTACATTTTGTAAAGGTAAAATAATATATAAATTATACATTTATAGTCTAGGTATATTCTTAAATGTTCGAAAATTGTACGACCGCATTTTAAACGTGTATATTTACATATTTATGATGTGCTTGCCGAGACCTTTCTTTTGATACCAAACACGTCATGATTATCTCGGTAATTTTTTTAGATGTTAGTATCTGAGGTTCAATTTTTGAAATACAAAAGTTTAAAGTAAATTACATAGCATGTTACCCACGGCATCATCACGAAACTATGGACACCTCATTTATTTAAATCGGGCCAGTAATTTGGACGTTACGAGGGAACAAACATACATACATACATATATACATAGACTGTCAAAATCATTACCTACTCTTCCTTTTGGTTTCGCCGTAGTCGGGTAATAAAACTTCAACGTTGAATGATAACAATGATCTGCAACGAAACCCTCCTTCTGAAAATGTATGTTTTAAATATGAACATTTTAATACTCTGAATCTGTTCCTGCTGACCAATTTTTTTATCTCAAAAAAGATTTTTTGAAAATATGAATTTTATTTCCAAAATATCACAAATTAAGGGTCTTCCTATATCGTTAAATATACATAATATTTTAATTCATTTTATGCATTAAAATCATAAACAGTATCTATAGATACAAAATAAATTTTAGCAAGTCGTTGGAGAAAGAAGGAAAGTGTCGAGAGTAAAGAGATTTTTATTGTTGTACTTAAATGCGCTTGAGTATTCGCTGTAACTTTACAATAGTTATATAAAAACTTGTCTTTCAATTGTTTAAAATGTTCATTTCAATGGTTCCTTATTTCTAAACATTTATGGAAGTAGTGCACAAAGTTCATATTTTGTTTAGGATTTAAGGTGTAGTCTACGTATTTTATATTAAGAGAGGAAATAAATTTGTATGGAAATCGATGGAACTGATGAAAGGAAAAATGAGCTTTATTTTAAAAGGCATGTATTTAAACATGCGACAAAACAATCAAATTTTGGATGTGAAAAAACCGAGCGCACATAAAAAAAAACATAAAGGAGCGTACAAAATTCCCATTTTAAATTTTTTGATTATAAAAAACCTAACTAAGAGCATGTCTAAGGAGGGCTTCCGTAACTGTATAACCGAGTAAAAGGTTTTTGACGTGACAACGTCTTATGATTCGATGGAGCCGGCTGTACGCACGAAAAAACATGACTCATGCGGCGTTACCTCGCTCTGAAGTGTTCCATTTAAGGCTTGAAGTGCAAGCGAGAGCGCGGAACGAGTGACAAAGAGGCACAATCGGCCTCCGCGTTCGGCAGCGTTCGATATCTGTCTCTCTCCTACTTGAGTCAGCGATCCATCAGTATTTTCTTATGACTCTATTGGGTTCATATCCGGTGATCTCGCCGGCCACTCCATAACAGTGATATTCATATCATTAAGATAAGCTTGAGTTACCCGAGCGGTATGCGGCCGAGCATTATCCTGCATAAAAACAAAATCGTCACCGATATATGGGGCAAACGGTACGACATTTTCTTCTAAAACTTCTCTGATATAGCGGTCTGCAGTCAGACTCCCTCTGTCAATCACTACCAAGTCTGTGCGAGCTCCCAAACAAATGCCCGCCCAAACCATTATTGATCCACCACCGTATGCAACTGTAGTTTCTAAATTTGTCTGAATCTATCGTTCTCCTTTGCGTCTGTATATTCTTTGCCTGCCGTCAATTTGATTTAAGAGAATTCTGCACTCATCACTAAACAATACCTTACTTACTCCATTGGTCCGCATTCCAAAGTCGATGTTCCTGAGCAAAAGTTAACCTGTTTCTACGATGATTTACCTCGAGCCTTGGAGCCTTGGCGGGCACAAATGAACCCAAACCAGCTTCTTCAAACCTTCTTCGTACCGTACGCTCACTTACGGTTACACCCCTCACTGCTTCTAACTCATGTCGGGCTTGGACGGCCGTCAAACGGGGGTTCCTACGTACACGAAGCCGAATGAAACGAACATCCCTACTCGAAGTGCGTCTTTTTCTGCCTTGTCCTGCTCTTCTCACATAAGTACCGGTCTCCCTGAACTGTTGGATACTGCGATGGATCGTTGAAACTGGTCGACGAAGATCTCTGGATATCACTCTGTAGGTTTGACTATTTCTTCGCATTTCGAGTGCCCTGGCAATCTCCGTTGGGGCTAAGTCAGGCATAATTCAGTCCTCAACTCCAAAAAGATACGCGATTTAAAAAAAACTAACAAAAAACAGTATTTCAATGAAATTTTAAATCAAACTCAGAAGGAAGAAATACTCGAAGTTCGCTCCAGATAAGGTGTATTTGAATAGAATTAAAACAATTGCATAAAATGTGATGTTTAGTTGTTTTCTTAATTTGAAAATATTTATTTTTAAATTAAATGACGTATAAACCAGCCAGCAACCTTATATGATACTGATATCAAACCTTTACTTTATGTTCCGCTAAATATGCCGGTGTGTATAAGCATGCAAGTTTCTAAGTTTCATAGTTTAGAAATGCCTACCTTTTTGGAGGGCGATTACTCATAAATGGTTGACTTTGTAAAAAAATCATGTACGAAAATGCTCCCCACTTCACATGTATAAGAGGAGCCAGCCCAAAAATATCAAATTATTATTATTTTATGGTAACAAAACCGAGATCTATACAATCTATAACTCTACCAAATTTCATCAATTTATATTCATAATCACAGAAGCTAGAAGCGCGGACAGACATACAGACAGACGGATGGACAGAGCGAAACTATAAGGGTTCCTTATGTAGTATGGAACCCTAAACATCATTCATTTTGAAATTTCAAAATGATGATATGAGGAGATATAATGAGGATATTTATTTTTCGTAAAATTGATATGGGTGGTCGTTTACCAGGTTTTTGGGGGTGCTAATTACGAAAATGACATTAATTTTAAAACTCCAAGTAACCCCTAACCACGTATTTTGTTTATGATAAGAGATTTTTTGTTAAATCCGGAATGTCCAAAATTTTCTATAGTTCTAACATAGCTATTATGTAGCTGTGTATATACTGTGATAATAATCATCAATCCTTATCAGCATCCCTAAGAACTTTTAAATTAGTACTCATGTCATTTTTACGAAGAATGAAAATTATGCATTTTGGAAATTGAAATTGGAACAAAATTTTGTAATCTGCACCCCCAGAAACCTGGAAAGGACACCCATATTAATTTTAAATAAAAAAAATGTACGCTATTTTGGAATTTCAAAATATATTTAATTTTCATATTATTCAGCACACCCAAAAACCTTGAAAACGCCACACAACAAAGGAAAACAGACTCCATCAGTATCCAAAAATGCGATTTTCTGTAGCCTGTAAATTGAATTTTTAGCAGCCATTAATTTATCTACCCAACCCATGGTTTTATAGGTGCTGTTGAAGCTACTGTGAAAATTAATTGAAACGGATTGATTTGAGCATTACAAAACATATTTTATTTTATACGACGCATAATTCTACAAATGAAAAATGACAAAACGAATAGCTTCTCCGTACGCACTTTCATAACCCATTTTTGAACTATATTTTATGATGTTTCTACTAACAGCTACTTTGTATGGATTCCTCGGTGGATGAGTCCGACTCTCTCTTGTCCGGTTTTATTGATACTTAAATTATTATTATTTATTATCTAGGGTAGTTTTTTTTTTTTGTTTATTGGGTAAACAAATGATTGAACAATCTAACATCTAACAATACAACTAATTGTGACATCCACACCGTTTACCGCAGATGTACAAATAATCTTAATCAAGTTGAGAGCAGTAGCCGGTTTGCCATTAATTATGTACAATAATAATGTTACAATTTTAAGAATATTTTTGTTAGCAAGAAAAAGTAGTAGCATACAGTACACATACTTACAGTACTATACTTACTTACAGTAGTATAGATGAATGAATGAAATGAATGAAAAACTCTTTATTGCACCAAAAACAAATAGGACATACAGAACATAGAAAAACTAAACTTATAAAAGCACAAAAGGCGGTCTTATCGCTACAAGCGATTTCTGCCAGACAACCTTTATAATCATGACACATGTTTACATGTAATATACTGGTAGGTGGCTTTATAGACACCTAAAGAGAAAATTATTTTAATACATATTGTAATTTAAGATTTCATAATACTTTTATATGACATATACTATTTAGGTACACTACTTTATAATATTCGTTAATATATACACAAATACTTACATATCGTACTATAGAATAAATAAATAAATACTATTATTGAAAGTAGAAATAATGCATACAAATTATGGACTTATAGTAAAGATCACCATGTTAATTGTGACAAAAAATGATGCATAATAAACAATAATCAAATATAATATCAAATTATTTGTTTGTAAAGTTTATTAGCTTTTACCTGCTAAGTATCAAGAAATGATATAGTGCTCTATGGAATTTTAATAGGTACCTACATTTACGGGCGGGCGGCCTTTAAGCTTTCAGTGAATCTTTAATCTTTAAGCCTATTTAAGGTATTAAAATATTGGTATTGTTTAATAGCATACAGAAAACAGTGTTTGTAAACATTGGATAAATCTACACTCTGTATAAATAAATAAAATCGAAGTGGAGAATCGATAGTGCGAAGCTATTAATTTGTAATTTCAAATTAACAGCTTTGCACTAAATGCATGTGTTACGTTCACTAAAAAGCAATTATTAAAAATTTTGTCTGTCTGTCCGTCTAGCTGTCTCTCTGTCTGTCTGTTTATTTGTTCCAGCTAATCTCTGAAACGGCCGAAACGATTTTATAAACGATAAATAGCTGATGTTATAAGGCGTAACTTTGCCTAAGTAACCACTTATAACATCAGCTTTTATCTTAGGGTTCCGCTACAAAAAATTGGGTTCGGTTGAAAAATAGGAGAACCAGCCTTCGCCACTGCAAAGGACGGATTCGTACCTATCAGTGTACAATAAGTTTTTTCAAATTTCTTAAAAAGTTATTGTCCGATTACGCTCAAAATAATTTTCCTAAAGAGTATTTAGCATAATCTTGTGAACCACTTTAGAGGCTGAATTCTCGATTTTTCTGAAAAAATCGTGTATTAAAATTCACATTTATTTAAAAAGAACTAATTGTAGACCCACACGATAAAGTATGAGAAAAATAAATCATCCCCACTTCAAATGCATCCGTATTCCTTAGGGATTGGAGAGCCACCCTAGAAAAAAAAAAATTATGCTGTCATACAGCCTATTGTAAAGTCTATACAATAATACACAATCTATAAGTATACTAAATTTCATCAATTTATATTCATATAATTAGGAACAGAAGTTAGCAGGGTCTGGCAGACATACGGCGAAACCTAAAAGTCAAGTCCTTGTAGTACTACGGAACACCAAAAAAGTTAGATAATAATAAAGATCCATTGTTATGAAATGTGCTTTGATACTTTTCCACCATTCACTTAATGTTTTCAAAGTTCACCCAGACAAACAGAGTAGCTACCGACTACTTAACTTTAATGAAACAAAAAAAAAATCGGTTGTCTGTAAAGTCGGTTTACTGACGATAGTTGAACGTGACAACGTCATAAGAAATGGAACGCCTCAGAGCGAGGTAACGCCGCATGAGTCATGTTTAGAGAGGTAACGCCGGTGACGCCGCATGAGTCATGTTTTTTCGTGCGTGCAGCCGGCTCCATCGAATTATAAGACGTCGTCACGTCAATAACCTAAACAAGAGCATGTCAGGAGTCAGGAATCAGGATTTGTCTAATAAGGGTTTAAGAACTTACTTTTAACGCGCAACATGTATTTTTTTTTCTTTCTTCGAAAGTTACTGTCCGATATCGATAAAAAAATTCTCCTAAAGAGTTTTTAACATGACCTATCTTCTTCTCATTGTCCTTTCATAATGTAACTCTCTCGGTGCCGTATTTGGCGTTTTTGAAAATCAACCTTATTGCTTACCTACTTATACAACTTTTTTTCGCACGTTAAGCTTAGGCCACTATAACTTTATGCAACTTGAACAACGCGACCAATATTATAAACAAATAAATTTAAATATTGATTAAACAACAATCATATTGGATTGAACTCTTAAAAATCATTTACGTCGACTTTAAAAAAAAAAAGAGCTTCAACGTAAGTTTTTATGACATTAAAAGTAGGCAATTGAGCAATTCAAGAAGCTTACATCATGATAATTTTATATGAGATATTATGGGCTATGGCTTAATTTTAAATGAAAAATATATTTGCATGAGCTTATTAGCATACAAAATTATCATGATGTAAGCTTCTTGAATTGCTCAACTGCCTACTTTTAATGTCATAAAAGCTTACGCTGAAGCTCATTTTTTTGAAAGTCAAGTTTTAAACTTAAGCAAGCTTTGAACGTAAAAAGTCGTAATTGTAATTTCATTTTATTAAGTATTCTAATATCTTATTTTGTGTCTAGCCTTTTCCTTGTTTCGTGTCTGGCTGATGAAGTGTACGTAGAAAGGCGAAGTCTGGCGAAGTGGCGACTGGCTCGCGAAACAGGTCACCATGGCCCGCCGTTGGCAACAGTCGCAACAGACTGCCCGAGCTCGGAAAAAAGGAACGCTGCACTCTATTGATTTATTTATATTTCAAGCTATGTGGGTATCGGGCGTTTCTTTTTTTTATTGTCGACAGTATGACCCTTCACGCCACTGGAATAGTTCTTGTCTTATTGAGATTATAAGTTTATATAGGGATTTTTTTTTTTTAAAGTAGCTGGTGTCTTCATGCTTACTGAAAAAAATCACCGCATTACGTAAATTTATCAACAACGAAAGGTCGCCTTGTGGTCGAAATTCTACCAATTTTGAAAACTTTGAACTTTATTAGCATTCATTTACGTCTAACGGCCGAATACTAGAAAGCTAATCAAAATTAAGAGCCCTCTGCTAGCCGAAATGACAAGGACAGCATGAGAAATAAAAAAATACTTTATTGTGCACAATCAGTAGTTACACATACATACATAATATAAACTATACACAGAATAAGACGAAAGTACACAAAGGCAGCAAATTAATTATTAGTAAACAGCAATTTCTTCCAGACAACCTTTGAAACAAATAATTAAATTGCTGGAGAAGGGTACTTACTGTGCCTAAAGTATATTTAAAAAATTATAAACATAGAGTATAGGTACATTTTACTAAAATAAATAAATAAAATAATAATACATACATACATTATACCACACCTAATTGATATTTAAAATATGATATATACAATATTAACAATATTAAACGATAAATATATACAATAACTACATGTCATGGATATAAATGTAACATAATATGAGACTTGAGCGTCACTTCATTCAACTGTCGTTCCAGTATTCGGCAGTAAGATACGCAACAAAAATATGTAAAGGTTGTCTGTGGGATGAGAAAGTTTTACTATTGTGTCAAAATGTCAAACAAATTGTCAAACCAATACCGCCTAGTATTAATAAACAAATGCATACATAGTGTGTGTAATAAAAATAGTATATATATTGTAAGCATAATTTTAAAAAATATTAGCTTTCTGCACACGCTACATGTTCACTGCTACATGAACTTTGTGTGCCAAATTTCGTAGATCTGCGTTCGCACAATTTTATTCTGGTTAAACTGTACTCAAAAAGTCTTTGCTTTACGTATTATTATAATGATTTTAATTATTAATTTCGAATGATGAGGTAAGTTAAAAAGTTGTTGAACGTGTATTAATATAATACTAGAGATCACCCCGTGGTCGGAATTCGATCTTAATTCATATTTAAATATTTTAGTTTCAAATTTAGGGTTTTTTATATAAATAATCATAAATAGCATAAATCACTATGGACCAAAACAAATGACATACAGTAACACTCTGCAGAGTCACATATCTTCTCCAATACCTTAAGAACCCGCCGCCGCCCGCCGCTCTCATCTAAAAATTATTGAATTTAAATTTTATTTTATAACATTGCAACGTTTTTAGAATATTACCGCAAAAGTATAGTTTACAGTGTTTAGTATTTTTTTGTATTCAGACGTTAGAGTGTAAAGTATACTGTGTAGTATTAAAATATGTTTTTTTTTGTTAAATTTTCGAATAATTTTGTATGCAAATAATAATGTTTTTTCTATTTCTGTAAGACAAAAAAATGTTTAGGCGACATTTGCCGCCCTCTAAAATTTGCTGCCCTAGGCTTCAGCCTACTCAGCTTTCTGGTAAATCCGCCTGGATATTCACTACTATTTACAGAAAACAGATGAAAATATATAAACAAATTATTGACAGCCTGCTGGATTCGCAGACTGGACCGTGAGGATGGCCCTTAAAATAGGTCCAAAACCGTGAAAACGTGATTTATGCGATACGATGACATTATTTTTGATATTGAAACATATACATGCTTATCTATTATTTTTCCTCTTGGATAGAAAAAAGTAAAATAAATGTTGTGACAGATTGGCATACGTCAACGTGTAATAAAATTATATCAAACGCACGGTAGGTAGTGTGAGCTAACTGAGGTAGCGTCTATCGATAATAATTATAAACTATAATTAATATAATAATTAAAAGAATATCAGTCCAGTTCCATCAGTCCAGTTCCATTAAAATTACGAAAAATAAAATTTCACTCAAGTTTTTGTCACAATTAAACCGAACGTTACAACTCATAGGGATTGACAATAATGATTCGACCATAAATCGATATAGTTTTGACAATTCAAATACTTCTTTTTGTTTGACGGCGATTCGAAAATCGATTTGGTTTCAACTAATAACTTTCTCGATGGGACAACAATATCGATTAAACTTCTTAGGCTCGTGTTCACCGACATTTAATCAACCGTTTAAATAAACAATCGGCCGTTTTTGTAAGAAATCCTGTTCACCACGTCCTAAACACTGGTTATAGAAGTTAACCGGCCGATTATCTTAACCAAGCCCGAGACCCTTGTTTAACCGTCGCGTCGATTCTAGTGATTTGACAGAACTTTTGTAGCTTTAACTTCAATAGTTTTATTAAAGAGTAAATATATATTATTTATTTGAGACAAAATGATGCCTTTTAATGTTATAATGGAAGGAGATTACAATCTCAACATGCTTGAGTATTTGGACGAGTTAGAGGCGATGACGAGAAGACCTCGGATTTTTCAGTCGCCGTAATTTCTGTGAAGTATACGATGAAGTTTGATTCAAGACCCGGTTTTACTTACTTACTTACTTACTTACTACGATGGCTCAGCGACCCAAAGTGGATCTTGGCCTCCGACACGAGTTTGCGCCACTTTGGTTTTGCTTATCCAAATCGAGTGCAATTCATATTCTTCGATTAATTGAAGATAAATTAGAATTTGAGTTAAATTCTTCATCTAGTCGTATCCAACCTGCTACTTTCTGAGAATTTGTAGAGGCGTCAGTCCGTTTATTCTCAATTATATTCTTGTATTTCATTACAAGTTCAGATAACACTCTGTTCATTGTTGCTAAAATTAGTTGTTCGCTTTTTCTTCTCATCCATATTTATTACAAGAAAACAACAAAATTTAGTTCACTATAATAATTGTCTACACGATACTATATTGACATAAGGTAAATATACGTTCTAGTTAAAATGAATTACTCTTTAAACAAAAGAAACATAAATGTCATTTTATGTTGTAGCCTTACATTTTTATTTTGTTGTATTACATTTCTCACTCATTTATTCATAAACGGCCAGTTTTTACCAATCAGAGAAAGAGAAGCGATGGTGAACAGGAAAAGATGTCTCCTTGTTTAAAGTCATTTGGACTTGTGAACTAGTCCTTGGTGAACTCGAGCCTTAAAGGTACAACACTACAAATTTCAAACACAATGTGGACACAGTTTGTCAGAGAAGTTTGGAAAAACTGTCTTTACTATATAACTACACTACGTGTATGATGTGTGAACCAAATCCATGGTAGTGTGTTGCTGATATTTTCATTAATTTCTAAGCATTATTTTAAGAAATTCAAGCTTTTCGCACGCCTTCCTCAGCATAAACTTTAATTGTGCCTAATTTCACTCTGATCCGTACGCACAATTCACGTAAAACTGTACTTGAAATTTTCGCTTCACGTATTATATATAATATATAGATTAAGTTTCATCTGGTTTCGATGTTTCAATTCATGTGTAATGATGGTGGTGGATTCTAGTCCTTTCTCGCAGTAGGTATAAACTGTATACTAACACCTGCATTAGCAACGTTAGAGAAAAATTTGATGTTATATACGCGCTAGTTGTTGTATTTGTTGCATAATATAACAGTATTATAAAGTTGAAGTATCAATGTCATATTGACAGATGTCACAAGCACAGCCTATTTAGTTAGTTTATTTTAGTTAGCCAAAAGGCTATATATGTGTTAGGCATCTCTCATATGTAATACGTATCTGTGTTAAGCATCTCTCATAAGCACCAATAAAGGAGAATATAAGAATTGTTGCTGTATTATTATCATCACCACTCAAGCGTAAGAAGGATATGTAAAATCCAAGACGTCGTAGTTCTCAGCAGTATTGTAACTAACTCGATGTTGCCCGGGACTTCGTGCGCGCAAAAGTTAATCTTGCGGGAACCGTATATTATTCCGCAACAAAAACTATGTATATGAAATAGCCTATGTCCTTCCCTGTGGTGTACTCTATATCTCTGCCAAATTTCATCAAAGTCGGTCCAGTAGTTTCGGAGCCTATTCAATGCAAATAAACAAACATACAAACGAACAAACTTTTCCTCTTTATAATATACAGGGTGACCTGAAATTCGATACATTCCTTTGAAAGACAGAAAGTAGACCTCATTTACAGTAATATTTTTCATGGCATCCCCTATCCGAAAGTTGATATTTACAAAGTTATTGAAATTTCAAAATTTTTTTCTTTATTTTCGACTTTTTGACTTTGACATGACGTATTTTTAAAAATGTTTGTCTTTTTATTGATTTTTTAATGTATTTTAACCGTCAATGAGTCAAATATTATTTTTAAGGAATAAATAGGGACAAACTAAGCGAGAATTTTTCATTATGAGACATGAAACAGAATTTTCTTTTAAGAAAAATGCACATTTTTCTTAAAAACAGGTGATTTTCTTAAAAAAATGTGTGATACAAATACCTTAAATAACTTTCTTACCTCATAAGCTTTCAAAAAAGGTACAAATACATACATAAAAATATGAACATGTAATAAACAAATACAAAACAATCATCAGGTAACGTTATCTCAAGAATTACTCTACCTGAGGCGACCTTTTTTTTCAATTGTTTCCTTTGTTCAAACTTCGGGATGTTTCGGCTACTGTCGTCGCGGCCCTTTGTCAATGAGTTACCGACTGGCTTAGAGAGCAAATTTAGTAGCTAATATTAGTTTTAAGTCAACTATTGCCGTGTACGGACGTATTGTTGCTTTAAACTACACCCTTACTTCTACTTGTGATTTTTTTGTATCGCGATGGCTGCTTTTGAGTACGATGAATACGCTGACATCTTGTTTTGTTACGGACTTTGTAATGGTAATGCTGCTGCTGCACGAAGAACATACGTTGAACGTTTTCCGAATCGACGAGTGCCAAACGTTAGAGTGTTTTCAACAACATTTCGACGAATTCGGGAAAGCGGCCGTGTTGATAGAAGACGTGGCGATTCAGGCAGACCTCGTTTGTATGCTCCAGAAGAAAAAGAAGAAATTTTAACACTTTTTCAAAATGATCCTTCTATTTCTACAAGAGCGGCAGCTAGAAGACTTGGATTGAGTCAATGGAAGGTGTGGTTTACAGTACACACAGCGCGTCTACATCTATTTCACTAACGTTTGGCACTCGTCGATTCGAAAAACGTTCAACGTATGTTCTTCGTGCAGCAGCAGCATTACCATTACAAAGTCCGTAACAAAACAAGATGTCAGCGTATTCATCGTACTCAAAAGCAGCCATCGCGATACAAAAAAATCACAAGTAGAAGTAAGGGTGTAGTTTAAAGCAACAATACGTCCGTACACGGCAATAGTTGACTTAAAACTAATATTAGCTACTAAATTTGCTCTCTAAGCCAGTCGGTAACTCATTGACAAAGGGCCGCGACGACAGTAGCCGAAACATCCCGAAGTTTGAACAAAGGAAACAATTGAAAAAAAAGGTCGCCTCAGGTAGAGTAATTCTTGAGATAACGTTACCTGATGATTGTTTTGTCTTTGTTTATTACATGTTCATATTTTTATGTACATATTTGTACCTTTTTTGGAAGCTTATGAGGTAAGAAAGTTATTTAAGGTATTTGTACGCATTGTATCATACATTTTTTTAAGAAAATCACCTGTTTTTAAGAAAAATGTGCATTTTTCTTAAAAGAAAATTCTGTTTCATGTCTCATAATGAAAAATTCTCGCTTAGTTTGTCCCTATTTATTCCTTAAAAATAATATTTGACTCATTGACGGTTAAAATACATTAAAAAATCACTAAAAAGATAAATATTTTTAAAAATACGTCATGTCAAAGTCAAAAAGTCGAAAATAAAGAAAAAATTTTTGAAATTTCCATAACTTTGTAAATATCAACTTTCGGATAGGGGATGCCATGAAAAATATTACTGTAAATGAGGTCTACTTTCTGTCTTTCAAAGGAATGTATCGAATTTCAGGTCACCCTGTATAGATAATAGGTATCTGGTATCTACATGTTTTATTTTTTTATATTTATTTATTTAGAGGCTTTTATACAAATGTATATGACAACCCCTTGATCATTTATATAATACAGTAAACGTGAATTAAAATGTTATAACATGTCCTTTATAATTTCAGGGAAACCCGAGATAGTTCATCATCACCTCTACAGCTGGGCAGTGGTCTGTGGGCAGACTATATGCAGACTGTAGAGTGCAGATTAAGGCTGGGACTATGTTATTATGATACGGAATCCGGCGGGGCCGGGAAATTCAGAGAACTGAAAAAATAATTCTGCGCTAATATAATCCACAATCCGGCGGGGCCGGGAAAATTCAGGGCACTGAAAATAGAATTCTGCGCTAATATAATAGAGATATAGATATCAAAAACATTGATATCGGTGTACAAAACTCTAATGAGTAGTTAGTTGACTATGTCATCATAATAATATGTTGGTGTTTCGTGTGAAGATGGTAGCGATGATGATGATGATTACTGTAAGTGGTATGATGGCATATGCTTGCAATTCTTTAAACAACGCCGGAATACCCAAACATGTATCTATAAGGACTCAGGAGTTCTGTCCATTACTTTTGGATCCAGGGTATACTTTGGTGAAAAATCTTACTTTTTGGTAGCATATGCTTGGACTACTTCAGACAAAGTCGAAATCACTATATGTGTCAATATAAATTTCAAAGAGTTCCCACGATTCCTCATGGATCCCATAATCAGGTCACCACTTTGATGTCAAAAGGACCAATTTGGGATTATACCCTATACAATACATCGAAAAAGTAATTTTGAAAATCGATCCACAGACGGCAGAGTAATCGTTGAACATACAAAAAAATATATACAGCCGAACGTATAACCGCCTTCTTTTTTGGAAGTCGGTTAAAAATAAAAAGTAGCGCAAATGCTCTAAGCTTTCCCCATTAACTTTACCAAAATATTTTATTACCTATTCCAAATAATTTATAACATTAAATTAATTCTTTCAATTACTATTTTCGAATTGTATGTAAATTGTAAATGATATATTATGGACTCATATATTATTATTAATAGTGATATTAATTAGGCTCATTTCAGAAACGAACATCATTTTCTTTTTATTACGTATCTGCTTAGTTAAATGTTTTCTTTAAGGTTGTCCTATTTCTATTTTCGTTCAATGTTTACAAAATTAGACTCAAAACATTTTTATCTAAAACTAGCTGTCCCGGCGAACTTCGTACCGCCATATTTTTTTGCCGTTAATTTGCTATCATTTTAAATATATTTTTTCATACAAACTTTCTCCTGATAATAACAAACACATAAAAGAAAGATTTATCCAATTTGGTGCAGTCGTTTGGAAGTTATTCGCGTACAAACATTTCGGTAATTCATTTTTAGGGTTCCGTAATGTCTGTCTGTCTGTTCGCGCCTCTAGTTTCTGTAATTATGAATAGAAATGGATGAAATTCGGTATAGTTAAATACTGTGTATAGATCTCGCTTTTGGCATCATAAAATAATAATAATTGTACATTATAGGGGTGGCTCTCCATACATGTGAAGTGGGGATGAAAAAAATTTTTCGTTCTACCTCATCGTGTGGGGTATCGTTTAAAGATCTTTTATAATAAAGGTAAGGACATACATGATGTTTTTAAAAAGTCAACCATTTTCGAGTAACCGGCCTCCGAAGTGGTATATAAGTTGCTCCCTGGCATTTCTAAACTATGACACTTAGAAAATTGCAATTTTTCATGCTGGTAGATTATGCTAAATACTTTTAAGGAAAATTTTTTGAACGAAATCGGACAGTAACTTTTGACGTAATTTGAAAAAAAACCTTTTACGCGTTTATAGCTAAGGAACCCTCCTTAGACATGTCCTGACATCATCTTGGTTAGGTTATTATTTATATAGATGTTTATATTAAGTCATTTTTTTTAAATAAATGAAATAAATAATATTTTTTTTAACATAATATATTTATTTAATCAAAGTATATACCATTTCTATCTATGCATTTTGCCATCTCATAGGAAGTTCATTGATTCCACAACACGGCACTAGTCCACCAAACGCTCACATGTAACTTTTTTTAAGAGTCAATTTTCGCTTGGCTTTGGCTGGTTCGCCAGGGTTCAGCCATTGCGATGAGCGTTTTCGATTATGGTACAGGATCCACTTTTCATCACAAGTAATGATTCGATTTAAAATCCCTTCATTATCTTCATTATTGTGCCGGTTGAGTAATGTGACGCAGCAGTCGACGCGCGTTTGTCGGTTTGCTGCACTCAATTCATGAGGTACCCACCTTTCAAGCTTTTTCACCTTCCCAATTTGCTTCACGTGGATTAAAACAGTTTTATCACTAACACCGCAGCCTGCAGCTAACTCGGACGTGATTTGCGATGGATCCGCTTCCACAATAGCCTTCAATTCTTCATTATCAACTTTGGTCTCCGGCCGTCCACGGGGCTTGTTCTGCAGGTCGAAATTTCCAGAACGAAAACGTTGGAATCAAAAACGCACTGTGTTTTCTTTTGCGACACCGCCGCCATACACATCATTAACCCTTCGAGCCGTTTCTACAGCACTGGTGCCACGGTGGAACTCGTGCTGGAAACATTTTGTAAACAGAGTGACGCAAAGAGAAAACCAAAAGAGGAAAAAACAAATAAATTACGGTTTTCGAAACACAAATGCATGAGAAAATAGCGGTATAAATTTTAAATTGGAATTCCTAACCAAAGAAGATATATTTGAGATCAAAGTGGCCAGTACGACAAAACACCAATTTTATATGTACCGTACCTAACCGTTAGTACCTAATATTAAGTTTTCCTTGTTCGCTAAAAATGTGTGCACAACAAAAATATTGCTGTTTCTAAGAAGTGCATTGTATGAAAATAAAGAATTTGTTTATGAAGAAACTTGAGTGACTAAACATTATGAATCATTGAATGAAAACATGTTTATATCATTGTAGTGATAAGTACTTGCCTTATCGTAAATAGACTATTTTAAATTGAATGTGTTCTTATTGCAATATTCCTCCTCTCCCATATTACTCCAATAGTTCCTTTATTACAATATCTTCAACAAAGCTGCCAGATTGTAAGACCACACAAAGAGCCGAATTTTAACGGCTTATTAGAGTTAGCCCTCGTTCTCACGAGCGCTTTTTTATCGCGGCGTTCGCGTTAGTAAGATAAGCGCTGAACGTAGAACACTGCGCTAATACAATATAGCTTAAAATCAAACACACGAGCGTCGAGTTTTTAAACTACTGCCGTGTTTAAGGCCTATATAAATAACAAGCTGTCACTATCTTTGCTTGGCAGAATGACAAGGACAGCATTGAGAGTTGAGAGCTTGGTCTCAATGACGGTGTTTGATATTTTTTCTGCCGTTAGGGGGCAGACCCAACGCACACAAAGCGTCATCTGGTGGCGTAAGTGGTGTCAAAAACGGTCAAAAAGAATTTTCGATTCTTTTTCAGTCACCAGGCGACGCTTGGTAGCCCGACGGTCCTTGTCGTGTCAAAAAGCTGTCAGATGTCACGAATTTAAAAACCCTTGAGAAGAGTTTAAGAATTTAGGCGTTAAAGTCTTAAATCTAAATTAGTATTGAAGGCATCAGGACCAATCCGAATAAACAACAAATGTAGGTAGCATCACAGCTGAAGTGGTGGAGTTCGGGTCTAGGAGCTCCATGCATATTTCAAATGCCTTTTTCTTCAGCCGGTGTAAAATGTATTTAAGTTTTTACTGATATATGATGGCATACCCCCCCCCCCCCCCCCCCCCACGACGACGTTATGTTATTTCTACGTACCTCTTAATACTTATTCGACAAAGCGGCTACGGCATGTACTTTAATTTCCTTAAAAAATTTTATGAAAGGATAAAAATGGTATAACTCTGTATTAAAATAAACTATAAATACCTACATCTGAATATAATGTACCCTATGGCCTATACAGTATACAGGTACTAGCGTACAGACTACACAATTATTACTAACATGATTTTTTTATCCTATTCACATGCAGATATCAGTCTGAATATAAACTGTTACTACCTATTTGTTATACATTGTAATGTATACAAGTATGGATACAAGTCTGGATATTGTATACCAGACGTATGTGTACGTAGTACATACTTACATATTTTTAGATGTAGGCGTCGGGCGACACGACCTTGTATCGAGACAGCCAATTGTAGCACGTCGGTAATACAAGAGATTATTCCGTTTATACTCGTCTCGGCACCGTACATTGTGCGCTCGGTTAGCGACGTATATCGAGCGTGTCGCGGCGGCGCAGCAATGTATTGTGAGTGGCGAACAGCGCGTAGTGCGCACGCGCAGGGTCGACAGTCGCGGAGCACGCGTCTGCAGGGGCGCTCGAGAATTTCGCACACTGATAAGTTCAACGACATTATGTGCGTATACAAAACATGGATGTGGTACACGGAGTAAATTTTGTAAACAGTGATCTTTAGTATATACCACATCAAAATATTTAAATTAACATAGAGATACCTATCTTATCTCTATACTCTAAGTGAATTTAAATATTTTGTAATTTGACAATAAACTTTATTTTAACTTTGGTACAAAAATGTCTAGATTTAGATAAACATTTCTTAAATATTAAATAACAAAAAGATTCAGATAAGAAAAAGAAATGAAGACTCACCACTCCTTACTCACCACTTTCGAAAAATGTTTGAGAAATGGCCGCGGCATAATGTCTGCTATAATAAAATATATATTTTTGCCAAATGGCATTTGCCAATCTGTACTACAATGCCACTCACAACAACTTTGATATTAAATTAGGTAAACCTGAAATTCAGAAACCGCATCCAAACTCGGCTCAATGTAGCTACAGTCTACACCCACATTAGCAGTTAAATTGTATTCGCGTTACTGTCGACGCGACTGTCTCTGTCTGTTGATATCGCTGCATTAGTAACTCACTCTTGTACAGCTGACTTCAAAACTAAAACTTTGCTAACTCACCTAAGTAGGCCTAAGTACTTAGGTAGGTAAATAGGACGCAAACGCTCAAATTTTAAAATTAAAATACCTGTTTGAAAAAAAAACAAAATTAAAATTTTTAAGTAAGCCCCGACCAACTTACAAACCACTTTGGAGGCCGATTACTCAAAAATGGTTGACTTTGTAAAAAAAAACATGTATGAAACCTTGCCTTTATTTTAAAAGAACTATTCAACGATACCCCACACGATGGGGTGAAAAAATATTTTTCATCCCCACTTTACATGTATGGAGAACCACGCCTAAAATGTAAAATTATTCTTATTTTATGACAGCAAAACCGAGATTTATACACAGTCTTTAAGTATACCAAAATTCATCTATTTATATTCATAATTACAGAAGCTAGAAGCGCGGACAGACAGACAGAGAATAGAGAGAGCAGCTGTTTGTTATACAATATTTTGTAAAATAATTACCGTATAATAATAATATTTCTAGATATCTATAGACGCTTCGCATCACGACAATCTGGCCCCGTGCTAAGTATCCGAAGAACTTGTGTTACGGGTATCAGACAACTGAAATATATTTAATACTTTTATACTATACATAATATATTTAAGATTTTTTTATGTATATAAAGGGTAGACTTTACGATTGGACAAACTTCTGACGTCACTATAGCCGTACATTCTCTATCAAACCTTATTAAAGTATACAGACTGCAGTAACAGCATAATGTAGAGTAGCTGGTTGTCCCATGGCTTTAAATGTAATGTTGTAACCAATAACCATACATATTAAGTACATACTCTATCAAAGCATTTTAGACTATACTGTAAGGATAATACTGGAACTCAGGGGACTGTATGATACGGAATCCGGCGGGCCCGGGAAAATTCAGAGCACTGAAAATAGAACTCTGTGCTAATCCAATATAGTTCAAAATCTATGTTTCGTGTGTCAAGCTGTCATTGACATTTGACTCGACACTTGTGTGTACGATTCTCAGGTCTACTGGATTAGCGCAGAGTTCAATTATCACTTATCAGTGGTCTGAATTTTCCCCGGCCTTACGGATTCCGGACAATATAGTCCGTATCATCCAATATACAGCCATAGAACGATCCTAACTGATCAAAATTTAAAAATTTAGACAGCCTCTTCAATGGCCTACAATTTTTCTTGGAAACACCGTATGCTTGTAGTAGTGCAATCAAATCGAAAGCTTACTATGTAACTGTTTACCTGTTCGTCTGTCTTTAATCTGTGGCAGCAATCTATGGTAAAGTCTCCGAGCAGACCTTTGTTCTAGCACCAACGCCGCCTGTAGACAAAATACACAATGGGACAGGATGAATATGGCAGAACTTCACAATACATAGTATTATTTATATAACATAGTAATTATTATCCTCTCGCAGATCTGATTTGAAGCGTATGAATTCTTCTCTTTAAATTGTTATATATTACAATCGTGGGTAAGATGACGACACATTGGCTCTATAAAATTTCGAGGTTATAACATTTAGCCAAGCGTAAACAATAAAAACATTTATCGTTTTCAATCGTCATACGACATGCTCTATGGCAGTCGAATTTAAAATACCGATCTAAAATAAATGTAAAAAAATATACGTAAAGAATCTAAACAACACAAACAGTGACACAACAGTAAGTAGGTATTAGGTCCTTACATATGGAATTGGCGTTTGGTCGTACTGGCCACTTTGATCTCAAATATATCTTCTTTGATTAAGAATTCCAATTTCAAAATACCGCTATTTACTCATGCATTTGTGTTTTGAAAACCGTAATTCCTTTGTTTTTTCCTCTTTTGGTTTTTTCTTTGCGTCACTCTGTTTACAAAATGGAAAACTTGAAATATCGTATTATTTTCGAGTACGAGTTCCACCGTGGCACCAGTGCTGCAGAAACGGCTCGAAGGATTAATGATGTGTATGGTGGCGGTGTCGCAAAAGAAAACACAGTGCGTTCTTGTTCCAACGTTTTCGTTCTGGAAATTTCGACCCGCAGAACAAGCCCCGTGGACGGCCGGAGACCAAAGTTGATAATGAAGTATTGAAGGCTATTGTGGAAGCGGATCCATCGGAAACCACGTCCGAGTTAGCTGCAGACTGCGGTGTTAGTGATAAAATAGTTTTAATCCCCTTGAAGCAAATTGGGCAGGTGGGTACTTCATGAATTGAGTGCAGCAAACCGACAAACGCGCATCGACTGCGGTGTTACATTACTCAACCGGCACAATAATGAAGGTATTTTAAATCGAATCATTACCTGTGATGAAAAGTGGATCCTGTACGATAATCGGAATCGCTCATCGCAATTCCTGAACCCTGGCGAACCAGCCAAAGCCTGCCCCAAGCAAAAATTGCCTAAAAAAAGATACTTGTGAGCGTTTGGTGGACTAGTTCTAGGCTTTCTTAAATCTGGCCACACGATTACGGCAGATGTCTATTTCCAGCAACTGCAAATCATAATGGAAAAACTAGCTGCTAAACAATCGAGGTTGGTCATTCGCTCTAGGCCACTGCTGCTTCAGGACAACGCGAGACCACACACTGCACAACAGACGGCTACCAAATTAGAGGAGCTTCAATTGGAATGTCTAAGACATCCACCGTACTCCCCGGACCTTGCTCCAACAGATTACCATTTTTTTCGAAATTTGGATAACTTCTTGCAAGGGAAAAAATTCAACTCCGATGGGGCAGTCCAAAGCGCTTTCAAAGATTTTATTGATTCCTGTCCGAAAGGTTTTTTTAGTAAAGGAATCAATGATATATACTTTGATTAAATAAATATATTATGTTTTAAAAAAATCGAATTTATGTTCCTCCTTTACAAAACGCCAATTTCATATGTAATGACCTAATTACTAATAGGTCTTTACCTATAAAATTGCCGTTCTGCAGTAGGTACTGGCCATTTCATATCAAAATAATTTTTGTTTGGCTAAGAATTCTAATTTCAAATTAATTTTATTTTAAGAACATGGAATTCTTTTTCCAAAAGTAGTCATTTTTTTATTGATTAGTGTTACATTTTCATCGCATTTCAATCTTTTTCGTCATCATGGATACGTTAAAAATTCGAGTAATTATGGAATATGAGTACCGTCGTGGCAGCAACGCGGCACAAGCGGCACGCAACATCAACGACGTTTACGGAGCTAACACTACAAACCAACGCACCACCTGTTATTGGTTTGCTCGCTTCCGTTCAGGAAATTTCGACCTGAAAAATGAATTTCGCGGTCATCCAAAGACTTTGGTCGACAATGACGAATTAAAGGCGATTGTGGAAGCTGATGATACACAATCTACGGCTGAATTAGCAGCAGCTTTCGACGTTAGCGTCAAAACAATATTGGTCCATTTGCGTCAAATTGGCAAGGTAAAAAAGCTTGACAAATGGGTGCCCCACGAACTCAATGATCGCCAGCGCGAAGTACGCGTCGAGACGGGCCTTGCACTGCTCAACAGACACACAAATGAAGGAATTTTTTGCATTGTTACCTGCGATGAAAAATGGATTCTGTTTGATAACCGCAAGCGCTCAACAAGTTGGTTGGATCCTGGTTCAGCACCTAAACAATGCCCTAAACGAAAACTTACTCCTAGACAAGTGATGGTCACTGTTTGGTGGTCTAGCGCCGCTGTGATTCATCACAGCTTCTTACCAAAAGGGGTGAGCATTACTGCAGATGTGTACTGTAAAGAACTGAACACAATGATGGAGAAGCTGGCACATCTCCAACCAGCATTGGTCAATCGCTCGTCTCCGCTGCTCCTGCACGACAACGCGCGACCTCATGCTGCACAGCAACGGTCTCCAAGTTGCAAGAACTGGGGTTGGAAGCTCTCCGCACTTTTTCCAGAATTTGAATAACTTCTTGGCGGGAAAAAAATTCAATACCCGAGAGGCAGTACAAAATACCTTTGAAGAATTTGTTGCCTCCCGTCCAGCTGATTTCTTTAAGAAGGGCATCAATAAACTGCCACTGCGTTGGCAAAGATGCATTGATTGCATGGGTGATTACTTCGATTAATACAAAGAAAAAATACATGAAAAAAATTAGTTTAAATTTTTTCATACAAAACGGCAATTTTATAGGTAAAGACCTAATGTATACGATAATTACCACCATTACTACAAAGAAAGTAATAAGTCCCCTTACAAAACGGCAACTCTACCGCTCAATGTAAAAAACTGGAAAATTCAATCCAAAGTAATGGACTTTACATGAACGACTACAGTCGATTCGCGTTAAGAAGTCAGTGCATCAAAGTGCAAATTGACCATTGACGCATAAATGGCCTATGCGTCATTGGTAAATTTTGACAACTGTTTACAATAACCAATTAAAGTTTTGACATTTATACGCATGAGTCACTGACTTCTTAACGCGAATAGACTAAACTTATATTTATTTAACATAAACTTATTCAATAAATATTTTTTGAAGTCAATAGAATAATTATGCAAAACTGAGCAGCTTTAGTAGCTACTTTGTTTAATAAGCAAAAATTCGCACGCAGCGACTGATGAATGCGAGCAAAACGTCACCACATCAAGTTCATTGCCCCAAATCTCTATATTTAATCTCGACAGATGCGTCACTAAAATCTAACGAGTCAGTACTCAGTAGACATTCAACACGATGATCCATATGCAAATACGCAGCTTATGAAAACAATAGACGTGGCAAACAATAGACTTAATAAACTATGAGACTACACATACGACAACACATTTTCCAAAAATTGCGAGAAATGAAGTCTAAAATAAATTCAATTGACTTATCGTAATATGTAAACTTCATTTGTCTTAAATTTATTCCTTTAGTAATACCTGGTTTCTGAACATTTTACACAAACTCTAAATAAACTAAGTTCAACTGTCGCAGAGTTTTCGAGTCCCAAAAGTGTCATCTAGTGGTCACTAGATAAATCTTTTTTAAATTCGAGGATAATGTTATTCTGTTTTACTATATATCCGCAATGCAAATAGTTTTATGAAAAGCATTTCTTACTTTGGGAGTGAAAGGGAGTTTTACCTGTTACTACTTCAACTAAGAAAAACAATATTTTTGTAAATATTTTAATTCCTGTCTGTCAGCGTCATCTATCAGTAGCTATGACAATTACGAGTTATGGAATTGATAAACGGGTCCCGTTAGATAATTAAGTTAAATTTAGTTTATATATTCCGTCACTTTTTGTTCAGACCCGTTATCTAAAATGTGCTATATACAAAATGTGGCATGTGAGCACTTTTTTGCTATATCTAACTAATAGGCTAGATTATTAATTTTTTTTATAGCTTAAATGAATAGTACTCTTAAATATGAGTAACTTCTCAAAAGAAACAGTATATCAAAAGTCAATATTTTCAAAGGTACAGACAGCGATTTGTATACAAATTTTCGCAAGTCTCGTGCAAACGCTCCATACTAAAGTCGTACCGAACTGTGACGTCACGCCTAGATTAAAGTGTATGAAGTATGCGACCGTATCGGCCGCAGGAACATATTTGTAAATATCTCCGATATTTGTGCGTTTAAGTTCATACTTACCATAATGATGTAAGTAAACTAATGATGTAGGTTTTGTTTACTAATTGAGCAAAAACAAATTTCAGATTAATTACTAAACTATACATAAAATATTATATTTTTTTACATTTACTAAGTAGTAATGCCTCAATATTTCTGAGTATATTAATGAAACTAAATATTTTAGATGTAGTCATCATCCCTATTCTAGAGGTTAGCATTAATAATAATTATTAAATAATTAATGATAATTCGCATAATTAAATAGCTCAATTAAATTAATATTAATTAGCTAATTAAGGTAGTCTACGCTAGTTTTAAAATGACTCCATAATACATGTAACTTAGAAAACAAAAAGAGGGAACTTTTTATCAGCAAGAAATTGTTAAACTAGCTTTATGTGTCTGTAAAGTTAACAAATATTTTAATCGTTACTCTTACCAATATAAACGGATCTAATAAAATACTTTTGCTATAAGGTTAATAAATATGAATAACATTAAATGGTTTCCATTCCTACTTCCTTTAGAATATTATTAGAAAAATGATTTTCAGTAATAGAAATATGAACATTTTGGTGACCCACGGAATGTTTTGGATTTTTCACCTTCATAGAATACAATTTTCAATTTAGAGCTTGTTAAACTTTAACGGTTATCGTTGATTAAATACCATGTTATCTCTCTCGTTCATCGTATTAATGAAAGAGAAGGCATGATATTTAGATAAACGATTTACACTAAATTTGGTGAAATTTTTACTTAGTCGTGGATAGATATAAAGTGTCAAAATAAGTAATTAAGATATTATGTAGGAGACTGAAGAGACATGTATATCGTGATTTCTCACGATATACATGTCTCTTCAGTCTCCGGCACAAATGGCAGGTCCAACGATGGGAGAAATACCACAGACACACAGAAAACCGGTGTGACATAACGTTTGCTGTGTGTTTCGCCGAATGACTGAGGGTACTGGAGGTCAAAGGAGAGGCTGGGGGCGGGAACACACTTGTAACTCCTCTTGGTGTGCTGCGGCTGTAATTGCTTACCATTAGATATGTCTGCTCGTTCTTCATTCTATACCAAAAAAAATCTAGCGTTTAACAGCGACTTAGTTCTCTTGGAACTATCTAATCCCACTGCTATAAGGGAACATAGCACATAGGTACCCATATTACGTGACTGGCTTAGAAGGGGGAGGGGGATCTTCGAAATACTACGCCAGGTCACCTTTCTCTTTAGGTTTTTATCACGTAGTCCTCGGCTCTAAGCACCTACAGATGAATATCTGCATTAGGCGTAACCCGAGCTACACTTTATATTTTTCTATAAAGTTCACTTGAATTTATAACAATAGTGTCTGGTTCTGACGTGTAGATGACGTTATCCGGACCCGTGTAGCCTAGATCTTCCGCTGTCGGATATGATGTAAAATTGCACCTTTACTGATACTAGTACTGATATGCGCTAGTTCTAGTATCATGTTGTAGTATCTTATTAAGGCCTACTTAAGTTCCTAACTTATCCAATTTATTTATACCTTAAGCCTACACCAAACTATATCAACGTAGCGTAAAATTATTGATTTTGGAATCCTATCTCATTCTTATGAAAATGTTGCAAAACTTTGTTCACTCTTTCAACTGCAAAACCGCCTTAAATGCAAAAATAAATAGATTCAGCAAATTGGCAATAATAATAGACTCAATAGAGCATTAAAAATAACATGCAAGATATTTTTAATGCCGGAAAATGTGTGGTTCTCGTCGCTTGTTTCCATAATAATTACTAACGAAAGCTGCAGGTAACATTTAGTAGTTTAAAAGTAGAAATAAAATCCATACCGAAGTAGATAGGCAAGTTTTGAAGGCTAATGAGGATGACTGTAGTCAGTTTATGATTGCGATAGTCGGTCTCAACTTTAGGCCGCATTCTGTGACTCAGGCTGAGTCATTTCCGACGCGGATTCCTGCTGACGTCACGGGGTTGCGCCCGCGCGTTATTTTAGCCGGCATACGCATTGTATTAGATATTTCAAATTAGTCTTCACTATGCATAAAGTTCTAGAATAAAAATGACTAAAGTCAGTCACTAAACTTAGCCGGCACACGCATCTAGAAATTAGTCTTCATAGTGCATATTCTAGAATAAAAATGTTAAATGACGTCACGTTAGTGGCAGGCGGAATTAGGAGTGATTGTATTTAAGTAAGATTTATTATGTTTTCATTGAGGCTGCCGATTTCACTGACAGTGTGATTAGTTTTGTGGGACGTTGTAATTAGGGTATCCGAAAATCTGTCTGTCTATAATATTTTATCTACTGTATACTTTAGCTAAGAAGATAAGCCTGGCTGTTTTGAATGGATTAAAGTTGCTTTTCACCGTGGAAGAACCATGCTTTGGTAAGAATGGGCCAGCTCGACCAGAAAAATTACACGGTCTTATAGAAAAACGGCGAGATAAAACCGACTAAGTAATTTAGAAAAAAACTTACAGCTGTTTTATTACATCATTCGATAGTGTTGCTAATAAGGATCAATTTAATTAATAAAGTATAAAGGAGACCTTTATAATGACATATAGCCTGTATATAATTATGTATGTATTGAGTATGTAGACTAGGATGCCCATCCTCCTTTAATATAAATATTGTAAACAGGAATGATAAATCTAAGTAATATGTCATCAGCAGCTTAGCCATGTTAAACGCTTGTCATGTGCGCCCGCCCTTACCGCAGCCATTCCTTACAAGCCATCCATCCACCTTATATAGCAGCCGGTTTTTTAGGATGAAGAAAATTATAAAATAATTCAAAGTAAGTTACAAATGGGACTATGAGACTCAAATTATACAGAGTCATCATAGAAATTGAGGACTATAAATACTTCTTTTGCAGTAGGACGTAGGAACTCTAAAAGTATGTAGTCTGTAGGTAAAATCATTCTTCGTATTGACTAATGACTACTACTATTACTAAAACTTATAATGTGGAGTCGTTTTTCACTGAAGATGTTGTGTTGGAAACATAGAATAACCTAAAGAAAATTTTATAGTGCGTAGCTAAACCTATAACGAAACTACATTTTAGTTCGTTAAGCTAGCGCTGCATGCAGTGGCGTAGCGTAGTGGGTGCTCGACCCGGGCGGCACTTTTTAGGGAGCGGCAAAATCTCACTCTTTCATATATATATATATATACACAAGGCTCTTGATAAAACGTAAAAGATGTGACATTTTAATTACTACAAACAACGTCTCGTGCGTCGGACGGAATTGTTTTGTCAGCGTAATTTTGGTGCAAATTATTGATTGTTTTGTTTTAGTACTTACTGTATTTTATTGCTTACTTAAATTAAAAAAAAAAATATTACAATATTTATTATAAATAAGTAATACATTAAAGCCGATAAAATGGCGGCTGGTAATTATGTATCGCTACTGACAATTCTACGGATCCGGACCGATTGAAAAGAAAACGGAATTTTTCATCACTTCTTCATTCTGTGACGATATTTTGTAGCGAGTAGCGAATAACAGAATTTTGGAAATTTCCCGTATTTTGCATGAAAGTAGGTACGTGTTTAAGGAAGCACATGATTCTTACAAAGGTTACAAGGAAAGTTATATTGATGGATCGTCCGTCAGCTATTGTCCATTTCACATTGTCCCGTATCGTAATTTATGTTACGCTCTGAAACTGTGATTTAAGTGCTTAGATAAACTTTTTTATTTAAAATCTAACCTGTATGATGCAAAATAACGATGACTGTTCTTGCCAAAAAGTTCTCTAGAATTAATATAATGTAGGTAATGTGTTGTATATAATATTAAATTAAAAAACCTAAATTAGGGGGCGGCAAAATTGTCATCCGCCCCGGGCGGCAGACACCCAAGCTACGCCACTGGATGCGCGTAAGGGTGTACCTGACAGGTTTGCCTGCACAGTTATACCTGTCAGGTAAGCTTGAGCTGAGTAGTGTGTGACCTGCACAGCTGTGCAACATACACGCTCTGGTTTACCTGTACAAGTAAACCTGTCAGGTATACCCTTACGTGTATGGTTAGCATTAACGTTCACAGCAATTAGCTGCCAAAATATTAGGAAGCGAGTTCTGTCCGGTGTCGTTTCCGTAATATAAATCCTTATTACAGTTTCACGTACCGCGACCGTAGCGTGCGCATTGCACACTCGAGTAATTAATTAGAAAAACGCGTCACGGAGCCGCGAGCGGCGCGCGCGCTTTTTTCCGAGAGTGCATACGTCCGGAAACGCACGCGCCATTTTTTACTTCGTATTTTTAATGTAATGGAGAGCAATGACCGGTCCTGTATTGTATAGATCGATAGCGAAGAATTTTTCTTCTACGATTGTTATTTCAAAACATTTTTTAAAATTAATGACCGGAGCAAATGAATCGTTAATGATAAAGAGGAAATTATTTGAATTTTTTGCACTAAGAAAGGTGTGAAGTGATTTTTTCGCATTTTCTGTTTTAGTTTTCAAAGTGTTGTCTAACCTCTCTTCACACCTATCAGATTCGTATTAAGTCTTTAAAAATGTCAAACGTAGTACTCGTACAGCATTCTTATTACTACTGCTTATCTATTAAACATTCTGAACGAAAGGAGAAGTAACAATTGTTAAATTACTCTAGGGACAATTCTCACCGAAACGAACGCGACACGGCGCTGCATTTTTAAGATAGCTATTCAAAATTGAACTTTATAAATTATATAAGAAGATACATGTTTCATTGTAAGAGTTCGAATGTAAAGTGGCAGGCTACGCTCCCATGTCAGCGCAAGTGTAGTGTATGACTGATAAAGTTCAATTTTGATTAGCTAGGTATTGTTTTGCCCACTACGGGCCATCCTAAGAGAGACAACCGATCGACTCAAAAGATTTAATGAAACTTCACGACTAATACAATTTGACACACTATATATAGAAAATATACACTTTAAATATGGAATACAGATCTACAAAACTCTTTGCGCTAAAACGGCGCAACATACCGGCCGCCAAAGACATCGTGATGTCCTTAGCTAGATGAATCTTCTTCGTAACTGTAAACCATTGCGTCAAATTGTAAGTTACTTTTCCATTATTACTTGCATCTAGCATCTTTGATGTGCATCTCTGTGCTCTACCCATCCATTTTCATCTTTGGTTCTTCTTCTCGTGTTTCTATTCGCTTCCCTTTTTTCTCGCCACTTGTGTTTTTTGTACTTTAACTGTACATAATATTTACATTTTAACTCTAAATTTGCTGTACATTTTCTATGTACATCTCCTGTAGTATATTTTTTCATATTTTCTGTCCTTAATCCTTCTTGTATCGTCATCTGTGATTTATACTCGTAAGCTTCTATAGCTGCTTTTCTACAAGTGTTATAAAATTGATTGTGGTAATTGTAAACTATATTTTGCCCACTACGGGCCCTCCCAAGAGAGACAACCGATCGACTCAAAAGATTTAATGACTCTTCACAACTAATACAATTTGACACACTATATTATAGTTATAAATTAAATATGGAACATTGTACACATGTACAAAGCTTTTTGCGCTAAAACGGCGCAACAGCTATCTTTAAAAATGCAACGCTGCATTTTTAAAGATAGCTGTTGCGTCGTCGCAGTGTAAACTGACCCTTAGTCAGCAAATTTTTTGTGACATTATGTAGAGCAGTTTTTTATTGAAAATGATCAGTGTAGAAGTTCTAACCTTACTATTATCTAAACCTACTATTATACTTATTACTTACTACAATAATACTATAGTTAGTAAGTATGATACGCTCTATGGGGTATTAAAGAGACCTACAAGTCGAATGAACTTTGGTCCCAGGAGATTGAGAGGATACCTAAGTATGTGAATTTATTTTTATTTACATATTATAGAGATTAATATAAATTATAACGTACGTACCTACTGTAAGGTCAGTTGGAAAGGACGGAGCCATTGTCCTAGTCACTTTGGCAAGGTTGTGCCATTTCAACTAAGCTCATATTATTATCAATTTGAAGGCACATGCTAGGATAATATTACATTATACTATGAACAACATTTACATTGCGTTAATAAAGTAATACAATGGTGATAATTAGGGTTCTAGCTTCTGTAATTATGAATATAAATTGATGAAATTTGGTAAAGTTAAAGATTGTGTATAGATCTCGGTTCGCGCATCATAAAATAAGAATAATTTTACATTTTAGGGGTGGCTCTCCATACATGTGAAGTGGGGATGAAAAATATTTTTCTTTCTACCCCATCGTGTGGGGTATCGTTGAATAAGTCTTTTAAAATAAAGGCAAGGCTTCAGAAATGATTTTTTTACAAAGTCAACAATTTTCGAGTATTCGGCCTCCAAAGTGGTTTATAAGTTGGGGGGACCCCATATAGTTTAGAAATGAGTTTTAAGCGCGAGAATTTAGAATTATTTTGAGCGAAATCGGACAACAACTTTTGAAGTAGGTAATTCAAAGAAAACCTATTGCGCGTTGATAGTTACCCAACCCTCCTTAGACATGTCCTGACATGCTCTTGGTTAGGTTATGAAGAAAAAGGCCCTGTAAAATACACCAACTGCCCTTTTTCTACGAAACATCGCGTAGCATCAAATGTACTTGTTGTACACAGCGCGGTCTTTCTGATCACAGCTACAGCACACTACGGTTACGAATTATATTTTTTTTGCATAATTTAAGAACATTAATTAAACATTTTTAAACAACTAATTTCCAATAACTTGTCAATTTAAACTCACAAATATCTACTGAATCCCGATAAAATAGATATTGCAGTAGGTACCTATATTAAATGAAAATAATAACATACCTAGCTGTTTCGTATTTCTATTTTCACTTTTAAGCAGGCAGGTAAGGTACCTTTTACTTTAAGAGGTACCATAACGTAAAGGTCCTGGGCAGGAAGTATCTCCTACCTGCATTTTCGTGTGATTTTAGAAAAATTACTTTCGTAGGCAATTACAAATCTCATTATACTGGTTCCACTTAAGGCTTGACCATAGCTCATAGTTAGGAATGAATCCATAATGTATAGTAAGTAATTGTAAAGATACTTATGCAGTGTATCGTAACGCACGCGATGTTTTTTCGTCGGTGCACCGATGCGAGTGACGCGATCCGGAGAAAAACTCCGAATGAGGTTACTCGAGAACGTTTCGTTTATCTTACGGGTTTGTATATTTTGTGCCTCTTTACGAAAAAATATTATCTAGTGTCATCAAATCAAAACACCTTATTATTCACCTACCCACCTTATATTTTGGTATGCCCATCTCTCGCGATGGTGACGAATCTAACGACACCCCTCAAGCGTAAGTCGATCAAGCTGTAAACCTTGCCAAATAAATGATGCCTATACTTAGTTGAGGAAATTTGATGTTTAATAGATTGACATCATTCTAAAAGTGCTCATGTTAAGTAAGTAGTCTCTCCCAGCCGTACGAAACTTGACGACGATGATACGAACACAAAGGACGATCAAACTGTTAAACATTAATTTCCTTGACCGTATCTAGGTACACTGGAAAAGGAAAACATAATATTACCACTCCTTTGAAAGTGACGTTGTTGTTACTGTATATCTTCCATAAATTTGTGGTGTTTCAGTTCATAATGTGTACATAATATAGACGTGGAATATTAACCATTAAATATTCGTTAACGTGCACAAGTGTGGATAAGTGCTACAACTTCAAAAGCTTGCTTTTTTGTGTTTTCTCCAAAACTCCCTGGGAACTTTCAGTAAAGCGTCCACCACTTTACTAAATCTACTGACTTGACTCATCGACTGCACTGACGAGTTTTGAAATCTATGACTGACGACTAATTATTTGGACTTTAACTAGACTTTGGACTTGGTGATGTAGAATAATGGTGTTACGAATTTTCAAAACCATTTTTCTAAACGAAAATTTTGTTTTCCGCCTTTTAAACTTAATACTGGCAATGGTTTTAAGCCGTATCGCCTAATTATTTATATTAAAAATCGGTTGTCTGTAAAGTCGGTTTACTGACGATAGTTAAACGTGACAACGTCATAAGAAAATACTGATGGATCGCTCACTCAAGTAGGAGTGAGACAGATGTCGAACGCTGCCGAACGCGGAGGCCGATTGTGCCTCTTTGTCGCTCGTTCCGCGCTGTCGCTTGCACTTCAAGCCTTAAATGGAACGCCTCAGAGCGAGGTAACGCCGCATGAGTCATGTTTTTTCGTGCGTGCAGCCGGCTCCATCGAATTATAAGACGTTGTCACGTCAAAAAAAAACACTTCTTTCTTCGGCACTTGGAAATCATCATCATCATTCCCTTACCTGTGTTGGTGGTTAATTAACCACCAACACCCCGCTAGGCCACTACTAGGGCATAGCCACTCCTTATTCCTCATGGACTGAGATCCCAGGCTCGCCAGACCACCCTTATATTCTTAATGTAAAAATGTATATCATATTGTAGTATTAGTGTGTACAATAAACGTATACATACTCACTAATTTGCGCGGTGTGCCAATTCTTAAGTACAGAGCGCCAAACGTACAAAAAAAAATACTAACTTTTCTGGGCTGTGGCCTTTGAAGTGGTTCTAACGTATGTTATAGTCTGATAAGGTAGAATAATGCTAATTAAATATTATAAAGTGAATTTTACACCGATTACTTATTGTTTAGGTTGCAGTTTTAATACAAATACACATTTTTCATACAAATAAATGGAAAATCATCCACGCACAGCTAAAAATTATTAATCTTCTAGCCTTTAAGAAAAATGACTTTAATACGTTTTGATCCTTAAGTTATGCTTAAACCAAAAAAAAATATTGATACTTTATCGGAATGTAAGTAAAGTGAGTACAATTTTCCGCAACTTTAGCGCCTTGTACCTAAAAATTGGTCCACGGCACAAACTAGTGGGTATGCATACCTACGTTCATTGTAGACACTACGAGCAGCAGCACTGAAAATTTCGGGAATCAAGGAAGTGACACAACATTACTATTTAAAAATGTATTTATTGCTTTTCAAAGTATTCTCCGCGAAATTTGACACATTTTTCCATACGATGGAACCAATCATTGAAGCAACTATTCCATTCGGAAGTTGGGGTCTCCAAAATGGCCGTTTTGTAGGCGTCCACAGCTTCTTCAGGTGATGAAAATCTCTGACCACGCAATTTATTCTTTATTTTAGGGAAAGTATAGAAATCATTAGGGCTTAGGTCGGGGCTGTACGGCGGATGGTCTAATAATTCTATGATTTCTTGCTCTAAAAACTCTTTTGTTCTGTGCGCGGTGTGAGAACTCGCATTGTCGTGATGGAGGATGATGCGGCGGTTGCAGTTCTCTTTACGGAGTTCAGTTACCTGTGGCAAACAAATGTTAGCATACCATTCTGCATTAACCGTTCTTTGTCCCTCAAGAGGAATAGTCGCAACATAGCCGGTTTTGGAGACAAACGTGGCCACCATTTTTTTGCAACACTCCGTGAACGAACAATTTTTGTTGGCTTTAACTCATTTTCGAACACCCAAACTCGTGACTGGTTTTTTGTTTCGGGTTCGTACGCGTATATCCAGGATTCGTCACCTGATACGATGTTGTATACAGCATTTGAGGATCCTGATTTCTATGGATACTGGATTTGAGGCGTGGAATCTTTCGAGAGTTCTGACGCACCAAGTAACGCGAGCCGCTTTTTGCTCTTCACAGAGCAAATGCGGTATCCATCGGGAAAACAACTTTTTTAAACCTAATTGTTCATGCAAGATTATTTGTATTTGACTCATGCCAATGTCTAAACTTGCCTGAATTTCGCGGTATGTCACATGTCGATCTTCCTCAATCAGCTTACGCACAGCATCAACGTTTTCTTGTGTGACTGCAGTTTTTGGACGACCTTGACGGGGATCATCACTGAGCTTGACACGTCCACGTTGAAATTCAGCAAACCAGCGATAAATTGTGGTTTTGGATGGGGCTTCATCACCAAATGCAGAAATCATCCGGTCAACACACTGTTTTTGTGTTAAACCACTTCGAAAGTCATAATAAATCATCGCTCTAGAATTTTCTCGAGTCAATTCCATTTTCTCAACGACTAAACAAGTTTGACAAGACCTTGTGACAAGACCGAGAATCTTTTTTTAAATAAATAAACGGTATTCAATTTTTAAAACCAAGGAGTTTTAAATTAAAAAGATTTTAATATGACAGGAACAGTGGAAATATTCCATTCCCGATACTTTTAGTGCAGCCCTCGTAATACTACAATATGAGATACATTTTATCATTAAGAATATACGGGTAGTCTGGCGGGTCTGGGATCTCAGTCCATCAATATGATAAGGTTCAGTATCTAATAATCACTAGTCTATGTAAGTAGTAGGATCGCAGACAGACGGTGCCGGTCACTTTGGACCTTATTGCCATAGTGATAAGATCGAAAAGTGATACACCGGATCTGTCGGCGAACGTACATATATTTTGTTTACTGTTTAGATTTTCGTATTTTGATAATATAACGCAAGCAATATTCTAATTTCAAGATATATTTGCCCAAGATCAGTATTCTTTACTTTTGAATCAATAATTAAATATTATTACTAATAATAAATAATGAAAATTTAAATACTACAAATATGTAAGTACCTACCTATGTCTTAATTATATTATTATTCCTTTACTGCAACTACAATTAAATCTGTATTAAATTAAGTAAATTATGGGAAAACGCAGAGTGAACTAACTTAACATATTAAATCTTTGCCAAGAAACATTTGACGAAAAAAAAATACCCACTGTTTTGACGTTGATTCTGACATTGACGTCGACGTCATATTATTTTTCAATTTTTTACTCTACTTTTTTTACTATTTAATGAAATAATTTTTACTTTAATGAATTTGTAATAATATAAAATGATTTTTAATATTTTAATGTGCATTTATTTCACTTTTGAATGGTTTGTATAGATGTTAAGAGTTAAGACGTTAAAACAAAATGGTTATAAAATTGTGTCTACGTATATAGGATCTTCATTTGTAAACTTTTTGCTTTTCAGCATAAACTATGTGGAACTTAGTAGCGTAAAAGGTAAAAATGATTTTGATCTCCTTATTTTTACACAATTGTGGCCTGCAACGGATTGCATGGAGTGGAAAAAGCACAATCCCCATCATACATGTAACATGCCTCAAGCTGTAGATGCGTGGACAATACATGGTATCTGGCCTACTAAATTAGGTACAATAGGACCTGGCTTCTGTAATAGAACCTGGTTATTCGATCCAGAACAAGTAAAGCCTATTGAAGATGAATTAGAACAGTCATGGGCTAATATCTTTGGTGGTAAGTGTGTTGCATAATTATATAATGAGTCTCACTACTAATAGTAATACTCACTTATAGGATACTTCCACAAATTCTATTTTGTAAATACTTACATCAAATTTATAATAAAAGATTGAGAGGTATTTTAAACTTTTTTCATCCACCCCTTGATTAGACTGTAGAAAGCTACATATATTATTTATATATTTAATTTTCGTTTAGCCATAATATTAATTTTTATTTGCAGGTACTCCTGTTTATCAATTATGGGCACACGAGTGGAACAAACATGGTACCTGTGCTGCACAGTTAGACAATTTAAATTCCGAATTAAAATACTTTTCTACAGGATTACACTGGTTACATAAATATTCGGTGACTGACATTTTCAAAGCGTCTAATATTATACCATCAAATACGAAAAAATACTCTATTAATGACATTAATAAAGCGATAAAAGAAAAACTCAATGTTGATCCTTCGATTGAGTGTAAGGTTGAAGACAACAAATCTTACTTATCTGAGATTCGCATTTGTTTTTCAAAACAATTACTACCAATTAATTGTGATGGTATTATTGCACGTAAAACTGTGAACGGGGAGTCAATATTAACAAATTGTAAGTCAGAGGATATAGTCTATCCCAATTACAATAAATGGTATGTGCAATTATACAAACTTGTTATGTGGCTGCAGTGGTTCACATTTTAGTTAACAAATATAATAAGATTTACATTTACAGAATGAATTGAATTTTTTTGCATTAATTAACTTAATGTTTTCGATGTTTATATTATAAAACAATTTTTTGAAAATCACAAGGTCATTGTTAAAGACAGGATTTTTTTATTTATTATTTCATTTTATGGAATATAAAAATATTATAAAATGCATTACAATAATTTTTTTAGGAATCTCACAAATGTGATTAAAACAAAAGCTGTTTTCTGTCTATTACACAAGTCTCATTTATGACTTTATAAAAAGATACTCTTATTGGAGGAATTAATAAAACCCTAAACAAAATATTGTACTTAATGTATTGCTTTCTTCTATACAATTTTCTTATAAAATTTTAAATTGTTTCTTTTTACATTTAAGTGAATAACTTTTTTTTTTAAGATTATAATTTAATGGATTTATATAACTTATGATAAGGACATTTTATACCCTTTTCATTTTTAATTAATAGCTGCTTTAACACTTACAACTGCGTCTGATAGCGAATTAAGAATCTGATAGTCTGCCTATTATTGTATTGCAATACATGTGTTTGTTTCACAATGCAATATTTTGCACAATGTCATAATCTATGAAAATCGTAATAACGAATGTTTATATAAATAGAATAAAAACATTTTAAATTGAATTTTTATTTTTTCAAAAGACTTACATTCACATTTTGGTATTTAATGTTATGTAATAATTTCCAGTTACTGTACTTAATCCGATAAGAGTTCCAAGCTGACAAAAAATAATGTATTCATTTTAGAATGTAGTACAATAATTCACAAAAGTACCCAGCACATTTTTACAAATAACTTAAATTTTAATTAATTATTGAGCTCCTCTTGAAATTATTATTACTGCAGATGGTACAAGGCCTGTAAAAAGTTATATACATGATTAAATACAATTGGAATTAATTTTAAACTTTACAAACAAATATTTCGTTCTATTTTTTTTATTTAACATCTATTTAATCAGCACCTGGCCAACATATGGGAAGAGTGTTTGTGTGTTCATTCAGCAAATTCTAATATCTGAATTATTAAACAATAGATGTTGTTTGCGATTTTCTGAGTGCAAAAGGACATATCGCGGGAGCAGTATGTTTTGCTATGATATATACTTTTTATGTTTAGTAGCCTTTGTCCTTTCCCGTGGTCTATTCTATGTTAGGTCTCGAAAAATCAATTATGAATATTTATTGCACATGATTTACTACTTATGTTAAGGCAGAAAAATAATTATCCTACTCAAAAAATTTTATTTCTTTACATGGGCGAGTTTGCGTTTAGCAGAGAGTCACCCAAACATGAGATGATTTTTACTTTGAGTATGACAAATATTTTTTTTGCCTTAACATCTTTACACAAGCAGTGAATCATGTGCCCAAAGTATCCGTAATTGATTTTCGGAGACATTATATGTGCCAATTTTCATCACAATCGGTCTAGTTGTTTCTGGGAGCCTATTCGATACAAACAAACAAATCTTTCCTCTTTATTATATTAGTATAATATAGATAATATTATTTATATCTTAATAACTTACCTAATATTTCTAATGGCTTTTCATAATCCTCTTCTGAGAATATTTTCTTAGGAAATGTTGTCATTAATTTAAAGTTATCATTCTGTGCAAATTCCTTTGTATTCACTTGTACATAAGTCCTGTAAAATAATACAATGTTGAATTATGTTTTTGGTATTTTATTCTAGTTTCTTTTAACAATGATTATCTATACTTTATTTTTCAGCAGGTAAAATATTTTTTTCACTTCACTTTTTCTATATTTGTTAGTTAGCTAAGGCAGAGTTATGTTTCTGTTGTATTGACTGAGATTAACAAGTTGAATTTAAAAAAAAATGTTACATCACACAAAAACTGGAATGTAATTTTGGGACATGGGTTTACAAAATCACCTGACGGCTGCTAACAGTTCCTTTGCCCCGAAGTTATGTGTGATTGACTGTCCATTGGGCAGCCTTAGCTGGATGCGGGCTTGCTCGTAGGAGCCCTTGGGTGGAGGAGTAGGGCTTGTAATGGGCACCGGTGCCGGGGGAGCGGGAGGTGGCATACCAGTGGCTGCTAATCTGGAATGTTTGTAATTCAAGAGCATTCTTGAGAATTCTATCATCATGTCTGATTACAATAAATGGGGTTAAAAAGATAGATTGCATTATGGTAAATAATTACTACTAATTGCCACATGAGTCACAACTCATAGGTGGACCGTGAGTCATATAGTATAAAATATCCATATAGATAGGGTACATTTTTCAACAGGGCATACTAGACAAAGTATGCAAGTAGGGAAAAAACAAATTTTGTAGAAATTAACACCTTACTTAATTTTCTTGTTAACGTTTGTGATGTTTCATATTACTAATTATTTTATAATGTAAATGAGTTTTCGAGTAACCAGCCTTCAAAGTGGTTAACAAGTTGGTCCCACTCAAAACTATAAAAGGCAGAAACTTGTAACCTTGCATGCTTATAGCTTATGTAAAATACTCTTGAGAAAAACTATTTACTGCAAAATCAAATAATAACTTTTGAAGAAATTTGAAAAAACCTATAACCTAAAATATAATATATGGAACCCTTCTATACATTAATGCTATGTCCTGATACTCTTAGATTATTTTCTAAAAAAAATTGGTTTGATTCTTCCTGGCTAGGTAAATTAATTTATCAAAAAACTAATACATAATATAGTTTTATTTATTATTAAAATAGTGTTCACAACTCCTCTAAGCATTTTTATATAATCCTTATAATTTAGGGTTTTGCCTATCATACCCAAAAAAAGAGCCTCTCTCTTCTATTTATTTATTTACTTCTGATATTTTACTTCTCATCTTTTATTTATTTATTTTTCTTTACCAAGCCATTACATTAATAAACAGTTTACAATCATAATAATTTTAGTGTCACATGCAATGTTATATAAACCAATAAAGCGTACATGATAGTCCTTATGGAGTAATGTTATTTAATTACAATTTATAGCAGTGGACCCCAAACTAGGCATAGCCTGTATCTTGGAGGTCCTGGTTCTCTCTATATATATTGCTAAAATCTGCAAGGTTTCACACAACTGGTGCCAACATAACCAACATTTACACAACATGATGTTTTGTGATTCCTTTGTAAACCAATTTGTAAAGATAGATTGTGTAATAATTATGTAACTTACTTTCGTGCTTGTCTGTCAGCTTCTATTTGAGCTTTAACTCGTTCCCTGGCTTGCTGATCTTCCATTTTCTCTCTACGTCTTTGTTCAACTAACTTTTTCATTTCTTGTTCTTGCATGCGTAGTTTGGCTTCTTGTAAATCTTTTCCAGACTTTATACGGATACGCTCACGTTCTAATGCTTCGGCCTGAAAAAAATATAAGAGAACTCAGTACTTTAGAATTTTTTTAACTGTGACAGATTTTTGATTGTTGATGTTCGTCATTTCTTAACAGAGCTTTCCTATAAATAAATTCGGATCCAATACAATCATAACATGGACAAATAGAACAATAGAACACATGATGCTACCAATTTAAATGTCACTTATTTACTGACCAATAAAGAACTGCTTTTTAAAGGTCTAGATTTAATTGGATCTAAACTGTAACAGTCATAAGTCATTTGATTCTATTCAATGGAAATTACCTTTTCTCTTTCTTCCCTTTCCTTACGTTTTTGTTTTAACCGCTCTTCAAGGAGTGTAAGTTGAGCTTTTTTCTCCTCCTCAGTCAATGGTTTCTTCTCCTCAGTAGACTCGGAAAACTGGCTATGATTTGTTTTAGCTGCATGGTACTCCATTTCATCTTGATTTTTGAACAATTTACCGCACTCGTCACATTTAAATGATTTGGCTTCGTCGGCGCTGACTTCAGATGTTTGTGATGTTGAATCCTCTGCCGGGGCCGGTGCTGCAACCGCAGCTGGGGGCTCGCTGATCGAGCCATCTATCGTATGACCTACACTCTCAACTGGCTCATCTGCATGAGCTAAAAGCCATTCCATTGCAGGCTCTACCCCTTTAAAATTTGTGACAGCCAGTGCTTTCTCACTGGAAACATAAAATAGCTTAAAAAGTAGAACTAACCTACTGTTATTTTGTAACGAAATTGGCTGGTACTTACGCTCGCTCTTTGGGAAACCCCATTTCTATCAATGTCTGAATTTCAGCCATTGTTATCCAAAGTTGAAACAAATACGAGGATTGTTTTTATTAGTAATTCTAAAAAGGATATTGTAATTTTATGTAAATTAGCATTTAGCACTCATCTTCCAACTGTCAAGTGTCACTCAAGTCATCGTTGATAATTTTTTTATTTGGTGGTATAGCAATAAATCCTCAATTTATAATACCTTCTTCCGTGATTAATACATTATTGATATGATTATACCATTGCCAGTGTCAAGTAAAGAAGCGCTAAAATAGATTTTTCGTTTTAAAGTTTTCAACGACATCTCTAAGTCTAGTCAAAGTCCAAGTAAATCGTCAGTGCATACACAGTGGCAGTCATGTCATAAGAGTTAGTCGATTCGGTAAAGTGGTACTACGGTTTTTTGCCGGGGAGTCCAATGGGTGACGTTGTGGGATTTTGTATTTTTCTTTAATTTGTGTTATTTCGGTTCTTAATGTGTAATATTGGTAGAATATTATCCATTAAATATTTGTTAAGAGCTCTCATTACAAATCTGCACTCTGCGTGATTAGGTATTTGAAGCGTTCCCATTTAGCATTTTGTAGTAATTTTCCTTTGCAGTTGCATTTATCGTTTTTATTGAAATTGGTTATTATATTTGTTGAAAAATGTGCTTACATCTGTGCTTTACATTAACTATGATTTGATAGATACGAATGACATTGTTCGCTTAACAATGTCATTCGTATCTATTGTTAAGTTTGATGCTCTCTCTCTTGTCTTGTCTCATCACGGCACGCCGCCATGTATTTTATTGTATTGTGATGTCCTAATTATATAATCCATATTAATCTGTTTAATATGTTGACGAAGTGATTTATTTGATAGCATTTTGATAATGATATAATAAACATCAATGGATTCCATGAAGATGTTATTTTATTTCGCATCTTGTGGAAAATGACCTTGAAACAATCAACCTAGTTTTTCAACCCAACGTATGCCTGCGCACTTGCTCTGCACAACAAAATTCATGCTTTAAAATTATAAAATCTTTATTCCTCATGAGGTTACAATTTTTCTGGTATAAATTTTGCTTAAGTAATATTATCGTAGATAGGAGTAATTCACAGTTAACTTAAAGCTATTTTCGAAGTTTTTTTGGCTTAGAATAAGATTTTTTTCTATATTAAATCAAAGATTTCAAAATTCTAAGACCGCTACAAACTATACGACTATATAGGAGATAACATTCTCATTTTATTGTGCATATAGCTCAAAAAAGTGCCTTCGCGCATTTTATGACAATCTTTCATTGCAATTTTGGGTTTAATTAAAAAGTTATGCAAAATTTACAAAAAGCGAGGCCGCTACGAACTAGGTCAATAGCTATCCTGCACTATTCAATATGTCAAAATTGTTAATGTATTTTTGTTTCTGAGATCAATAACGCCATAATTAGCCATTTTACGTAAAAATCACAGTCGAGATGTAATATGCCTCTTAACGTTCACAAGGGTGGGCAAGATTACAACTTCAAAAAACGTGCTATTTTGTGTTCCTTAAAAAATTCCCTAGGAACTTTCAGTAAAGCTTCTACCACTTTACTGATTCGACTGACTTGACTCATTGACTGCACTGACTATTTACTTGGACTTTGTCTAGACTTTAGACTTGACGACTAAGGAATAAGGTGTTGAAAATTGAAACCAAAATTCTATTCCCCGCCTTTTTAACTTGACACTGTCAAATGGTTTTAACCCGACGCCATATATATATAAATTGTTTATCCTTTGGGTTTTTTCTTTGCGTCACTTTTCTCTGTTTACAAAATTGGCAAAATATCGTATTAATTTCGAGTACGAGTTCCACCGTGGCACCAGTGCTGCAGAAACGGCTCGAAGAATTAATGATGTGTATGGCAGCGGTGTCGCAAAAGAAAACACAGTGCGTTTTTGTTTCTAATGTTTTCGTTCTGGATATTTCGACCTGCAGAACAAGCCCCGTGGACGGCCGGAGACCAAAGTTGATAATGAAGAATTGAAAGCGAAATATTGTGGAAGCGGATCCATCGCAAACCACGTCCGAGTTAGCTGCAGGATGCGGTGTTAGTGATAAAACTGTTTTAATCCATTTGAAGCAAATTGGGAAGGTGAAAATCTTGAAAGGTGGGTTGAAAGAAAAACCTCATGAATTGAGTGCAGCAAACCGACATCAAGTGCAGAAATTTCAACTCCGATGGGGCAGTCCAAAGCGCCTTCAAAGATTTTATTGATTCCTGTCCGAATGGTTTTTTTTAGTAAAGGAATCAATTAACTCGGACAGCTTGATGCTCCTTTTTCCTATCACGACCTTGTTTTCCTATCCTACAAAATTAGACCTAAACGTAAATCCCAAAATTTCTTTTTACGTAGCTTTAATAGTGTTGATGTACAAGCGCTGGAGCAAGATGCTGAAAATTTAGACTGGACATCTGTGCTTCATAGTTCAGTATTAATGACAAAGTAAATTACTTTAATAAAATTATGCTGGAACTTTATGACCATCATGCCCCTGTGAGGAGAGTTAAAATGAAGCATAACCCGGCACCATAGCTTACGGATTCTATCAAGGAGCAAATGGCGGCACGTGATAAGACCAAGAAGAGATTTAAGCTTTCTCCTAACGAAGCCAACCATTTCAAATTTAATTTGTTGCGTAATCGATGCAATCATTTACGGTTGCGATCATGGAGAATAGAATTAAGGAGTACCATCTCCATACATGAAAAGTGTCCGTAAAATAGCGTTAAATAGGGCTGCCCTGCCAAGCCATAACACTGTAAGTCGATATACAGTGTTTTGGCTTAACAAGGCGCAATCAATTTTTTTACGTCTGTTTAGTACCCCTGATCGATCCTTTTTTCATTCTAACGGTTATTTAGCAAGATAAAGCAAGCAAAAAAACACTGTATTTAATTTAAAATAAGGTATAATCACGCAAAAAAACTGTAACAAAGTATACAGTGTTTTGCCGAAACAAACTTCACGCATGGCTAGATAAATACCAAAAATACAGTGTTTACAACTAGTCGCGTGCTCGCGCGTTGATGCTATCCAACCAGCGTAAGTTGAATCGACAACATTATTGCTGTCTCGCTCTTTCCTGCGCCGTTATAGACACTTCCTCCTTGTTCATCCCGTTGAAGACGTTGCGGGTTACGTTAGTCGTGTGACCGCGCACACTGATACCGCCAATTGTGTTGTTTGTTTTGATCGGATAATTGCGAGATAGTATTTGGTTTAATTAAAGTTATTTAGTATTAAAAATGAGTGACAATGAGTACAAATCGAAGTAAAATGTTGGTCAGACTATCAAAAAAAAAATGAAACATTATAATAACACATACTCGGTGACTGTTGTGTCCAGTGTGATGAGTGATTGCCTAGAAAAAGAAAATATAGACTGCCATAACCACAGTGAGTGGGAACATAACTTTTATGATAATTTGGAGTCAAGAAACTTTACAAGTCCTATAGTTCCACTCCGTGAATCTCAGCTTAATGAATGCCTATCGGAAGAATTAGGAGAAGGAGTTTACGCGCAACTGAGAACTGCATTGATTTGTGACAAGACTTTAACCGTCTCAAATAATTCTTCAGAAGATATTCAGCAACCCAGTACCTCTTCGCTTCTTCACTCTGATAGCATTGTATCTATTTCATATTTTGAGCAACCTGTTGATCTTACCTCCAAAACAAATGTGCCTGAAATTCAATCAACGAAGAACCAAGAACCTAATATAGATGCTAGTTCTGAACATAATTTAAATGAAAATGAAGATGATACTTTGCATCAGATACAGAATACATTTTCAATTGAATTATCGTCTGAGATCCAACCATCAGCTAATAGTTTTGGCACATTCTTCACCACCTTCAACTTCACCAAAAACTTCGACTTCTGCCACTCCTGTAAGTATTATTGCCCATAATACCGAAATAATAACACCGACAATCAATAAAAGACGTATTATCCTTGACGAATCTGCTGCCGCTTACAACCCTACATTGAAGATAATAATTGTCAAATATCAAAGACACCTAAGCGAAATAGAGATCCAGGAAATATATTAGAGAAACAAAGATTGAAACATCCATTATTGTCACCTTGTTCATGTAAAAAACAATGCATACAAAATATTCCTGAGACTGAAAGGCAGTCTATATGGGCACAATTTTGGAATTTAGATCGACAACGTCGTCGCGATTTTTTATCGAGAAGTGTTAATAAGTTATCTACCACATGCACAAAAACAAAAGGCCAATCTCGAAGGCACAACACCTTAACATGGTCGCTCAACGGCATTAAAGTATGTAAAGTTTTTTTTCTAAGGACCTTGGGCTATACAAATGATGAACCCGTCCAGTCAGTCTTGAAAAATAATTATTTAGAGTGCAATAGGAATCCAAAAAAGAGCGCTACATCTGATCGTCGTGGTCGATTTGAACCAACCAATAAGTTCCCGCAAGAGTATGAAAACCGTTTAGAAGAATTTATATTAAAATACAATCCTATTTCATCACATTATAATAGTAACCATGCGCCAAATAGAAAATATTTGCCAGTAGGAATTATATTTCTCCAGTATTTATAAAGATTTTAAGCAGTTTTGTCAAGAAAATAATTTACCAACTTGTGGTTGGACTCATTTTCATAATATGATTAAGAAATTCAATCTATCAACAGCCGAATTAGCTCAAGATATTAGCACTAAGTGTAAAAATCATAAAATAGGACATGAAAACCTACCTCTTCCTTGCAATTGTAAAGATTGTATAGTGTTAGGACAGCACTTGGAAAATAAACGTAATTCACGAAGGGATCTAAAATTTGCAGAAGATCGAAGTGACAACTCTGAAGGAATGGAAGCTGTATTCACAGTCGATATGCAAAAAGCTATATGTATGCCTCTTCTCACAACAAAGGAGTGTTACTTTTGAAGAAAACTTGTTCTCTTTAATGAGTCATTTGTGCCGCCAGGCAAAAACAAAAATGCTGTATGCATTCTATGGCATGAAGGCGAAAGCGGTAGAAAGGCATATAACGTAGCTACCACATATATTTATTTTATACGAAGATACTGCCGGGATCTACACCATTTAAACTTCTTTTTGGACAATTGCAATGCTCTGAATAAGAACAAAATTCTTTTTTCTGGACTGGTCAGAGTTGTAAATGATGATAAAACTAGTATTCAAAGCTTGAAATTAGAATATTTTGAACCAGGCCATACATATATGGCTGCGGATGCAGTTCACGCTGTTATAACAAAAAAACTGAAAGCAGCAGGTGAAGTTTTCGATCTAGAAGATTTTGTGACTAAAATTAAAGAGTCAAGAAAAAACCTGTATGTCGACGTACTCAAACACAATGACATGTTGATTTTAAAAAACGACTGTAAAATAGCGTTTCCGTAAGATTGGAATATTCAAAATTTAAAAATTATTGAGTTTCGAAGAGGCAACCTTTCTCTTTTTGCCAAAAATGATTATAATGGAGAGTTTAGAGAAATACACTTTTTAAAGAAAAAGGTTGCAAGAGATTTAAGAAAGAGAATGGACGATGGACTTGATCTTATAAACATGATAGAAACAGAAAGTAAGCCAAGAGGTGTGAGTGAAGTTAAAAAAAAAGAATTTCTAACACTTACAAAATCTATGCCTACATCGCGGCGTAGTTTTTATGAAGATCTTGAGGAATCAAATGCACCTGATTTAAATATTGATTCTGATTTGTAATCGTATACTTAAGTAGAATTTTCTTATTTTTATTACTATACCTCAGAAGAGAAAAGATGATATTTTTTTAAATATATTAAAAGTTCATGTTTTGTTACGTTCTTTGTTACTAAGTCGAATATTTTATATTTGATTTTACGATTGATCTCAAAAAACCCAAAGCAGTTTCTTATTATTATGTGTGAGCTTCAAAAATATTTAAAGGTCTTGTTATGTTTTGTAGATGATGCTAATAATTATTTGTAAGTTCATTATATTTTATTTTGCCATCTCATGATTTATTTTATTTACGAATTACACAAATAAACCCCTAGTTGCAAGCATGTATCATCTATCTTTTTTTTAAACTTTATGCAATATGCATACATATAAATATACAGTGTTTAGACATAACGAGTTCGTATAAGGCTAAACACTGTATTCTATATTACAGTGTTTTGCGTCGTTAGGAATAAAATGAAATTTCAAAATTGTCTTGTCAAAACAAGTTAGTTGCGATATCTTAATTCCTTACTAAAATTATTAAAAAAAAAATTTACTTGGCTATATACTAGAGATGTATACCTAACTATTAAATGCATAAAATTAAATAATATTAACCAATTACATTTAAAAAAGGCACATATACGTCAAAACCATATTCTGTCAAATATCTCAAAAGTGGTTATTGAAAGTTACAGTATTTTGGTTTGGCAGGGCAGAGGGGGCGCTACAGGCGTAGACGGGAGTAAAGCGGCAAAATTTAAACGTATAATTAAATCTTAGCATCTTCTTCGGTTTTATATATAAAAATATCTTCGACTATACGAGTAATTAGAATTTTCATGATTTACTGAATTAACTACTTTTAATCTACTACGAGTAAAGTCGTCAAAAATTTCAAATAACTAAACTCAACTCACTTCATCTCTTATTGCTAACTTTATATCACACACCTTTTCCACTCTAACGCCATTATGGCCAGTTTTGGAACTATTATTTAATTACTTTTGTCGGACACTTTTTAGCTTTTCTGCCTTAGAGAGATGGTACTCCTTACCTCTATTCTTCATGGTTGCGATGCCAAACGGCGTTACTTTTTTTCATTTCTCCAAAACCGTGGCACTGCCGACATCTGGAAATTTCTCAAATCAGTTGGAATTGGCAGAACTCCTGTATCCGACTCCAATGATTGCGATTTGAATGCCCTCAATACACATTTTTCTCAACCTCCAATCATTTTAAATAATAACAATAAACTCAATACCTTACAATATCTTTCAAACTTACCTATCACTTGTCCATGCTTTTCTTTTATTCCTTGTACTGAAACTAAGGTCAGACTAGCAGTCCAATCAATTTCTTCAGAGGCTGCTGGCTGTGACAAGGTTTCCTCCAAGATGATTAAAATGATTCTCCCTTCTTTATTACCTATTTTGACACATATCCTCAATTTCTCTTTATCCTCTTGCTGTTTCCCTCAGGTCTGGAAAAGGGCGAATGTCCTTCCTCTACCAAAAGTTCCTAATCCTAATTCTCTATCTTGCTTTCGTCCCATTTCTATACTGCCTTTCTTATCTAAAGCCCTGGAAAATATTGTTCACCAGCAGCTCTCTTTTATACATAACAATAACCTTTTAAGCCCACTGCAATCGGGCTTTCGTTCTGGGCACAGCACCGTTTCCGCGCTAATAAATGTCACTGATGACATTCGGTGGGCCATGGAAAATAAATCCCTTACCATCCTTATCCTTTTAGATTTTAGTGGTGCCTTCAATTCCATTAACTTTAATATTCTTCTCGGTATGCTTCAGTCTCTTAATTTGTCCCCTCCCGTCCTGTCCTGGCTTAACCTTCGGGGTCGGTCGCAGCGAGTACAGATAAATAATGTTTCCTTAGATTGGTGTGATCCCGATGCGGTGTTCCCCAAGGTGGAGTACTTTCTCCTCTTCTTTTTTCTATCTTTATTAACTTCATTATAAAAGTAATAGAGTCTAAATATCATCTCTATGCAGATGACTTGCAGATATATCAACATTTCACTATACATAATGCAGAATCCGGCATAGCTCTCATTAATGATGAGCTTAGACGTATAAGTGAATGGGCGCAGTCTTTTGGTCTACTTGTAAACCCCAGTAAAACGAAGGCATTATTAATAGGTAGCAGACGGATGCTAGCAATACTTGATAAAGCTACTCTTCCTCCCATTACCTTGAACGGCACTACGATACCTTTCTCTGACTCTGCCAAAAACCTGGGAGTAATTTTTGACACACACCTGTCTTGGAATACCAATACCAACAACATTAGTCGTAAAGTTTACCACACCCTGCATTTACTCAAGTTACTCCAAAACTTTCTTCCCACTCCTACTAAAATTCTATTAGCGTGTTGCATATTGACAAAAGTGTCAATGTCATTTTTGACATTGACAGATGTCATGAAGTAAAGCCTATTGAGTTAGTTTATTTTAGTTGGCCAAATGGCTATAAATAGTGTAGACGTATATTATTGTGTTAGGCACACCTCATATGTAATACGTAATCAGTGTTAAGCACGAATAAAGGAGAATATTAGAATTGTTATTGTATTATTATCATCACCACTCAGGCACAAGAAGGACCTACAAATCAAGGGGTCGTAGCCCGCTACATAGCGCAAACCCTTATCCAACCTATTATTGATTACGCTGACGTTTGCTATTTAGACGCGAATGAAGAGATTGTATACAAATTAGAACGGTTGCAGAAACTCTCCATACGTTTTATTTTTGGCTTAAAAAAACGAGATCACGTGTCTCACTACAGAAAACAGTTGCAGTGGCTCCCTATTCGTCTACGCAGAAACTATCGAATCCTCTGTCTCCTTTTCAATACTCTGTTTAGTCCTACATCCCCTTCTTATTTAAATGAGCGATTCTCCTTTCCTAATTTCCAAAACATATCTTGTAGACCCTTTAGACGTACTCTTCTAGATATCCCTCCCCATCGTACCGACTTCTTTGCCTACTCCTTCAGGGTGCATGCTGCTAAGCCTAACTCCTTGCCAGCTCAGATACGGGAGTGTAAGACACTTGAGCTCTTTGGGAAGACTGCGTGAGCACTATCTCAGCTTAACCTGATAATTAAGATACCAAACCCTTAATTTAATTTAGGATATTAATATATTGTTTTTATTATACTATTAGAAATTATTGTATATATTAGTATATTGTATTTTTTATATGTAAGTATTTGTATATTATTAAAGAACTTAATCTGTTTTCTTATTGTTAATAATTGTACGCACCAGATACTGTTAATTTTCTTTATGTTCTCCTGTATCGGGTCTAATGGAAGAAATTCCAATTTTGGAATCAGTAGTACCTTTGTACTAAATTGTATCCAAGTAAGGCTAACGAGACGAGATAAAAAACGTAAATAAACGGACCGCTACTGAGTTGCATTATGAAAGTGAGTTAATATTATATCTGTCCTTATCACTCGTATGCAATAATGACGTCAGTTGGTCGACGACAGCTGTCGTGGCGTGTTTCGTGGTACAGGAAAGCGGCCAGTGCCGCAGTTGTCAACATTTAGTCCGCCAAACAATTGTGAATAAGTTCATTCCTGTTTGGTTTGCGTTCGAAGTGATACATATTTTTTCGTCTCCGTATTTACTTGGTTTTTTGTTGTTATTATTCCGTTTCGGTTAGTTTTATTTTTGATTTTTGCTGTTATTGTGAGTGTTTAGTTGTTGATTTTAATTATGGAATCATAGCCTGGCGGCTCTAGACAACCTTTGAAAGAAATCAATTCACCACGCAAAAAGCGTCAAAAGGTAAGTTAATTTATTAATTCATTTGCACTTGAACCATTACCATAATTTTGATTTTTATGGTTCCATACCAAAAAAGATTCTTTTTATATAATAATAAGAAAATAGTCTAAAATTTACCATTCCTCACATTTTTTTTATTTACAGCGGACGTATTTTACATCTAATGAAAAAGGAATGGTCGTTAATGTGCACAAATACGTGAAGCAAACTTGGCCTACTGATGAATATCCGTACAAAACAAGTATAATGGAGAAAACAGCGAGCATTTTGGGCATCGGTGTCGCTTCCGTATATAGAATTATAAAAGAATATGCAACAACTGGGAATGTACAAAGCCCATCAACAACCAAAAAAGGGTCACATTCTCGGAAAAAGTGGACGAGTTCGATGATAAACAGGCCATACGAAAGAAAGTTCATAGCTTTTATCTGAAAAGCGAATTACCAACATTAAAAAAAGTACTCCAAGCTGTCAATGATGATGAAGAATTACCTAACTTTAAAAGATCGACATTTCAGAAAATACTTAAACATTTAAAATTTAAGTATATAAAACGACAAAGAAACAATGCTTTAATAGACAGAGACGACATTATACTATGGCGAATGAACTACTTAAGAAAGATTAAAAAATACCGAACGGAGAATCGCTATATATTCTATATGGGTGAAACATGGGTGAATGCAGGTTTGTCAAATAATTGTGCCTTTATTATGTTAATAAATACTAGCTTTTGCCCTTACTTTACTTACTGCCTCCGTTGCCGAGTGGGCTGAGCGTGGGCTCTTAATCTGGAGGTCGCGGGTTCGGTTCCCGCAGGGGACACACATACTAAAAAGTCACTTTATTTGTTGTTCTCTCGTTGGGTTTCTGGGATCGATAAGCCTTGCAGCCCACAAAATAAGAAGATGACTTACTAAAATAATTAGAATTTTCGGCAGTGCATATCACTGGTAATGTAAAACTTATTTCGTTTTCAGGGCACACTGTTTCAAAAACTTACGTGGATCTACAATAACTTCAAAACGGCAAGCTTTTATGGAGGGACTGAGTACGGGTGCAAAGATCCCTACTTCAAAGGGCAGACGACTGATTGTGACGCATATGGGAAATGAAAATGGTTTCACAGAGGGGGCTGATGATGTATTTGAGTCAAAAAACACAGGTGATTACCACGAGTCAATGGACGCGAACCGCTTTGAGCAGTGGTTTGAGAATATTTTACCAAAATTTGGTGAAAATGCTGTAGTGGTACTGGACAATGCTCTCAACCACTCAAGACGCCAAGAAAAAACACCCACCAGAGCATGGAGAAAAGCGAGTATTCAAGAATGGCTGCGTAATAAAGAACTAAGCTATGATGAAAAAGACGTAAAGGCAGAACTTTTAAAGAAAGTGAATGACGTAAAGGCGAACTACCAAAGATACGCTGTGGATGAGCTCGCCAAAAAATTTAAGGTGGAAGTCCTAAGACTGCCACCTTATCATTGCGAGCTCAATCCCATTGAACTCGTATGGGATGACATAAAGGGACACGTAGCTCGCAATAATACTACATTTAAATTTGAAGATGTGAAAAAACTGCTACAAGAGTATCTGCTGATAAATGGCGAAATTGTGTGGATCATGTAATAAAAGTCGAGGACAATTTTTATAGCAATATTGACAACATGATTGATAATACAATAGATAGTTTTATCATAAACACAGCTGACTCGGACTCTTCCGACGAATCATCTTTGTCTAGTACAGACGACAGCGATTAAAATTCGAACTTTATAATAATTTATTCAAATAAAAATGTTTTGAACCCCTGAAAATTTGTTTACATTCTTTATCTCGTCTGGTTGGCCTTACTTTAGTTTTAAGATTACATTATTTATTATTCTGTGTACATAAATTATTAAAAAAATACATAAATAAATAACTACCCAAGAGATGGCAAAAGTGCATAGATAGCAATGGTATATACTTTGATTATAAATATATTATGTTAAAAAAAAAAAGATATGCTCTTTCTTTACAAAACGCCAATTTCATATGTAATGACCTAATATTAAAATGGTTAATATTCTATCATTTACATTATTAATAGGAAATGTACCAAGGATTTAGGGGCAATTTTAATTAATTTGCATGACGCATGTACCTATATGAATAAGTGAAAATATGTTATAAAAAGTTATACTAGGTAAAAAAAAAAACAAATAAGCTTCAGATATGATATTATGTATTATTTTCTAATAAAATAATATTTTACTTTGACATAAATATCCTTTATATATAACTGAGATTACTAAGCCATACTTTAATAAATAAGTAAAACTATCACAGAAATCAATTTCACAACGCTTTGGCAACATAAATATAATAAATAATATTTTATGAGAAACAATAATATTTCAATTTGGATGAAAAAATCAAATTAGGAATTGTACAGGACTGTATAAATTCACAGGGGTTCAACCGCCGGCTCAGATTAGACTCGAAGATAGCAAGGTTACACCGATTTGGGCAGAGCCGGGGCGATAATAAAACACTTATTTGAGGAGAACGTTTTTTCACTTTTTCGATTCGCTTACCTGGCTCATGGCAATGCCGTATAGAGAGCCCCGCCCGTACGCCTCTTTCGGGCCGATCTTCCATTTCATTTTTACCTCTCTATACGGCTATTTTCCATAATTTTCCCCATTTTCCATGAGCCAGGTGAAGCAAAACGCGTTGTGTGAAATACTTTATTATCATAACCAGACATATAAACCCTTATATACTAAACATCTTATTCTATAGAAAAGTTATTTACATTTTAAGGTTCAACTTATATGAAATGTTGTACATTTTTACCACTGTTTTCGTAATAATTTCTTAACCATTTATTATATAACCTTAAGCGCTATACTACACGTTATGTACTACGTTTATTTATATAAATCAAAAGAAGCTACGTTAAAATTAGCTTTAGTTAAAAATATATAATCAAAATAACCCGCACTTGATAAAACACCATTTTAACACTATTTTTCCACACTGATGCCATATAAATCTATACATATAGTCACTGAGTGTCCACTATTCTAGTTTTACGTACCGTTTTAATTACACGTTTATTGTTCACATTAAAATTCACTCATGTTTTTCGTTACGAGGCCGCTGTCCTTAACATCCTCCCCCCGGCGCAGTAGCCAGGGTCTACGCAGCCTCCTCAGGTGACTGCGGGCTCGCCGATCCCGCCGTGGACTGCTCCGGTGACTGCGAGCCGCTCGTGCTCGCTGTAGGCTGCTCCGGCGGCGACTGCGGGCCGTCCGCGCCCGCCGCAGACTGCTCCGGCGAATGCGAGCTGTGTGAACTCGCTGCGGGCCGCTCCGGCGACTGCGAGCTGTCCGTGCTCGCTGTAGGCTGCTCCGACGCTCGTTCCGCGCCCGGCGCCGTTCCCGGCGTCGTCCGCTCCGCTCCCGGCTCCGTCTGCTCCGCCAGCGGTCGCAACTGCGACTGTGGCGCCTCCTCCAGCACCGCCAGCTTCGACGTCGGCCTCCGGAACACGCCACTGCGCGTGCGAACGTCCGCACAGCGCACTTGTCCGTCCTGGCCGGGGTAGACTCGGTGCACGACCCCCCGCGGCCACGTATTACGCGGCAGCGTCGGGTCGACCACGACAACCAGGTCCCCTGGTACAAGGACTCGGTTGCTCAGCGGGGCCCCGTAGCGTGGTGTGAGCGTGGGAAGGTATTCCTTCACCCAGCGCCTCCAGAACTCGTCGGCAAGGGCTTGCGCGACCCTCCATGTTTTTTTGTCCGCCGGCACACACGGTCCGACGTACGGCAGTCCGGTGGACGACCCGAGGAGGAAATGATTCGGTGTAATCGCCTCCGGGTCGTTGGGGTCCACCGATACGTGCACAAGCGGTCGAGCGTTCACTGAGTACTCCGCCTCGGCCATCAGTGTCTGGAGTACCTCTTCCCTGGGCGACTTCTCGTTCAGCGTGGCTAGCAGGGCGGTTTTCACCGACCTCACCAGTCTTTCCCAGGCACCTCCTTGACTCGGCGCCCCGGGCGGTGTAAACTTCCACTGCATCCGATGAGTGAGGCCCAGCTGAGCCATAGCCGGCGCCCACTCGGCGTACGCCTGCCGCAGCTCGACGTCCGCGCCTCTAAAATTTGTCCCATTGTCGCTGTACATGACTGCCGGCCATCCTCGCCGCGCAGCCATTCTTCTCATTGCCATCAGTGCAGAGTCCGTCGACAGCGAAGCCACCAGCTCCAGGTGGACTGCCCGCGTCGTCAGACATGTGAAGAGAGCTCCCCACCTCTTCTCGTGACGTCGGCCGATGGTGACCGTCATCGGGCCGAAACAGTCGAGACCACAGTACGAAAATGGTCTCTGGAACGCCCCCAGGCGCTCGGCTGGCAGGTCTCCAGTTGGCGGGGTCCTCGGGTGTGCCCGTCGTAGCCGACAGAACGCACATCGGCTCATGATAGTACGCACCGTCGGCCGCACCTTCAATATCCAGAATTTCTGCCTGAGGTCGTTCACGACTCTCTCGCGGCTCCCGTGTCCCGCTCTGGCGTGCTCCCTTGCCACCAGTAACCTTGTGAAGCGATGTCTTCCATCCAGGATGATAGGGTTTTTCATTTCGGCCGGCACCTGCGCCGCTTTGATCCTTCCGTCTAGTACGAGCAGCCCGTCCTTGTACACCGGGTTGAGCCGGTACAAGGAGCTCCATCTAGGCACCGTCTTGCCACTTGCCATCTTCTCGATTTCTTGTGCGAAGCTGTCTCGTTGTGATTTTTGATACCACAACCTCTCGGCCCTCTCCAGGTGTCGTACGTCGAGGTGGGCCCGACGATCTCGGCACTTCTCGACGAACAGCAAGACCATCGCCGTGCATCTTACGAGGCGCTCGTAGTTTGAAAAGCGCGTCACATCTGGTAGACAGCTCAGCTCGCTCGCCTCCGTGGTGTGGAAGGCGACGTATTCTTCTTGATTTTCGATTCTAGCGGGACTCTCCGCGGGCCACTCGTTCATCGGCCTGCGCAGGAAGTCCGGCCCCCGGAACCAAGGGTCCTCGTCGCTCTTCGGAACGTAGCCCGTTCTGGTGGCTAAGTCGGCGACGTTGCTCTTCGTGCTCAGCCATCTCCACTGGTGAACGGACGTCAGCTCGGCAATCTCCCCTAGCCGATGCGCGACGTACGGTGTGTATTTGCGGCTGCCGTTCTGTATCCAACACAGAACCACTTGTGCGTCGATCCAGTAGAAAACCGTGTCCGTTTTCCACCTGTGTTCTGCTGCGACTGCGTTTCCCAGCCTCGCTCCGACCAGGGCAGCCTGTAGCTCCATCCTTGGTATTGTCTGTGCCTTCAGCGGCGCCACCTTGGCCTTGGCGGCGGCCAACACGACTCGTACTTCCCCATTTTCTTGTTCCAATCTCCAATAGACGGCTGCGGCGTATGCGTCCTTACTCGCGTCGCAGAACACGTGCAGCTGTCGGCCTCTCGTCGGACTCCCCCCGTTGTAACTCCGGGGTAGCTCGAGCTGACTGATGTACTCCATGTCGGTCAGCCAACGGGCGAAATCTTGGGCTGACTCAGCGGGTAGCGACTCGTCCCAATCCAGCTTCTGACGCCACAAGCCTTGTAGGATGACTTTGGCGGTGATCGTGTAGCAGCTCAGCAGTCCCAGCGGGTCGTAGATGCTCATCACCGTGCTGAGGGCCTCTCTCTTTGTCGGTGCGCGCTGTAGCTCGCGAACCTCCTTATGGACTCTGGAGAGCGACGTGTTGAATCTTAGTTTGTCGCCTCGGGAGTCCCATAGCATGCCCAAGGTCTTCTGCTCGTCTTTGGTGACACGCTGTGTAGTGTCCTCGGCCAGGCGGTCTTCAGGCAGTCCCTCTAGCACCCTCCGGTCGTTGCTCGTCCAGCCTCGTAAGTGGAAGCCACCTTTCCTATGTATTTGGTCCACTTGTTCCACGGTCTGCATGGCCTTCTGGTGGTCTGGATAGCTGTCTACGTAGTCATCCATGTAGTGGGCTTCGGTGATAGCGCGATGAGCTTCGGGATGCGATTCGGCAAACTCTTCCGCGTTCCGATTCCGGGCTGAGTGTGCCAGGAACGGTGAACACGATGCTCCGAAGATCATTACCACCATCTTGTATGTGGACGGCGGTTCGCCTTCGTCTTCTCTCCACAGGAACAGCTGGGCCGGTTGGTCTTCTTTCCTGACCTTGACACGAAGAAACATCTCCTCTATATCGGCCTTCACAGCGACGGCTTCCTCTCTGAACCGGAACAATATCTTCGGCAGTGAGGTCAGAAGGTCAGGCCCCTCTAACAAGTGATCGTTGAGGCTCACGCCGTTTGTTCTCGCTGCTGCGTCGAAAACCAGTCGCAACTTGCCCGGCTTGTTTGGGTTTTTAACCGGGAAGTGCGGCAGGTACCATGTGATGTCACTTCCGGCCTCTGTCCCGTCGCATTTTTCCGCATATCCCTTGCTTATGAGATTCTTCATCTGTCCATGATACTGCGCCTCGTCCATGGGGTTCTTCTTGAGCTTGTGTTCCAAGTTCTTGAGCCTCTTTAGCGCAGTATTGTAGCTAAGAGGTAGCTTGACGCCGTTCGTGCGCCACAGAAGTCCCACTTCGAATCGACCGTCTTCCGTTCGTTTGGCCGTTCTGCCAAAGAGGTCGATGGCTCGCTGCTCCTCGTCGCTCAGCTTAGCCTTGGACGCTATTCCCAGTGCGTCTATTTCGAAGTGTTTCTTCACCATTTCCTCCAGTCGTTCGCCTCGGGTCTCGATCGTAGACACGTGCAGGATGTTCTCGTGTTCTTCCTGCTTTATGAGGCGTCTGGGGATGCTTCCATGGATTACCCAGCCAAGCTTCGTCTTCGAGGCTGCAGGCTGGTTTCTCTTGCCGATCCTCAGCTCCCTGGATACAATGAGCTGCCAGTTGTCCGTGCCGATGAGAAGTTGGGGTTTCTTGTCTTCATAGCATATCTCTTCGTTCTTGAGATCATGCAGGTGAGCAAGTCGAAACAGTGATTCCGGGACGGACTGAGTAAGTAGGTTCAATCCGGCCACGGTTCTCGCAGTGACGTCATATCTGGTACCGTCGTGACCCCGTACGCCAAGTTGTACGAGTCGGCTTTTTTCTTCCCTTCTCTCGGCATTGATCCCATGCATTCTCAGCACCTTCGGTGGGCCGTCTGCGCCGATAGCCTTCGCGACGTCTTCATCCAGTAGTGTCACTGTCGAGCCCTCGTCGAACAGCGCGAAGATATCCGCTTCGCCCCGTGGACCGACAACTTGAATTCTTCTCATCTTAAGTTTCACCGCACGGTCGGAGGTGACCGATGCGGTAATCACGGCGTCCTCTGTCTGTGGGGCGCCGCCGGACCTGTCTTCGTGCAGCAGCGCATGATGAGGCAAGTTGCAGCCCTTCACGCCGCACGGCTTCGCCCTGCAGTTGTATCTTCTGTGCCTGCTTCGTATGCACCGGAAACACAGCCCTTCCTTTTTGACCGTGTCCCATCTCTTTTGCATGCTCAGTTTCTTGAAAGCAGCGCAGCGAAATAGAGCGTGATCTTCGGCACATATCGGGCACTTCGTTGACTCCTCGCGTATTCTCTTTGGCTGGCTGCGACTCGGCGAATCCCTGCCCTCGTCTGCTATCGCGAAGACTGGCTTCCTCGTTCGGGCTTCGTTCTTGTTAGGAGGTGGACGCGGTGTTTCCTTCTTCAGTGCCGTGCTGAACCCGTAGCGCAGCGCCCTGTCCGCTTCTCTCATTAAGAATTCAGAGAGAAGGACGACATCGGGCTCGTTCCTGAAGCGCGACGTCTCTTCTGCGTAGTCGTACCACTTGCTCTTCTCGTATGGGCTGAGCTTCTCGAGGATGTCTCTCGTGAGCAATGGGTTAAAGAGATACCCGTGCCTCAGCTTCCTCAGGATGGTTACCATGTTCTGAATCTTCACTGCAAATTGGTTGAGTTCTGCCGCCGAACCTCCGAGCCTCGGTATCTTCTTCAGATCTTCCATCATGCGATCGACCATAACCTCGGGTCGACCGAAGCATTGTTCCAAGGTCTTCATAATTTGTTCAGGCGGCGTCGCGACGCTCAGCAGTGGTGCCACGGCTTCTCTTGCGTCTCCCCGTAGGCAGCTTCTCAGACGAGCTAAGTTCTCGATCGGCTTGAGCTTGTAGAACGCAGTGGTGTCTTCCATGGCTGCTTTGAATGGCAACCATTCAGTGGGAGCGCCCGAGAATATGGGCAACTCCGTAGTGTGGCGCGACTGGCGTTGGTTTAGCAGTTTATCCAATGTTTCGGCAAGTTGTTCCACTCCATTAGCCCTAGACGTGGGCGGTGTGGGTGAGCGTGGGCGGCGTTGCTGCGGCCACTCGAACCTCGTCTTCTGGGCTCCCTTCGGTGGCATGTCTTCTGGCTTCGGCGTCTCTCTTTCTTCCATTGATGTCGGCTCTTGTCTAGCCTCTTCGGGTTCGGGACCCTGTTCGCTTAGCCAGGCTCGGACACGTTGCTCCACCTGTTCTGATGGCTCGTCGTCGTCGGGGCTGCTACCATCTTCTGCAGCGGCGACGTCAGCGGCGAGCTTCTTCTTTATAAGTTCTGCTTCGATCTGCAGTTCCTTCTTACGAAGAGCGGCGAGTTTCTCCTCCGCCTCGTAATGCATACGCGCGACGACACTTGCTGTCGATCGACGCGATCTAATTGAAATAGCCTTCTTTCTGGCTAGGGTTCGTACTTCCGAGGATGCAGGCGCCTTGCTGGTACCTGGTCTCGGTTTCAAAATAGTTTGAAGCAGATCCGCTCTTCCCTCGGTCGGCGGCGGCTGGCTTGTAGCGGCAGCGGACGGCGATCGTGGCGGATCCGGAAATCGATGTGGTTGCTGCTGGTTCTCCTCGGCCCCACTCTGACTTCTTGTTATAACCATCTTCAAATGTTAATCTTCAAATGTTAATCTCAAATGTTAATCTTCAATGTTAATCTTCAATGTTAATCTTCCATAATAATCTTCCTTTTCAAGAATCTTCGGGAGGTTTTTCCGATGAAAAATCTGCGAATCCTTGCTTCCGTTCGCAGCGGTGTATCCTTGTATCCTCGAGTCCGATCTTCTGAGTCCAATCTAATCCCTGGCGTTGATTCCCGTTGATAAATCTTGATAAAGTTTCCAATGTTCTGACTTAAATCTTCAAAAAATTTCTATGTTCAGAACAGCTGACGAAAATTTTCAAGTCCAGTCTTCAGTAAAAATTTCTATCTTGATTCTTCGGTAATTTTTCTATGTTCAGAACAGCTGACGAAAATTTTCTAAGTCCAGTCTTCAGTAAAAATTTCTATCTTGATTCTTCGGAAATTTTTCTATGTTCAGAACAGCTGACGAAAATTTTCTAAGTGCCGTCTTCGTTATTTTCAACTTGATATGGGCTTCAAATTTTTCTTCGATCTTGAAATTCGGCTCGCCAAAGGACCACGACACTTGCTGTACAGGACTGTATAAATTCACAGGGGTTCAACCGCCGGCTCAGATTAGACTCGAAGATAGCAAGGTTACACCGATTTGGGCAGAGCCGGGGCGATAATAAAACACTTATTTGAGGAGAACGTTTTTTCACTTTTTCGATTCGCTTACCTGGCTCATGGCAATGCCGTATAGAGAGCCCCGCCCGTACGCCTCTTTCGGGCCGATCTTCCATTTCATTTTTACCTCTCTATACGGCTATTTTCCATAATTTTCCCCATTTTCCATGAGCCAGGTGAAGCAAAACGCGTTGTGTGAAATACTTTATTATCATAACCAGACATATAAACCCTTATATACTAAACATCTTATTCTATAGAAAAGTTATTTACATTTTAAGGTTCAACTTATATGAAATGTTGTACATTTTTACCACTGTTTTCGTAATAATTTCTTAACCATTTATTATATAACCTTAAGCGCTATACTACACGTTATGTACTACGTTTATTTATATAAATCAAAAGAAGCTACGTTAAAATTAGCTTTAGTTAAAAATATATAATCAAAATAACCCGCACTTGATAAAACACCATTTTAACACTATTTTTCCACACTGATGCCATATAAATCTATACATATAGTCACTGAGTGTCCACTATTCTAGTTTTACGTACCGTTTTAATTACACGTTTATTGTTCACATTAAAATTCACTCATGTTTTTCGTTACGAGGCCGCTGTCCTTAACAGGAATGTTATTTATGGAAAAATTAAAAATAATGTACTTATTACAATTTGAACGACAACATATTATTTGCGAAAACTCCAGAATTTAGTTTTGCCAAACGAGTCCATGTTCATGGGGTTGAATAAGTTCGTTGATAAATTCTTTTACCATCTTTTCCAACTCCACTTTTTTGGCTTCTTGCTCCCTGTGGAAAAATTAAATTTTATGATAACTTGAAAATAGTCACAAGCAATATGGAAAATTGTGTGCGTCTTTGTTATTACAAAGACGCACACAATTTTCCATATTGCTACAAAGAGCGTTGTAGTCGTTTTCATCTCCTGCCGCTTTCGACTAGAAGAAATATTCTTATTGAAATTAGCTCAATCAAACCTAGACTGCTCTGATATTCTAACCAAACTGCACATGTTTCGCCTCGCTAATCTCGCATAAGAAATTTTCTACACATTCCTCATACATGTAAGACCTACCGACAAAACTCCTTCTTTCTGAGATCGATGAAGGCGTTTAATGAGCTCGTAAAAACAGAACCAAAAATTGACCTATTTTCTAGCAGCCTAGCACCTATCAACTCTATATTCTTTAAACAATACCAAAGCAGCTGATTATGTTGATTATATCTAATATTGGTTGAATAGTCATTTTAACTCAAAGTGACTCACCAACCATTGTTTGATAATTTAATTTAATTTATACATATATTTTTTTTATAAATTACTAAGTTCAGTGTTGCTATTTATTTATGGTTACCAATCTGATATTGAAAGTACCCCTAGTCTATATGTAGTATTACACTAACCCTAACCCTTATTTTCTTTCTTTGATTAGTTCACAAGTAACTGCTATCTGTGGAGGCTTGTAATTGGCTTTTTTTTTGACGAATCGGTGGTGCTACCATAGCAATTTCCCTTTAAACAAAACCCGAATAGTGTCGCTACAGTACAGGCCATTTGAAGACGGAATAATAAAGTGTCTACATTTTATTGCATTGACTGCACTTATACATTGGTTGGCAATTGGTACCTTTTATTTAGAAACATAATAGCAATTAACTGGAAAAATTTGAAGACAATGTCGTCAATATTTCATTGAAAAATGAACTGTACCTACCTATATGTAGGCGCGTCACACACGAGCTCGGTGTAGAACTTGAGCTTGGGCTCGGTGCCGCTGGTGCGGACTGTCACGCTGAGGCCGTTGGTACACTGTAGCAGGATCATCTCGCCACTAGACGTGCCTTCGAGGCCAGTGCCCAGGACAGCTAATTAAAAACAAATACAAATTAGTACTGCAGTGTGCCCAAATCACTACAGAGTATAAAACAAAATTGCTTTTTCTGTCTGTCCATATGTATGCTCAGAGAGCTTTAAAACTACGTAACGGATTTTGATACGGGTTTTTTAATAGATAGAGTGATTCAAGTGGAAGGTTTACATGAATATAACATGCATAATATAGTATAAAGTAAGGCCAACGAGACGAGATAAAAAACGTAAATAAACGGACCACTACTGAGTTGCATTATGAAAGTGAGTTAATATTATATCTGTCCTTATCACTCGTATGCAATAATGACGTCAGTTGGTCGACGACAGCTGTCGTAGCGTGTTTCGTGGTACAGGAAAGCGGCCAGTGCCGTAGTTGTCAACATTTGGTCCGCCAAACAACTGTGAACAAGTTCATTCCTGTTTGGATTGCGTTCGAAGTGATACATATTTTTTCGTCTCCGTATTTACTTGGTTTTTTGTTGTTATTATTCCGTTTCGGTTAGTTTTATTTTTGATTTTTGCTGTTATTGTGAGTGCTTAGTTGTTGATTTTAATTATGGAATCACAGCCTGGCGGCTCTAGACAACCTTTGAAAGAAATCAATTCACCACGCAAAAAGCGTCAAAAGGTAAGTTAATTTATTAATTCATTTGTACTTGAACCATTACCATAATTTTGATTTTTATGGTTCCATACCAAAAAAGATTCTTTTTATATAATAATAAGAAAATAGTCTAAAATTTACCATTCCTCACATTTTTTTTATTTACAGCGGACGTATTTTACATCTAATGAAAAAGGAATGGTTGTTAATGTGCACAAATACGTGAAGCAAACTTGGCCTACTGATGAATATCCGTACAAAACAAGTATAATGGAGAAAACAGCGAGCATTTTGGGCATCGGTGTCGCTTCCGTATATAGAATTATAAAAGAATATGCAACAACTGGGAATGTACAAAGCCCATCAACAACCAAAAAAGGGTCACATTCTCGGAAAAAGTGGACGAGTTCGATGATAAACAGGCCATACGAAAGAAAGTTCATAGCTTTTATCTGAAAAGCGAATTACCTACATTAAAAAAAGTACTCCAAGCTGTCAATGATGATGAAGAATTACCTAACTTTAAAAGATCGACATTTCAGAAAATACTTAAACATTTAAAATTTAAGTATATAAAACGACAAAGAAACAATGCTTTAATAGACAGAGACGACATTATACTATGGCGAATGAATTACTTAAGAAATATTAAAAAATACCGAACGGAGAATCGCTCTATATTCTATATGGATGAAACATGGGTGAATGCAGGTTTGTCAAATAATTGTGACTCGGACTCTTCCGACGAATCATCTTTGTCTAGTACAGACGACAGCGATTAAAATTCGAACTTTATAATAATTTATTCAAATAAAAATGTTTTGTACCCCTGAAAATTTGTTTACATTCTTTATCTCGTCTGGTTGGCCTTACTTTAGAAACACTGATAATTTTAGAGATTTTTAATGTCGTAAAATAACACTTTTTTTTTCGCTCACATTGCAAACGCTGACTGAACCCTACGAGATAGATCAAAATAATGTACTACAGTATTGTACACCTTTAAAAGATCTACAAATAAGTTCGCGATGGTATATGTACGCTCTTAGGGATAACCCACAACAACTATTTTTTATCCTTTACTTTTTACGAGAAATAATGGCTTATTTACGAAGCGATTTTAAGCAATACAGCATTAATCCTTATCCAATGCATTGTGCATTTAATATAGATCAATATGGCCCTTGTAATTAATCAATACAGCATATAATTTAAATGAATATTTTCGAAGATATTACAGATGGAAAATGCAGGGACATAGCTGTTGCGGCGGCACCGCCCGGGGGGTTCGCGCTTCTGCATCGCGCTATCGAAAATTATTTTGTACTGTATTCATAGTATGTATTCATAGTTCATAGTTGATCAATTTTGTTGGAATTTCAAATAACATTTGAATGGCAAATTTAACGATTAAACTAATATATAAAATTATTCGTGTCAGTGTTAGGTGGCACACTAATTCAAAACTTTCTTATATTTTTTTTGCATATTCGATAGGTCTGAGAAACGGTTGTAATCTATATTTTCCGCCCCTAAATGATAAGGGTTATTATTATATATACCCCTTAATTTTATTTTTTAGTTTTTCGAGTTTTTTATTTATTTTATATGATGTGGCATTAAAAATACATACAATGGCAAAACAACGTTTGCCGGATCAGCTAGTATTATTATAATATTTCTTATTGATTTTATAGAGTATCATATTGACTATCGAGAGTATGGTCATTGTACTGAAGACGCTCGTTGCCACAGTATTAGGTCAGTTATACCGGCAAAGTCCATGACTTACATGATGTTTCGTATTCTCAGCATTTACGCTGCTCAAAAGAATCGTGTGATATTAAACCATATCGTCACTAATAAAAACCAATAAAGTGAAATCATTCGTCTTCTTCTTGTCCTACATTTAATAACTCTACAGATCGAAAACATCGTGGTTCTTCGAGCTGGATAATTTATTTACAGCATAATCATTAGATATCAAAAAAATCAATGACTCACACAAACGTCTTTCTAAGCCGTTCGCACCCGTGTCTGGGACCTTCACATCTGCAGAGAAGTCGTTTAGGAACTTCACTTCCAACGAGCCCACCTTTTTGGGATACTGGAAAATGAGTAAATAATTATTTAGTATAATAAGTGCAAAAGAGTTTTTATAAATGTGCGATTAAATTAAAGACGAAACGAATTATAGTTTTGGCTTAGCATTAAACTATACTACTAATATAAAACATGTATATTATAAAAAAGCAGAGAAAGTAAATTATTAGAAATGTATGGTACAAGAATGACAACGGTAAGTGGTTTCGTTATCAACAATCAATAATGATTATACATCATTTTTCAAACAAGCTAATGAGTGATATCGCCACATGACTGATAATGATTACTAGTAATAATGTGGTATTTAAAGGATTTAGTTATTATGTGTTCTCCTTGGAAAGTTTGTCGCGTACCTAATATTCGTGTCAGACAATAATATATTCATAAACAAAGATTTTAGTCGTCTATGTACTTACCTCTCCCGGTCCATGGAAGTTTCTTATCCTGCTGAATATCACCTGCATGACCGCTTGGTCGTGCACTATGAAATAGGAGTTGTATGAAATATGGAAACCATATTGAATGTACAACTCTTGCAACATTTTTAGTAAACTTGATCCTTTTGAGTACAGCATTGACGCTAGTGACGCCACCTAGAAGGAAATGGGTACTTTATTATTATTCATCTTTTTTTTTAAATACTTCGCGAAGTTTATAGTAAATAAGGGGTTAATTAAATATGGAAAAGGTTTACATGTCAAGTCTTTTTATCCGACTACGGCAATGCCAATAGGTAGGGTAATGGTTTTGGCAGTACCTATTATGTATATATGTTTGTTCCACCATAGAGCCTAAACTACTGGTCCGATTTTAATTAATTAGGTGTCAATAGATTCGTAATAATGACCCGGGTAACATAGGCTATATAATTTGCGTAGTCGGGTTATAGTCTTTATTTTTTTTTTAAAGTTAAACTAGAGTAAGCGCCTTAACACACGCGCCACAGCTCCGGCGGCGCCACCGAGTTTTGTATGATTTCCACCACCATCGCCGTTCACCGCCGCCCTTATAAATTCTAGTGCAGCGGCGCGGCACCTACAGCGTGTGTTTAAGCGTTCTAATACTCTGATTTTAGTAGTGGCGTGCACAGGATTATGGCACTGGGTATGCGGCGAAGTACTCGGTCACAAAAACTTTTTCGTTTATAGATTTTTAGCATAGCTACAGCCAAGCGACGGATCTCTAAGTCGAAACCATGCCAACAGAGCAAGTCTTAGATGTACTACTATTCATGTACATCTTCTACGGCAACGCAGACAAAACAGCGATCGATCGTCGCATCGGAAGAAATTCTAATAAGTAAAATAATAAGCATATTTTAAAATATTATAACTACTCACCAGTCAGTCAGCTTCAATTTTCACATATTCAAGGTTCCGGTTACTTGAGATTACTATATCCCGATGTAAATTACTAAATAATATGCAAGGAAAACAATATAATTTAATCGTGTGTACACAACCACACAGCCAGTTATACGTTTCATAACTTTTAACATGAAATTTTCGAGTTACATTATTTTTTTGCTGGTTTAATTGTTGTAACTCGGGTACACACCTACCTTAAGACAGAATTTGAATCTTTTCACTGAATGACAATTGTGAGAACTTGTTATTTTTAATTTTTAATAAACACACATTTTCAAAACCTCACAGTCAAATAACATTTTAAAAAAATCGACTCACTAGTAAAAGCAAATCACTACAATTATTATAGAAACTCAGTAAGAAACTGTTAAATGTACACACTTTCAAATGTTAAAATGAAAAATCTTTTAAGAAAACTATAAATAAACAGGAGCGATTAAATTGTAAACAATGCTTATCACATGAAATATGCAATATGGCCCCCGCGAAACACAAAACGTTTCTTCTATTTAAACAAATAAAACCTTACTAAATACTAAATACAAATGTACATACATGATTCATTAGATTCGCGTCGTATTGTTTTTACTCGGATTATAGGCAACGAATAATTTCCGACAAGCCAGTTCGGCGGTTTTCGGAAGCGATCGGATAGCCGAACCGAAGCTCTCGGCTCGGCTCTCGGTTCGGCCATCTCCCGCCGCATGACTTTCCGCTATTTAATCTTGTCGATATCATGGGTGTGTGCGTTTGCGAAGTATGAAAATTACACACACATGCGATGATTTTTCCTGCAGAACTTAACGGCATTAGTTGCTATTTATAAAATATAAGGCGTTTTTAAGTTATTATATTTTTTTAATTAATTTATTTACTATTAATTAAAGTCATCTAAAACGTACGAACGTTTTATTAAAATATCTGTGAATGACAAGTAAAGCACTGCATTTCTGCCTATATGGAGCGCACGCCCCTGGATTGTAGCTTTAACTCGTAAGAAGACTTCAGACTTTAAATTTGAAATTAGCTCCGATTTCCTGTGACACCGTGATATCACTTCACTTGGGAATATTAGTGCCAAATAATGCACCAGTACCTGGGTAACCGAGATTTGCTCGAAGCTTTAGTAAATTAAATAAAAGAATCACAAAAATATTTTACAGGGGTTCAAACCCACCCACACTACGAATTTCCGACGCAAAATTTAACGAAACTGTCAATCGACCTGACATTATAAAGGCGAAATAATTGATATATTGTTGCACGACAAAATAAAAAACATATATAACTTGAAAATAAAAACCTAGCTAGATTTTTCTCCCCCAAAACTCCCTGCATACTAAATTTCATGTAAACACTCGCAGCCGTTGCCGAGATTACAATTATATATGTATACAAACAAGATTGTCTCGTTTAAAGTATAAGATACTCACCGTCCAATATCGCGGCCTTGTAGACAAAAATTATAAATGACTGACATTAGTACTAGTGCCGGATTTGCAGGCTGGACCGTGAGTAAGGCGTTCAAGTTCTCACGTCAAAAATACAAAAATATTATGACTAATTCGTCATAAGACACCACATCTTACACGTTTGGGGTTTTTGTTTAGACTGTATAGGCTATGTAATAAAACATTTCCAAAAAAAAATTAAACTTAGTTTCCGTTTAGCAAAAACGCCCATTTATATAGGCGATTTGAGTGTATTTTTTTGGGCCCAACCGTCTTTAAGTAAACAGTAAATAAAATTTGCTTTTTGGAAATGTATATTTCGGGTTAGGCATGACGCGAGCCCACTGTGTGTACCTGTACGGCAGCGGAGACGCCGTCTTTGTCGGGCACGCGCGGGCTGCACATGTAGCCGATGGCTTCTTCGAAGGCGAACAACGGCTTGTTGCCTTGTTGTAGCAACAGGAGAGTTGTGTTGCCTGTAGATAAAATACTTTGTGAGGACTAAAGTTGTCACGAGCAGTAACATAAATATATACTCTACGACTCTATAATTATACTTTTATGTAAAGGTAGCCTTCCGATCTATGCGACCGCGACCAGAAAACCAGCGAATCAGGTTCTCTGGCCACGCCCACTGGTCGCGCGACGCGGGTCGCGGGGATTGTTTAGTGCTCCATATAAATTCATACTAAGCAATGGCTCCGCGACCCTATTTCGGTCTCGGATCGCGGTCTCACGTCACGCGTCGCTTGCATCGGAAGGCTACCTTAAAGCTAACGTTTTTCGTCTTCGTTTTCTGTCGTTTACATTGAAAATTTACATTATTAACATTAATAGTGTAAATTAAAAAAGAAAGTGTTTACATTAATTGTATAGTCTGTTAACTTTTTTTTCAGACAAGTATTTCGATGTTTGTTTACACAATATAAATAACCAAACCATGACCTAACCGAGTCATTTTATTTTTTAACTTGTGACCTTTCGCCAATTTAAAGGCTGTTTCAATTCGAACAATAACTCACCCATCCACTTAAATCCCGTAAGGGTTTCAACAAACTCGGCCCGTCCCTTCGCGATAGCCCTCAGCATTTTGGAGCTAACTATACTGGCCAGCACAAATCGGTGCTCATCATCGCTACTGTGTTTACAGTGCTGCTCCAGTATCCACCAGCCGAGGAGTGAGCCCATTTCATTTCCAGAGAACACCTTCCATTCTTTACGACTGAAATAGAAAAACACTTTATGACTGGTAGTGTGTGATTAGAGCAAGCAATTAATTGTCTTTATTTTCTCTATTACTCCAGCCTTAGTCCCTTACGATCCGTGATTTCAGACCGATCGTTAACGATTTACATAGACGCAGTCCGCAGACAACCGCTATTGATGAATATATAATGATCGGTCGCATGTATATATGGGATCCCTTTCCAATGGACAGTGTCGCTAAAAAAAAACCAATTCTGAAAAGAATCATTTAAGATAGGAACATTGAAATATCTTACTCGTCATCAAACTCAGCAACAGCCAGTCTGTCTGCATCAGGATCGTTGACTAGCACCAACTTCACACCGTTTCTCTCCGCTAGCCCCTTGCTAAGTACAAGGCACTCCTTCTCCTCCGGATTAGGGAAGGTCACCGTCGGAAAATCGGGGTCTATATTCTGTTGTTCGGCGACGCAAATGGGTGCCTGAAAATTGTTATGGTATTATTAACTAGTTAGTGCATACCTTAATTAGTTTATGTAATAATTGTCTTTTTTCTGAAACACAGTGTCATGCCAGTATTTGCACATAATTTGCACTCATCGAAATCATAATTGTATAATATAAATAGCTCGATGATTAATTTCGTGAAAGAGAAGTGATCAGCCATTTCCGTCCTAGGCTAGATCTTGGCATCTCTAGGCGAAATCTATTCTTACCTTCAAATTGGCAGCCTCAAAAGCTTTCAATATGGATATGTAGCCGACGCCGTGCATCGCGCTATACACCGTCTGTATTTTGGCGGTCTTATTTTGTTCCAAAACTTCCTCGTGTAGGCTAGACCTTATGAACTCCATATACTTGGTGGTCACTTCTTGTAAACAGTCCTTTACTAGCTCATGAGAGCGAATCTCCTCTACATTCCAATGCTCGTCTGGAATCCTGTTATGTATTGAATAATTACAAAAAAATATATTGAAGAATTATTTGCAATGTTAAATTCAATTCTCAGTAAAGTGCTATTTTTCCAAGGGGTGGACCCTTGGAAATATTCTATCTGGCCTGTTTACTTCTTGAAATAAGTAAATAGGCCAGATCGACCGGAAAATACCACGGTTTCTCTAAGAACACCGCGAAGTAACGCTTGCGTTGTGTTAAGGTGAGTCTTGGTACTGAAGGCTTAAGGCCTCCTTTAAAACTTTCAAAACATAAAGGAGGCCTTAAGCCTTAAACTAAAATTTTACTCTGTTGCGTTGCAGATGATTATAGGCGGCGATACTCGTATACCAAATTTCATGCCATTTATATTCACAAAACAGACGGACAAACAAAATATAGAGATGATAAGAATTACTTGTAAGGTTACAACCTTAACATAGTCTACGTAACCATAAAATGGCACTCACTCTAAGCAGCTCCAAATTTCGTCCAGTATGTTGTCATCATGCGGCGGGATCACCTGCGACCCATTTCTCCAGTACACCTTATACCCGTTGTCGTCTTTGGGGTTATGTGATGCGGTCACCATAACACCCGCTGCCGCCCCGTAGAGAATCGTAGCGAAGGATACAAACGGGGTCGGACAGACATCAGAAAACAGGTGCACTGGCACAGACTCTGACACGAAAACTTTCGTGGTCAGTTCCGCGAACCTGAAAATCAAAATTTGCCATTGGTAAGATGATTTTGAACAGATGACTTCCTTCTTTTGAAATTCTGAATGTCGGTTAGTAACAATTTGCGTGCGCGAATAACATAAAAACTAAAATCTTACTGCATGGGTCTCCAACCTTTACATTGCATCGGCTAAAGGCATGATAACTTGGTATGATAATAGGATGTCGAAAACGATTCAAAGGTTGAAGCGAAAGACAAAAAGAGTACACCTGTGTGCTGCACACAAATTTTTTGCATTTCACATTAATTTAATTTAATGTCACATTCATTTGCATTTGATACAAATACATAATGATAACAAAATACCTATATGATAACATAGGCATTTACTTTTGAGTGATATCGACATTTAAAATATCTAAAACAATCTCTACATTCGATAATATTACGAAAACAATATACAACCGACAGAAAACAACGTCACCCCTTACGCCATATTTTAGGTAAGATAATGTGTTATCTATTGACCCCCAATCGAGTATAATTAGGAGTTAGCATTTATATCTTATTTACTTGTTTTTTTTCGATACAGATGATCACATATATATTATAATAGTTTAAAATTTGAAACGTATACAATATTATGTCGATTAAATATTGGATTTTAGGACGAAGCTGCAAAAAGCTTGTTACTAAGGTTTGCCTACAACTGTTTTCCTTAATAAGTAGTGTAATGTTGTATAAGTACCTGCGTATCTCTATACGCAGGTACTTATACAACATTACAACAAAGTACAAACAAAACTGACAAACATATTATTAAAATCTTATTTTACACAGTTAGAAGTATCGTTGTGTGATAACTTCTAAATGAGGTTTAATGTTCAGCTGTGGATTTTTTTTTTAAATATGGGGAACAAAAATTTAGCAAAACCCACCGTTTGCTATTGTACCGGCCGTCGTATCCGACCACTATCCCGTTGTGTAGGTGACTGTTGTCCGACACTTTTTGGATGTAGGACAGCAGGCCCTGAAAATAGTATGAAGCGGTTAAACTGTGATTTTAAAAAACCCTCATAGGTTTTAGCCAAGGATAATAAACAGCGTATTGCTCTGATAGCTAGCTATCAATAAGGGACAAATTGAGTGGCTATAGCGAGGCATACGTATAGATAAGAACTCGCTGAACCCAGGGATTCCTTAGAATAATTATCAGGGTTCCGCCAAAAATAATTTTCAATTAGTAAGAACGGACAGGGCAATAGCTCAGTAACCCCAAAAATGGGGTTCCGTAAAACAAAAGGTATTTGTTTGATGTTCCGTTATTTTAAAAGTTTACGAACTATGATTAGTTGTATGTGAACACCGCTTGAGCGTCATTGGTCATTTTTGAATATTTTTTTGACATTTAGCTGTCTTCTTAACGCGAATAGAATATATTAGTACTGCTTTAAGGTGCTAAATGCTAAAACATTGTCGCATCGGCATTGCACGAAATCACCGCACGTGGACAATATCTTGTAGAATGATAGAGTTCAGATTGCGTCAGTATTACCACGAAGCTTTGTTAAATGAACCCCGAGCACGTAACAATATGCTGTATTGTCTCACATGTCGCACTAATTAATTATTGTTAGATTAATATAGGCTACAGCCGTCTAGTACAATTATCGCTGCAGACGTCTTTGCTTTCTCGCACCGAACAAAATATTATATTTCTTGATGCGAGAAATCTTTGTCGCGGCGAGGGCGTCGGCATTTGTGCTAGTGATTCTATAGTCAAAATGACTTCTAAAAGCAACTTTATACCTACTGATACATAGGTACTTAATATATTATATCATTTTAACAAAAATAACCAAACCAAAGAGCATGTCAGAACATGTCTCTAAGGAGGGTTCCGTAACTATCAACGCGTAATATGTTTTTTTTTTTCAAATTATTTCAAAAGCTACCGTCCGATTTCGTTCAAAATAATTTCCGTAAAGAGTTTTTAGCATGATCTATCAGCATGGACACTTACAAGTTTCTATTTCTAATAATTTAGAAATGCTAGGGGGGCAATTTACAAACCACTTTGGAGGCCGATTACTCGAAAATGGTCAACTTTGTAATAAAATTACGTATGAAACCTTGCTTTTATTTTAAAATACCTATTTAACGATATCCCACACGATGGGGTAGAATGAAAAAATATTTTTCATCCTCACTTCACATGTATGGAGAGCCACCCCTAAAATATAAATATTTTATTATTTTATGATGCCAAAACCGAGATCTATACACAATCTATAACTATACCAAATTTAATTCATTTATATTCATAATTACAGAAGCTAGAAGCGCGGACAGACAGACATACAGACAGACAAGACGGAACGGAATAGAGCGAAACTATAAGGGTTCCTTGTGTATTACGGAACCCTAAAAAGAGTGTGAGAATAATTAATTTAAGAATAACTAACAATAATGTTGTTTTTAAAACTAAATGACATTGTTATGCATTTCATTATTTGTCATATTGTCTATAATTTAGGAGCGTAAAACATTCGATATTTTAAAACTCGGTTCAGTGAAGTAGTCTGTTGATAGTGTCAACACGATACACACGGAAATTTGCAAACAATTAGCACTATTATGTAACCTGAGCGGTTTGCAACACGACAACGTCGTTCATACACATGTAGCCGGCGCCCATGCGCCCGCGCAGCCCAGCAGTACCGAACTTCTGACGGCTCATCATGGACTTCCTCAGTTTGTCCCATTGCGAATTCTTAATGTCGTCCAACACTTCTTGACGCGTTACTGGATTCTGCAAAAAAACGCAGGTTCTAAAAATAAGGGTGTAAACAAACACTGACACATACAAACTACAGTCCAACTCTTGATAATGTACTTTGGCAATTACCAACTTTCTATGGCACCAACAAAGAATTCATTTGTACTGTGCTCTGCTTCTAAATATTTTGAATTTTTGTCATGGCTTAAAAAACAATAGGTACAACTATTCTGTTCTAAGAGTGCCTAAATGAAGCTTTTGATTCTGTTTTAAACGCTTGACTAGATTAGGGTTGCCATCTCTAAAATTTGACAACTAGGACAAGACGAGTGCCAACCCGAAATAGAAGCCGAAAACCCAGACACAAAAAAACGTTTTTTTTTCAAGTAGTAACAAACAAACAGATCGCAATTACAGTTTAATAAAAAATAACTGTTTACATTCCCAAGAAATAGATATTTTTTGTTAGATAATTGAAAAGCGAGAGAGCAGAGAAAGAGAGAATTCTTTCGGTTATTATAGCAGTCAATAAAATCCTATCTTGGGGTCTAAAAAGGCCACTTTAGGTGTTTTATATTGTTTCATATATTTTTTTCTATACAAAAATCGTGAAATGGTAAAATAGCTACATGATTCATTTGATTGCATCATATTAGAAAACATCAATTTTGACAGTTTTCAATAGAAATGCGTAAATTGGCGCACATAATATGAGTTGAAAAATATATGAAACACATAAAGTGGCATTTTAGACCCCCAGGAACAACTACTTCTACATGTCAAAAAAGCAAATGAGTTGAGCAATCGAAAGCAAAACAAATTTGGAATTTTAATATCTAAATCGGCCCACAAATAAACCCGGTCAGATGGCAACCCTAGACTAGATCCAATTGTAAGTTTATTGTCATTCATTATTGCTCTACTTTTATTATTCAAACACAAGGTACATATTGTGTGACAATAATTAATGAATAGAGACCCATTTAAAATCTAGATGCAATCAGATGTAGCTAGATATTTATACTTAAATAATATAATAGTATTATAAAGACGAAAGATTAGTTTGTTTGTATGTTTGCATTAAATAGGATCCAAAACTACTGCACAGATTTTTATAAAATTTGGTACAGATATAGGACCACAGCGAAGGACATAGGCTACTTTTTATCTCAAAAGTACAATGTTCATGTGGGATACTGTATCCACATGGGCAGAACTACGGGCAATATCTAGTATTAACTAAGCTAATCAATTTGATTCATAATACTAAATATAAAAAGATAAAATGAAAGTTGCTTAAACAAACTTTTGTTTTTATAAAACAATAAGTAGGTAATTGAGAACTGTTAAAACTTAGAAATGTTTCTGTACTGTAAAAAGTTTCTGTTACCAATGTTGCTTTCAAAACATATTGAAATTGACCTTGTTAGGGATTTAAATTAACTTCTTTGAATTTATTATGACAATTCAATTGTCTGTGCTAAGGCTCCATGACCTCAAAAAAAAAGAGCATTCATTTAACATCTTAAGATTTCTTAAGTATCTTTATATTTTTCTTTATTTTACTTTATTTTATTTTATTTCTTCTACAGTAAGTAATTTGAAAAAACCCAGAGTACCCAAACACTTGCATAAAACAAATGATAAAGCTGACTGTTAGCTAGTTCTGAGTCATTTACATAAGTAGAATTCTTTGAATCTCAATAATGATACAATTTTTAAAAAGATAATGCAACATTCAACAGTATTTTAAGTGTTCTATTGTTTTAAGTGGGACATGGTAATTTTGACGTAAAGTAGGCACAGCAGCTCTCAGATTTTAATTAACTTGAATAAAAAGTCATCATCCAAAGAGATGATAGTTCTGAGTCTGGTATGATTAAATCTAAAAGTATTGATTATTATTAATTTGGCCTTCTTTTGCCTATCAAAATGTTTACAAAAATGAATTCCGGAATGTTAAAATAGCCAAAAGAATAAATAAAGTCTTATAGCAATATACGTCAGTAATATATAATATTTTTCTTTGCTAATGGCCTCATTACCTTATCATGTTTAAGCCACCTCTCCACAGCTGCATCTAATTTGGAGTCACCGCTACTAAAATTCACCATTTTCAGTTAAGGTATTCGGAGCGATAATAAATTATAATCGGGCACTGCGAATCGGCGATCTGAATAAACGCCGAACACAAATAGATTTCTTTCCACTGGGCGACAAGGAATTGGATAATTATTATTGTATGTTTAAGAAGATAAAAAATTAATTTAAGACGTAAAATATTTTAGTACGCCAAAATGAACCGATTAACCTAAATTGTTGGGTTGAAATTCGTAAACTGCAAAAATATTCTGAGTGATCAATCATATTTTGACTGTATTTTTAGATGATAGATCATTGGTTTTGACAGCATGAAAGTAAACAATCTACTTGCCACTGTCAAGTGTCAACGTCATCGTCAAAATATTTTGTTTTTAATGACAGTATAGCATAAGCCATTGCCAGTGTCAAGTGAAAATAATTTTCGCATAAGTTTTCAAGTAGTCAAAGTCCAAAAAATCGTCAATGCAGTCAATGAGTCAAGTCTGTGGATTTAATAAAGTGGTAGACTCTTTACTACAACATTCTAGGGAGTGTCGAAGAGAACACAAAATAGCACGCTATTTGAAATTGTACCACTGGCCCACACTTGTGCACATTAACGAATATTCAATGGTATTGTAATAGTATTGTACATAATCTACTAATATTGCACATTATGAACCAAACAACACTAATTTGGGGAGCCCGCAATGCTATTAGTAGACATGCTCGAACGTCGCGGAAACCTATCAGGGATGTAGCGTGCCGCTGAATCAGCCGTATCAATTATATGGGACCCCCGAACTACAGGAGCCCCCAAACGTATGTGAGAAAAAAATCGTAAAATATTACCTACACATTACACAATTTCACTCTTAGCTCGTACTTCCCGATAAAAAAAAATCATAATATCATTAAAAGGCCTGTGAAACCTACTTGAATTGGTAGATTAGAGGTCCTATATTGTTGCTACTTTTAAGGTCTCCACAGACGAGAGGCCGATCGTTTCAGTTAGAACTGACGTCAGTTCGGCCTGAACGGATTCGAGCACTTACACGGAGAAAATCGCATCCGACCAAACTGACGTCAGTTCGGCCAATCGGTAGATTAATAACGCCTAGATAGTCTTCAAACAAACGCATCGTACAAAATGAAGCAATCAACAGATAGATGTAGGCGTAAGCATTACATATCGACATGCACAAAAGAAAACTTTCAATTTGTGGAGTGTGTACTTTTAAAATTGGGATTATTGTATTTGTTTTTCTTAATATCGTGAGATGTAAAAATATAACTTATATTTCATTTTAAACCATCTAAGCACAATTTGTGAACTTTATTTATATTAAATTGATATTATGGAATATATTAAGGATTATCTTAATACGGGCAATACTTTAAATTCATAATTAAAAAAAAATCAGAAAATATTATAAGACTTTGTCTTAGTTGCAACTATTAGTTAGCCATGAAAATTTTTAAATAAATTTATTTTCACTAGTAACACTTTCACAATTCACAATAGGGCAACCACTAAGTGTCCCCCGCCACATTGAAGGATTATTAAAAAATTCTGTTTATTTTGTTTCCATTTTTAAATATATTGTCAATACTGTTGGAAAGGTTTAGATCTTTAGTTTAGATAAACACATTGTGTAATTTATAGGTTATATTTAATGTCATTTTGTAAAATGTTATACTTCTCCTACTTCAGTTAATAATGTCTTATATGTCAAAACTCAAAATGTATCCGACTGAAGGACTTTGTATCCATGGTCATGAATAAATAAAAAAAAAAAATCACAATAGGGCATGGTCATGAATAAATTAATAAAATAAAATCACAATAGGGCAGCAAGATGGCGATTTAATATGATCACTTTTCACTTTTCATGCGCGTACCCGGTTTCTAGGCGTTTTAATAGGCCTGAACGGATACGAGCACATGCACGGAAAATTGCCGCGAGCTTCGGTCGTGTTTTTAGGGTTCCGTAATACTTAAGGAACTCTTATAATTTCACTCTGCCCGTCCGTCTGTCTGTCTGTCCGCCGCTCTCTTAGCTTCTGTAATAGCTTTATGATAATAACTTTTGTAGTAATTCAAAGAAAACCTATTGCGCGTTGATAGTTACGGAACCCTCCTTAGACATGTCGTGATATGCTCTTGGTCAGTTTAGGCTATTATTTTATTTATTTATTGTATTTTGCTGCAATTGTAATCACGCTATCGACAAAACCGAATTATTGTGTCATACATTTTCCAGTAATATGTTATAGAAAACATTTCTTTTTGTTTTATAGTCTTTAGATTTTATAAACCATAGTGGCTTTAAAGTTTTAATTACTTCAATGAACTTTAATAAATTTCTTATGACCACGTGCCATTTTTAGGGTTACGTACCCAAAGGGTAAAAGCGGGACCCTATTACTGAGACTTTGCTGTTCGTCCGTCTGTCACCAGGCTATATCTTAACCTTCTTATACCGTGATAGCTCGACAGTTAAAATTTTCACACATGTATGGTGTAGGTATTTCTATTGCCGTTGTAACAACAAATACTAAAAACAGAATAAAATAAAAATTTGAGGCTCACATACAACAAACGTAATTTTTTCCGTTTTGTATGGAACTCATCTTGCCGACTCGCACTTGAGCGGTTTTTTTTACACTCGAATTTTATTACCGTTAAGTCCATCCGTACAGGTCAGAATTAATGTTGCCAACTTAGTTTTTTTACAAAGTCTTACTAATAAATTTTGTACTTTATTCCCTCCTTAGTAGGAATTTAGTTGTTAGTAGTGGTTTTGTAGAAAATAGCTAGACAGTCTGTAATCATAATATGCAAAATGGCTTGCTTCTATGTGCTATTATGACCTTATAATAATAGCACATAGCACGCATCCATAAGTCGCTTAAAACTACCGATTTAATTAATTTCTATATGTACGTAATATTTCCTATTTTTTTTTTATTTAACGGTTAAATATTAAACCTGAAAATGTATGTATGTTTGTAAAAACGAAATTCCTAAAAAGATTTTTAGGGATTCCTAAGTTTAGTAGCTTTTTTATAGTTATCGTTACTCTTTTAGTAGTTTTTTGTAGAAAACGACGCGCGTTTAGTAATTTCGCAGAAACAGAGTTGGCAACACTGGAAAGAATCACTTCAGTCCATACGGCCGACTGATGCGATCTCGAAATTGCACACAGACGATACGATTTTGTATCCGTTCAGGCCGAACTGAAGGAAAACCACTTAGCGGTGCGGGAAGCGTCTACATGAATTCAAAGTAGTATTAATCCACCTTTTTAATCTAAGTATATCGAACGATTAATATTTTAAGGCTCCGTAAATTACGTCTCGAAACCATTACGGTTTTGTCATGTCAGTCTGTCCGTCCGTCCGTCTTCGGCTTACTGTCCAAACGGTTAGTGCTAGAAAGATGAAAATTTGCATGGATATGTGTATTTATTACGTCGACAAAGTGCTAAAATTAAATAGTGAAAAATATTTTGTTATTGGGTACCACCTCCCATACATCTAAAGTGGAGATGATTTTGTTTTCTCGCATCTACCCCATAGGGTATAATTAGATAGGTATTTCAAAAATATGAAGAGGTTGCTAAAACGAGTTTTTGTTTTAGATATCCGTTTGCAAGATATTCTACTTGAAAGCGCATTTTTTTGTACAAAATAGGGCTCCCCCCGCTAAAAGCTAAACGGCTGGCTCGAATTTCTAAAAAAATGTATGATGGTAGTCCATCTTAGTCCATAGTCCATCAGTCATAAACTTTAAAGGAAAGCTATAACGGCATAAATAACTTTGTTAATTTAAGAGTTATAGACATTTAACTGGTAAAATGCGCTCACTTGGAAAACTTCGTACAAAAATAACGAAATAATTAAGTAAACATGTAAAATACATGGTATATTGGTACGGAACCCTACGTGCGCAAGTCCGACTCGCACTTGAGCGATTTTTTTACCAATCTAACGCGTTCTCCTTAGCGTACCGCTCCACATTAAGAGCTCATAATCTGGGGGTCGGCTAGCACATCTTCTCTTTAATATGACGCGTTCGAGAATAGCCCAAAATCCCTTCTTCGGCTCCCTAACTATAGAGAATTGTATATAGTTAAATTTTAAAGAACATAATATTTTCATCTTAAAATGTGGCTGCAAAGAGACTTTTTTAAGACGTGGATGGAGTGGTGCAATAAGAGGAAATTTTAAATTCGGAGAGAGTACATAGAAATCTATTGAAATCACATGTCATTAAGTGCAAATTACCTAAAGTAAGGCCAACCAGACGAGATAAGGAATGTAAACAAATTTTCAGGGGTTCAAAACATTTTTATTTGAATAAATTATTATAAAGTTCGAATTTTTATCGCTGTCGTCTATACTAGACAAAGATGATTCGTCGGAAGAGTCCAAGTCAGCTGTGTTTATGATAAAACTATCTATTGTATTATCAATCATGTTGTCAATATTGCTATAAAAATTGTCCTCGACTTTTATTACATGATCCACACAATTTCGCCTTTATCAGCAGATACACGTTGGATCCCCTCTTGTAGCAGTTTTTTCACATCTTCAAATTTAAATGTAGTATTATTGCGAGCTACGTGTCCCTTTATCTCAGCCCATACGAGTTCAATGGGATTGAGCTCGCAATGATAAGGTGGCAGTCTTTTTGCGTGGTGAATTGATTTCTTTCAAAGGTTGTCTAGAGCCGCCAAGCTGTGATTCCATAATTAAAATCAACAACTAAGCACTCACAATAACAGCAAAAATCAAAAATAAAACTAACCGAAACGGAATAATTACAACAAAAAACCAAGTAAATACGGAGACGAAAAAATATGTATCAATTCGAACGCAATCCAAACAGGAATGAATTTGTTCACAATTCTTTGGCGGACCAAATGTTGACAACTGCGGCACTGGCCGCTTTCCTGTACCACGAAACACGCTACGACAGCTGTCGTCGACCAACTGACGTCATTATTGCATACGAGTAATAGAGACAGATATAATATTAACTCACTTTCATAATGCAACTCAGTAGCGGTCCGTTTATTTACGTTTTTTATCTCGTCTCGTTGGCCTTACTTTACTCATTATTTATCTATTTTTAAGCATTACAGATTAAATTATTGAAAAAATTCTACGTTTAGGTCGGGTCTGTCTGGACTCTGGAAAACATGATTGGGTTGGGTATGCTCAAACAAGCTTAAAATTGGGGATTGCTTTTATGTTGAATATTTCAAGAACTAGACTAGAGTTAATCCATATCCCGTGCAAATGAAATTTAATGAACTGTATTTAACAAAATGAGTCCCTTAGTACAATCTAGGGTCAGTTAGGCAAAGTGAACCTTTTGTACACCACCTCTGTTTTGTACCCACATGCGTACTCTACTTACGGATCCCGGACAGTATAGCCTTAGGCAACCTTAACGTGATGCATGTCAACGTCTGCGTCGTCGTCGCCGGAGTTTTATTACGGGGTAGGCGAGGTAGACCACAATATGGCGATCCAAGATGCCTGGACAGTCTTAATGATCGCAGGTTTTCGGTGTTATGTGCAGTTGTATAAAATACAAATCTTATCTGGGGGCACGGTAGTGCCCCCGCCAAGACGAGCTAAGCAAAGCGCAGGGGCACTACCAGACCATCTTTTCTCGAAGCGTTTCGTCGATTTGTTTAACCCTCATAAGTTGGGCTTGGATTATACTAGACAAACGAAATTTTCAGTATTTGTTCTCAGTTGCAGACTTATTAAACATGTAGAGTTTTGATTGCATTGGTCTTATACTTAAGGTTTTATTGATATTTAAAAACCCCTGATTTCGTCACTAGCTCACTGATGATCAACAATATTAAAGGGTACTTCCGGATGTCCTAGAAATTTGGTACGTAAGCTAGTATTAGCACATAAACAACACAACAATTGTCAAACTTGGAACTTTTATCCTCCAACCCCCTTAAACTAGGGTATGAAAATTTGTAAGAGATTTACCTACGAAAATTTTTGCTCTAGAGGTCTGAAAATTATAGTAGGCACCCGTGTAATAAAAAAATACATATTGTCATAAGAACTGTCTAAAAGATGTGAAATCCCACTAAAAACATTTCCATGTAAAGTGATGCCATAAGACTCGCACTGTCAAAAAGCTATTAGATCTCATGTAAAACCAAGCTTCGGGTTCGTTACACAACAAACCACAAGTTTGTTCCGTTCCTACAAGAGTAGTATAAAAGACAAACAGTCCGTAAATTTTTCACCTTACGCCCAAGCGAATGTTGCGATGGCCAGGCGACATATATTGACTAAGGTAGAGTTTGCGTAGTTAGGCGTGTAAAGTTAGGAGTTTGGCGGAGTCAGAGGCTTAGTTTTACACAATGGTATAAGAAAGGCACCCTCGTTATTGACGAGATGGCTATAAGAAAAGGCCTTTATCGGGACAATTCCACAAAAAAGTATTATGGTAGAGTAAATACAGGAATGACGGAAGAATCGGATTCGGCAGAAGGAGCTAGCGAATGGTTCGTTATGCTGCTCACTGAAAAATAAAGTTGTTCTTTAATAAAATTTTATTAAAGAACTTTTAACTTTGAATAAATTATTTTAATCAGTAAGTATATATTTGTTTTACTGTAATATTATTTTATCTTGTGACATATATTATTTCGATTATCCTAAGTAGCTTATTAAATTCTCTTTTTCGCTTATAATTCATATACACATACACACACATGTATGCATCCACACGCACGCTTACACACTTTAATTATGATTATAATATTCTTTACCATGAAATAAAGAAAGCAATTATAGATTGGTTATCAATAGATGCTTTCTTTAGTTCGTGGATCTTTCCGTACTAAGGTACTCAAACTAGTTACAGTAGTTACAGACCAGCTATTATAGCCCTATTATGAACTCTATTTTAACTGACAAAATCAAAATCGAATGTCAACATTTTGACATTTTAACTTTTTAAATTATGTTTTAAAAAGTTCAAACGTCGAAATAAAGTCCATTCCCACTTGTCACTTGAAGTTCCTACTAGGTTGTTACTTACCTATACAGACTGTTTTTTCAGTCAGATTTTTTTTTCAAGTAGGAAAGTTGATACAATAGTAAAAGTTGCTTATATTCAAGAGTATATTCACTCTTGAAAGTTTGGTCACTGACTGAAAAAACATCATGCATAAAATTATAAATGTTCGTGGTTGTGGTGGTGTTTTCATTCCATCGCTTGCGTGATCCTCATACCCTATGAATATTGAAACCTATTCCCTACACATCCACGCCATGACCATAATATTTTGTATTCTTTGCCCCAACCGTCGCACGTCGCGTCGGGCGCTTTTGAATTATTCACTTGCTATTACCACCAGTAAACGATCGGGATATTTACCTGTTTTGAATTGTTACCACCCCACCAGCACAAGAAATACTTTGGCAAGTATAAATTATGAGAAAGGTGTCCAAAAATAATTATTTTCTGTTATCAATGTATCGATATGAACATTATCGTCTAAGTAGGAACAACACTATTTGCTGTGGGCGGGGCGACGCCATATTTGAGAAATATTTGGCTTCAGGTCACGTGACTTTATTTCATATCCTCTACCTTTCTTTTATCAGTGGTTTTACATGAGATCTGATAGATTTTTGACAGTGCGAGTCTTATGGTTTCGTCTTGGCATCACTTTACTTAAAAATATTTTTGGTGGGATTTCACTTTTTTTTTAAGTTTTTCTGACAATATATTTTTTTTATTACACTCCCTCCCCCCCTACTACAATTTTCAGACCTCGAGAGCACAAATTTTCGTAGGTAAGTCTCTTACAAATTTTCATCCCCTAGTTTAAGGGGGTTGGAGGATAAAAGTTCCAAGTTTGACAATTGTTATGTTGTTTATGTGCTAATACTAGCTTACATACAAAATTTCTAGGACATCCGGAATAGTACCCTATAATATATAATACATCTTTACGGAAATCCACCGCGAAATATTTCAGTGTCGAAAGCCCACAGAGCCTTATCTTTATTCCTCCTTTATCTTTATAGCCCCGAAGGAACCGTAAATTTGGCCGCCATAAAAAGTAGCCTATGTCCTTTCCCGTAGTCTACTCTATATCTGTTCCAAATTTCATCAATATCGGTCCAGTAGTTTCGGAGCCTATTCGAAGCAAACTTTTCCTCTTTATAATAATAGTATAGAAGATTGACAATGCACTTGTAACTCTCAAAAGAAGTTGCAGGTGTCCATATTCGGTACGGTCATCGCTTACCATCATGCGATCCTTCTTCTCGTTTACAAGACTCGAAGCAAACGGGCTGGAGTAGTAATTGTAGCTGTCGCGCACTGCCACTGCTTGTTTGCAATGTTCACACATTTTGAGTTCGGCAAGTCTATACAAAATATACGAAAAATCGTGTCAACAGACCAATGGTCGACGATCCCGAGTGCACCGAGCCAAGTTAATCTATAAGTTTCTATGTTTGGTTCTGTTAGCAAAACAAAATATAATCCAATCAAATTAATTCCCATGTCCATGGACCTATGCATTTGACGTAGATAATGTACGGAGGTTGATTAGGAAACTGATTTTTCAATCAGAGGCCAATCACATAATTGTTATTGCCAACGGAACCGGCCACTCCGCGCCCCTTTGGGCTCGTCTCTTCCACATCCGTTCGTCATGATTAATAATAATTATTTCCATGTGTGCCTTCATTTAAATGTCTCTACAGTAAATTATTTTGTTCAGGATACCTGCTGTTATACTTTGGAGAATGAAGAGCTGGTAGAAGACAAAAGATAAAAGAAAAAAAGTTTTGTCATGATTGCATGAATAGTTTGGGTTTTGGTACTCTACACTCTAGATTTGCTACTAACAAATTCATTGTTATAAAGGACACCTAACTCAAACTAAAAGCGGATCTCACTACACACTAGCCACTACACAATTCACACCAAGCCAACTTTTCCGAGTCTCACCTTAAAACATGTTCAAAATATGTAAACCAATGATACATAAACATCAAATTTAACCGAAGAAGTTGCGTCGCATCGCATTGGTAAATCTTCATTCCCTACATAAAACTACATTACAGTCTAGATTCTAGACTAAATAAATTACAGTCAGAAGTCAGAACAAGACTTTTATTAATAACTTCAGGGTCGGACTCCGTAGATGCACTGTAGACATCTGAATTTCCTCCTCTACGTCTCTATGATACTACGTCGGGCTTACTAGTAATACAATATTGTATTTCAATACGATAAAATATAATCAAGATAGAATCTAATATAATACAGAAAAAATATAAAATAACATTTACAATTATAATTGTGTACGTGTGGACTGAGGACCTACCTGAATTTCCCCAAAATAAGTATAGCAAATTTTAGTAGAATTCAAAAAAAATTGTAGAACAAATCTTGGAATTTATAAAAAGATAGTATAAGAACTACAGCTGTCAGAGTGTGGCCCCTCAGTTCACACACCGCTATTTTCCAGCTCTCAAAAAGTATATGAAAAATTATGGTTTTTTCACTACACAATTTTAGTAGAACTTTTGTAAAAGTTTTTAAAAATTTATCAAATACATAGTATCGCGAAATAAAAAATCTATAACAACCGAAGTGTGGTCCCTCAGTTCACAAAAAAGTGACATATTCATTTCGTGTTATATTACTGACTTTTTAAATTATTTTTCTACGTAGAATTTTTGTACAATATTTGTAGAATTTGTGGACTAGATTTCAGAAACATCTATTGGCGCATTTTGAAGATATCAACCATTATGTTGGGTCCCTCAGTTCACACACTAGTGTATAAGAAAAACTCAATAATCTATTAAACGAGAAAAATATCAGAAAGTCTAATAAATTACTTAATTTTTTGTAGAAGTTTTTTTTTCTTGGATGCTAATCCAGCACATAAAATATTTAATTTCTTGCTTCCTAGCTGAGATAATGTTAATTTTTTGATTCTATGAAAATACAGAGTAGTTACCACACATGAGCAAAATGAGGACAGTACCTAATATATTGGTGCTATACCTTATTGAATTTGCATTTTACTCGCGCTTTCACAGCTTTTCACTATTTTACGGGTTCATAGTACTACAAGCAACCCTTATACCAATGATTAATTATTTGTGGTTTCGCTCTGCCCGCCCTTTTCTCTGTCCGTTCTTACTAACTCCTTATATGTAATTATGTATATAAATACATAGATGAAATTTGATATTTATATTTACTATTTACGGCTTTGTCACGAGAACTGCGCCTCTGATTTAGTACACTATACAACATCTCCCTGGCCTCCTTGTCAGCAAAAGTAACCAAAATTGGTACCACCTCCGTGCTTACTTAAACATTGATAATATAATATGAATTTTGCGATTAATGTAAGCTGTTTTTCTCTATTGATTTATTTCTGAAATTGAATTCTGAAATTTTGCTTACAAATTCTACAAATTTTGTACAAAAATTCTACGTAGAAAAATAATTTAAAAAAGTCAGTAATATAACGCGAAATGAATATGTCACTTTTGTGTGAACTGAGGGACCACACTTCGGTGGTTATAGATTTTTTATTTCTGATGCTATGTATTTGATAAGTTTGTAAAAACTTTGCACAAAAGTTCTACTAAAACTCTGTAGTGAAAAAACCATAATTTTCCTCATACTTGTCGAGATCTGGAAAATAGCGGTGTGTGATCTGAGGGACCACACTCTGACGGCTGTAGTTCTTAAACTATCTTTTTACAAATTCCCAGATATGTTCTACAATTTTTTTTAGACTTCTACTAAAATTTGCTATACTTATTTTGGGGAAATTCAGGTAGGTCCCTCAGTTCATACGTACACTTATAATTAGTTATATTTGGCTCCCGTATTTCCTGCTCCCATTAAAAATTATATTGTTAAAATGATACTTACTGTAAGTTTGAATTTTTAAAGCAATTGAATTACATAATATGATGTATCTGCTTAAAAACAAAAAGAAATAACTTCGGCTCAAGTTAACACATCTAAAAAAGCTTGAAATAACCCGGGAATAATTTAAACCGGCACTAATTACAATAGACAAATTGTTTATTGAATCTGAACTTGGCAATGAATGAAATTGATCAGAATATCTATTTTTGTCGCTAATCACATAATCAGATGCTGATGTTAATTGTAGTATATGTACACTACTATGTAGGGCGGCGGAACGACATTGGTATCTGGGCGGGCGGCATCTAAACAGTGCGAGTACGCTGCCAATTCGTTTTTTGAAAGTGTTTTTTTCGTGTTAAAAATGAGTGCTGAAGACCTGCATATTTTGAAAAGCGTGGAGTTTGAAGTGTATGGACAGGTTCAAGGTATTTTATTCGTTGTTCTATTTATCTATTAAAAATTAAACCGACTTCCAAAGTAAAAATGCACAAAAAAGTATGAAATAATACTTATTTCCTAAATAATTCCCCTTTTGAGTTTGGCTGAAATTTTAACTATTTCTCTACTCAATCTTCATAATTTTGAAGTCGATACCAGCCCGAACAACATCCTGATAAAACAATATTTAAAATCGAACACATGTACAAGTTGGCTGGACTGCCGACTTCAAAACGTTGAAGATTGAGTAGAGAAATAGTAAAATTGTAGCCAAATTTAAAAGGGGAATTATTTAGAAAATCGTTTTATTTCATACTTTTTTGTGCATTTTTACTTTGGAAGTCGGTATAATTTTTTGTTTAAAAATAATAATAATTCTTCCCTTTTTATGATATTTGTTAAATTATTATTAACACATTTTAAGAACGTTTATTATAAACGTCCGAATGTATAATTGAATACGCGCCAAGCTTCCATTAGGTATTGTATAAAATAATGATGATGATTACTGTATGTTACATAATGGCATATGCTTGCAGTTCTTTAAACAATGTCGAAATTTCCAAACCCGTATCTTTAAAGACTGAGGAGTTCTGTTTAGTGCTTTTGGATCCTGGGTATACCTTGGTGCAGAATCTTACTTTTTGGTAGCATATGCTTGGGTTACTTCAGAAAAAGTCAAAATCACTATATATTTCGATACAAATTTCAAGGAGTTTCCTCGATTCCTCATGGATGCCATCACCAGATCACCGCTTTGGTGAAAACGAGACCAATTTCGGATTATACACAATATATCAAAAAAAGAATTTTGAAAATCGGTCCATAAACGGCAGAGTAATGTTCAAAGATATCCGTGTCGGTGTAAAATACTATGAGAAGTACCTATTATATCATCATTAAGTCATGATTTATGGTGTTATGATGGTAGTGGTGATGATGATTACTTTGTGGCGGACCAATAAGCGCCACAATCCTGAATCGCGCTACCGAAGTGTTCTAAGATCAGCGGTATATCTACAACATCCGAAATGCATACAAATGGGCTTCGGCCTGACCGAGCATACCACCTCGCACGGTCGGATATCTTCGTTTGGGGCTTCCACATATTCCCACAACTTTAATTGATATAGTAGCTTATGCTTGTAGTTCTTTAAGCAATGCCGAAATCCCCAAACATGTATCTATAAGGAGTCAGGAGTTCTGTTCAGTACTTTTGGATCCAGGGTATACCTTGGTACAAAATCTTATTTTTTGGTAGTATATGCTTAGGTTACTTCAGAAAAAGTCAAAATCACTATATGTGTCCATATAAATTTGGAGGAGTTCCCTCGGTTCCTCATGGATCCCATCATCAGGTAACCACTTTTGTGAAAACAAAACCAACTTCAAAAGTATATCTTTTACATGAAAAATATAATTTGAAAATCGGTCAACAGACGGCGGAGTTATCGTTGAACATACAAAAAAAAACCAGCCGAACATATAACCACCTTCTTTTATGGAAGTCTGTTAAAAATAGCTTGCTATCTCTAGGCGTTATACCTGCACGAATTAATTTAAAATGAATTAAAATTATACCTACTTAGGTATGGTTTAGACAAGACTAAGACGCGTTTTTATTTTATAGGTACATATTTGAAAAGTACAGAGAATAATGTTCTAATGATATTAAGTGTTCAAAATAACTAAAGCGTTAAGTGTTATTTGTTAAAACTTTATATTGATTTGTTGTTAGAATGAAATAAATAATTGTAAGTGAAAACATACTTTAACAATTGCTAATTCTCGAATTAAAATGAAGAAATAATGCTAATATCTAGAAAAAACCAATATTACTCCTTGTGTCACTTTTAATTAAAGTTAAATGAATACGCATATATAGTTAGTTATATATTTAGTACCTATAATAAAGTTAGTATAAAAGAATATATAGTTCACGTAGACGGTTACCTATAATAATAGATGTAGATTTTAATTCATTATGAATACACTATGTGATCACTATCTATATTATGGTCGATTCTCCTAATCAAATCCTGCAATAATACAGTAATAATATAATCCAGTCCCGATATATTAAAACTGCAAAATGGTATTCTTAGAAACGTCAATCCAACGTCAAACCCGTTTTGATTGGTCCAAATTCCAAAAATCAGTTTATAAGATATCAAGTCGATTCGTTTCAAATTCGAGAAACGTAAAATGAAAATGCATATTAATTACGAGAATTGGGGTTATGATATGTCCTATCTATGAAACTACGAACATGGAGCATGGTTATTATCAATGTGGTATTCATTCTAACGAAATAGTTACTAATTAATGAAGATAAACTTTCCATAGGTAGAAATTGAAATGTATGAACTAGGTACTTTTTCAATATGGGAATTGGGAACCGGTAATAAAGCCGGATGGCAAGCAGTTACCGCTGCGCATGCGCATTCGCAATAAACGAGTTACAAGTGCGATCCCGGTGCTTAAAACCTTCACCCCATTTTGAACCTCCTGTACCGGTACCCTTACTTAGAGAAGCACAACGCAAGCATTATATATGGGCGGGTTTCTGTAAGGCCGTGGCAATACTTCTCTATTTATTCATGCTGAGGCATAGATGCCCCGTGCTAGATTATACCTATTTATTTATGAAGACTTCATTTTAATTTTATGTTTTAGTTTAAATATTTTAGGATAATTTAATATAACTAGACGTTATATTATAACGCCCTTACTATTAACTATATTTATACAATCGGTTTGTCCTTATCTGTCAAGCGACTATTCCAACGTATAAGACATTGTATAGCTCATCCACTATGTAAATATTTTTATTAGTAAGGGGATTAAGGTATAAGTTTTAACTTCAAAGGGTTATTTTGCTTCTTAAATAGAAAAAAAACGAGTGAGCCTTACAGTAGTCGCATATGATGTGTAACATTTTATGAAAATATTAAAAAAACACAATTCTTAGTACCTACGCTTTTCTAATATGTTAAAAAAATACGTTAATATGACATATGACATATGCTTGCAATTCTTTAAAATAAACTGACATTTCCAAACGTGTATCCTTAAAGACTGAGGAGTCAGTCAGTTCTTTTTAATCCAGGGTATACTGTATAGTGTATACCTTGGCACAACATTTCACTTTTTGGAAGCTGTGAATGTTCATAGAAATCAATATCGGTGTAAAATAATATCAACATAGTATCAATATGTATGGTGTGATGATGGTGGTGGTGGTGGTGGTGATGATGATTATTTAATAGTGACTTAAGCTTGCAGTTTTATAAACAATGCTGAAATTTCCAAATGTGTATCTTCAAAGTCTAAGGAGTGCCCATGCTTCTGGATCCAGAGTATACCTTGGCACTCACTTTTTGGTAACATATGCTCGAGTTACTTCAAAAAACTTCAAAATCACTAGAGGATCCTGATAAATTTTGAGGACTTCTCTCGATTCCTCACGGATCCCATCACCAGGTCTACCATTTGCCGACAATAGTACCAACTTGGGAGTCAACTCTTTAAAACAAAAATAAAATTTTGAAAATCGGTTTACAAACGGCGGAGTAATAGCGTAACAAACATACAAATAAGTTAAAAAAACTATAACTCGACTACGTAATAAAGAAGGGGTCTAAAAAGGCCGAAACAAGAAAATAATTCAGATAGAAATCCATAAATGGATAGATACAAAAATGGTCAAGCTAGAGCCGTGGTCGCACCCACTAATGACATCTAAGCTGCAGTTTACACCGAGCGCGAGACGCTAAGGCCTAGAGAAGTTTCTAGAATTATACCCCTAGACAGACGGCTGCGATTTGACATCGACTGAGCCGAACCTTATAAAGTAGGTGCGGCCACGGCAACTTATTTTATTATTTCGAATTTTCCGTTTCCCAATCGAAAATGTTTTTGGAATAATATTAATAAGTACCTAATCAAAACACTTGAAATCAAATATAATATCTTCACGAGCGCGAAGCGAGCCAATTCTTTTTATAGATTTTAAGAACGACAATAATAATAATATTATAATATAAAATATATTTTATAAACGTAAAATAATATGTTTAATATAAAATTTATATATTTATAGTCTTATATTACGTAATATTCGAAAATTGGACAACTGGGTTGTACGAGCGCATTTTAAACGTGTATTTAGACATATTTGTGCAAGCACGCCGCAAATATATATGTATAATATATATATACATATTTGTGGTGTGCTCGCCAAGACCTTTCTTTTGATAACAAACACGTGATGATTATCTCAGTTGAATTTTTTTAGATGTTAGACTTTGAGGTTCAGTTATCGAAATAAAACATTTTGAAAAAAAATATATATATAGTCTATGTTACCAGCGCCATCATTACGAATCTATTGACATATCATTTATTTAAATCGGACCAGTAGTTTAGACGCTACGAGGGAAGAAATATACATACATAAATAGATTGCCAGAATCATTACCCTTCCTTTTGGCTTCGCCGTTGACGGGTAAATAAAACATATACACGAATTGATAACCTCCTCCTCAGTTTTGGAAGTCGGTTGAAAAATTTGCCCAGCGGCATTTTACAAAGTTAAAAATAAAATTATCGATAGAGCTATCGTTAGTTGAGTTTGATTTATGTACCACTAGCACTTGAACAGAAGATAATATAATATTTAGAAGATTGTATTGAGGTCGGTTTCAATGAACGTTATAAATTATTGACTACTGCCGTGAGTGCTACGTAATTGCAAAGAGATAATAGAAAGTAAATTTTGATAAAAGCAAAAACCCGAATCCGCACGCATTAAGTATTAACCATTTGTCCAACCAATTTCAGCTTATTTTGATATACTCGCAGGTGTCATAGCTATGAAGAAAATGTGTTTAGACTTTAGGTCCTTTTTTCGCTGTGGATCTTTCGACAATTCGTACATATATCTTGTTCGCTATTTTCAAATTGAAATATGCTAAAAGTTTTGGCCAAGCTTTCCTATGTCAAAGTAAAAAAAATATATTCAAAATTGGTATTTTAATACACTTTCTGAACGTCGGTTTACATGATGCTTACCACCAGTTTGGAAACTAGGCCGGCGAAAAAACCGCCGTAAGATATATGCACGGGGCCACCTTTTAGCAGAAAGATGGGTTCTTTTCAAAAAAATATTTTTACAATGTAGTAACTTAACCTATATAACAGAAGTCATAAATACATAGAACATACTTAAGTACATAGAAGCAGCCTTGCAGGGGCCATCTTATTCCCGAGGTGTGCAATCGTTAATGAAATCACTGACCTTATAATAAGCTTTTTTATGTATTATATATAAATAGTACTGTAATAAAGATAATAAAATTCAGCACTACGCAACATTTGTGAGAACATAATAGGTTTTAGGTCCATACATATGAAATTGGCGTTTAGTTGTACTGGCCACTTTGATCTCAAATATATCTTCTTTGGTTAGGAATTCTAATTTCAAATTTATACCGCTATTTATTCATGCATTTGTGTATCGAAAACCGTAATTCATTTTTTGTTTCCTCTTTTGGTTTTTTCTTTGCGTCACTCTGATTACAAATTGTAAAACTTGAAATATCGTAATATTTTCGAGTACGAGTTCCACCGTGGCACCAGTGCTGCAGAAACGGCTCGACGGATTAATAATGTGTATGGCGGCGGTGTCGCAAAAGAAAACACAGTGCGTTTTTGGTTCCAAGGTTTTCGTTCTAGAAATTTCGACCTTCAGAACAAGCCCCGTGGACGGCCGGAGACCAAAGTTGATAATGAAGAATTTCAGGCTATTGTGGAAACGGATCCATCGCAAACCACGTCCGAGTTAGCTGCAGGCTGCGGTGTTAGTGATAAAAAGTGTTTTAATCCACTTGAAGCAAATTGGAAAGGTGAAAAAGCTTGAAAGGTACCTTGACTTTACCATGAATTGAGTGCAGCAAACCGACAAACGCGCGTCGTCTGCTGCGTTAAATTACTCAATCGGCATAATAATGAAGGGATTTTAAATAGAATCTTTACCTGTGATGAAAAGTGGATCCTGTACGATAATCGGAAACGCTCATCGCAATGGCCGAACACTGGCGAACCAGCCAAAGCCTGCTCCAAGCGAAAATTGACTCAAAAATTGTTACTTGTGAGCGTTTGGTAGAATTGTGCTGGTGTCGTTCACTACAGTTTTCTTAAATCTGGCCAGAAGGTAATATTCTGGCCAGATTTAAGAAATGATGGCAGATGTCTATTGCCAGCAACTGCAAATAATAATGGAAAAGCTAGCTGCTAAACAACCGATGTTGATCATTCGCTCTAGACCACTGCTGCTTCAGGACAACGCTAGACCACACACTGCACACCAGACGGCTAAATTAGAGGAGCTTCAATTGGAATGTCTAAGACATCCACCATACTCCCCGGACCTTGCTCCAACAGATTACCATTTTTTTCGAAATTTAGATAACTTCTTGGGAAAAAATTCAACTTCGATGGGGCAGTCCAAAGCGCCTTCAAAGATTTTATTGATTCCTGTCCGAATGTTTTTTTTTAGTAAAGGAATCAATGAACTACATATGAGATGGCAAAAGTGCATAGATAGCAATGGTATATACTTTGATTAGTTAAATATATTATGTTTAAAAAAAAATAGATTTTATGTTCCTTTACAAAACGCCAATTTCATTTATGTACCTATATATTCTTTTTGCGTTATTATGTACTTCGTAACTTTCATACTTTTTTATTATAATTTCAGGTTGCAATTTTATAAAGTATTGTAAAGAAATAGCAGAGAATCTTGGTATAAGAGGTTGGGTGAAGAACTCTAAAAAGGGCACCATAGTTGGGAAGATACAGGGACCGAAACAGACCCTCGATCAAATGTAAGTTTCTTCAATATTTTCATCATAACAATGCGATAGTAAATTGCAATCTCGAATGAAATATTTTTGCAAAAGCAGGAACCTCTTACTGTACAATATCTAATAACTGTTTACTTCTGAAACTTGTCCCTCAGTACTATAGTCTAATTATTTATATTACGATTAAGAATGAAGTGAATCATCAGAAAAAAAAAACGAAATTGACCAATGACGAATAAGCCGTGTTCACATTAACCAAAAGGGAACATGCATTTGTTTTAAATCAGCAAAATTATTTTATTTTCCGAAGCCAACATAAATATGGACGAAAAATGCAAAATGTGCAGTAATCAGTTGCTAAATTAAAAAGTTAAGGACTATTTTTTTTTGCTATGATTGAAAAACAAAAATTACTGTTTACGTCCTTATGTTATTTTGTCATTTTTTCTTTAAACATTGATATACATAAACACAGTATTTATGTTAATAAAATAAATTTTGTATTTATCTTCATACTTCATTTTCAACTGCTGTGACTATGTGTCACTACTCACTTGTGTATAATTTTTAACTGACTTCTATCCGGTTAGTAACTGACTTAGCCGCCTCCTTAAAAAATATGATAAAAACATGATAATTCCGCCGTCTGTAAACTGATTTTCAAAATTATTTTTTTGATGTAAAGGGTATAGTCCCAAGTTGGTTCTGTTTTCACCAAAGTGGTGATCTGATGATGGGATCCATGAGGAATCGAGGGAACTCTTTGAAATTTATATGGGCACATATTATTATGGTGATTTAGGTTTTTTTTGAAGTAGTCTAAGCATATGCTACCTATCGGTACCAGCAAATTTGAACGTAAGTTCTATAAAATATTATAGGATATTGTTGGAGCTGGTACCGATTTCAAAATTAGGAAGATTAAGTAGAGAAACATTTTAAATTTTAGCCGAATTTAAAAGGGGAATTATTTAGAAAACAAGTTATATTTCATACTTTTATGGGCCTTTTTACTTTGGAAGTCGGTTTTAATTTTTGTTTAAAAATCATTTTTTTCTCTTTTTAGTAAAATTTAATATCTACTAGCTTTTTCCCGCAGCTTTGCCCACGTGGGAGAGTGTTCTTAGCAAAAAACATAAAAGAGAAACAATCCCACCATACATTGTTTTGTTATTTATCTCCAACGGGTTATGTTAGGCAGCGTTTTCGATAAAAACTTGATTTTTTCTGACACCTTCAACAATTATCGTCATAAATCAGTCAATTTCCACAAAAGTTTAACTAATTATCGACCTAAACGTTCCTAAGGAACCACTCTATCGGTAAATATAAACAGCATGAAAATTCTTTCAGTAGTTTTTGAGATTATTGCGAACATACAGACAGACAGACTCGGCGGATACTTAAGTAGTATCCTATGTCTATCTCCTTGTTCTAAGCTACCTCCCCACCAATTTTCTGCCAAATCGGTTCAGCCGTTCTTGGGTTATAAATAGTGTAACTAACACAACTTTTTGACGTGATAACGTCTTATAAATTGATGGAGCCGGTTGCACGCACGAAAAAACATGACTCATGCGTAACCAAGTACTGTTACTTGTTACCGCGCCTTAGGTATGTGTGCGGTAAATTGGCTTTTTGTCGTACTGGTCACTTTGATCTCAAATATATCTTCTTTGGTTAGAAATTCCAATTTAAAATTTATACCGCTATTTACTCATTTTTGTATTTCGAAAACCGTAATATTTTTTTTCCTCTTTTGGTTTTTTCTTTGCGTCGCTCTGTTTACAAAATGGAAAACTTGAAATATCGTAATATTTTCGAGTACGAGTTCCACCGTGGCACCAGTGCTGCAGAAACGGCTCGAAAGATTAATGATGTGTATGGCGGCAGTGTCGCAAAAGAAAACACAGATTGTTTTTGGTACCAACATTTTCGTTCTAGAAATTTCGACCTGCAGAACAAGCCCCGTGGATTGCCGGAGACCAAAGTTGATAATGAAGAATTGAAGGCTATTGTGGAAGCGGATCCATCGCAAACCACGCCCGAGTTAGCTGCAGGCTGCGGTGTTAGTGATAAAACTGTTTTAATCCACTTGAAGCAAATTGGGAAGGTGAAAATGCTTGAAAGGTACCTCATGCATTGAGTGCAGCAAACCCATAAACGCGCGTTACATTACTTAACCGGCACAATAATGACGGGATTTGAAATCGAATCATTACCTGTGATGAAAACTGGATCCTGTACGAGTATCGGAAACGCTCGTATGGCTGAACCCTGGCGAAACTTCCAAAGCCCGCCCCGAACGAAAATTGACTCAAAAAAGTTACTTGTGAGCGTTTGGTAGACTAGTGCCGGTGTCGTTCACTACACCTTTCATAAATCTGGCCAGACGATTACGGCAGATGTCTATTGCCAGCAACTGCAAATCATGATAGGAAAGCTAGCTGCTAAACGTCATTCGCTCTAGGTCACTGCTGCTTCAGGACAACGCTAGACCACACACTGCACAACAGACGGCTACCAAATTAGAGGAGCTTCAATTGGAATGTCTAAGACATCCACCGTACTCACCGGACCTTGCTCCAACAGATTACCATTTTTTTTTAGAAATTTGGATAACTTCTTGTAAGGCAAAAAATTCAACTCCGATGGGGCAGTCCAAAGCGCCTTCAAAGATTTTATTGATTCCTGTCCGAATGGTTTTTTTAGTAAACGAATCAATGAACTACATATGAGATGGCAAAAGTGCATATATAGCAATGGTATATAATTTGATTAAATAAATATATTATGTTTAAAAAAAATCGACTTTATGTTCCTCCTTGACAAAACGCCAATTTCATATGTAATGACCTAATATATAGATGATCTAACTCCGCCGTCTATAGACCGATTTTCAAATTATTTTTAAGACACGGATATCTTCGAACATTACTTTGACGTTTGTGGACCGGACCTATTTGCAAAATTCTTTTGTTGTTGTAAAGGGTATAATTCGAAATTGTTCCTATAGTCACCAAAGTGGATGTTACCACCAACCTGATGATAGCATCCATGAGGAATCGAAAGAACTCCTTAAAAATTTATAGGGACATCTATAGGGATTTGACTTTTCTGAAGTAAATAAAGCATATGCTACCAAAAAGTAAAATTTTGTGGCAAGGGTGTACCCTGGATCCAAAAGCACTAAACAGAACTCCTCAGTCTTTAAAGATACACGTTTGGAAATTTCGGCAATGTTTAAAGAACTGCAAGCATATGCTATTATGTAACTTTCAGTAATCATCATCATCATCTTATATACAATACCTAATGGAAGCTTAGAGCGTTTATTTTAAACGTTCTTAAAATGTGATTATAATAATATTATTATTATCACATTTTAAGAACGTTTAAAATAAACAATCGAATGTATAATTGAAAAATATAACGAGCTCACGTTTAGTTGGCTGGTACCGACTTCAAAATTATGAAGATTGTGTAGAGAAATATTTAGTCATATTTGTTCGATATTTAGTCATATTTGTTATATAACAAATATGACTAAATATCGGTAAATTATTATTTTAAATAAAAAATTAAACCAACTTCCAAAATAAAAAAATAAAAAAAATCAGTATGAAATAAATCTAATTTTCTAAATAATTCCCCTATTAAATTCGGCTAAAATTTTAACTATTTCTCTACACAATCTTCATAATTTTGAAGTCGGTACCAGCCAACTAAACGTGAGCTCTATAAATTAATGATTTATCAGGATATTGTTTGGGCTGGTACCGACTTAAAAATAATGAAGATTGTGTAGACAAATAGGTAAAATTTTAGTGAAAAATAATATTTATTTCATACTTTTTTGTGTACCTTTGTTTTACTTAGGAAGTCGGTTTAATTTTTTGCTTAAAAAGAATTGTTAAGTTTTTGTATAGAGCGTTTTTAATGCTCTCCAACGATCTCATGTTTGTGATGACTGTATTTCGTCAACGGTTGATCGTAGATATGCCATTGCAAGATAATATTTCCTTCCTTATTATGTACTTTTCGAAAAATCAATTAAAAAAGAACACGAACACATGAAAGAACGACCTGCAATAATAATTTTCATCTGCCATGTATCCCTGCAACTGCTTGTTTTTTTTTGTTTTCAGGATAGAATGGCTCGGCACAACGGGTTCCCCTGGATGCAAGGTGGAGAAGTGCGACCTTACCAATTGGCAGTATTTGTCTCGATTGGACTATTATGATTTTAGTATACGATTCTGAATATCTACATTAATATATTAAAGAGGAAATATTTGTTTGTTTGTTGCATGTAATGGGCTACGAAACTACCGGACCGATTTTGATGAAATTTGGCACATAAATAGAGTAGATCATATGGAAGGACATATGCTATTTTTTATCTCTGCAACATGTACGAGCCGGCGAGAATTCTTTTTGCGCGCACAAAGTCATAGCCAATATCTAGTATATAATAACAAACCCATCAACAGATTTGAATATTTATTAGTTTCCAAAATGACGATATGCGAAGACTATTTTAGGATAATTGCATTTGCTACCAGACTAATTATTGTAGTTGAATTTGCTACCACACTAATCGTAGACTTCTAGACAGTAGGTATAAGAAGTAGGATATAGGTTGTATATGTATCCCTGTCGATTTAGGCTGTATGAACCATTATATCGTTTTAGCTGGGCCTTGGTCGGCTCAAAAATAATAGGTTACTATCGATGAAGTGGTAATATAAAATTAAAAATCCATTTCTTCACATCTTAAAAAAAAGAAGATACAAACAATTTAAACTTGCAATACGTTAAAAGAGCGAAATACGCTGGTGTGAGTTGTAACGTCTGCAACATCGTTTTGCGACAGAGAGATGGACAATGTTATAATATTTTGTTTGTTTACATATAATCTTTAATCGCGTGAACCGAAATAACTTTACTTTTAGGTAAAGTAAGTTTGTCTATTCATCTACATTTAAATTAAATTAATTTAAATGTGATATTCGACACTATAATATTCTAATATAGTCTAACTAACCTATTGCATAGTATTGCATGTAACTCTTGAGTAACAATAATGATAGAGCAATAGTAAATAGCGACATATGGTTATAACTTTAAATACTTCAGTTTCAGGTTCACTGTTATTTATTGCATTGACTACTTAGGTTCATTCAGTACCCTGATTTTTAGGAAAATCCATTTTAGTAAAATTCTAAATAAATTTCTAAATCTGTTTATTGTTTAAATTATCTTTTTAATCATAGTACTCTATGTACATAAACTTAAGTGCTAATTTATACAATATGTGGAATGTTTTATGTATGGAATAGGTACATTTACTTATACCTAATACTTACGAGTACTTTTAACATTAAATTAAGATTTGCTTAGGCGTTCATTTAAAGAAAAAATGTATGTAGTATAAAAATGAAATTTGGCTCAGACAGGACCACGAGAAAGGACAACCTACCAATTTTGCTATTTAATAATTATTTAATAACTATACTATGTATTCAGCAGTTTAGTGGAATTTAAAAAGTAATACAAATCACTTTTGCGAAACAAACTAAAAAAAATATTAAATTTTTCTATAACATGTAGATTTTGTGCTTTCAGACAGTTATCTAAGCTTTTACACCTTTTTTACTTATTATTATGAGCAAATCTTTAACAGGCGTAGGTTTTTGGCCGTTATGTTATATGCACCTATTCTAATTTAATTGATGTTCTCGTAGGATCTTCAGTTCTGCGTTTATAAAATTTTAGCGTAAATATTGTATTTTATGTAGGTATATACTTATATATTCAGCAAGTTTGCTACTAAGAACAGCTCTACAGATCCACTATCACTTTTAAATTGAGTACAAATATAACTTCTACACTATAATAAGTATTACACAATTTATATTATTTTATAAAACAGACAAGTGAAAAAGAAAAGAAACCCTTTTAACTTTGATCTCATAAATTAATACACAAGGTCAATGGCGTTATTAACATCTCTATAACTGAAAATAGTTGAATCTGATTACAAAATAAAGGATTATGAGAGTTTTTTTTAATGGCAAATGACTAGCATAATAAAGCTTCAAAAGCTTTCTTCTCTAATTTTCTAGAAATATCTATGTTGATTTACAAAATATGAGAACGTTTGAAGAGGTGGCTGAAGGGCTTAGTACTTTAAGCATTCCGTTAAATTTAATATTAAAATTATTTACAAAATACAACAGTACAGCTGGATGCTTAAACATGTATTATATGAATAATATACAGCTATGTACATAGAAAGTACGAGAAACAAAAAAATTTGAAAGATTGGGCCAATAAGTAAGTTTTATAACAAAAATAGTACTCCGTTAACTTAAGCAAGTGTACAAAAGTGCATATGCTAGACTTTCTCTTCTGGGGACTGTAAGGGCACGCTGGCTTCTTCTGTTCTTGCGTTGGACGAGTCTGTCGCTGCAAGTTTGAGCCGCTTTTTGACCTTTTCCTTATGGAAGTATAGCCTTAGATAGTGACAGGGGAATATCACGCAGTCTCCGTTAGGTTCCTCCGCGTCTATGTACACCCCTCGAACCAGGATCGAGTTGGAACAGTTGAGGAGAATGAGTAGCGTTAGACTCACGATGTGGGAACACCAGTTGCTAAGCTTTGGGGTATCTGTAAAAAGAAAAATGAAGTGTTAAATAAATATAACACTTTGATAATTAAATTGAATTTACCATACAAAATTAAATTTGTTACGCTTCCTAAGCCTCCGTTGGATGAACACCAAACGAATGTTAGGTATTCTTCAATGCAACCATTTCAACAACAAGCCTATGAAAAAATTAAATGCTTTAACTCTGCATATAGCATAATGTATGTTATATTATGCAGCATGTTTCAGCATTAATTTTTTTTTAGTTAGATTGTTCGATGAGACCTAAAAATTCCCACTTTCGTGTCGGAACTTTATGGTTAGCGATGAAGTAGGTAAAGGTATCTCTAAAACTTAAAAACTCACCTGGAAAGAAATATACGTCGAGCAGTCCCCACACTCCCCGCCACACGTTTACGGTGGCGAAGAACGACACGAGATGGTACACGTCCGCGATGAGGAGCCGGGGCGCCCCCTGCAGACGCGTCACCGCCCAGCGCATAGGCGCCTGTACTGCGAAAGTTAGCACCACCAGCGCGTAACCAACGATCTGGGGGACAATGTAATTATTAATAAGTAGCTTTTGCCCGCGGCACCGTCCGCGTAAATACAGTATTCCACGGGAACACTGTACTTTTTTGGAATAAATAGTAGCCTATATGTTAATCCAGACCTCAAACTACTACCATACCAAATTTAATCAAAATCCCTTCAGTAGTTTATGCGTGAAAGAGTAACAAGCATCCATCCATCCATACATCCATCCTCATAAACTTTCACATTTATAATAGTAGTAGGATAGGATGCATTATACGTAATGAGGTTGACTAGGAATGTAACAGTAATATCTTCGTTTGGATGTAGTTAAAAGTTAAAACCTGAAGGGATCTCCGCTCCGTCTCTATTAGCCGAGACTATCGAAAATGTTTGAATGTAACAAGGTTGCTAAGTATGTCTTAAACATGACTTTGTTTAAGACATACTTAGTGTTCCCAAAGAAGTATTACTTGTTTTTCCACTTACCGCCCCCGGCCCGGCCGGTCGCATTTCATACATTTTTTGATGGTGGCCGGTGCCGGTAAGTCGAAAAACAGCCCTTATTACTTATTATATTTGAGTCGACGGAACATTGAAGTGCAAAATGCGTCGAAGAATTCACTTATATTGTGTCTGTAGAAGTAGGATTATTATATTATTATCACTTCTTTTACTTTATTGCACTACTAAATAAGTATAATAAAGATTATAATAATCTTTATTATACTTTTTATCATCCGCAGTTATAAAATAATTAATATTGTACGATTTACTAACCGTCACTTAACACATAAAAAGACAAAAGAAAATTATTTTGTCGCACCGTTTATTTGCACAGAGGCGCCTTAAGTGAACCTTTCGCAAACTCATAACCTCCTTATCACGTTATATAAATAAGACTTTAGCTAATTAATAACCATAAACCGGTAATTGTGTTTACGCAATAAACAGTATTAATATCTTATTCTTATTTGTATAATAATGGAAAAGACCAGTTGAAATGACGTGTGTATAATATACGGTATTTAGGCTACGCCAATATGATGTACGGAAAAGTTCTATATAATGTTTAAATAGGTATGTGATAGTTGCATTAATATTATTTTTACATATGTAAATATATACAAATACGAATAAGTACAAAAAATTTGAATTACCGAGAATTAGTTTGAAGAGTCTCGACATCCATTAGAGCTCTTTTTAATGAGTTCGTTGAAGGTGGCTTTAATATCGTTTTATTATTATTTTGGATTATTTTTATTGATGTATTTGTATTAGATAACGTACGGTACCCACCTCCCCCATGGTGACTACGCCGGGACCCCCTCCCCCATTCACGTAGTAAGGATGTCCGTCGCGCGAGATTTTCCTACAATGTTTTTAAGCTATTGCATAGCTTTTATCGCGGGCTTTGAGTGCGGCGACCGAATCAAGAAATTACTTAACGAAAATAAACCTAACACCCCCCACTCCGACCGGCACAGCGGTGCGGCGTTGAAAGCCGTGAATCGTCTAACGTCGTTTCAGTTCGGCAGACTTCGGCACGGTGTTTGTGTGCGTGCGACTAGACGTATGCGTGTAGACTTACTATGCAATAGTTTTACCGCGGTCCCCGAGTCCCCGAGTGCCACACGTATTTTTTTACTGCGTGACAACAACCTAGACCCCCTGGCGGAGGGCCTCCACCCAGTGACCAAAAGTAGTACTTTGACCCCGCCCCCTTCCCCCCATAAACATGTCACTTAGTATGGGTAATGGGTATGTTACCTTATGGTATTAGTACGAGTCTATCAAACCATGTGTGAGTTCGATGAAGTTGACTCTACATTTGCTTCCGTATGTTAGAAACATAATATAAACAACTAAATAATAATAATAAATGCAGGCTAAGTAGGTATATCTTGTGTCAATATTTTTGCACTTAAGGAACAAAATTTACACAAGCTAATTATAGAGGAAACCTGGTAATAAACAATGTATTACAGCTATACAGTGTACTGCAATATATTTTATGATATGTTTACTACCATAAATGTATGACAGCTATACACTGTACTGCAATACACTTGTAGTATTGTACTTTACGTACCTATTCTCATACTGTTTTGTGATCTTAGCAAGCAGTAGGTCTTCAGTAAATAGTATTATAATAATTGTTTTTGTTTTTCTGACTTTTTTGTCATTACAATTTGGCTATCTCCCGCTTTGCTTGGGGAGGGAAACTGGAAGTGGAGCACTTCCTACTCCTTCTACAATCTTCTGATTTATTTCGCTTCGGGTCCCAAGACAGATTAAGCATGTCCCTCGGGCACCCCTGAGATCATATTAAAGGGTTTTTGTGGTTGGTTACCACTGTCGATCCTGGCTAAACAGGAGTTGCAGTGGTGGGTAAATGCGGTGAACCAATAGCCCGATAAAAAAAATGTTGTTTTTGTTAGAAGACGAGCTACTACAACATTTTTTGCTATTAACTAAGTAATGAGCATGAAGCTAAACACCGAGGCGACGAAGAGGCGAGGCGATATGTTTGACACTAAAGTTGATGTGAAATGTATGGACTAGTCACTAGACTAAGATTAACAATTAGAACATAGATACCCAGCTATTAGTGAAAGAAGGAACATAATATATCGTTCCTTATCCCACATGCTAACACTTATTACGAATGCAACAAAGTCGTCTTCCATTTTTTTTAATTCCAGCGTCATAAGAAAGAAGACCCAAAAGATCACCAAGTCGAGACAACCTTCGAAAAAAGCAATTCATGGTTTTTCACTGTCTTCCATTCTTATGGGTGAAGCAAATCTCTGTGTCTTTCACTCTTTTGCCACTGATCTTTTGTGAGATATATGGATAGCTGCTTACAGCTTCGATTTTAGTGCTCCTTTCATGTATATTCCTTTTCCAAGGGACTAGGGATATTTGACATTAATAATAATCTTATACTTTAAACGAGACAATCTTGTACAAATATATAATTGGTTTATCGAAATCTGCTGCAAGCATTACCAGGAAATTTAGTATGCAGAGAATTTTGGGGAGAAAAATCGATCTAGCTAGGTCTTATCCCTGAGAAGCTTTTAAGTTATATATGTTTTTTCTTTCGTCGTGCAACAATATATCAATAATTTTGACTCAATTCTGTCATTCCGATTGACAGTTTGGTATGTGTATTGCGTATGTATACAATTTTTGCTTTGCTCGAAAATTCAGAATGTGGTGGGTTCGAATCCCGGTCAGATAATTTTTTTGTGATTTTTTATTTATTTATCAGAACTCCTAGCAAATCTTGGTTACCCAGGTACTACTCGTAATTAACCTAATTGTTAATTTATATATTGCGTCGCCTCGCTTCTATTGTAACGAGTCATGTATTTTGTGGGGCATGCAGACTTATGGCGACAAAAAAACCACTAAATACTGTAAAGAAATTATCTAAATCATAGGAAAAATTACGATTTTAGTGTATTAGTTCCAAAAACGCGCCCGAGAATAGAGCGAGTCTCTGTGACATTATCTGTCGTCGTCACCTCCCCTCTAAACACAACTAAAATATTTAACGTAAACAAATACAATTCACACGAGGAACAGGCGTCAAGAATCGGAGAATGAATACTTATGCAATACCTATGTAAGTATGAGTACAAACAAGCCGTCGCACAGATCGCGACAGATGACGTCATCGTAACCAATTCAGCGGAAGCGCGCGTTTCAAACTAGCCGTCCAGAAAAACTTTAATTAATCCACCATTTCTTGACGGATTAAAAAAAAGCACAGTAAGTTAATACACACACGATGTACTTAGTAAAAATCATTTGCTACTAAGTGATTGATCCTCATTGTGCTAGGTAGTAGGTAGGCCGGAAAGATGCTGTTCATTCCCATGGCAATGACAATAACAATAATATACTACATTAACTGCTTAAGACAATGTTCGCGTTCCATACCGCGACATTGAAATGTGGGTGGGGGAAACCGGACTCCGGAGTCCAGGAGTATTTACCTCATTAACTCAGATCCTCAAACACCACAATTAGATAATAACGTTATTTTTAGATACACACTCATTTACCAGAGCTATGATTACTTGATTACCTTGTCCAAGAAAGTTTTAGTGAGCACTTTACGTCCAATCTATTTTGATCAGAGTGCTGAGTGCGAGTTTTTGTCACGATTCGCCGTGAAGAAGTTAGCTACAATTTGTATGGAATCGAAACAACGCCCTTAGTGGCAAACAATGGTAACTAATTCGAGGCCATAGAAATTGTAGTCAACAGTGACAAAAACTCCACTGGATGTTTGTTGATAAATGTTAGGTTGCGTAGTCTTAATTGAAAAAACATAGCAACACTCCTTCAAGGTCATCAGTAAGTAGTAAGTACTATCAGGGAATCTAATTCATAAGCAGCTTTACTTTGGTCATAATTTGTTCGTATTATAAAAATAATATTATGATATTATCAAATTGACATATCATTGACAATTGTATTGTGACTGCATTTCGCAATAATACAAATAAATTATGAGAATACTCTACCTGCTTATGAATTCGATTCCCTGATAGTACATAATCCGACTCTGCAGAGTGTAGAGTTCTCAGACTCTCGGTAGCTCACTACCACCAATATTAAGAAGACCTTTATAGTGAATATTGTATCTTATTAATCTTCCCAAAGCAGCATGTAGCATTGTATTCAAAAAGGAACGGTAAGCAAAAATTATTTGTTTTACAGAAAAGAAAAAAGTCTATCTTGTCATACATTTATTCTTCTACTAATAAAAATATTTACACAACTGATTAGCTATGCAATATTGCTGTATTTGTCGAGCAAGTGACTTTCCAACGTATCAGACAAAGAAGCACGATGACGTACTAGTAAATAGCAGCAGCATTAAAACCCCATCTATACAAAATCCTTGTTACCCGACTACGGCGAGCCAAAAGGAAGGGTTTGGCAGCCCATGTATGTATGTATGTATGTTTATTACACCGCAGCGCCTAAACTACTGGTCCGATTTTAATAAATGAGGTGTCAATAGGTTTGTTATAATAGCACTGGGCCTTTAGTCAATATGCAGTCGATAATTGCGACGGCGAAGTTCGAAAACAAAATGTATGGGATTTGACATAAGGCATCGCAAGCGACATGTCACTTAGCTATGACTTACGTCACGTTATATACATTTTTGATTTCAAACTTCGCCGTCGAAATTGTCGAATGCATCTTGAGTAAAGGCCGTGGTAACATAGGCTATAATTATAATTAACGTAGTCGGGTTATAGTTTTTATATAAATTGTAGATATTTCCCTTATATGTTTATAGATAAATCAGGATTGAACTAATGGACTAAGGAGCGTGTATATACCGATATCGGTTAGTAGTAACGGATCTGTGTATGGAGTCGGCACGGGGACGGAGGAAGAGCCAATTGCGCCGCGTAAGTGGTCACTGACTGTACTGATACATGACCCATATGCGGAAAATAACCCACACTACTATTGGACTATCAGATTTTTCATTAAAATTTTGGAAATATAATATTTTAGTTTAATGGTATGTACCTATTGTTAGAATAAAAAATGCGATTAAATGTGCTAGCTAGTAGCTACGAAGAAAATGAGGTTGTAGACTTGAATATCTATTATACATTCTCTTCGTAGAAGAATGTCTTCTTTGCCTACCTTACAATGTGCAGGAGGTCTAAAATTGCCATATTAAATTAAGTGAATCGTATCTACTACGTATTGAAGAAGATGCTTTACATAACTTCTATCAATTCTCTTATTTGACAATTATTAAGAGTTTACAAAAGATGTTGTTTGACAGCGGCCTAGTACGGACTAATACTTCTTTAGGAATGTTTTGTACAATAAATACAGGTAGTGACCAACTAAAATAAACTTTATTGGCAAGCATGCATAATGCATAATAGCAAAAAATGAGAAAATTTTCAGGAGATTAGAATTCCTTTTTCAAATATATTTTTTATATTGTTGGTATTTTTAAGCTAAAATAGGAAGCTACATAAGAGCAGAACTGCAGATTCCACGCAAAATTGACCGAAAAACAGTCAATTTATGTCAAATTTGTAAACGCGGTAAGCAATTCTATTTATGTGTTCCATTTTATGCATTTCTTACATAGACGTATATATTATAGACGAGGCATGTCAAGGCAAAAACTGTCCCTTCTTAAATGGCCCTGCTTTTTGGGTTGTTCGGAGTCATTTTGACATTAGAGGTATGGTGAAATCAGAAGGCGTAACTTTTTCTTGTATGAAGGTTTGTTCTGTCAAATGTACGTCATAACCCAACCTTAGTTCTGAAATCATTGATTTCTTAATTAAATTAGATAACTGTCAAAATGTATGAATCCTACTACTTTTATATTTAAATGAGGATTATGCTGAAAATTGGTATATTTGTCGCATATTTGGCTAGGCTGGCATAGGCTACTATTACTTTGAAAAATTACAGTGTCCCCGTATTATTCCCGTATTTCCGGTACTGTATTTACGCAGGTGGAGCGGGAAAAAGCTAGTTTCCAATATGATTCTATTTATGATTATTGCTTTGACATACAGCCATTTTAAAATAAATAAATAAATTTATGATATCTGAAATGAAATAAATTATGAACGTAATAGAAAACACTCCAAGTGGCCGTTTCAGACCTGCAGGTCATGGTATTGAGTGTGCAGTGAAAAAATATATCTGTTTAGTGTTTGGTAAGGCGTGAAGATAGCCATACACGTAGGGGTGTACCTGACAGGTTTGCTTGCCAAGTTATGTCTGTCAGGAATACTTGAGCTGAGTTGAGTGAGTAGTGTTTCTACACTATATACACCTGCAGAGTTGTGCAACATACACGCTGCGGTAAACCTTTACAACTTAACTGTACTGTAAAGGTGACAGGAACACCCATACTCGTAAGTCGTCGTACTCGTTATATCATCAATCCATATTATACATCAAATTGTAATTTGCCAGGTGCCTAAAATTAATAACTCAAAGACAATAGAAAAATATTTTCCAATATAAAAATAATGTTAGTATAGGATTTTACGTGAATATTAAACCCGGGAACACACGTATTTAATTTGACACCCTTTAAGGACGTCAAATTCAGATCGAAGGCCAGGTTTCCATACAAACACGCATGTCCCACACACGTGCTGCCTCGTTCAGATCCTGAATATGTCAGATCGATCTGACATATTCATACAATTTCCTGAATTATTACAACATTTAATATCCTTAAAGGCTGCCAAATTTAGTATCCTAGTTCCCAGACTAAGGGCCATCCTCACCTGACCAGGTGCAGGTCCAGGTCCAGCCTAAAAATCCAGCAGCCTGTCAATACTGTCAAATTGAAGCGAACTAGTACTTGGAAGGTTATTACTAGTAGAAGAAGACTAGAAGGGTAGTACTTATTCATTACACAAGAAGTAACAGTTCGAATGTCAAGTTGCACCGCGCTGCACAGCGCATGTGCATTGTGCAGTGTATGACTGATGTCTTATTATGAAGCGCGTATCTTTTTGTGTAGTAAATAAAGTTCAATTTTGAATGGCTATCTTATATATATATATATATATATATATATATATATATATATATATATATATATATATATATATATATATATATATATATATATATATATATATATATATATATACAGATAAAAAAAATTGCGCCTCGTCACGTATCGTTTCGTTTCGGTGTGAATTGACCCTTAGACGGACAATTCTCAATCGATTTTACATGGGTCGATTTAAAAATCGTGCGGCTTTTGTCAGCCGTGTAAATCCCGCCTTATTCTTGCTATTTTTATATAATAGGCCTACAAGGTTTATCCCTGACCTACGCATACCTGAACAACTGAAGTGTTTATTAGCATTTCACGTGCATTTGATTTTCTATGTAAACCCTTGTTTTGCCTCGTAGCATACAGCAGAGCATGTACAAAACGTTAAGATTAGATTGGGGCAAGAGGAGCACACTTTAAATTAATTTCTGGTTTAATTAACACACCTTTTGTGTAATACTAGCCATATTTACACAAATACCATCAAGTCCTATCTGACAATACTTTAAAAAATTTGCTCATTTTTATTTGGCAACAATGGTGAGAGCAATATAACTGTTGCTTAAAAATCGTATGTACAATAATTATAATAAACAGATTACGCACGTAGGTAACATACATAGCAATACATGCCATAAACAAAAGTTAAATTATTATACTAACCAAGGAGGTCCAGCACGACTTAACCACGTCGTTAGGGTATAAGAAGATGTCTAGCAGAGCCCAGGAGCCTCGCCACACAAACACTACGAGAGAACCCACCACAGTGACTGAGAACACGCAGTCCAGGATGTACAGGGCTGTCTCTCTGCTACTCTGTAAAGAAATAGGTGTACTGTAATTTGGCTAGTTAATAATAACTTAACTAAGTACATGTCAGGACATGTCCAAGGACTAAGAAGGGTTCCGTAACAATCAACGCGCAATAGGTTTTCTTTGAATTACTTAAAAAGTTATTGTCCGATTTCCCTTTAAAATATTTTTTCTAATGAGTTTTTAGCGTGATACATATAGCATATCAGCATGGAAACTTACAAGTTTCTATCTCCTATAGTTGACAAGTCCCAGGACCAAGTTATATGCCACTTTGGAGGCCGATTACTCGAAAATAGTTGATTTCGTAAAAAAGTCATGTTTGAAACCTTTCCATTATTACAAATTTTAAAAGACTTATCCAGCGATACTCCATACGATTGGGTAGAATGAAAAAAAAATATCATCCCCACTTCACATGTATGCCTATTATGATGCCAAAACCGAGATCTATACACATGATATGACTATACCAAATTTCATTAATTTACTTTCATAATTACAGAAGCTGGGCAGAAAGACAAGGACAGAAAGACAGACAGACAGACGGTAGGACAGAGCGAAACTATAAGGGTTCCTTGAATGTTGCGGATCCCTAAAAAGTAAAACAAACTGGTTGTTTCGAGCACTTTAAACTACCTAAATACGGTGAATATAAAATACTTTTTACTGGCGAACATTTACTGTGAAGTTAAAAAACTAGCTTGAAACTGAAAATTGTAAAAACTGAAACAAACCGGTCTTAAGGCCAGCTACTGAAGACCTGTAGCCCAAGCATGAACAATCGACAACATAGTAATCGTAACCTTATCGAATAAAAATTGTAAAGGCGCTGTCATGATTTTCATACTTATGACATCCGATGACCATACGAATACTTTGTCGCAAATTTTTCGTGCTTGTGGTTCTGCATTATGCAACTTAATATTGCGCAGGGGATATTTATGAAAATTATTTGAAGCGCACGCAAATCTACATAACATTACTATTGTTGGTTTTGCAAACTAAAATGAATATGACTTTACATGAATCGTGTTTCATAATACCTATAATAATCTACAACTAATAAGATGAGGTATGCTACTTTTATCTTGTTTTTCTCAGACCCAAAATTTCATTAGGTATGTGTGTGCCGAAGTCATGTTTACGACTTAATACCTACCGTTTGAAAATATGTGGGTGCTTCGAAATAATCATCCGACGAATCCACAATCAAACAAAATGGCGGTGATATAACGTTCCTCAGAGCTTTTATGTACATTATCGCAACCGTCGACGCAAAAGTTGAGAACATGATGGACTGCGAATCTTCAATCATGAGATCTAGAAGATTCCACACGCCTCGACAAGCTGCTACGTTTATTATTCCTCCCAAATAAGTGTACGATCTCGTCAGTAGAAAGTAATAAATTTTCCCCATAGTCTTGGGAGTCAGTTTTCGGTCACAATAGTCTTGGATCAAGCACAGAGCGAGGCCGGGTATGATTCCAAGGGCGATGGTAAAGTAAACGCTCCAGTACGGCTGTTCGGGGTAAATGTAGAGATCCATCAAACTCCATGTCGCCTTCCAAAATATTATCGACAGAGGACCCACAATAAACATCGTCAGAAAGACATCAGCTTGTTCCAAGAATTGTTCGCTTCGGAGACGATGCAAAACTTCCTTTTCGTCCAACATGATTGGTGTTGATAGAACTTATTGTTCAATTCAGTATTCCTGCATAAATGTGTAATATTTTAGTCCTCGTACAATACTAATTTAATGTTGAATAAAAGCAACGTAATCACGATTTAAATTTCTTACAGTATCAGTTATGATTTAAAGATGTAAGATGATGTGCAATAAAACTAGTATTATCATTGAAATTAATATTTATTTTAATTAATAGTAAAATACTAAATGAAAAATAGGTTATATTATTACGTTAAGTTGTTGTTAGCAGAAAAAAAAATCCTTTTGATAGCTTAGCTTTTATTGTCACTTGTTTTAATATTTAATTTTAATTAATGGATTTTCAAAAAAGTTATAAGCCATTACAAAAAGTAATATATTAAATTATAAACACAATAATATAAGCGATAGTAATAAACAGACTACCTCTGAGAATTTTCTAGAAGTTTAGCGAAGTCGGATCAACGCTTCGTAGCGGTACTACGGCGTAGTCAACTGATGCGGGAGATATTGTAAATTACTTTCAAAAACCGTTTCATCTAGACTTTTGATAAAACAATGGCTTTTTAAATACTTTACTTCGATTGGTTATTGCTGTTGACCACAGTGGGGTTTTTTTATTTCAATACGGAATATTCAAATCGACCGGTCTAATTTTCATAATGTCTACGAAGAAATAGTACAAATCTCTTTTGCAAATACGGTGTCGGTTGACAGACCGCATCAAGACGGTCCTACCGATCCGGCTCCAAACGACACAAAAAGGTAGACAAACAGACGAACGCAACCGTATAGAGCTCGGCACTGTGTGGATAGTCTTGTATGTAACAATTTTTATATATCCGAGTCCTTTATTTGTCTTTTGATAGGCGTGTTTAATTATTGTAAAGTTTTAAGCGCTTTCTCGCGTTAAAAATACGATTCAGAGGGCTTAGCTAACATGCATTCGTTAAATGCATAACATATAAAACAGAGCGCGATAATCGCGATAATACATTTTTGATTTCTAACTTCGTCGTCGTACTTAGTGATGGCACTTTGGCCAGATTTCGAACATGCATGTGCAATTTTTATTACCTTCAAAACACACATGTGACGTCAGCGATAAGCTAAGAAATATATGGGGTTTCGCGAGAATAAACTTTATGCTTTATGACATAAAGTTTTAATATGAGCACACCTAGTGCTAGTAACTGCATTTGAAAGTATATAATATTGAAACAACAACAATTATAAGCATACGCAAAGGCTATTTGCGGACGATGACAGGTACATTAAGAACCTACTTATATTCGTTCATCGATTTTTTAAATTTGTTTTACAAAAAACTAAAGACTTTTTAACATTTTTGTGATATTTTTTTTACCCTCGTTGAGTATTTGATACAACAGTCATAAAAAATTTATAATTTGTAAGTAGAAAAGTTTTTTTTTTCATAAAATGTAGATTATTATCAGTAATTTATTGAATTTCACTAAAGAATTCACTTTTTTTGGGTAAATAATCTTGCAGGTACATTTTGAGCTTATTTTTTTTGTTTGATTCGGGCAGAAAACTTAACCACTGAGTAAATAAAACTTTCTTTCTTTAAAATTATTTTTTATTTAAAGATATTATTGATAGGGATATTTTTCTTATGGAGCTTTAGATAGTATTTTGTTTACTTTTAGTTTCACATGATTGTAATGGTTGGTAAACAGTCTTCTGCATTTTCAGTTACCCTTTTCAGGTTTTATGATTGAGTACCTTATTAATTTCGCATTTTCGGAGCTGATACTATTAAAAATTATTGATTTTTACATAACATAATTGAATATAATGACGAGATAAGCGTATCGAAATTGTGTCAATCGGTTTATTTTATTTGTATATTTACAGTAACTGGAGGTGTCCGCAGTCGACCGTAGTTCGTATTTTCAATTTTAAGTCTCAACTTTATTACGGTTCTTTTTCTTCTTAGATAGGCATCAAAACGCATGGTGGTGTGAGTCATTACCCTGAGGTAGCGTGTAACTTTATTTAATTTTATTTTATTATGTATTTCTAACCATTGTTTAACAAAATATAGCTTAATGCACACCTCTCTCCACATTAACTTTTACTGCTCCAAATTTCATATTTCTCCTCCGTTTGCATAATTTTCGTAGAAAGGGGTAAGAATTTTTCGCTTCGCGTATTAATATTTAAGATAGTTAATTAATTATTATTAATATTATTGAGAGCTCTTGATATATTGCAACCCGTAGGTATTTAGATTTTCATTTTTAGTAGGTAAAATATATTAAAACAGTTTAGAAATAAAATTGGTTTTAGGTAGGTAAGTTATAAATATTATCACTTGTGAGTTAAAATGTAAAGTAATTTTTTACTTAAGTCTTGGCGTTTATAGTGTTGTTATTTAACAATATACTAAAATTTAATATAAATATTAAAATACTTAACTGCACTCTGCAGTAAATAATTATAGTCCTGGATATAAATTGGATATACCATATAATGCAGTTAGTGTAATACTAAAACGTCTCACTCTTATCACTAACAACGTCTCACAGTATTTGTCGTTTACGGAAGCATCGACTACGAAGATTATTATTATTATTTATCAGTCAAACAAAGAAGGGAGGAAAACAAAGAAGATGTGAAGAAACTTTTGGATAGATCTTCGTCACGGCATGTTGTGCGTAAAGTTCTTATTGTTATACTTATCTTTATCATAATAGAGCACCAACACATATATAAGGATTTTAGTAAAATTTTCGCATGTTCCCAGGGACTTTTAGTCAACTTGCCGAGCTCACTCCGTGACTAACACTTAATATAGCTGAGCTATAGACGTTACAAACTTCAACGTGGTGTACTAACCGTTCTGAACATAGTGGGCACATTAAAATAGTCTTGCGGCGAGTCCACGGCTACGGCGAAGGGCGCCGCGCAGATGTTCCGCAGCACGCGCAGCGCTGCCAGTGACAGCGTGGCCGCCGCAGTCGTTGACATCAGCGTCTTCGCGCTGTCGCCCGTGCACTCGTTGAGGAGGTTCCACACTCCACGCCACGCGCCGACGCACGCCACGCCGGCCACGTACGTGCACGATCGCGACACCACATAGTACGTCAACCGGCCGCGGTCGGGCGTCAGCCATTCCGTCAGCTTCGTTTGGAACACGCAAAATATCAGATCACAGCACAGTCCAAAAGCTGCGCACACGGCAGCGCTGCACACGGGGTCCGACGCGAGCACGTACAGGTCCAGCAGCGACCACGTCGACTTCCAGTAGGTGACGACGGCGGGCGCCACCACTACACTCGCGAACACGATGTCCGCGAACTCGAGCAGCGCAGTGTGCGCCGGCGAGGCGCTGGAGAGCGCGTCGCCCAGCCCCGCGGTACTTCCACGCATGTCTGATAAACGAGTGTGCCCAGCTGCGGGTTCAGACCGACTACAGATTAGATGTATATAATTGTATTATCATCGCGTCCCGCACTGACGTACTGTTTGTTGGGATGGCTCCCTCGTCGTTTAAGCCGTATACTTTCTCCAATATTTATACAGCCGCGAGGACAGGAGATATTGCGGTACGTTTAATGCCGCAAGAATCTGTACAAATGTTGTAAAAAAATGCGTTGTTGAATTATATAGGTAAATCTTTTTACTGTCGTATATTTGGTAATGGATTAATTTTACTCGTTCCCGGTGTTTCCAACGGTAACCGCACGAGGAAAACATATTTTTATGTCACTTCCACCACGCTCGGATTTTACAATTCATCTTAAATTTTTTCTTATGTAAATATTTATTATTTGCTGTAATTTACGTTGTTTTGTCTAGAATCTACAAGTTGAATCAAGAGAGGTATGATTCCAAGTATCAAGTATTTGCACAGTTTATCTGGTTATAGAAAGAATGAAATCCTGCATACGTAACCGATAAGATCGGATTGATATATGATTTTATAAAGGCAACTAACGTTTGTATACAAAAGGCTTATAGAACTAATGGTTAAACTTATGATTGATTGTTGTTGTTTTTGAAATCCGTCAACTTTTTAATTTTAGAGACAAGGACCTACCTTCTAAAAGGTGTCTGGCACCAAGATATTGCCCAGATCCGGTTGTGTCGGTACTCTTAGGCGATTGAGGAAATTTAGGAGATTGAATTCATTACCATTATCATCATCAGATATTTTTCCGTCATAGTCTGCTAGAGTCTATACTCGGGACTGTGTTTATTGTTGTGGCATGCGTGGCATGCAGCCACTATACCTAATCTGAAGGTCGATTTTGCTATTTTAATCCAACAGTAATACAGCTTCGAAACAGTCCGGATTCTATCAAACAGCAAAATGATATTCTTATAAACGTCAAACGACGAAATGTACCGCGATGAGATTCTAATTATTGTATCGAAACTTGACTGTACATTCAGCGAACCACTTATTCGGACTTCAAAATTTTGAAGATCGAGTAGAGACATAGTTAAAATTTTAGCCAAATTTAAAACGGGAATTATTTAGAAAATAAGTTTTATTTCATACTTTTTTGTGCATTTTTACTTTGGAAGTCGGTTTAATTTTTTGTTCAAAAATAATAATAATTTTTACCTTTTTAGTAATATTTGTTAAATTATTATTATTAATAATAATTTTAAGAACGTTTACAATAAACGATCGAATGTATAAATGAATACGCGCCAAGCTTCTATTAGGTATTGTATATAAGATGATGATGATGACTGTAAGTTACATAATGGCATATGCTTGCAGTTCTTTAAACAATGCCGAAATTTTTAAACGCGTATCTTTAAAGACTGAGGAGTTTTGTTCAGTGCTTTTGATCCAAGGTATAACTTGGTGCAGAATCTTACTTTTTGCTAGCATATGCTTGGGTTACTTCAGAAAAAGTCCATATAAATTTGGAGGAGTTCCCTCGATTCCTCATTGATCCCATCATCAGATCACCACTTTTGTGAATACGGGACCAACTTCAGAGTATACTTTTTACATCAAAAAATAATTTTGAAAATCAACAGGTCAACAGACGGCGGAAGTATAACCGCCTCCTTTTTTGGAAGTCGCTTAAAATATACTTAATCTATGCACAAACTACTTTTTTTTGCAAGTCAAAATGAGGTTCCTCTTTATTAATAGCATCCATAGACGTTTATATTATAGAAGAGGCATGTTGAGGCAAAAACTGTATCCACTTAAATGAAGTTTGGAGTTTTTGGGGCTATTTTGACATACGAAGCTAGGTGAAATCAAGATGGCTGACATTTGAGGTATGGTGAAAAGGCGTAACTTTTTCTTGTATGAAGATTTGTTCTGTCAAATGTATGTACGTCATAGCTTATCTTTAGTTTTGAAATCCTTGATAGCATCGGAAAGATTTTTTGTATTAGAGAACTACTTCGTTTTATTTACAACTATATTATATTACATAACTGTTATAGTTATAGCCTAAAGAAATAATAGCGTGACTTTATCCCGGCCTACAAAATCTCAATGGTGTAAATAGCGACATTATTATTATACAAATAAACTGTATGTTTTTGTTTGTGGAACTTACAACTTCCTAAGAGGAAAATCTTGCAATAATAAACTTTACACCGCAGAGGCTTAGTTATTTAAAATGTGTGTTATCATATATATAATAATAATTATATTGTGCTTCAAGACAAGAGCAACGATAAGCTTGTATAAACATAGACGTATATATTAGAGACGAGGCATGTCGAGGCAAGAAAATGTCCCCACTAAAATGGATTTTCCCCACTTTTGGGTTTTTGGGGCCATTTTGACATTTGAGGTATGGTGAAATCAAGATGGCGTAATTTTTTCTTGTATGAAGATTTGTTCTGTCGAATGTACGTCCCATCCTTAGTTTTGAAATCATTGTGTATGAAGATAAACATTTTAAAATTCTTGTTAAATAATTGAGTTAATCTGTTACCCAAATCCCTTTATAACAACTGTAGTTTTTCTTATTATAATTAAAAATTTTGATTTATATAATTAATTTATGTAGTATAATAGGGACGTTTAATACAATGTTTTTAAAAGCAGCGTGTGCAATTTTGAAATAATTGAAAAATCAAAAAATTGTCCTTTGTCGAGAAAGAAGAAATATCGTTTAGGTATTTTTTAACGAAGGCTGGCAACACATTTTTCCAAAAACAGCTTATTTGGAACTTGCTTTTAGGAGTACAGTAGTATATTTGGTGCGGACGCTCTACCCTTCTACACATTAATCACATTAACAATTGTCACCTATCAACACTACATCAGGAAAATTGTTTTATTATATTAGGTACCTATGCCTAATTTAATTTATTAGGACTCTTAAAAAGTACCTAATTCTAGTTCTATCACAATATCACATTGTCTTACATTACATTAGTACGATGTCGTGATAATGTACGGTCCTACCATTTTTGTTAAAAACCAAAGTGGTAGGACCGTACACTATGATATTATATTATTACAGTATATTCTACAGGCACTGACCTTGCCATAATCGCTAACTATAGGAGGCGACTAATGGAAACTTGGACCTCTTTATGCGCTCTCAGTAAATCCTGTCATTATGGATAGGTACACACTTCCTGAACGGCTACGTGGCTATTGCTCAAGGACTAACCGACGACGATGAAAATCAATGAGGAGACGATTTTTTTTCTTAGAATTATCCCCAAAGAAATACAAAGTTAACGCACGAAAATTTCAGACAAAAATTTTAATGCAAATTTTTACAAGAAACATTTTGTACTTACTTTACTTTGAAATCTTGTTGTGAAGATGTATGTAGCTTCTTTGCCATCAGTCACTAGAAAGTACGGTGAAGCGAGAATGTTTTTAGATGAACGAAGCATTATCGTAGCCAAGTAGATAAATACAGTTAAAGCAGCAATGACGACAGGTCTGAAAACGGGAAACAAGTATTTATTAAATTATATGTTATTGATTGTACTGTAGGTTCTCGGTGGAAATTCATGTTTCAATAACACACAGGACTTCTTGCACTATTTCCACTTTAATAAGTATTTTACATTAATTTTAATATATTACACGACCGGTTTCGACAAAGTCATCATCAGGTGTAGGTAGATTAAAAAAAATAAAAAAATTGTAAACATTGTGCAAAGGGTTGTCAGCATCATGAAATTTTTACAATTTTGTGCAACGTAATTTAAATTTTTATACCAACTTATTCTATTTTCTACTGTATATCACAAATTAATAAAATTATAACACATTAGATTGATAAATTAATAACTTATTGATTTGTAATTTCATAGAATTATGTAATTATATAGAATGGATGTCAGAATATAAAATTAAAAATACTACTATCATCAATGATTCAATTAAATTAAAAATGTCCTTAATACATAAGAATCTAAGATATTATAAATAATGGCAAATATATTATATGAAATTAAAACATGTCAAAATTAAAACCAATGTCAAAAAGTCATAACAAAAGAACATAGTATAACCTATAAATAATAATTAAATTAAATGTTTTGCAATAATATGGAACTCGAAAGGCATGTCTAGTCATTTAGTAAGATCATTAAGTAAGATGGTCATTTTTTGTGTCTGTTAATTTCAAGCGCTTCTAATGCGTCCATCTTCCTGCTTTTTGGTAATATATGTAAATATTTTATATTTTTATCAGGGTCAAAGTTGTGTCCATTACTATTTAGATGTTCGGCAAATGTAGAACTTTCAGTATTTTTCTTCCAAGCAGTTATATGTTCTTTTATACTAGTTTTAAACATTCGCCCTGTCTGACCTATATACACTCCTCCAGATGTATCACAAGTGAGACTGTAAATACCGCTATTGTCCGTGATTTTAAACTTATCTTTATTATTGCACAGTATTTTTTTTAGTGATCCCTTATTAAATTATTATTAAATAAAATGACTTTCAAAGCGTTACGTTTCGTATGAAAGTAAAAAATACCGGTTGTCTGTAAAGTCGGTTTACTGACGATAGTTGAATGTGACAACGTCAACAACAACAACCACAACAATAATAATAATAATAATGAGGTAAAGGCAATGCGAGGTAACGCTGGTACTTGGGTACTTGGTAACAGTACTTGGTAACGATAACGGGTAACAGGTAACGCATGAGTCATGTTTTTTCATGCGTGCAGCCGGCTCCATCGATTTATAAGACGTTATCACGTCAAAAAAGTATTAAATATTCTATTTTTATCTATTTAAAATTTAATAATAATTATACCTTAAAAAGTTTTAATGAAACAAAAACATACCGATGTGGATCTTTGTCGTCTGGGACAATAGCAAGGACCGTAGCGTCAAAGAGTCCCCATCCTCCCCTCCAGTGCATAATGCAGGAGAGAGTGAAAATGTAAGTGTAAATCCGGGATAAGATGCGTTCATACAGCCATCGCACCGATTTATTAGCTGGTTTGTTTTTTGAACGTGCTAAAAGCTGAGATCTGAAACGAAAATTTGAAACGAATAAAAGAATCCCACTACTATTATAAATGTGAAAGTTTCTAAGGATAGATCGATGGACGAATAGATGGAAAAACTACTGAACGGATTTCGATAAAATTTGGTATGGTGGTAGTTTAGGCCCTAGATTAAAACATAGGCTACTTTTTATCCCGAAAAAGTACAGTATTCCCGTGTGATACTGTATTTACTCGGGCGGAGCCACGGGCAAAGGCTAGTTATTTTATGAATACCTTTTTCGCGCGATTTCGTCCGCGTGGATCCCTATTGCACCCCTTTTCGAAAAAAAAATATTACGGATTTCTGCGTTATAATAACTGCGTGACAAAATTGGACGTACCGCTGTTGATATTTCACTTTACAAACTTTTAACCCCCATTTCACCCCTAAAGGGGAGAAATGGGGGTTTAAATGAATTCCAAAAAAACTATTAAATTTTTGTTATTTCGCGACAGATTTTAACGTTTAAGGGTGGAAAGTTTCGAAATCCCTTCACAGTGCGCGTTTACTTTGTAAATTAAAAGTACCTACTGTTCAAATTTCACGTTTCTACTATAGCGGTTACGCGGGCACACGTCACATTACACGTCAGTCAGTCAGGGGGACATCTCCTTTTATATTACGTCTTTACCTATAAAATTGCCGTTTTTATGAAAAAATTTAAACGAATTTTTTTCATGTATTTTTTATTTGTATTAATCGAAGTAATCACCCATGCAATCAATGGATCTTTGCAAACGCAGTGGCAGTTTATTTATTGACAGTGAAAGAGTAACGAACATCCATACATAAAACTTTCACGTTTATAATAAGTAAGGATATGTTCGTCGTCGTGTTTTAATGATTTCAAAAATCTCTTGAATATGAAAACGCTAGTAGGTATTAGGCGTATAAACTTTAATCTTAAAAATATTTGGGATTGTGGTCACCCGTCCTAGTTGAATCCACGACCGGCGTTACTTAACATGAGTTAGCACTACAGCCATAATGGAACTTGTCACTTAATACTCCTGGTATTAATGTACATCAATGATTAGGTAATACCTACGTAAAGTTTCAGCCAGTTCAACTGATCAGTTATTCTATAGCATTTTATATGTGAATATTATTTACACTGACATAACTTTTATATTTATGATCTGATTGAAATGAAACAAACACAATTCTTTTAGTAGAGCAAACAAAAACGCATTAGTGAAAACTACATTCAAATCTGTTAAGCCGTTGAATTCGTACGCGCAAAAACAAATATCGCGGGAACCGTACGTTTATCCGCAATAAAAAGTAGCCTATATATTCATCCAGAGTCTAAACTACTACCGTACCAAATTTAATCAAAATCCGTTAAATAGATTCTGAGATTAGCGCGTACAAACGTACAGACAACCAGACAAAAATTCTAAAAATCTTTGTTTTGTTTCAATATCGTTCATAAAGCCCCCATTTAATAGTTTTTCTTATTTATCTTCCACGTACAGACAGCGACCAGTCAAAAATATGTATAGGTGTATAGATAGGATTAACACCGAAACCGCTTCGTTGCACTTCGCACTTGCCCTTCAATGTGATTTAGTTTATTCTACTTTGTAAATTCAGTTAACATGTTAGTGACTTACAATATGTGCATTTTATATACTTATTATTATAACTAGCTTTAGCGCGCGACTTCGTCCGCGTGAATCCCCATTGCACCCCCGTGAGGTATGTATTTAGTAACATCCTTTTTAAATGGATTCCTACGTCTAATAACTATCTAAGAGCCAAAATTTAATGCCATGCGACCAGTTGTTATTTCACTATGCGAACTTCGGATCCCTAATTTACCCCTTTAAGGGACGAATTTCAAAAAGCTATAAAATACGTACTCAATATTTTTTATTTATTCCTTGAGATATTAAATTTCATGGAAATCGGAACAGATTTTAATTTTTTTTCACACATACATTCAACTCTTATCTTACATACAGCCTCGGAGGGTAAATTCTAATAAATCCTGAAACACGTGTCTAATGAAATATATTAAAGAGCATGAATCCCAATTTTCATCGAAATCGATGCAAAAATAAAGTTTTTCCATGCAAACTTTCAACCCCCATTTCACCTCTTTAAGGGTAGAATTATTCAAAATCCCTTCTTAGTGCGCGTTCACATTGTAAATTAAAACTACTGCCAAATTTAACGTTTCTACTATTAGCGGTTACGGCCGTGCGAGCGTAGAAGTCAGTGAGTCAGTCAGTGGGGACATCTGCTGCATCTGCAAAATGATTGCTGGGGGATTTTATTTAGCGCGTACGAAGTCGCGGGGAAAGTTTAGTAAGTCATAATGTTATAAAATGTTGCTTTAGCCCTGTTGCGAGTATTCGTAGCGGCGGTAATCTCCTACCATCAGGCAACTGTCTATTCCTTTCCCATTCTATTTAATAAAATAAATACTACACACACCGGCCCCTCCCGGTCGCCGGGAGGGGCTGTATCCCCAATCATCACTTTTTAGAGAGCAGAATTCCACAATCAGGATAAAACTTCCTAATTATGGCCGACGCCTTAATCAGGAAGTTCCTGACGTTCTTTCAGAACGAATTCCCTGATGCCGCTAAGAAATGGGAACGCTTCGCGAGCGCCCATGAAGCAGACTCACCGGCGTCGCCCGATTGCGACGCCCCGCTAATCCCGGCCGAAACAGAGCCCTTATCATCTCCTTCAGAGATGTCTTGCTCAGAGCAAGAAACCGACCGTAGTGAACAAGGCGAGTTCACTACCGTCAGATATAAGAAGACGAAGAAGAGGAAGCGCCCAGAAGGCACCTCCTCTCCAGTCTTATCTTCCCCGACCAAATCGGTCCGCAAAAATAGGAAAACCGTGCAGGCTCATGGCTCCGCGACCCCCGTTACCTCAACGGGCCCTCTGGCCTCCCAGGCCCCTCTGGCCACCCAGGCTCCGCTGGCCTCCCAGGCCCTTCCGGCATCTCAGGCCTCCCTGGCCCCTCAGGCCTCCCAGGCCCCTCAGGCCTCCCAGGCCCCTCAGGCCTCCCAGGCCCCTCAGGCCGTCCGTACGCCAAAAATGCCTCCTCCTGTAATCATACAGGAGAAGGCCAAATGGAATATAATTTCTGCGGCAATAAACGAGCAAAAGCTTCGATACTCTTCTGCGCACACGACCCCCATAGGGATCAAAGTGCAGGTTAAGTCGTCGGAGGACCACCGCCTCCTCACCGCGTTCCTACGCGCAAAGAACATAGGCTACCATACGTACGCCCTTGAAGACGAGCGCCTTCTGCGCGTCGTCATTACAGGAGTCGATAAGTGCCTCTCCACAAAAGAGGTACTCATGGACATCCAGTCCCAAGGTTTTCCCGCCTTAGAGGTACATCGCATGTACCATCCTGTCAAAAAGCACGAGTACAATATGGTACTAGTAACCCTCCCTCTTACACCAGAGGGCAAGGATATCTTCAATATCCGAGCCATCTGTCATATTACGGGCATCCGCGTCGAGCCCCCCCGTAAAAGGGGCATCCCTGGCCAGTGCCACCGATGCCAACTTTACGGGCACTCGGCACGGAATTGCCAAGCTAGGCCGCGTTGCGTCAAGTGCCTCGGTGACCACGGCACCTCTGACTGTCTCCGAAAGAGCCCAGCTGAGGAGTCCGAACCCCCCAGCTGTGTTCTCTGTAAGTCTAAAGGACACCCCGCCAATTATAGAGGGTGCAAAAAAGCACCCAAAGTAAAAAAGCGCAGTGCACCGCAGACAAAAAGTGCCCCCCCCAAACAGAGATTCGTGGCTGCCCCCCTACCCTCCCAATCTGCATGGTTCAAGCCCGCGCAGACACGTAGTTCGGAGTTAGCGGTTTCCCCCGCTCTCCCCAGTAAGGCCATGCCCTCCGCGCCCGTAGCGCCTAAGGCCACGCCCCCTCCGACTCCCAGCTTCACTGCAGACCTCTCTTTCGTCCAGCAGTTTTTAAGCAACATCGGGCCTATTGACCCGATGGAGCTTTCTATTTTAGCGACAAAGCTAAAAGGATCGGCCACAGACCGCATCCAAGCTTTGTCAGACCATCAGGTCTTGATCCGTCAGATCAAGGCCCTCTCCACAAACGGTAATTAATGGAGCCCTCGGGAAGGACAAAGCCGCACTCGTTACGCGTAGTGTCGTTCAATACGAACGGCATTAGGAATAACATTAGCGAAATTCGCGATTTTGTAAGCAGCCAAAATGTCGATATTCTTCTAGTGCAGGAGACTTTCTTAAAACCTAGCATGAGGAGCCCTAATATAGCTAACTACAAAATAGTCAGAAACGATAGAACTCGATCCCGACTCGGAGGTACTCTTATCTACTATAAAAAATCACTACATTGTATTCCACTAGAGCCACCGTCATTGTTAACTTTAGAAACATCTGTTTGCCATATTAGTATGTCCGGTCACGGACCCATTGTTATAGTAAGCGCGTACTTAGCGTGCAACAAAGAACTCCATTCAAGCGACCTACAGGCGCTATTCAATTTAGGTAACGCTGTCATCATTGCCGGCGACTTTAATTGCAAACACACCGAGTGGGGCAATGTTCATAACAATAGAAACGGCACCATCCCTTGTAATTTAACCGACACTTTAAATTTTGCACTATTAGCCCCCACCGACCTCACTCGCTATGACACCAATGAAAACATCAACGGTGTCATACGCGATCCTAGTACGATAGACATAGCCTTAGTTAAAAATGTTTCTCTCAATATCAATATTGAGACTCTCCACGAGCTTAACCCAGACCACAGACCGGTTATGATTACACTTGGTAGTCTTAACCCCAATAATTCTAGTACTAGGAAGATAATAGATTATAAATCACTAGCGGAGAACATTAAAGTCCTTCATTCTAGCCACTTAGACAAAATCCCCGATATTATAGATAGTAAAGAGACAGCCATAGAGGCCGCCTCCCACTTGACCGATCAAATGGTAGCGACCATAGAGAACTCATCTAGGGAGGTGCCAACGACCCCCAAGGGCCGTTGGCCCCTCCCTGAGGACATAAGGGAGTCCATCAGACTCCGAAATGCGGCTAAGCGCACATATGATCGCTACCCGTCGGAAGAGTGGAGGAAAGCCCTCCGTCACTACGAGAGGGAAGTTAAGTTTAAAATCAAACAACACAAAGCCGAAAGTTGGGATCGAATTCTCAGTGATTTAGAACCGTCTCACGTGGCGTACTGGCCACTCGCGAAGGCCCTCAAAAACAACACGGAGAGCGATATGCCTCCGTTAGATAGACCTAACCGTCCCCCTGCATTCGAAGACATTGACAAGGCCGAGTGCCTAGCTGATAATTTCGAACAACAGTGCCGGCCGAGTACTCTCCCGATTGATCCCTTGCACCTTAGCTTAGTAAATAGCGAGGTCAACAGCCGACTCTCGAGGCCACCTGATGTTGATAGGGTGAGGATGGTGGACTCGGAGGAGGTCAGTGACATTATTAAGTGTATGAATGCCAAAAAGGCCCCAGGCCTCGATGGTATTTCAAACAAAACACTTAAAATGTTACCGTCCGAGCTAATTCAACTCCTAGTGAACATCTTTAACGCCCTCTTAGTAGGATGTTCATTTCCAGACATTTGGAAAGTAGCTATTGTCATAGGTATCTACAAACCGGGGAAACCCCGGAAGGTGCCTGGTAGCTACCGTCCAATAAGTCTCATTAGCTCCCTTGGTAAAGTCTACGAAAGAGTTATCAAAAGGCGCCGACAAAAAACTCCTTCCAGACGAGCAGTTCGCCTTCCGCGAAATGCACAGCTGTCCCGCTCAAGTACACCGCTTAACGGAGTACATATTATCTAGCAAAAACGACAGGAAGACGACATGCGCCGTATTCTTTGACATTGCAAAAGCTTTTGATAAAATTTGGCATAACGGACTGTTATACAAACTCTATCAAATGGAAATACCCGATTACCTAGTTTTACTAATTAGTAACTTTTTAAAAAATATTAAATTTCATTTCCGCGTAGAAGGCGCACTGTCGTCGCCAAGATATATGGAGGCGGGAGTACCGCAGTGCTCGGTCCTCTCGCCCTCCCTATATAACCTGTACACTAGTGACATCCCCAAACACGCTAAGGTGCAATTAGCTATGTTCGCGGACGACACAGCCCTTTATTATTCAAACACACGAGCCCGTACCGCGTCTAAAGTCCTCCAGGAGTCAGTTACCGCTCTCGGTAATTGGTTCTCCAAGTGGAGAATAGAAGTCAATCCCGATAAAAGTCACGCCATTCAATTCAATGGTAATAAGACAGCGAGGCGTAATTGCCCCCGTAAAGTAATGAGCCCTATTAGCCTGCACGGCAACATTATCCCTGAGGTCTCTCAGGTTAAATATTTAGGCGTAGTACTAGGCAAGTCGATGACGTTTTCGAGTCACATCAGTAACACATTACGTAAAGCGAAATTTGTACTCTACAAATTATATCCGCTACTTAATTCGCGAAGCAAAATGTCCTTAAGACATAAGCTTACATTGTATAAGGTTTGCATCAGAACGATACTCACTTATGCGTGCGTCTCTTTCGCACAGATAAGCGAGTCTCAAATGGACCGCTTGCAAAGAGTCCAGAACCGGTTTCTACGCATGGCAACAGGCGCCCCCTGGTACATGCGTAACATCGACTTGCATAGGGACTGCGAACTAGTCACTATCAAAGCCTATATCAAGGAACTCGTAGAGAGATTCTTTGATAAAGGCAAAAATCACCCAAACCCCCTTATCAATAAGGCACAGACTTTCCGACACCCGCACAAACGGCCTAAGCATATCTTAGCCGATCCCGTTGACCCGATCACAAAATACTTAACGTACTGTGTACAGTTACGTAAACACAAATCACACGCACCCGCGACGCTAGCATCGCACCGGGGTCGACGCCGGCGCCTACCCAGAGGTCCCACATCCGACACGACAACACGTACAGACGTACAGACCGACCCTAACACGGGACCGGACCCGAACCCGAGTTCGAGTTCGCATCCCAGTAGTCTAGGTACACTCCTAAATAGTGTCCGCGACCGCGATATTGATATAGAGAGCTCTACCAATACCGCGAACCTCATCGACATTAGGACTTACGCGCGCGAGTCATCCCGACCGTACGCGGAAGGGGAGAGGGACGGCCCTCTCAGTACCGATATCGACCAAATCGAGAGCTCCTCTATCGCGACAACTCGCACGCCGCTAGTCTCTGCTACCGCGCGCGAGCAACCTCACTCATCAGCGAGTGAGGAAGGGGCCGGACCCCTCAGCAGGAGAGACCCGCGTCTCCCCTGTCATAATAATAGCTCTTAATCCGTAGCTGTCCTCAATATCCGGTTTGAACATCACCCGGGTGATGTTAGGGAGGGTCAAACCCTCCCATCGTCTACCACCAAACAAACTAGCCACCAGGCTAGTTATAGTCCGACTTAGCTACAGCGGTCTTAACCCGACCCTTAGCATAGACCCGTTCGAAAAAAAAAAAAAAAAAAAAACACACACCGGCATATTTAGCGGAACATAAAATAAAGGTTTGATATCAGTATCATATAAGGTTGCTGGCTGGTTTATACGTCATTTAATTTAAAAATAAATATTTTCAAATTAAGAAAACAACTGAACATCACATTTTATGCAATTGTTTTAATTTTATTCAAATACACCTTATCTGCAGCGAACTTCGAGTATTTCTTCCTTCTGAGTTTGATTTAAAATTTCATTGAAATACTGTTTTTTGTTAGTTTTTTTTAATCGCGTATCTTTTTGGAGTTGAGGACTGAATTATGCCTGACTTAGCCCCAACGGAGATTGCCAGGGCACTCGAAATGCGAAGAAATGGTCAAACCTACAGTGATATCCAGAGATCTTCGTCGACCAGTTTCAACGATCCATCGCAGTATCCAACGGTTCAGGGAGACCGGTACTTATGTGAGAAGAGCAGGACAAGGCAGAAAAGACGCACTTCGAGTAGGGATGATCGTTTCATTCGGCTTCGTGTACGTAGGAACCCCCGTTTGACGGCCGTCCAAGCCCGACATGAGTTAGAAGCAGTGCGGGGTGTAACCGTAAGTGAGCGTACGGTACGAAGAAGGTTCGAAGAAGCTGGTTTGGGTTCATTTGTGCCCGCCAAGGCTCCAAGGCTCGAGGTAAATCATCGTAGAAACAGGTTAACTTTTGCTCAGGAACATCGACTTTGGAACGCGGACCAATGGAGTAAGGTATTGTTTAGTGATGAGTGCAGAATTCTCTTAAATCAAATTGACGGCAGGCAAAGAATATACAGACGCAAAGGAGAACGATACATTCAGACAAATTTCGAAATTACAGTTGCATACGGTGGTGGATCAATAATGGTTTGGGCGGGCATTTGTTTGGGAGCTCGCACAGACTTGGTAGTGATTGACAGAGAGAGTCTGACTGTAGACCGCTATATCAGAGAAGTTTTAGAAGAAAATGTCGTACCGTTTGCCCCATATATCGGTGACGATTGTGTTTTTATGCAGGATAATGTTCGGCCGCATTCCGCTCGGGTAACTCCAGCTTATCTTAATGATATGAATATCACTGTTATGGAGTGGCCGGCGAGATCACCGGATATGAACCCAATAGAGCACGTTTGCTGACTTGCTGAAAAGAAAAGTTAAGTCCAGAATTCCAGCTCCTGCCAACGTGGGTGAAGTGCGAATCGCCGTAGTTGAGGAATGGCGGAGACTATCCCAGGAGACCATCGAAAACATCATTCTCAGTATGCCTAGACGGGTAGAAACTTTAATAAGAGCACGTGGAGGAAATACGCGATATTAATCACCATTTTTCTAATTTAATTAATTGTTATTTTAATATTAATTTTCACTTTTCCCGGTTACATGAAAAGTTAAAAAATGTACCATTTTTCACAAATAGCCTTTACTCGCAAAATCTGTTCTTAATGTGATCTCATTTTAAGTAAAACAAATGAAACTTTAAATAACAAAAGAAGTGTAGTAAGTAGATTTTAAAATAAAACCATATTTTTTTTAATTATGGACCTTTTTTTTTGTGTTCCGCTAAATATGCCGGTGTGTTTATTATTATCCTAAAAACACGCGTTGAAGGTCATTGAACCTCCATGTGTGACTTTCTACTTGACACTGAGAGGCATGTGACGGATTAAGATAAACTTAGTACACCGATATATTAAATGTATACACTATGCGCATGGTATTTAAATTGATGTAGGTAATGGTATGGGCGGAACCATGATGGATTATGAAAATGTATGATAGTCGTGTAAGGCTGGGACTACATTGTCCGGAAAGCCGGGGAAAATTGAGAGCACTGACAGCTCGACACTCGACATTTCAAATTTCAACTCTATTGTAGTTGTATTTCGAAATGTCGACGCAGAGTTCTTTTTAGTGCTCAGAATTTACCCGCCGGATTCCGGATCATATATTCCCAGCCTTAGCTTACCTGATTAATGCAAAAGAGATATGTATGACGATTCCCAAAATGTATATTTGTGCGTGTGGAAACAGTTTGGCGTTGAGCTCCATAATGCCCCAGGTTCCTCTCCATACGCTCACCACTTGAGGGGCTACGACGAAACACGAAAACATAGCGTCTCCTAAAAGTTAAAGTTATAGCGTAAGTTAAAAAATTATATAAAGTAAGTGACCAAAGAACCCATGCACTATATTGATTTGAAAAAACAACAAATAGAAAGCTTAGTAATCACGCATTGGTACAATAAGAGGTGTGGGCACACTGTGTTCGGATGGAAGATAATATTGTTTATTTGGGTAAGTAATTTTGATTTTCAATGTTATAATATTTCATTGTAAAGTAAACTGTTATTGTACCTACCAGACGACAATCTGGTAGGTACTGTCAGGGAATCTAATTTATAAGCAGGTAGATTGTTCTCGTAATTGATTTGCTTTAACTGATTTGCATTATAAATGCATTCAATTCTCATTGGCACGTCTGTTTGATATCATAATAATAACAAAATACGAACAAATTAAAACAACTTTCAACCTGCTTATAAGATATATTATATAATAGGATTCCCTGATAGTATAATAACTTTACTTACTATTATTTATTATAATATATAACTTATTATTATTTATCTTAAACAAAATGTTTACAGTTCTTTTGCATAAATATTAATGTGTACCTGTACCATAACTGACTTCGTTGCACTGAAACTGTATTTCTTCCTCATCAGGTTCACACTCAGATTTCGCTTTTTCAGTTTTAATTCCATCAACTTCTAATAGTAGCTTATCTTTGGCTTGTGAAGACATCTGAAAAATATTACTACTCGTCACAATATTACTCCAGCTAATAATGAAATAAAATGATTTAAACATTAGTCTACGCAATCAAATTTATGAACTCACTTTCAAGTAAAGTTGCATTAATCCTTTTTTATATAAAATAAATTTCTAAATAGTTTATACTTACAATATTCAAAATAAATTAGCAAATTCTCCAAAAACAAGCAAATAATAGTTAAAGCTATAATGTACCCAGTCTTAATTTTCAGGATAATTAAAACTTTTTTTATCTACTTACGTACATAAATATAATAAAAAAATGTATAATTTTGTTACACCACAACTTTAGAATATGGATATTAAGTTTTTTTTATTAATAAGACAAAATAACTGGTCGCCCTATATTTAAAAGCTTCCCTTTATTTTTTCCGAATAGGTATATCTAATAGGCTTAGCATTTCCTAAATTATCTCCACTTCTCGAATAAAAGTGTATAAATCTACACAGAAGACTCAAGTAAGTATATAATTTAATTAAAGTATTTGTCCGACTGATTTTCCAACACTAAAAAGTCGCACTGTACCCACCTCGTAATAAATATTACTCACAGTGAACAACGGAAAGCACGCCTTTCAAAATCTATAACTAACAAGTGACTAGCAAATCAGCATTTGATTTACGCCTACGAGTATCCTTCGTAGTGTCCATCACTGATTTGAATAATGAATTTATCAGATGTTAGGATCTTTTGTGTTTTTGTCCCTTAAGTAACTGTCTATATATGTATAATATATAATGTTATACATTATACATACTATACTATATAATATATTATTATAAAGAGGTAAGATTTTTGTTTGTATGTTTGTTTGTTTGCATTGAATAGGCTCCGAAACTACTGGACCGATTTTTATGAAATTTGGAACAGATGTAAAGTAGACCACGGGGAAGGACATAGGCTACATTTTATTGCGGAAAAAGGAATTGTTCCCGCGTAACCTTCTTGCGCGTACTAAGTCGTGGGTAACAAGTAACACATAATAAAAATAATATAAATATATATCCGAAACAATAATTGTACAATTTATTTAGAACAGAAATTTGTTGGAGGTCGGTAGATATTTTTTTGCACAGAGTGATCCTACGGTGTACTCAAACATTGACTTGACTTGGTTTATTGCGAGGTAGGTATTGTTGAAATCATCGTTTACATATTCCTTAATTTATTAAATTACTATAAGATCCAGGAAGATATTTTTAGACATTAAAAATGAAGTTTTTAAGTTGATAAGTGTCATGCGTAACCTTCGTGCCGCAGTTGATGGTCAGACACTAAAAACTATTTACTACGCTCTGTATCAATTACTGTATACAGATTCGGTACTTTCCTACTCCCCTTTATATACAATAAACTAGTACCTACATACCTTATACCTTCAGCTTAAAACATTGTTCCGTTCGAGAAGCAAAAAAACATTTGGCTCAATCTCTTTTACATTGGACATCAACGATTCTGAAAATCTAATAAAAGTATACAATTAAAACAACACACTAGCCACAAACTTACACTTTCTCACTTTACATCGCACACACACATACAGATACACACACACACACACACACACACACACACACACACAATAATATTAATTTTATAATTTATTACTTATTTTTAAGAGTAATGAGAACTACTATTTAAGTTGGTTATTATTTCAATCCCCTAACTTCCCACATAGGACAGGCTTCGCCTAGTTTGGCGGACAGAAAAAATACTTTGTGTTTGTAAAATATCTTGAAAATAAACGATTTTTTTAACGATAAAGATGAAGTAGAGCAAGGTAGAGTTTGTTTGCTTTGTTCGTTTCTGATAATATTGGAAGTTTGCACGGGACTCGAAGTGTGCAAGGTAAACTAACTGCATCAAGTTTAATTTTGTTATTAGTACCATCCTTACCCAACTCTACAGTCTCGTGTGTATTCTTGGAAACGCCTGTTTACTGGTACATGATAGTATGAAAATATTTCAAATTTTTCAGAAAATGATGGTAATAAATTAATATGCGAATTTATTCCCAACTTCTTTTGTATCTGAAAGCAACACAATGCTTACCAATTTTCATGACATGAAGTTACATTTAGTAAATCTTCATCTTATATTTTAAACGAGAGAAACGTATATTATAATATAAGCGGTATCTCTCGACAACGGCTACAAGTATTACCATGAAATTTAGTATGCAGGCAGTTTTGAAGGAGAAAAATCGATATAGCTACTTAGCTAGGTCTTATCCCTTAGAAACTGCGCATTTTTAAGCAATATCTGTTTTTTGTTTCGTCGTGCAACAATATATAAATGATTTCGACTCTCTAAGGTCAGTCTGATTGGCAGCTTGGTATGCGTACCTACGTAAAATGTTCATGCATGGTTCATTCAATGAACGAAATGAAAAAAAAAACGGAATGTGGTGGGTTCGAATCCCGGTAAGATAAATATTTTTGTAATTCTTATTATTCATTTTTCTTTTATACACACACCAGCATATTTTGCGGAACATAAAATAAAGGTTTGATATCAGTATCATAGAAGGTTGCTGGCTGGTTTAAATACGTCATTTAATTTAAAAATAAATATTTTTAAATTAAGAAAACAATTGAACATCACATTTTATGCAATTGTTTTAATTTTATTCAAATACACCTTATCTGGAGCGAACTTCGAGTATTTCTTCCTTCTGAGTTTGATTTAAAATTTCATTGAAATACTGTTTTTTGTTAGTTTTTTATATCGCGTATCTTTTTGGAGTTGAGGACTGAATTATGCCTGACTTAGACCCAACGGAGATTGCCAGGGCACTCGAAATGCGAAGTAATGGTCAAACGTACAGAGTGATATCCAGAGATCTTCGTCGACCAGTTTCAACGATCCATCGCAGTATCCAACGGTTCAGGGAGACCGGTACTTATGTGAGAAGAGCAGGACAAGGCAGAAAAAGACGCACTTCGAGTAGGGATGATCGTTTCATTCGGCTTCGTGTACGTAGGAACCCCCGTTTGACGGCCGTCCAAGCCCGACATGAGTTAGAAGCAGTGCGGGGTGTAACCGTAAGTGAGCGTACGGTACGAAGAAGGTTCGAAGAAGCTGGTTTGGGTTTATTTGTGCCCGCCAAGGCTCCAAGGCTCGAGGTAAATCATCGTAGAAACAGGTTAACTTTTGCTCAGGAACATCGACTTTGGAACGCGGACCAATGGAGTAAGGTATGGTTTAGTGATGAGTGCAGAATTCTCTTAAATCAAATTGACGGCAGGCAAAGAATATACAGACGCAAAGGAGAACGATAAATTCAGACAAATTTCGAAACTACAGTTGCATACGGTGGTGGATCAATAATGGTTTGGGCGGGCATTTGTTTGGAAGCTCGCACAGACTTGGTAGTGATTGACAGAGGGAGTCTGACTGCAGACCGCTATATCAGAGAAGTTTTAGAAGAAAATGTCGTACCGTTTGCCCCATATATCGGTGACGATTGTGTTTTTATGCAGGATAATGTTCGGCCGCATTCCGCTCGGGTAACTCAAGCTTATCTTAATGATATGAATATCACTGTTATGGAGTGGCCGGCGAGATCACCGGATATGAACCCAATAGAGCACGTTTGCTGACTTGCTGAAAAGAAAAGTTAAGTCCAGAATTCCAGCTCCTGCCAACGTGGGTGAACTGCGAATCGCCGTAGTTGAGGAATGGCGGAGACTATCCCAGGAGACCATCGATAACATCATTCTCAGTATGCCTAGACGGGAACAAACTTTAATAAGAGCACGTGGAGGAAATACGCGATATTAATCACTATTTTTCTAATTTAATTAATTGTTATTTTAATATTAATTTTCACTTTTCCCGGTTACATGAAAAGTTAAAAAATGTACAATTTTTCACAAATAGCCTTTACTCGCAAAATCTGTTCTTAATGTGATCTCATTTTAAGTAAAACAAATGAAACTTTAAATAACAAACGAAGTGTAGTAAGTAGATTTTAAAATAAAACCATATTTTTTTAATTATGGACCTTTTTTTGTGTTCCGCTAATAAGTGTGTTTATTTTTTTTATTTAGGTAATTTTAATTATTTTATCGTTCTACTAAAATACCAAGCAAAGCTCGATCAACCAGGTACTCTATACTTGTACAAATAAATAACGTAAATGACGTGCCTGTTTGTAATTTCAAATTGACAGCTTTGCACTAATTGCATATTATGATAGTATACGCGGTACGACGACCTCTGTGGCTCAGTGGTTCAGCTCGTTGGTGCTCAAGCCGGGGGTCGCAGGGTTGACTCCCGCCGAAGGAACAAAAACTTTTTCTGTGTTCCTGGGTCATGGATGTGTATTAAATATGTTTAAAATATAATAAAAATCTTAAATATATGTATAGTATAAAAGTATTAAATATACTTCCCGTTTTCTGGTACCTGTAACACAAGTTCTTCGGATACTGAGCACGGGGCCAGATTATATTTATGCTAAATTTTATTTTATTTTTTCGGCCGGACTGATTTCGTCCGTACTTTCACCGACATATAACTGATGTTAAAATTAAGACTACTTTTATGTTAGGATTCCATTAAAAAATAAATAAATCAGTATGCATTCCGTTTCCATTCATAGTTCCACGCAAACGAAGTTGCGAGCATGAGCAAGTTAAGAAAGTTAAGAAAAAACGGGAACGGCACAGGACCAGGGCCCGTAGACAAAGTAACAACATAAAAACGATAGCGAATTTCGAAAACAATCAAATATATGGGTTTGATATATTGTATCGCTAAATCACGTGATTACTTGCATATATTTTTTTCGTTTCTAAATTCGTTATCGTTTGAACGTTGTACTTTATCTAAGGACTCTTGTAAAGTGAAATAAAAGGCAACCTCAAATGCTGCATAATATATTTGCACGCTAAATTTCATCAACAAATTGAACATTCAACATTAAAATTCCACGTCCCTCTAATAACATCATTATTTCTATATTCATAAAGTATAACAGATATGTTATCATAATATTAAGAGCAGTTCAATATTTTGATTGCTAAGAGAGAAATTTCGAGTTTAAAGTAAACGCATAGAAAACCTTTTTATAAAATATTATATTGTAATGTAAACCTATATTTTTATATAATTTTAAACCTATAGAAATATATTTTAGTACAGTATTACAAATAGGTTTTAATATTTATAATAGGTAGTACGAAGCGTTATGGTATTAAGAGGGATTCCAGCCACCACCACCTTAAATAAATATAGAGCATGTTTAGTCTTGTTACACACGTAACGTTTTATCCGATCTGGAGGGTTATAACCAGTTTCGAATTTGGCTTTTGATCGTAAGAGGTCCACATCTTATAAAAGTCTGAGGGCTGATTTCACCAATTAAATTGAACGCGATCAGTAATGATAACTCGCTTGCGCGTTTAAACGAGTTTAAAAATCCAAATTTCATTTCACCAACATGAACTAAAGATGTTTCTAGCTAAACTGAGTTTTAGTTATACACTCTGGATTTCGTCGGTTCAACTTCATTGCATTCTTTTTCATCGGTATTGGCCGAAGAGACAATTATAGTTAAAACACAATAAATTCGACACTGGTATGTTACGACTTGGACATAACCCGCCGATACACAGTTTTATCGATCGTGTATATGACAAATCGTTGCATACTATCGTTCATCGTTGATAAACACACAATGGTCTTAGAATTTGCACATTCTTATCGCTACGAAAAAACGTTACGTGTGTAACGGAACCTTAGGTAGAGTTCTAAAATTATTTGTTGCGCTTATTTTTGACTAAAAGTACGTAAGTATTTATGGATTTTATGCGTAAACGACATTAAGTACTTATCAACGGTTACTTATTTTAGACAGGTACGCATATAACAATTTATAAGTTTCATAAATGCATCAACTGTAACATTATGAAATAAAACAAACACTTCGATAACTCTAAAGACACAATTTCAACACAATAACTTTCTATTCAAGCAACAACATTTACCTACAAAATCGATATATACAATTCTATATCATAAAAGCCAATACACTTATGTAAAGAGACATCGTCGAGATATTTTTAAAATATTCATTTCATATTATATCGTAATACTTACCAACACAAAATTTAAGGTTATAATAAGTTCATCATGATTTTATACATATTGAATATATTTTTTTACATATTGAACATATTTTATACATATTGAATATATTTTTTACATATTGAATATATTTTATACATATTGAATATATTTTTATATTTAACCTACCATTTTATAAGCAGTGTTATCTAAAATCTATGTTTAAAATCCATGTAACGTGACCTAGCAATACATCAAATAATTTATATCTAGTGACAACAATACTACTTTACTTTTACCATTTCATAAATAAAATAAGTATCTAAGTAAGAAAAAAAGATTATTTTAAGAATATTGATTTAATATTGATTGTGTTCCATATGATGTAAGTACTGTATTTTGACGTTGTTGGATTCTATTTCTAGCGTAAAGTCATATTTTACAATTTATTATGAAAGGTTCTTAATTATGCTCATGGATAGACATAAACTGGATGTTTGAAATTACTCTTCCATAAGAGTAATTTCAAACATCCAGTTGCATTTTTAATTTTGAATTACCGTCAAAACCATTTTTGACGGTAATTCAAAATTAAAAATGCAATTTACCTTGCAGCTTTGTTTTCAGAAAGCGACGAAGTAAAAGCTATTATACTTGTGAAATATAATAAATAATTCTACATAAATAATATTGTACGCTAAGAATAGAGAAAGGCACACATTAAACGTATCAAAGCTTTATATGAAATGATTTTGTCCCTTGTTAGGTACTAATAAAATTAAAATCAAAAAGAAGATATAAAATACCTAATTTAAACCATTACACCAAAGGAATGCGCATTTTATTCATACTTAATATACATATTTTAATATTTTAAAAGTTACACCTTTTGTAATTTATGAGGAGAGACGCAGAAGAACGCCCTTGATTGTTGTTTTTTATCAAAGATCTTTTTAAGTTATTCATAATGTCTATGACAGATGATATATTTTCCCGGAGAACGCCCAAAGTTATTTATAGTCATTTATCTGAGGAACAAACTACTTTAATACAAAACTTATCAATAAGAATTTTTTTTTTATTTATCGAGACTATAAATCTGCGACCGCACGAATGTGGCTACAGTACAATTTTTGAAATCCAATAAACGAGTAAACCTTGAACTAATACGGAACAAGTTGGATGCGCAAAAAATCCTATCATTACATTGTTAATCTTTTCATGTAGCACTACATTATTTAGACGAGCATAAAAACATTTGTCACAATGGATTTGCGAGAATTTTCCAAATGTAACACTTTTTGTCCATTTACTTGATGTCTAATAGATATATTTAGTGCCTGGAAGACGGAGCTTTACTCGGAGTTCTAGTACACAATACGGAAAAAATTACAGATGGCAACAGGCATTTTATAGGCAATAAAAAAATATCATAATAATATTGGTCTAAGAGGTAGGTAGGTAGGTACCTACTCGAACCTAAGACACCAATTTGTCAAAAACGCAAAAAGTCTAAACATACATCGCTGAGCCACGCGCTTTGACAATTAGACAGCGAAATAACTCTTATTACTAATTCTCTGAAATTTGCAGCTAGCGAAATTTTTCACCCCTAAAACCCCCTGCATACTAACTTTCATGGAAATTATTTAAGCCATTTCCGAGATCCTGTTTTTTTTATACAAGAATTGCTTATTTAGAGTATACTTATAAGATCTGTAGACAGTTTTTCAAAATGAGAATTACTCTTATATGAAAATTTTTGGTTCAAGTAGCGATGAAATTATGCCAAAATAGTTTTTGTATAATAATGCAAAAAAAAACAATAATAATGATGTCGCGAAGTTAAAGTTGAAGCTTTTTATTTTATATCAGCTTTTAAAGTTACAACAAGGTACCCTGTATACTAAGTTCAATAGGGATGATGACTACATCTAAAATATTTAGTTTCATTAATATACTCAGGAATATTGAGGCATTACTACTTGGTTAATGTAAAAAAAAAATATTTTATGTGTAGTTTAGTAATTAGATACATTTAAAAAGTACAAAAAATTTTAATTTGTTTTTGCTAAATTAGTAAACAAAACTTATATCATTAGTTTACTTACATCATATGCAAAAACATGGTATGGTAAACATCATTATGGTATGTATGAACTTAAACGAACAAATATCGGAGATGCACAAAAAAGTATGAAATAAAACTGGTTTTCTGTATGAAGTATAAGGCCTTATACCTTACACTTCAACCTAGGCGTGACGTCACAGCTAGGTACGACTTTTGTATGGAGCGTTTTCACGAGACTTGTGAAATTTTGTATACAAATCGCTTCTGAGAAGTTACTCATATTTAAGAGTACTATTTATTTATGCAATGAAAAATTTTTTGTCATCTAGCCTATTCATAAAATCTCTTGATGATACGCTTTAATCAGTTTATCACAAAATGTATTTACTCCAAAATATGACTTTTTAGATAAGAAATCGTTCGATATGTTTGTACGGATATTATAATATTGTCAATTCAGTCGTAGGGTTCTGAAGGTTGCAAATAAATAAAAAAAAATGTAGGTCATTTGTGTATTAAAATAATGTTATTGGTTAACTTTAGAAAATTTGTTAATTAATAATAATTTTTAGCTTTTAATTACACATAATGAGACATTGTGCGGTGTGAGTGTGATGTGATGTGTGATGTGATGTGTGAGTGTGATGTGTTATGCGACTTATGATACAAAATTACTAGAATAACAGTATAATTAATATTTATCTTAGTCACAATTGTCACAATTAATAGATTAGAAGATGTAGAGTAGATGTACGATAGATCTTACTGAGGAAGGTCCTTAGCATCTCTTTGAGTATTAAAAATATTTAGACAGGAATTGCAGATAGAAGTGTCAATGTACTTATATAAATACCATGCAGTCAGAACCTTTAGTGACAATTTTACCAACGCCTGATAGTATTAATCCTTTGTCTAAACATCAAGCCTTCTCTTTTATCAATACGAAGTATGAGAGAGATAACATGATATTCACTCAACGATTTACTTTAACAGGCTTTGGTGAAATTGGCACTAAGTATCTACACTTATTCACGCGCCGCCGCGGCGCCAATACCGAAATACCTTACAAATATATGCGAATATATTTGTAAGTACGTCATTTTTTGACGCAGCGGTTGGAACCCCGCAACTTCTGCGGCTGCGAAATCCATTCAAAGCTGCGGCGCGTGTGTAAACACAGAATGGCAAATTACTTGTAACGTGACATTTCACCGATCTTTTATTATCGATACATAGAAATTAGTTTGAAATGTATTTTATATACTTATCTTACAATCACTACGCCCTTTTGAGCAATCAACATTTAGTATGTCATTATTTTTAAAAACAGTCCCATAGGTCTAATCTAATCATCGCAACCACACTAGTACCCACTCAAACATTTAGACTGGAACAGCCTAAGCAACAATCGGTTTTTATAAAACTTTTTTAGACCTGAGCTACGATTCGAAATTTTATTTATCATCGTTTTATAATTATTTATATTTTAAAGAAAACAAACTACTATAAAATACCAAACTGCAATTTGCAAACGCAATTTTCCCATTCCTAGAGATTTCATTAGTACAATCAATGCAGAAACTAATTGACAAATTAATCTTCACGGCCTCTACTGAGACTGAATCGTCTATGAAATTTAAACGACCTCTTTCGTTCAGGTTTACTCTCAACGGGCTTACTTTCTAGATCCAGATTGTCAGCACTCTTAGCTACCTGCACACTTTTTCGTCGGTTCTTCATTGATTTGACCAGCCTATAAAATTTACCTTTCTTCTTAGCGGGATCAATGCTAAGATCCGCTAATTCTTCTACTTCTACGCTGAATTCTGAGGAAATATCTCCTAGGTCTTCTACGCTGTGGTTTTCAGGTTCTTTTTCATGGTGAAATGATATTTTTGATTTTGATGTGTTCGGTTTGGGTTCCGCGGGGGGCGGCGGAGCATCGGGGTCAACGCACTGAAATAAACACCAATGTTCATTTATTTATTTGCATTTGTCATATTAGGGTCAATTCACACCGAAACGAAACGATATGTGACACGGCGCTACATTTTTAAAGACAGTTATCCAAAATTAAAGTTTATTCATTACACAAGAAGATACATGTTTCATTGTAAGAGTTCAAATGTCATGTTGCACCGCTCTGCACAGCGCATGTCCAGTGCATGACTGATGTCATAATATGAAACGTGTATCTTTTTGTATGGTGATAAAGTTAAATTTTCCAGCTCTTTTCTATCATGATTTTTAGCTATCTTAAAAATGCAGCACCCCGTAATGTTGCGCATCGTCGCAGTTTGAACTGGCCCTTCTATGTGCATCTCATGAGCGGCCAAGTAAGGTTGATAAAAATTGAGGAATAAACGTAGCATTCCAAAACATTGCCTTCCATCAATTGCGAATCGGAATTAGGGATATTTTCATGAACGATTTACTTTGAAACAATTCTGATCGAAAAAGTTTGAACGCGAATGTTGGAGACCTAGAGTACCTACCTAGTACTTAAACACGGATTTCGGTTCAATTGAAAGTTATTACTCAAATTCGAGTTTTTAATACACTTTGTCAGACTGGATTGTTCGAAAGAATATTAAGGGAATGGCGCCATTGATTGTAGAATATAGATTGTAGAGGTTTAAAAATAGCCTTGACACATATAAATATATTGATTGCTTTTATATTTTACTCGAAACAAAACTCAATGTTGCTGCCTGACTATTGCATCTCAATAAATGTTACCCGCTTTTGCCCGCGGCTCCGCCCGCGTAAATACAGTATCCCACGGAAATTCTTCGGGATAAAAGTATCCTATATGATAAAAATAGCCTAAACTACAGCTACCATACCAAAATTAATGAAAATCCATTCATTATTTTTTGCATCAAAGTGTAACAAATATTCATTAATCCATAGATACATCCATCCATCTTCACAAAATATCACATTTATAATAGTAGTAGGATGTAGTAGTAGTGTGATGAGTTGCAAATTTAAAAAAAAAAACTATGTAGATACTCGTCCTTTTATTTTCAGTGTACATATTTATTATTATTTATTATTTATTTATAGATTTGTCAACACTCACATCCTCCAGCGATATCCGATACGATGGCACCTGTTCGGGGTGTCTCCAGGGCTTATAGTGCGGCGTGTCGGTGAGCGCCTTCCACCCCGGGTAGCGCTTGGTGGCGGCTTGCAGTTGGTGCACTAGTCGCGGAGCTAGCTGGGCTGTCACTCTGAAAACGAGGTTTGAGTTTTATTGTAAGAAAAAACTTGAGAGGTGTCAAGGGACACCCGGATGGAACGAAGTTCCTTTCCATTAATTAGTGAAGGAATTGTAATAACATTTTATTTTTTTTAAGTTATAATAATATTTTTTTTATTATTAACAAATATAATATAATATAAACTTAATCAGTAGGCTCAATTTTAGTAATAATTGAGAGAGAGAGATAGAGAGACAGACAGAGAAACACGCGCACGCCGCACGGCTTACAACTATAGCAAAAAGTGTCGTTACAACGCAACGCGCGATAAGGTTTGTTAAATTGTTAAAATTACATTTTACCGACCCCGTGTTTTGTCGGTAAAATTAGACCTATTATTACGAGGGCGGCACTGAAAATTTCGGGAATCAAGGAAGTGACACAACATTACTATTTAAACATGTATTTATTGCTTTTCGAAGTATTCTCCGCGAAATTTGACACATTTTTCCATACGATGGAACCAATCATTGAAGCAACCATTCCATTCGGAAGTTGGGGTCTCCAAAATGGCCGTTTTGTAGGCGTCCACAGCTTCTTCAGGTGATGAAAATCTCTGACCACGCAATTTATTCTTTATTTTAGGGAAAGTATAGAAATCATTAGGGCTTAGGTCGGGGCTGTACGGCGGATGGTCTAATAATTCTTTGATTTCTTGCTCTAAATACTCTTTTGTTCTGTGCGCGGTGTGAGAACTCGCATTGTCGTGATGGAGGATGATGCGGCGGTTGCAGATCTCTTTACGGAGTTCAGAAACGACCTGTGGCAAACAAATGTTAGCATACCATTCTGCATTAACCGTTCTTTGTCCCTCAAGAGTGAGACAAACGTGGCCACCATTTTTTTTGAAACACTCCGTGAACGAACAATTTTTGTTGGCTTTAACTCATTTTCGAACACCCAAACTCGTGACTGGTTTTTTGTTTCGGGTTCGTACGCGTATATCCAGGATTCGTCACCTGATACGATGTTGTATACAGCATTTGAGGATCCTGCGTGGAATCTTTCGAGAGTTCTGACGCACCAAGTAACGCGAGCCGCTTTTTGCTCTTCACAGAGCAAATGCGGTATCCATCGGGAAAACAACTTTTTTACACCTAATTGTTCTTGCAAGATTATTTGTATTTGACTCATGCCAATGTCTAAAGTTGCCTGATTTTCGCGGTATGTCACATGTCGATCTTCCTCAATCAGCTTACGCACAGCATCAACGTTTTCTTGGGTGACTGCAGTTTTTGGACGACCTTGACGGGGATCATCACTGAGCTTGACACGTCCACGTTGAAATTCAGCAAACCAGCGATAAATTGTGGTTTTGGATGGGGCTTCATCACCAAATGCAGAAATCATCCGGTCAACACACTGTTTTTGTGTTAAACCACTTCGAAAGTCATAATAAATCATCGCTCTAGAATTTTCTCGAGTCAATTCCATTTTCTCAACGACTAAACAAGTTTGACAAGACCTTGTGACAAGACCGAGAATCTTTTTTTAAATAAATAAACGGTATTCGATTTTTAAAACCAAGGAGTTTTAAATTAAAAAGATTTTAATATGACAGGAACAGTGGAAATATTCCATTCCCTATACTTTTAGTGCAGCCCTCGTATCTGCTGTTAAAATCTAAAATCTATTATTTTTTTATTATTAATCTATTATTTATTATGTTACTTCGTTTTTATTTCGTAAATAGCTACAAAATGAATAAAACTTTAATATTATCTTTAAAAATGTTTTTTTTAATTTTTATTTTAAAATTGATTTTCACCTGTTGACCAACCACGCCGGTAACGCCCCGCGCGGGTCGGAACGGGACACGTAGCCGAGCCAGCTGCCCGGACCACCCCGAGCGCGGACCACGAAGCCAGTGAGCAGGGACAGGGCTCTGGAAAATACGAAATATATATTATACTTTTCTGTAGATTGTTAATGAAACAAGACGGACTTATGTCGTCCAATGGAAGATCTTTTGAAATACGTACCTAGGTGCATACTGCGTAACCAATAACGTGCCGATTAGCCTTAATACTTGAATTCACACTTGAGACTTAAGATTTATGTATATTCATAAAAAAGCGTGCCAATATTTAAAATGCGATTTAAGCTAACCGACTAAAGCCTAATAATAGTACTCTTCAGGACCCTTTGCGGTGTGCTTCACTAGTGAGACTGAAGACATCGGTAAGTAATGATGATTAGCAAAGGATCTCGCTTTTAATGCAATTATAATACATATATGTATATACAGGTATTTTAATATTATAAAAGGTAGCGCGACATCAAACGTTAAGTGCTTCACTTAGTGAAGAAAACTTTCTTCTATGATACATTATTCTTATATATTTATAACATTATTCTATTATGATATAGTTTTATCGTTTTCTTTTAACAATTATTAAAATTATGTAATTAAAACGTAGATATGCATGTTAGGTGGGATTTCAGTAGGTACACTCGACGTTCTAGAATCTAGACTATTATATAGTACTCCTGACGATCAATTAATGTTTTAGTTTTTCACCATGATCTTGGGTATAAACTATATTTTAAAATGTCTCCGGCTTGGCACATGAAACGACTAAAAAATGTGGAGCCTAGTGAAGCCAATAAATTTTCTAACTTAGCCCGAGACGCGATTGATTACTACTGAATTTAGAATCTAGAATTTTCCTTCCTATATAATACCTAATAAATTTGTATACTTATATTTATTCCTTTGAATAAAATCTATTATTTTCTGGTACTAATGTTGTACCTGTAGCGAATTTCTAGGGTCAATTCTGCTAAATAAAACCTGCAATCAATTACAATCAAGTCCCGACACGCCAAAACTGTCAAACCGGTATACTCGTAAACTTTAAGGCAGCGTCTAACGCCTCCTGATCGGTCCAAACATCACAAAATCAGCTTATGATAACGAGTCGCTTCACTTATAATACAAAGTAAAATTAAAGTCTACTTTAAATACGAGAATGGAGGTTCTGTTGTTGGTTGTAGGTTAGTAAATAGTTACTTCGTAATTATAAGTTAACTATTGTATTGCGAATGAAAAAAAGTTTTATATATCGTCTTAAGACAAAATAATGTTGACTATAGCGACTTATAACTACAGAATTTTACAAAAATAATATCAATACCGGGTCGTCATGACTCAACTGAAACTGACTCGGCAGGGATTGGAAGGTCGTCACGGATTGACGCACACAATACCTATCTAATCTATCGATGGAGTGCTGCTGAACCAATTAATGAGACGTGATATATTTTGTGTGACCGGTAACACTATTTATATAGGTATTTGGTGTATCTACACTTACAAAAAGGAATAATAACATATTCGTATCTAAGATTGCAGGGAATTAAAGCAATGGCTGCAGGAGCTTACAGCTGTTGTGAAAAGTCGATGTTACTTGGATAATAGTTGGCGTAGCAACGCGTTACTGCGCCATGTCATCCTACCTACAAGTAGTCTTACCCTGTTAAATCTAGGTTATCTATTTTTTCGCAAAAAATCATAATATGTCATGATAATAATTACGCATTATTAATTTAGCATAACTGTTTGGGCATAATTTTTAGACAAAATCACATTAAGCATAATAAACATACATTTATTTATGCCTAATGATATATACTATATCATTAGGCATAAATAAATGTATGTTTATTATGCCAAGAACCAAATATGCCATAGTATTATTATGACAAAAACAATGCTACAATATACGTCTATGCTACGGAGGCAAATACGCTCCAAAAACTGCTCCATTCATTTTCGTTGCTTCAGATTCCAGTTGTGCCTCAGATTTATATTTTAGCACTCAATATAATATAGATAGAAAATAGTTAGTAAGAAACGCTTACCTAACAAAGCCTTTTCTCGGCGGGAAGTCTCTGTGGAACACGGAGTGGTTGAGGATCATCTTCTCGTCGCCCGTGTCCAGCCACGACCGCTGAAGCACGAAGTCTCGGTTCTTGAGTGGCGCCGGGCAGGACACTACAAAAAAAAATTTAGTAAAATTATACTAGATAGGTAGATCTTTTCCCTCAATCAACAATAATCTTGTTGACTGAATTTTTTACCTCTACAAATAAATAAAATTGCATTGTCTGTTTGTAATTTCAAACTAACAGGTTTAATTTTTAATTTTTGTCTGTCTGTCTGTTTGTTCCGACTTCCGGGTAATCCGTGAAACGGCCGGGCTGATATTGACAGGACATTTACTGGCAGATAGCTGATGTTACAAGGAGTAAGTTAGGCTAGGTACTTTTAGGGTGCCGTTAAAAGAAATAGGGTTCCGTTTCCTTTAATAGTTCCGCGCAAACGAAGTTGCGGGCACCAAACCTAGTATTGCATAAATTAATACTACTCCTAAATCTGAGTCACTTCTCAAAAGAAACAGTATATTAGGTCTTTACCTATGAAATTGCCGTTTTGTATGAAAAAATGTAAACTAATTTTTTTCATGTATTTTTTATTTGTATTAATCGAAGTAATCACCCATGCAATCAATGCATCTTTTCCAACGCAGTGGCAGTTTATTGATGCCCTTCTTAAAGAAAACAGCTGGACGGGAGGCAACAAATTCTTCAAAGGCATTTTGTACTGCCTCTCGGGTATTGAATTTTTTTTCCGCCAAGAAGATATCCAAATTCTGGAAAAAGTAGTAGTCTGTAAGCGCAAGGTCTGGTGAGTAGGGCGGATGATGGAGAGCTTTCAACCCCAGTTCATGCAACTTAGAGACCGTCTGCTGTGCAGTATGAGGTCGCGCGTTGTCGTGCAGGAGCAACGGAGACGAGCGATTGATCAATGCTGGTTGGAGATGCGCCAGCTTCTCCATCATTGTGTTCAGTTCTTCATAGTACACATCTGCAGTAATGATCACCCCGTTTGGTAAGAAGCTGTGATGAATCACACCGGCGCTAGACAACCAAACAGTGACCATCACTTTCCTAGGGGTAAGTTTTCGTTTAGGGCATTGTTTAGGTGCTGAACCAGGATCCAACCAACTTACTGAGCGCTTGTGGTTATCAAACAGAATCCATTTTTCATCGCAGGTAACAATGCGGTTCAAAATTCCTTCATTTGTGTGTCTGTTGAGCAGTGCAAGGTACGTCTCGACGCGTACTTCGAGCTGGCGATCATTGAGTTCGTGGGGCACCCATTTGTCAAGCTTTTTTACCTTGCCAATATGACGCAAATGGACCAATATTGTTTTGACGCTAAAGTCGAAAGCTGCTGCTAATTCAGCCGTAGATTGTGTATCATCAGCTTCCACAATCGCCTTTAATTCGTCATTGTCGACCAAAGTCTCCGGACGACCGCGAGGTTCATTTTTCAGGTCGAAATTTCCAGAACGGAAGCGAGCAAACCAATAACCGGTGGTGCGTTGGTTTGTAGTGTTAGCTCCGTAAACGTCGTTGATGTTGCGTGTCGCTTGTGCCGCGTTGCTGCCACGACGGTACTATTATTCCATAATTACCCGAATTTTTAACGTATCCATGATGACGAAAAAGATTGAAATGCGATGAAAATGTAACACTAATCAATAAACGAATTTTGGAAAAAGAATTCCATGTTTTTAAAATAAAAATTAATTTGAAATTAGAATTCTTAGCCAAACAAAAATTATTTTGATTTGAAATGGCCAGTACTGCAGAACGGTAATTTCATAGGTAAAGACCTATTATAAGTATAAAAAACTATAAAAAACTAGCATTATTTGCCTGCGGCTTTTAAACTTTCATCCCCTATTTTACTATCGTATATACGTTATCTAATTAAATAATTATTATTGAATTAGATAACGTTGAAATACGTAATTCATTATTTTTTTCGTACTCAATTCATACGAAATTTCATGCAAATATGTCCAAGGAATAAAAAGTTTCATACAAACTTTATCTTCTATTTACACCCTTGGGGGTTGAATTTTGGATTTTTCAAATTCACTTCCTTAATCGACAAGTGTAAAATTTCAAGTTTCTAGTCTTAAGAGTTTGGCCTGTGCGTTGATACATCAGTCAATCAGCTTTACCTTTTATATATATAGATAGATAATATTTTCAAAGGTAGATCTACAGTCTAGTCGGAATCTAGTGATTTGTAACACTTAACTTCGCATATCTCGTGAAAACACTCCATACAAATGTCTGATGTTACGCGTTCCTACAGCTGTTGTGTGAAATATATAGGTCGTAAGAACATATTTGTAGTTTGCTAATATCTCGGAAATTATTTTCATCTTATGTAAGTAAAGTAAGGGCGTGGGTTTTTTACCCTAATATTGTACAAAAATACTTTAATAATCTAATTAAATAAAAACTGCACACTACATTTTATAGTTTTTTGATGTTTATCAAATAATGATATCAGATTTTAAATAACTACAATTTAAACGGTAAACACTCAAATTGGGTAATAATAAAATTTGCCGTCAGAAAATTACAACAAAGAATGCAAATTGCACATACTTAGTTTAATCGGTCCTTATGTATGATTTTAATGAAATCAGTTACAATAACTCAAAAACTAGCACCAGGTATTATCGGCAATTAAATTATCATAATAAAGTAGCCGGGCTAGCCTGCTAGCAAACTATAATGAAAAGTAGTAATAAGCTAAGTATTGAAAAAGCAATAGGAAACTCATTTGAATAAAAACAGGTGTGGAATCAGCCACTCACGCGAAATGGTCGTATTATAAACTATCGTATACTACCTAGTAGGTACCTATATCATATGCTAGAACTGCCGCCTGTATGCAGTACCTAAGTTAGTACAAAACTGGTTATAACAGGTAAATTCCAGTTATAGTCACGCATAGCCTATCCCAGCCCTTTGAAGCCAGAAGGTTGCTAATTGCTATGTATGCGCTAAAAGTGAATATACATACGTATATTGGATAAAAGTGTGCATACAATCATAGGTTTCAAGCCTTGAATGCATCTAATATACCTGTATGTGATAATATTTTGAAAATCATAACACACTAAATACTGAAGACACTTATACCTCACTCTGAAATATTGTCTTAAAAAGATGGTTTAATGGGTGATAAATAAAATCGAGACAGGTTCTTATTAACGCAACTGGTATAAAATGCTAAGCTCAAATATAAAAGTCATAAACTGAGTACTATAGCTGTCTGTACTTCAGCAGCGTGAAACTTATGAAAGTTAAGTTAGAGTAAAAGTTAGTATAATTCCTCTCTCAGTCCCTAATGACCGCCTACCGAGTTCTCCGTAGCTATGACGCACTTATCCTACTCTAGGCGATGAATTCTCATGAAAAACCTTCAAGAAGGGATTTTTAGGAGTGATTATGGGAGCGTAAAAATCCGGCAACGCACTTGCGACATGCAAATCTTGGTAATCGCTTTCAATCAAGTGATCCGTTTGCTTGTTTTCCTCCAAGTTTTATAAACAAAAAAGAAAACTTGCAATACCAGCGGGCTTAGAATGGCGACCCGAAGAAATAAAAACTTGAGAGGTGTCAAGAGACACACGGATTGAACGAAGTTTCGATTAATTAGTGAAGGAATTGTAATATATTTTTTTTAAGTTTAATATTTTTTTTTATTATTAACAAATATAATGTAATATAAACTTTATCAATAGGCTCAATTTTAGTAATAATTGGCTTGTGGTAAAAAATTGAAGGGAATTTATAATTTATTCCACGCCGCACGGCTTACAACTATAGCAAAAAGTGTCGTTACAACTTTTGGTCTTAATTTTTTCCGTCTAGCCCCCTTTCGCAACGCGCGATAAGGAACTTCGTTCCAAAAATAAAATAAAAACTTGAGAGGTGTCAAGGGACACCCGGATGGAACGAAGTTATAATATATATATTATAATATAAATATATACTCGTAGTTGATAAAGAAGAATTGAAGCCTATTTTGGAATATATATATATATATATATATATATATATATATATATATATATATATATATATATATATATGCTAGACCTTATAATATCAGCTATATATGCCAGTTTCAAATGCATTAAGTGAAAATAAAAGCTGTTAATTTGAAATTACAAACAGACACTTCAATTTTGTTTATCTGTATAGATATAATATATTATATTATACAAAACAAATAGTTGAAGTAAGTAGTCAAAGATGGCCGAAAGCACGTTGAAGGAATGCCGATAACAGTCACAATGTGTAAATGCTAAATTCTACATTATTGTCAAGGTGATAAGGTCGTTTTTGTATCATTCTTAATAGTCGTTATTACATTGTGATTTCGAGTGGCAAAAAGTGTCGTGCCTATTTTTTCCGTCTAGCCCCCATTCGCAACGCGCGCAACTTCGTTCCAATATATTTAAAGAAGAAATATTCTATACAAATAGTTCGTTGCATAATAGTTCTTCAATAGATGTCATTTTCGTTGTTTCAAGATTCGTTTCGTCAACAGATGTCAATTTTTCTAAACAGCCATATTTTAAAATGATTACCGGTAAATCTTCTGTCAAAAACGAACAAATATTCAAGTAAATGACTGAACGTAAACAAATCATTTGTTTTTAGAGCGTCATGATGTGGAGTAGTTGATATTATTGTAAGACTATTTGACATTGAATTAGGAAAACGTTTCTACTTTAGCTGTCAAAAGAGGCCATTTTGTGAGCTCATGCTCGGGAAGAAAAGAAATGTTGTTTCTCTTAACGACGATGCGTCGACCTTGCTGCCTTACAATAAGACCTATTTTGCTCCGAATGGTATTAATGTTTCTTCAATCTGTCATTTTGTCGATTCTTCGGTGTTTCTAGGGTGCGCATGCTTTGCCTGCAGACACTACAGGCAAAGTAATAAAAAGGTTTTTAGGGTTTCGTACCCAGAGGGTAAAAACGGGACCCTACTACTGAGACTTCGCTGTCCGTCCGTCTATTCGTCTGTCTGTTACCAGGCTCATGAACTATGATAGCTAAATAGTTGAAATTTTCACAGATGATGTATTTCTGTTGCAGCATTACAACAACAAAATACAAAATCATAATAAAATTAATATTAAAGTGTGGCTCAATATTAATTTAATTAATACATCAAACGTGGTGTTTTTGTACGGAACCCTTCGTCCGCGAGTCTGACTTACACTTGGCCAGTTTTATTTTAGTTTGTAGTTTTCTGCAGCTTTCGTTGCAATTTAATATTAAAATATGTAAAGTAAATTTAGCATATTTTTGCGCATAATATATCTTTGTTAATTCTCATAATTGAACGTTCAGTTCTTAAATTAAACTAAATAATAAAACTAGTAATATTTTATTTAATTAAATAAAAATTAAATAATAAATTTATGCATTAGTTCAATTAACGTAACGAATATCGTATATATATATATACTAGACGATGATAAGATGACGTTTATAATAATTTTAACATGCCTATTAAATTAAAGCTTGTAAAAGCAAGTAGTCTAGTCAACAACTTCAAAAACGTGTTAAATAGAAATAAAGCTCCTAAAAATATGTGCGATAGCTCATTCGATTCGGAATGACGTCTAGAAAAATGTTTTTTAAGGGTATATTAGCACATAAAAAATTGCGATTGTTATTAACAAAATAAGATAAAAAAAGGTATTTAGTTTTTCGTTAATAACTTTTAAAATAATGATATTTAACGAATTTTGAAAAAAGATCCTGAAAGAGGAGGAAATTTACAATAAAAAAATCCTGACTCCCGGAACTCTATCTATATTATTTATATTTTTTTTTAACGCTGGAAATAGGGCTCCGCGAGGGCGCGCGGGGTTACGGCATAGGCGCGCCGTCTAAAAAGCCGGTATATCACCTATATTATTTTTTATAATATTAAATAACAATTTAAAAATTTGAATAAATTATGGTGTACTCTAGACACTTGAACGAAAAAAACGTCGGTGAAAAAAATTTTTTTATCTTTTTTTCAAAAAGTTACCCCATTGTTAATTAACTAATTTTTTTCCAATCTCTGTTTTTATAAATTACGGCATAAAAGTTTAAATAATTGGTCTATAAATTTTTCGCTTCGTGGAGCTCTTTTTATTTAGGCACTTAATAAAGTTATGCAAAAAAAAATTATTAAAGTTTTTTATTTTGTTAATTACATTCTTTTTAAATTAACTAAAAATGAAATTTCTAAAAAATGTCATCAAAAGCATTTTTTTTTTTGTAATATCTTATTATTGCTGTTTTCGCATCTACTATAGGTATTAATTAACATTAGAAAAAAAAAATTACGTAATTTGTTAAGAAATTGTTTATAAACAAATTGACTATTTTGGGATTAAAAAAATTTTTTTTTTACTATCTTATTGCATAGGTGAAATGATGATTAAAAAAAAAATTTTCTTAAATAATTTTTTTTATTGTTTATAATCGTTTTTTTTTTATATTTCAATTGTTTAAATAATTAGATAAGAAATTATTTTATTCTTAAAAATCATCATTGACCCTTTTCAATGGAATAACAGAGAAATATTTTTTTTTGTAAATAATTTAATTGTTTATTAACTTAACAATTTGTTATAAACAAATAATATTAACCGTTATATTTTTTTTCGAAAACTTCAAAAAATTACAAAAACAACCATATATAACAGTTTAGATTTTTTTTTTTATTTATTTATAAAATCTAAAAATTTTATAAATAAATGCTTATAACAACTGATAAAATATAATAGTTACAGAATCGATTTTGAATTCATTTTAAAGATAAATAAATCCTTTACAAAAATGACCTGAATGTTCTTTACCGTATCTCTAATAGTTCAAAAGTTATAACAATTTTTAACTTGACAAATTATGTAACGGCTGTAATTTCATTATTATATAATATTTAAAAGTGCTGTAAAAAATACACCATAATTTATTCAAATTTTTAAATTGTTATTTAATATTAAAAAAAATATATTTTAGGTGATATACCGGCTTTTTAGACGGCGCGCCTATGACGTAACGCCCTCCCGGAGCCCTATTTCCAGCGTTAAAAAAATTTATAAATAATATAAATAGAGTTCCGGGAGTTAGGACTTTTTTATTGAAAATTTCCTCCTCTTTCAGGATCTTTTTTCAAATTCCTTAAATATCATTATTTTAAAAGTTATTAACGAAAAACTAAATACTAATTATTATGTTAATAACAATCGCAATTTTTTATGTGCTAATATACCCTATAATATTTAAAAACATTTTTCTAGACGTCATTCCGAATTGAATGAGCTATCGCACATATTTTTAGGAGTTTTATTTCTATTTAACACGTTTTTGAACTTGTTGACTAGACTAAAGCAGCTAACCAAAATAACAGAGTCATAAATGCTCTGAATGTGCACATAGATACAAAACTCTGCAAAATATTGTTATCAGTTAATTAAAATTTACAGTTAACGCAAATATTTGTTAAGTATTTTCATTGACGCGGTGGAAACGGTGTCGCCGAGTCGTTTGGCTTCGTTATATTATACTACATAAGCATCAATTAAACTAAGGTATATTTTCTGCATGAAAATAAATCCAAAATGTGTAGGCACAAAGCTTACTTGAACATAGGCCACTGTATTTTCGAAAAATGTACGTCTCCAAGACGGTTGCTTTGCGTGTAACAACGTCACGGGCAACATCTAGTAAAAAAAAATACCGGTTGTCTGTAAAGTCGGTTTACTGACGATAGTTGAACGTGACAACGTCAACAACAACAACAACAATAATAATAAGGAGGTAAAGGCAATGCGGGGTAACGCTGGTACTTGGGTACATGGTAACGATAACGGGTAACAGGTAACGCATGAGTCATGTTTTTTCGTGCGTGCAGCCGGCTCCATCGATTTATAAGACGTTATCACGTCAATAAAATAGGATGTATAGAAAAATATCGACCAAACTTTTCTTAAATATGTATGAACTACAACTGAATGAAATGCGTACAATCATAAAAATGCCTGACCTAATCTGAAGTAGAATATCTTGTTCGTAATAACCAACCCCCTTATTAAAAAAATATTTACACCACGGATACTCTAATCCATGTTGCTGTCTTTATCTGATACGTTGGAAAAACCACTTAAGAGACAAATACAGCAACATGGATCAGCGTATCATAAGAGGGGTTTCTGATAACGTTAACTTTAGGTTTACCCAATGGACCATGTTATGAAATATTACATTTATGGCAGTTCCAATGAATACGTTTTTGTCTTTAATAATTTCGCTCAATTTTATTTAGTATCTTTCCACAAATAAGCTTTTAACTAAAAGGTATATTTTATTGTAAGGAAGTATATTTCGCAACATCTTAAATCTGGAACGGGAATTGTAAGACGTGAGACAAAAGGCGGTCCCTAAACAAATCACGACTGTGCTCAGTCGGAGAATGGAATATTATGAAGTTCCTAGTTACCAAGTGCAGAAACACGTAGGTAGGTAGGTACTAGGAAGTATTATGAACCAGTACATAGTAGTATACTGACTGTGGTGCCGCCTAATCAGCTTTCTTCAGCTCTAGAAGTAGGTAACGGCCGAATACTGAAACGATAGTTAAATGACGCTCAAGTCACATGCTGTCCTTGTTATTTCGAGCCTGTGAATAAGAGGGCTCTTAATTTTGATTAGCGTTTCAGCATTCGGTTAGTCTATTAAATAGGCACTTATGTAAATGTTTGGCTCATCAGGGTGTGGATTTATTACCTTATCGCAAACAGCAATATTTGTCGCCGTAGGTATGTATATAAAAAATTACCATCGTGTTGACACTACTTTATTTTACCGCTTCTTTTAAATCTTCTACTTCTTCTTCACATGATCTCAGAATAATACGTCTTAATACAATCAGAAGGATTTTTTTTCCCTAGAATATACTATTCAGAAGAGATAAACAATAAACTGGCATACTTATTCATAGTGGCACAGATCTGTTAAACAAATGAAGCAATCAAGGTATAATCGTAGCTACGGGAGGATTTAATTTCCTTTCGTTTGAATAAGACTCATTTGCATAAGTAACTTCGATAGTCAGTTTCAGGCTAAAACGAAAGTCTAGCCACTTGTGAACTACGGCTTTAAAGTTCGAGAATATAATTTTTACTTGAATTCGCCCGCGACTTTATTGTTTTAGAGTGTTGTGTTGTTTATTCCGGGATAGAAAGAAGTGCTTGTGTTAATTCTAGACTCAATCGATCTGTGTGCTAATGAAATCGCATCAAAACACTTCTACAAGTCCACATTTCACTATACACTAGATGTTGCCCGCGTCTTCGTACATACAAAAGAAATCCCACAGGAACCGTACATTTTGCTGCGATAAACAGTAGCCTATGTGTTAAACTAGAAGCTAAACTACTACAATACCAAATTATTATTATTATTATTATTATTATTAATATTATTATTATTATTATTACATTATTATTATAATTTTTAATGGCTTGTTATAAAGTACGACTCGTAGAGAGGTCAGGTAAAATTATTTCAATATATTATTTACGTAACAACAAGGCTTCAGAAGAAAAGTAATACGTCATTTAGGTCCCTAGTACTTCTTTCGTACTTCAAACGCCCCCAGAAATCAATTATGAATCAGGCCCTCAGACGTAAAGGTCGCGCTTGTCTTCTTTACCATCAAACCGTTGTTCGTGTTCAGTATGGAGTACCCAATCTTAAATACGTCTGCCCTTTCAGCCGTGTCAGCGGTTCTATAAAGAGTCCCCCTCTGAAGTTCATCGGAGCTCACTCAGACAGAAAACTATTAAAATAAACCCTCTACGCTGAAATATAGTTCCTACTGCTGCGTATTCATCTGTGAAATACCTATATTGAGTTATAGTATTTAAAACAGAGAATGAATTATAATGCTCATAAAATTATGACGTATGTAGAAACATAGTATAGAAATACTGGTATCAAATAAAAAATTCCATATGACACATGGGTAATAACTAATAATACATATTCGTACATAATATGATTAATATAATTGTGTCATAACCAAGTATTAACCTAACCGAGATGTTTAAGGATGGTTCCATGGCTAATACGTATTTTTTTTTAAATAAGTTAAACAGTTATTTTCCGATTTCGATCAAAATATTTTTCCTTATGAGTATTTAGCATGACCTATCATTATGGAAAGTTGAAAGCTTCTACCTCTTATAGTTTGGTTTTTTTTCCTTATTAGAGTTAACAAACAGTGAACATAGTACATTTTACCAAATTTTTTAAACATTTAATACTATGGTACCAACATCGATAGCTACAGATTACTTAACTTAGCGAATTTTTACAGTACATCCAGTTTAGGAACGGATGTGGACACTATAATCATTAATACATCGTATATTAAAGTAGGTAGCGGTGGGAAGGTACCTAGGTGTGCTAGGTAGGTTATGTAAAGACAATATTTAGGTTCGTAGGTAGGAAGGAATAGTGTGTCGGTTGTCGAGTAGATTGGTATGCTAAACATAAACGTATAGAAATATTTCATTACATATGAGCGTTGCAAATTCAGATAAGACAATGGCAAACTACTCGTCCTGTAATAATTTTAGAATTTCTTTTTTATATTTTACTACTTTATTGTTATGTTATTAGTATATCAACAGAGATAAAGCTTTTAATGTATGTATCAGCAAGTCTATAAACCACTTACCAACATTAGTTCGACAAACTGCAGTAACAAAACTTTTATGAGGTCTACGACAATGTGTTGTAATGGGTATTCTATAGCATATCTTATTATGTAAAGAGATGCAATCATGTCTATTATGACACAGATCATAATATAGTAACATCGTTTCGAGTTGGACAAGTCTAGATTTTAGTGAGAGAAGAATGTGCCTAACAAAGTATTGTAAGACTCTCGTGAATGGCAACATCTGTAATGCGTGGAACGCAGAAATTTCTTCTGGACCATTTCAATTGCGTCACTATACTTTTTATATAATATACGGGTTCCATATGTAAGGTCCGACTGAGATCTCGGTCTCACTCTCGGTCTCGGCATTCACGGCCAAAATTCGTGACTTAAAAGTATTTGCATGTTTTTGTACATTTTGTTGTTTTCGGTGCGCTTATTATTGCGGAAGAGTTAATAATCGAGTACGATTGAAAAAACAGCCCTTAAAGTATTATATTCTAATTATTAAAACATTTTTTGTACAAAATTCGTGTTTTTCTTACCTACTTTAACTAATTTATAAATACTCGGTCTCGGTCTCGGACGAGAATTGCATTTAGTCTCGGTCTCTGTCTCTGTCTAGGCCGAGACAAAAAAAGCATTCTCGGTCGGACCTTATCCAGATGGCTACAGCGTATTTAATTTGTGAACGTATGAGTGATTTGTAGATATGAAGATATGTTACGTACGCATAAAACTCTTACACGATCTCATAACGAATACATACATCTTAATTACATCGTATTTAATTTGATAAGGATCATACTGTGTACCCCACCGGCCTCCGGCCGGTCCAATCGCAATGTCCCTGCATAAATCTGTAATATCTCCGAAAATATTCATTTAAATTACATGCTGTAAAGGGCCTTATTGATCTATATTAAATGCATCATGTATTTAAGGTACTTCATTGGGTAAGGATTAATGCTGTATTGCTTAAAATAGCTTTGTAAATAAGCCATTATTTCTCGTAAAAAGTAAAGTATAAATAATAGTTATTGTGGGTTATCCCTAAGAGATAAACATATACTATCGCGGACTTTTTTGTAGACCTTTTTAAGGTGTAAAATACTGTAGTACATTATTTTGATCTATCTCGTAGGGTTCAGCCAACGTTTGCAATGTGAGCGCAAAAAATATGTTTATTTACGACATTAGAAACCACTAAAAATATCAGTGTTTCTTTACTATATTATGCATGTTATATACATATAAACCTTCCTCTTGAATCACTATATGTATTAAAAACCCGCATCAAAATCCATTGCGTAGTTTTAAAGATCTAAGCATACATAGGGACAGGCAGAAAAAGCGACTTTATTTTATACTATGTAGTGATATGTAAATATAATAAAATTTTTGAGCACGATTCGTTTTGTTCGTACTTGAACCAGCGCCACAGGTTCCTCTAATACTATTATAAGAAAGTTTTTCAAGGAGTTTTTTATGATCTCCCAGGAAGGGACCAACTTGTGAACCACTTTGGAGGTTGATTACTAGATAAATGATTTTAATTATAAAAAAGTCATATATGAAAACTCGCCTTTGTTTAATTCGACGATACCCGACACATGTATAGGCATTAGAAACATCGAGAATGAATAAAAATTCATCCCCGCTTCACATGTATCTTCAGATGTTGTGTATCTAATGTGTATCTTATTATTATATATTTATAGACACTAAAAGACTCACGAGTGGTTAGAACCATTTATTTTAATTATTTTAACTATTTTTACATTCGTATGGATAGAATTTTCAATGCAAAGTCTATGTGACAATTACGTCACATAGAAAAATAATACATTTAAAAACATACCAAAACTTTTTATAAACATGATGTGGACAAATCCACCACATATAAAATATAAAATTATAATTATTTTTTGATACCAAAAGTAAAGGGTATATATGCAATCTATTATATTTTTCACAATTTAATCATATGATGGAGCTGATAATTATTATTTATATATCTATATTTATTATATTAATATTATATATCTGTTATTATAACAAGGAGCCCCTTGTAGTTACTAACGGAACCATATAAATAGATCGGGGATAGCATTCTCACACGATATAATTCTGTGACAAAAAGTATAAGAAACATAATAGTATAAATAAAATAGCTCCATCGTTCATCAAACCAAATTTTCGACCGCCGAGACCGACTTTAAAACTACACAGTGACAATCAATCATAACCACCACATATTCTGAAATAACCCAGTTTCCAGGGTTTTTATGAAATAAAATATTAATACAAGTCATATTTTATAAATAAATATTGTAGCTGGGATTCATTATAGCCGTGCCGTAGCGCTAATGGCTGACGAATGCAATATCTCGTTCCAATTTAAAAATATTTTACTCGTACAATCTAGATTCTATGCTACAGTTGCTGCTAACAGTTAGCTATAGTCATCAAATATAATAATACGTGAAGCGAAAACTTCTTACTCCTTTTAACGAAAATTATGCAAACGGAGGAGTATGAAATTTGGCAGAGTTAAAGTTTATGTGGAGGAAGGTATGCAGAAAGCTAATGTTATATTGATGTAAAAATATGATATTGATATTTTAATATTGGTGTAAAAAGTTCATTTAATTTTATTTATCCCAGCTGCAATATTATTAAAACTCGTGTTTGAAATCTGTAGCGTAATTTTATCACGTGCCTGACGGACGCTTTGTTAATAAAACCTCAATTCTATCACGCCCGCGGCCATGGTCCCGCAAATATTTGATCAAATCTAAGGAAATTCGTTAAATATTTCGGGCCACGAATCAAACCCAATTGGTTCGTATACTTTTATGATTAGTCGAGTACGAGATCTTTTTCAAATATGACAATATTATCTCAACGTCAATAATAGGTATGGACTATTGCGACCATCGGGAGGAAAGTCGTGAAAGGAAAACTTTCAAGATTTTCCTCCCGATGGTCGCAATTGTCCATACCTATTATTGACGTTCGAGTTTCCTTTCACCGGAAAATTATGTGTGACTGTTCAGATATGCCCGCCACCTATAACGGTGTTTAAACGGTCTTTTGCAATTGCTCTAGAATCTTCAGTCTGATGTCTATTGTCTGATCATCTTGCCTTACCATAAATGATAAGGGAAGTTACGACACCTTCTAACAATATGTTAAAACGTTTATACCTCTTAATCAACCTCATTTATCACTCGAAAAGAGACAGATTTGCATCATCTAAAGATTCTTTTTATTTCGACTTTAGAGGACTCTTGTACGAGAAATATAAATATACCATATACGTATATGTATATTTTAGATGAGGCATGTCGAGGCAAAAAACTGTCCCCACTTAAATGGCTCCGCTTTTGGGGTTGTTTGGGGCCATTTTGACATTTGTCGTATGGTAAAATCAAGATGGCGTAACTTTTTCTTGTATGAAGATTTGTTCTGTCAAATGTACGTCATAGCCATAGCCCATCCTTAGTTTTGAGATCAGAGCAATAACAATTTGAAGTCATTTATGTAGACGCTATAAGGACGTATACTCACTGGCGTAGTAGCCGACGTCGTTGTTGACGTTGATGTGGCCGGCGTCCTCGGCCGCCAGCATGTGCGTGTCCCACACGGAGCGGTACTCCGGGTCGTGCAACACGTCGTACAGCGCGTCCGGCTCCACGTCCGAGAACTCCGCCACCACCTACGACAAAATGCAAATTTCAGTCTACATGCGCGTCAGTCTGGCGTCAGAATCATAGACGAGGCATGTCGAGGCAACTATCCCAACTTAAATGGCCCTACTTTTGTACTTTTTATGTAGTTGTTTTGACCCTTGTACGAGAAATATAAATATACCATAGACGTATATGTATATTTTAGATGAGGCATGTCGAGGCAAAAAACTGTCCCCACTTAAATGGCCCCACTTTTGGGGTTGTTTGGGGCCATTTCGACACTTGTCGTATGGTGAAATCAAGATGGTGTAACTTTTTCTTGTATGAAGATTTGTTCTGTCTAATGTACTTCATAGCACTCATAGCCCATCCTTAGTTTTGAAATCATTGGTCAGAATATATTACGTACTCGTACCTACGCTTTATACGGACTACTTTACGCTTTATAATGCGCGTTAGCAAATCGTTACTTTAAAAGCACCCTATGTAAAGTGTACACCTCTGGCGCTAACACAGAAAGCAAAATTTAAAAAAAAAAGTGTGTGTCAGCTCCGACGCACGACTGGAGTTTACTCTAAAAAGTAAAACACGTCCCTCAGAAGGAACAAAAACTTTAGCGATCGATTTGAGTTCAAAAATTCGCGCCATGTGAAAAAAGTGACAGGTGCGCAGAATAGGTTGCGCACGAAAACGTAACGAGGTCATTCGTTCAGTAGATTTTACTCCTCATATTTTTTTCATACCGGGGGCCTTATATGAAAATCGATTCTTAAGGAGTAAACTCCAAAAATGTACTTCGCACATTCAAAATCTGATAGTGGAAGCTGTTATATTGAGTTGTACGAAAATAGTAAAAATAATACAGCACGACTTTTAAAACTACTTATTCTTCAACACTTTTAACACTTAAATGATTTATAATAATAAATTAAAAACTGCATAAATATAAGGAAGAATTTTAACTGCATCGAGTGCACGAACGCTGAAAAAATAGTGCAACGACCCGACTTTGGACGGGTTCCAAGAGAGCAATCGAGCTACCGGCACCTCGCATCTAGATCAACACTCCACTATAGTGTTATATCACTGCTATACAGCCAATAACCAATTATTGGCTGTATAAAAGTGACGGCGATGACCAGATAAATAGGCAAAAGCAACAAGTTTTACGATCGTCATTATAGTCAGTTATTACAGTAATAAATAGGGTAGCTATAATACTTGTTTCTAACAGACAATTGCTCGTTACAGTGAAAATATTTTTAAGGCCTTTTTATTCGAAACAAAGGGGATATTCTGTAAGGCTATCCATTAGTGCTGATAGATTGCGTTAACGGTGCTGAAAACACAAATTACTTTACAAATAACTTTAATGGTATGTTATATATACATACTGTATGCTGGTACCTGGAAAAAATCACAAGTCTTCGTATCAGCCATATTATTACTTATTAAATAACGTTTCAAGTTTAAAGTGGACTCTAACATAATTCCTTTTAATATTGCAACCAGCAACCTTATTTAGTAAATTACTCTCTAAGAGGATTTAGTTCATAAAACCTTAAGACGACGATTGGCTTTCGAACGATATTAAATGAGCGTTCGCTAGGGATTCGTAGAATTGATTTGACCTTTTTCACGAGGCAATCATTTCTCAACCCCCGGGAGCTGTGTTAATACGGTCCATTTGACCAACTCTGGCAACGATTAGTTTATTTAACCCGTTATTATTTGATCAAATGCACCCCGTGCGTGAGTAATAAAACCAGGATATAATTAAGGCTGACGCTACATTGAATAGAAACAGTTGGAAATTAGGTCAGTCTTTGAGTGTACGGTAGCTGGGAATTTGTAGCTAATATTTTTCGATAAACTTAGTAGCAGTAAATATTAATTGTATCGTTGATATTATGATGATAGTTCACACATTATATCCTAACACCGCACATACGCTCGAAACGACTTTCTCAAGTTCGTCTCAAGTTTCCAAGTCACGTTTTAGTTGTTGCAATTGTTTTTTAGGATACATTATACATAATCCTAGGTCCTGGTTATATTGAAATTATGTATCATATTATCCTTTTAATGAAATTGAAATGCTTGCGGAAAAAAAGGAGCTAAGTAGTAACTTTTTTTCCCGATGTCCACCAGTGATGGACAAATTGTAAAAAAATGCATTTTTTTTTATTATTTTATAACATGGCGAAGCTTTGGCATAAAAAAGAAGCATTTTTTTAGTTTTCTAAATACGCTATTATACCCTTTCCTATTTGAGTATGCCAGTTTTTTGTAACGAAATAAAAACCAGGACAAAAATCTGATCAACAAGTCTTGGCCGAATGAAATTTAATAAAGTAGCCCCTCGAAAGAATGTACTGAAGAGCTATCGAGTTAAAGATGTGCCGTGCCGAGTTCAGATTTTCGTACTTTGCGTTTTCTGAAGCTTTTGTTAATACTTATTTATTTTCTGAGATAACAACGTTACCATTTTTACTAACGATCATGAATAAAATGTTCGAAGATTTATATTGGTCTATATAATAAAAAGCTTTTCCTATCCTTGATATGTTTTGCTTTTATATTAATGTTATATCCTATTAGCTTTTGCGTGCGACTGCTTCTGCGTGGGGGATGAATTTCAAAAACCCCTTTTTTAACGGATTTCTGTGTCATAATAACTATCCAAGTACGTGCCAAGATTCAATCCGCCCTTGTAGATATTTCAATATACAAATTTCAAAAATCTACAAAATACGTACCTACTCAAGGATTTGTATTTATTAGCTGAGATATTATTTCTTATAGAAATCGGTGAAGATTTTTACCATACAAACTTTCAACATAAAATATTCAATGGCTTGTAGCTCGGGGGGTGAGGGCTTCGACCCCCAAAAGGGGGGTGTTTTGTCGATGAAACTAAACCTATTATCACCTGTTAAAAACTTTTAACCTCAAGACGACACCCACGATTTCACACGACACGAAAATTCAGGAATACATATACTAACAAGTATCTAAGTCACTGTGAATTTCACAAGGTACATATTATGGCAATCAAAATATTAGTGTAAAGATTTACAAAAATCACTACATAGTATAAAAACAAAGTCGCTGTTTTATCTGTCCCTATGTATCCTTAGATCTTTAAAACTACGCAACGGATTATGATGCAGTTTTTTTAATATATAAAGTGATTCAATAGGAAGGTTTATATGTATATAACATGCATTATAAAGTAGAGAAACGCTAATAATTTTAGAGGTCTCTAATGTCCTAAATAAATACATTTTTTGTGCTTACGTTGCAAACGCTGGATGAACTCTACGAGATATATCAAAATAATGTACTACAGTATTGTACACCTTAAAAAGGTCTATAAAAAAATCCTCAATGTTACAATCTCTGAGGGATAATCCACAATAACCATTTTTTAACGTTTAGTTTTTAAAAGAAATAATGGCTTACTTACGAAGCGATTTTAAGCAATACAGCATTAATCCTTATCCAATTAAGTAAATACATTGTAGATTTAATATACGATTAATATAGCATTTTTGAGCATGTAACTTAAATGAATATTTTCGAAGATATGTTATTTTCTGAAGAAGATTTTTCTCCAAGAACACTATTCCACGCGGGCGAAGCCGCGGGCAAAAGCTAGTACAATATATAACGATAATAATAAAAAACGCATATTTCATAATTTAAAATTATCATTGTAAACAATAACAATATTGTTATACAACACTTTTATATTGTAATAAAACATCAAATTGTAATACACAAGACTTACATTTTATATTTTTTTTATACAACATGTATTGTGGAATTTAGTGGGATTGTAAAATATATTTTATAACCACAACTTTAACAGCAGTCTTTCCCGCCGCGCCGCAAAGTAGTAGCTTTCAGTTAGCGTTGCGGTCGGCGTGGAGTAAAATTTTCTATTTCCTCCCAAACGAAAATTCTCTGGGACTTATGGTCCAAAAAGTGTTTCACAGCTAAATACTCTTGCAAATAATTAGATGTTGAAATTATATGTTACAGGATTAATGATTATCACGTTCAGTGAAATAATAAAACATGTACGTACTTATTTATCCTTTGCTCATAATTTTTATACTTAATATTTTTATTTTAGAGAATTTCAACCGCCTGACCCACCACATTCCGAATTTTCAAACAATGCAAAAGTAGGCTAGATGAATAATTTTTTTATTGCATATTTGAATATGAGTAACTTCTCAGAAGAAACATTATATCAAAAGTTAATATTTCCAAAGGTACAGCGATTTGTATACAAAATTTCACAAGTCTCGTGAAAACGCTCCATACTAAAGTCGTGCCTAGCTATGACGTCATGCCTAGGTTAAAGTGTATGAAGTATACGGCCGCAGGAACATATTTATTCGTTTGCATTTAATTGCGTTTCATTTATTTGCAAATATCTCCAATATTTGTGCGTTTAAGTTCATACTTACCATGATAAATGTTTTTGTATATGATGTAAGTAAACCAATGATGTGGGTTTTGTTTACTAATTTAGCAAAAAAAAATTAAACTTTTTTGTACCTTTTAGATGTATCTAATTACTACACATAAAATATATTTTTTTAAATTGTAATTCCTCAATATATCTTAGTAAATTAATGAAACTAAATAGTTTAGATGTAGTCATCATCCCTATTATACGTAGGTGCGTACGGTACCAAGATGCCAATCAGTCTGACGTAGGAGAGTCGAAATTATTGATATATTGTTGCACGACGGAATAAACAAACATATTATATAGCTTAAAAATGCGCAGTCTCTAAGGTATAAGACCTAGCTAGATCGATTTTTCTCCCCCAAAACTCACTGCATACTAAATTTCATGGTAATACTTGTAGCCGTTGTCGAGATACCGATTATATATATATACAAGATCATGTCGTTTAAAGTATAAGATTACACACACTAGCATGCGCTTTACACAATTTTGTCAGATGTTTGTCAATCTATGTCATTCACATTCAATTAACAACATTTAAATTTTTACTTCGTGTTTAGAGGCCTATGACAAAAGAGCCCTAATAAAGTTCAAACTTAAAAATGAAATAAATTATGGTCGACCACTGGGCGATGACTACTGTAAATGAAAATAATAAATAACATAAAGCAACAGCATCCCCTAGCGGATTGTTCTGACTCTTGACCCAATAAGAGCCTATATTCGAATAACCAATTACAGCAACCAAATCCGTGCCGTATCTTCCTTTATTTCAATAAAGCTTCGGCGAAACTAGTTAGCTACCGAATACTTTTGTTGTGTGTATTTTAAACGAGTGTGCAGTATATATCTATCTATATAGCACTATCACGAACACTAAAATTATGGTAGACACGACCGATAAATACATCGGTGACCGATTCGAAACGTAATACAATTTTAATTTTGTTTTTTATTTGGTAAATAAAGAATAAAAATTTTAAAGTGCATGCACATGCGTTTTACAACGTCATGAAATTAAATGATAGCTAAAGCTTTAAGCTCGTTGATTTACTATCGGCGCGATTATTATCATTGAACAAAATGTCGGTCATGTTAAAGCGCGAATCCGTAAAAAATTGTTTGAAATATACTTAAGTTCTTATCACTGAAACAATTTATCATTTACTGGGATCGTTTCATACTTATGTAAGACATATTATGACTTCAAGAAAATCAGGTGCTCAGCCAGTAATTTACTGACAATCTACAGTGGGGTATCGACATTAACTCTACGTAAGTCACCAAACTACTAAGGTAAGCAAAAGCGTGTAGTCTATTAGGTTTATTTAAAAAAAAAAAACGTTTTCATATCGCAACGAATCAATCACAAATTTCATGAACATTCACAGTACATAGCCTGAAATAAGCGAGCCATTTCCGTTGTTACACTCGTCAGCTCGCTGAAAAATGCTCTCCAATTAAAATCAATCTGCACTTGATAGGATTCACAATTTTTGGAGTTTTATTCCCTTTACTTGAGAACGCAGTGTATATTCGTCGAATTCCATGGTTTGCCTTTTTGCTGCCGTAAAAAAGGTTTTACTTATTTTTATTAAAAATGCTCTTTTGCATACGATTTTACTTAGCATAGGAAAAATTCTATGTATCCAACAGAGTACCTGTAAAGTATAACAACACAATGTTACAGAGAACTCTGAAACTTGTTTATCGAAAAAGAATTACAATTCGGCATATGCAACTTTTAAATTCTGTTTCAAAATTTTCGAAACTCGTAAGCAAATAGTTTGAAATTGCACGTTGTGGTCGGAATACCCACCGTGCATTATCTCGTTAGAGTTTTAAACATTTCACCGACGAAACACTGTATACTGATGCAGTATTTTGTTTGCACTGAATACATTAATACTAAGTAAAACTTGAGCATGCACCTCCATTATACAAAGAGGTATAATATTTCAAAACCATTACGTTCGTTTTGCTAATGCTAAAAGCTACTGGTTTAATTAAAATGTGTAAGCTGTATGTACCGCGTATCTTTATAGTAAACCGAAAGAGCATACGACGCCTAATTTGTGGATTTGCCCCTCACTCCATTTTTGGTAAATAAATACAATCTCCAGAAAATGGTAAAAGAATAATAATATATATGGACGCTTTCACACCACGTCAAACTGGACCCGAGGTAAGTTCTCGAAGAACTTGTATTACGGGTACCAGATACCAGAGAACGGAAATATGTTTAAATACTTTTAATGTTGTAAGCATTTCAATATTATTACAAACATAATCTCTTAACGCGAGCTAGAGAACAAAATATTGTGTCTGTAAACTGTAGACAGATTGCTGCGGGAATTATCAAAGGCGTTTTGAAGCCCCTTAAAAGAATGCCTTTGATCCGTCTACAGCTTGTTGGAATTTTCACTTCAATCCTAACCAAAAGGAGGGCTTTGTGTTGTAAATGTAACATCTCCAGGCTGGAGATGAGATCATTCGTAGAAACCACATTAAAGTTTCGTTCTACTTCTAACTAATCGCTACATTATTTCGCTTATAAATCCTATGTATTGATTGGAGCAATACCGCGCCTAAGAAACATATTGTAAATTTTGTCTATGGAGTGTGAAAAAAAGATTGAAAATTGTATCAAATCAACCACAAACCCACCACAAACCAACACCTAATATATATATACATAACCACACAAATGCATGATAGTGTGAGTGAGTGTAACGTGTGTAACTTTATTTTATTAATTCTATGTATTTCTAGCATTATTTAAAAAGCTACCTGCATACTTTAACTTTAACTGTAACTTCCATATAAACTTTAACTATACCAAATTTGATACTCCTTTGACTTTTTGATAATCCTCGTAAATCTGTACAGAAAGTTTTTGCTTAACGTACTACATTATGTATAATGATGATAATATCTAATTTGTATTGCTATATTTATTGGAAATTCCATGAAAATTCAATAAATTGAAGTAAGGCGTAAGAAAGGAAAGTCAACATAACATATAATATCTACTTTCAACCCTTAAATGACATTAATTAGTAAATTGCGTTTTGTAGTAAAAAAATATGTACAAGCGTGTATTTTCAGCCAAATACATTTACAATCTTAGCTATATATATATATATATATATATATATATATATATATATATTACTTTCTTTTAATTAATAGTGGAAGGGCCAACAAGCCTTTAAAATATATTAGGTTATTAGGTTAGGTTAGGGTATTAAAATAAAAATAAAAAAAATCTGTGCCTTTTTAGGGATAAGTACAAGAAAAAATTGCATATTTATTTAATTTTAGGTATTCATTGTAATATTGTATGTTACAATGCATGTTTTAAGAACTCTGTGCAGATATAATATGAATTTTCATATTATTTATTTAACTTTCAATTCAGTTTTCAAGAATTTGATTAACCTCACTCAGATTAATTTCTTATTCTAAAATTTTAATACGGTCTTCTTAAAGACAACGTTTTGAAATGCAGTAAATATTCAAATCGACTTTGTCTGCGTCGGAGATTCCTATGGTGCTTTTTATTGTTACGTAGTTCACGTCTCGTAACCCTTACGCTGTTTGTCCACCGCCACTGCAAACGGGACGTCACCGAGAACGAGATTATTTCTGGTCGAGATTAGATTGACGGGGCGGGCGTGCGGCGGACAGACGGCTTTAGTAAATGTGTGTATCACTACTTCGGCGCCGTCATGTCTTTCTCGTTGTCGTCCCGTTGACGGTGGCGGTGGACAAACAGCGTATGGTTTCGCCATGTCCGTCCGTCCGTCCGTGTCTTCGGCTTACAGTCCAAACGGTTAGTGTTAGAAAGATAAAACTTTGGATGGAGATGTGTATTTCCAACATCGATAAAGTACTAAAATAAAATCACGAATTTTTTTGGGGTACAAGTAAAGTGGGGATGAGTTTTTCCTCCAGTCTACCCCATTGTGTAGGGTATTATTAGATAGGTATTTGAGTATTATTTTAAATTAGAAGTTGCAGAAGATAATCAACATTCAAGCGCTTATTTTTTGTGGAAATAGGGGGTCCCCCCCCGGAAAAAGCTACACGGCTTGCTCGAAAAATCTGAAAAAATTCACGATGGTAGTCCATGTGATGAACTTTGAAGGAAAACTTTAACGGCTTTTATAACTTTGGTAGTACAGGAGGCGTCGTGGTAAGGAGTTACAGACATTACGAAATAATATGTAAACATGTAAAATATCGGTATAATGGTACGGAACCCTACGTGCGCGAGTCCGACTCGTACTTGACCGGTTTTAATTTTTTTATTATTCAGTTCGCACTGAGGCCCAAGGCTATGTATAAAAAATATGTTGGTGTGGAATCCTCTAAACTTTTTAAACTAAAATTATAAAAAAAAAATACATTATTTTGTAACATATAACTCACACTTGATAACTATAATATATGAAATTGTGAATATAATTTAAAATAAAAAGTTACAATAAAGAGATATGAATTATTTGAAAAGTGACTGCCTATTTTGGTTTACTATCATTTTAGTTCTTATAATCTCCAGATATGAGAATAACACTTTTTTCGTTTAAAGTGGACGAATCCTAATTGTATTAAGAATGCAAAGTGAGAAAACAGCCTTCGAGCCCCACATAACTCAGTTTAACCTCATTCGTCCTTTTGAATTTCATTAAACCTTTAATTATACTTTTTCCCAAACTACCGTCATCTTATTTTTTGTTAATTTTAAATGGGAATAATTTCTTTGGATTAAAATTCCTATACATTTTATTAAAATATTTTTAAACAGCAAAAAATATATTTTTCATTTCTCATACTCGGAAAGTAGTGTTGTTTTGATCTGATATTGGGTGGAAGATGCTGCTTTCCTTTCATAGGGAGGGAAAAACTCATACAAATTCATTCCGGCCCGAGGGCCGGAAAAACTTCAAAACTTCAAAAATAGAACTGCTGTCAGCTGTGAAGAGTTTTATGTAAAAAAAAATTATTAAAAAATGACATGACTTTCTAAACAGCCAGTGTGAATTTAGCGCAAACTACTTTGAGCGGAATAAGCCGCGAGTGCCGCGACAATTACGCGGCGAGCGGCAAGTTCCATATTTAAAATTTAAAAAGTTAACACAAATTGGCGGGATACTAAAATCTGTTATGTAGGTATGTATCTGTGACGGACTTTTGTGCTAAGATTTGAATTGAATATTAAAAATGAGTTCAAGCGAAATATTGACACCAAATATTGATCCAGAACAGCCAAATTTCTCAAAATATATCAAACAACATAAATATTCCAAACAAAAATGTAACTTTTAATTTCACGAATTGTCCTAATTTGACTATTAATTTATAATAGGCACTACTAATATATTATTATCAATAAATAGTTTAGATAAACAACTAGTTTTATTTTCCTCATAATTTAAATGAAAAGTAGAGTGTTTGCCACTGGTAAAAGAATCAATTCCTACTCTAACTACCTCGGGAATTGATTCTTTTCAACCCTAGGTTAACAATCTACTATTATCAGCCTTTTTTACACAATCTTACAATCTTTAGAAAGCTCATTTACAGTTACGAGTATTGTTTTTACGCACGTAGATAGAAACATGATATTAATCAAATTGCCTAGTTCTATAAAAGTTATTGGTACAAGAAAGGATTTTATCGCTTGAACAAACTTGAGAGTATCTAAATTTTCCACTTTTACACAGCAAGATTTAGAATTTTTTATGGTAAGAATTTTTTGTTCATAATACCTATAATATAGTAGTAGGTGTACCTAGTAATACATATTATGTGTCTTCCTCACACTAAGTAAATGCTCACATTACAAGAAAGACATTTAACTTCTCACCCTTTCCCACGGGAGACGGCTTTTTACCTGTTCAGTGTTCATGTGCGTTATACGTACTGTATGAAAACATGGCATGTGCGTTATACGTGCTGTATGAAAACATGGCATGTGCGTTATAACGTACTGTATGAAAACATGGCATGTGCGTTATACGTACTGTATGAAAACATGGCATGTGCGTTATACGTACTGTATGAAAACATGGCATGTGCGTTATTCGTACTGTATGAAAACATGGCATGTGCGTTATACGTACTGTACGGCATTGATTAGTTCCCATTCAAAATGAGGCACTATTTGTCTCTTGTCTTCGCAATATTTCTTCTTCATATTTAAGTGCGGATGGTAGCGAAAAGCTTTTGAAATATATAAAAAAAAAACATTTTTTTTCTTACAGACTTGTAAATCTTTTATTCACTTTCTCTTTCAAAGGTACAGCGCTAAAATAAGATTTGAGTAGGTAGTTAGCGCATGTCTTCTGTTTAGGGTTCCGTAACCAAAGGGTAAAAACGTCACCCTATTACAGAGTCCGTCCGTCTGTCCGTCACTATATGTATCTCCTTAACCGTAATAGCTAGATAATTGAAATTTTCATACATGATGTACGTAAAGCAGACTAAAATAAATATTTGAGTGGGGCTCCCATAATTAAATATTAAGTGGGGTTTTCAATTTCCCATACAACAAACGTTGTTATGCGGTTTATCGTTGGATACGGAACCCTTCGTGCAAGAGACTAGCACTGTATCTAAGGATTCATCCAAAAAAAATACAAAGCACAAAAGTTACTTTTAGACAGTAAAGATAACCAAGTATACCCATCCCAGCTTTCCCTCGGGGTAAAATATAGCTCATATTAGAAAGGGAGGCTGAACCTTTTTATTAGATATTGAAAGACTATTTAGAAAGGTTTGCAGTTTCCCTTGGGCGTCTAAAGTGCGTTACAAAAGGGCAATTTTTCATTTGTAAGAAATGAATAAAAATTAGATATTTTACAATATTACCGAATACAATATTTTATTATACTTAAATGCCAAAATAATCTGAAAATAATTCGAATCCAATCGAACCTTATGAAGAATGTTCACAATTTTTTTAGCTCTCCGTAAACTCAGTTGAAAATAAAAAATAATGAGTGAAAAATTATTACGATACGTGGTGTAGTTTCCGAGATATTTAATTTCAAAATAAGTGCGTGATTCGGGATTCCACCAGGCGCGCGTCTGCGTCGTCCGTACCTTTTACTATTAAAGTTTAAAAATGTCTAATCTACATACTAGAAAATCATGTGTTGTGCCAAAATGTACAAATTCAACCACCAAGACACCTGAAAAGTTATTTTTTCACGTTCTAAAGGATGTTCAAATACGTAAGAAATGGATAAAAGCTATGAAGAGGTTGGATTCATTTGGAGCTACAAGTACAGTTTATTGTTGTGAAGATCATTACGAAATGATCATCAACGAAATCACTATTCTTCGAAAAATAGTAGGCAACCAATAAGTCCATCTATTTTAGGTAGGCCCTTTTTCAAATCCATCATCCATTGTACTGCACATAAATTACAATATGTGCACTAATATAACACTACTAATATACACAAAATAAACTTAATATTACTTAATGTATGGAGAGTACGGACGAAACAATATAAAACACTGCAATAATAGCGCAAGCAAGATACCTAGTAAGTAACTCGGCAGGCGCGGATAGCCAGCGAGCGGCGCGTTGTGTCGTGACGTCACACTCTCCACGCACGCCTTCTACGGGCCGCTAAATTTACGAGAATTTTAAATGTCTCTAAATTCTTCAATACATGGTATTTTTCAATGAAACAAAAACTAGTGTTTTTGTATTGATCTACTGGAACAAAAGCAATTTTGTATACCTATTAACATTCTTCATTAAAGAAAATGTGGCGAACCAAGACCAACTCCTTCTAGACATCATCAACATCACTCCCCACCCCTCCTCACCACGCCAGCCAGCATTCAGCCTCATTGGGTACCTTGAATACTCCATATAAAAACCAATAGCCTCAACGCACGGCGGCCTGGTCGAACCCTCATCAGCTTCAACGGGCGCTCTCACTATACGGACCGGTTAACAAGCAAAGCATGAAGCGCCTATCCTGGTCAGCACGTAGCATCGGCCCCGCACGGCAGCACTCCTACTCACTGGAGCCCGTGCAGTAACAGCACAGTTCCAACTCACTGAGACTCTCTAGCACTGGCGACTCAAGCAGAAGACTCAAGGGTCCGGTCCGCACCTCCGGTCTTCGGGGGGAAGTGATGTGGCCGCCCAATTAGCGCCACAATCCTGAATCGCGCTATCGAAGTTTTCGAATTCGGCGCTCGAAGAATCGAAGCTCGGCGCTATATACAGGTTGTTTTGTCAGTCAGTGTCCAAACATTCAGGAGTGAATATACTCTTGAATATATATTTTTACTTTTACTATGGGACCAACTTCCTACTTGAAAAAAAAACAGCTGTTTCCTACAAAAGGGTTATGGTAAGATTACATTTTGTAGGAAACAGCTGATTTTTTTAAATAGGAAAGTTGATCCCATAGTTAACGGTGCTTATATTCAAGAGTATATTCACTCCTGAAAGTTTGAACACTGACTGAAAAAACATCCTGTATACAATAGCTGAAACGCTTACAAGTGGGCTTCGGCCTAACCGGGCATACCACCTCGCTCGGTCGGATATCTCCCTTTGGGGCTTGCCACTATTCGTACAAGAACTTGACCCGACCGCAATTTTTCATTTGTTTGTTGTATTACGTTCTCAAAGCCTAAAGCACTCTCATTGAAACCATTGTGATATAAGCACAATAGGAAAACAAAAAAGATTATGAAGAAATACAGCTTTTGCGCAATTTATTCCACCTGGGTTACAACACCTAAACTGGGTTTTCCCACGGCTTCGATTACACGTCCCTAAGGAACTTGTTACTTAGCCATAATTAATCGCGGGAAAATGCAAATATTAAAACTACCATTTAAAAGTTACACCGCATAACTAGCCTATGTTATTTAAAGGCTCACACAAGCTTCTTAATTAAAGCCTGTATGTGATTGCACGTAACTTGTAAACATACACTGCGGTAGCTATCAATTCATCTAAATTTCCGCCCTACGCAACTCTTTGGAATGAACACATTTAGAAATTGATATGCACATGCTTTTGTGATTAAAACCATTGTGTTATTAATTTAAAAACACGTCAACATCGACACTTGTACCTTGACGGTCCGCAGTGCGCCGTGTGCAGCGTCCTCCGTCCAGACCTTGACTCCATCCCGCTCGTACTCCAGGTTCCAGCCATCCTGCGAGTCTAGGAGGCTCCTGAGGTTCTGGAAGTCGGAGTCGTCGGCAACTCGCGCCACGCTCCAGCCCACCGCGCCCATCCGCGCGTCATCACCGTGGCGACGTGACTACCGCACCTCACCCGGCTAAGTCCGCGCCTGCGTAGTGGCGCCCATTCGACCGCGTCACGGTCATTTTTGTGAGCTCCGCATTTAAGGTACACTCGCGAGCATTAGGGTGTATCCTTCTAGGTGTTGCCGTGAGCTCCAGTGAAGGCGTGAACGGAAATGTGGATCGTTTTCATGGACTAATGCATTGAATTTATAGCGGTACAATTTTGTGAAATATATAAGGACTAAGTTTTTGATTCAAACGACACAAGGTGAAATTATTATGAAACTAGCTGACGCCTGCCACTTCGGTTGCGTAGAACTAACGGAAACGGAACCCTAAAATAAAAGTAGCCTAAGTTAAACCTTAAAACATCAGCTATCCGCCAGTGAAAGTCCCGTGAAAATCGGTCCAACCGTTTCAGAGATTATCTGGAACAAACAGACAGATGGACGGACAGACAAAATTTGTAAAAATTGTTTTTGTATTGTTAATATCGTAAATATTATTCAATGAATTCACTTTCATATGCATTGAGTAAAAAGCTGTTAATTTAAAATTACAAACAGACACTTCAATTTCATTTATTTTTGTATAGATATGAATTTGTACCAACTACCAATCTTCTATCAGTACATATAATAAATTTGTAACTGGACGCTGTCTGAACATGGAAGATAAATAATGCTTACATTACATTACATTACATTGCCTCGTATCTTCCATGTTCAGACAGCGTCCAGTTATAAAGCGTTTAGCGTTTTTCAATACATATAATAAATATATGTATTGAAAAACGATAAAATACGTAACTCATTATTTTTCTGTACTCAAATATTATTTTTCCGTACTCAATCCATACGAAATTTCATGCGAATATGTCGAAGGAATAAAAATTTAATACAATATATAATATTGTATTAAATATATTGTATTATATTAAATCCCCTATTTCACCACCTCAGGGGGTTGAATTTTGAAAAATGCTTCCTTAGTGGATGCTTTCGTCAAAGGAGAAATGAGAAATATGACACACTTTTTTGAAAGGTTAAACAGATAAGGCTGGGAACTATATGAGCCGGAATCTGGAAGGCCCGAAATAAAAAAAGGTCGGGTTAACTAGCATGGGCGACTCAAAAAATTTATTATAAATTGTAAGTCCCCCGCTGAGTCTGTCTGTCTGTATGTTCGCGATTATCTCAAAAACTACTGAAAGTATTTTCACGCAGTTTACATTTACCGACAGACTGGTTCCTTAGGAAGGTTTAGGTCGATAATAATTAGTGAAGGTTTTGTGGAAATTGTTTGATTTATGACGACAATTTTTTAAGGTGTCGAAAAAAATCAGCTTTCATCAAAAACACCGCCTAACTTAACCCGTTGGAGATAATTTATAACAAAACAATGTATGGTGGGATTGTTTCTCATCTAAAGGTCTACAAAAAAGTTCGCGACAGCATATAATATTTTGTTTATCTTTTAAGGATAGGTTACTATACCCATTCTAAGTCTAAAAAAAATCACAAAATATAATATGGTATTTTTAAAAGCTATTTAGACAAATAGCTTTTGAAAATACCACATTATATTTTGTGATTCTTTTATATTGTATCTGTCTGGATACAATATTAATCCTTATCTGGGAGATAATATCTAGGGATATATATTTTACTCTGTGCTATTACTATTTAACATATTGCAGTAGGTAGTTTTTCCACGAACACTCTCCTAGCGGACGAAGCTGCGGGCAAAAGCTAGTATTCAATATTCTTTAAACAAAAAATTAAATCCATTGCTGTTGCACTTATCATTGCCACATATCACATTTATACATAATTACATAATTGGAGTTTACTCCTTATGAAACGATTTTCATATATAAATTTTCATACCCCCGTATGAAAATTTATGGGAGTGAAATCAAATTCACGATGTCTGACGGTCAGACGTCGATATCACACGATAGCCGAAGATGTCACATTTTTACGTTCTCGGTCCATTATCAGAAAATATAATAAAAATTTACAACCTGTAAAGTTTACAAATCAAAAATTATTAATAACAAAAAACATAAAGTACAAAATACATAAAAGGTTATAAAATTAAGCTATTTACACACTACAGATTTTTTTTTAGATTTCAAGTGCACTTACTTTCTTTGCATTGCACACCAAATTTTACTTTTTAGGGTAAACTCCAGTCGTGCGTCGGAGCTGACTCACACACTTTTTTTTTATATAACAATTGTATTTTGGCGAAGAAACATTTTTACGCTGGCGACTGTACTGTGAAATAGAAATAAAAGTCATATTCGAGAGTAATAAGAATCACAGATAACCGTACCTTAATCTCGTATTTCGTTTTACGAGTATGTAAAAGTAATTAAAATCCGTATGTTATGTTTCCAAAACGTCTTGTCTTTGTTAATTATTATAAACAAAATTTACATTAGTTATTCAAGATAAATTAAAGCATTTTATAATATTATTGAACTTTAAAAAAAAACATTCATTGGTACGTAAAGTTTGTTAAAGTGTGAGCGGACGATTTCAACTACACCAACGCTGAGCTTTATATATGTTACCGGCCAAACCCGATCTCAGGACAAACTAGTTTTGCCTAGGCTAAACTAGTTCTTCCTATACGCGATAGGATTATCCAGTATAGCCTAGTCCAAACTAATCTGTCCTAAGCCCGATAGGATAAACCAGTTTAGGCTAGTCCAAACTAGTTGATCCTGATATAAATACGCACACTCTGGGATAAACTGGTACGGCCTAAAACACAAACAGTCTAAACAAAAAAATATAGCAAAGTCGAAAGTAATTGAGCAAACATGTCAGGACTTGTACATGCGGGAGTTCCCAAGTCATGCCCCGAGCGCCCCGCGCCCCTCCTCCTTCGCCATTCGTCGCGTCGTTTTAAACGCATTTTGCGTCTAGTTGCTAGCCGTGCGTAACGTATTTAGTTAATGACTGCAGTTTAAAATTAGAAGTTTACGAATTACACTACATTATAAATGTTGAGAACTACGACGTCTTGGTTTTTACATATCCTTCTTACGCTTGAGTGGTGATAATAATAATACAGCAACAATTCTTATATTCTCCTTTATTGGTACTTATGAGAGAGATGCTTAACACAGATACGTATTACACATGAGAGATGCCTAACACAGATACGTCTACACTATATATAGCCTTTTGGCTAACTAAAATAAACTAACTAGATAGGCTGTACTTGTGACATCTGTCAATATGACATTGATACTTCAACTTTATAACTTTATAATATTATGCAACAATAAAGTTTTCTTCTTTTTCAATATGGATGAACCTACGTCAGGTCGACAAGTAGATCAAAAACAATGGAGGGAAAAGTTTTTGACAGAAATTTTACGAAGTGAAAGTAAAAAGTCTTCTCATTATAATGTATTATCATCAGAGCAATATTTGGAACTCGTTGAACAAGTTGAAGATGCAGAAAAATCTGAAAAAAAGACACCATTACAACAAAGGAGATTGAAACGATTTGCCGTGTTAGAAATCGGAGACGTGAAAAAACTAATAGCACGGAGTGAAGGTAATATAAAATACTATCTTCCATCCGATGAACTTAATGATGTGATTGACGCAGCTCATGTGGCTGTTGGCCACGGTGGTCGTGACAGGATGTTAGCCGAAACATCAAAAAAATATGTCAATATCACAAAAGAAATGTAAGCTTGTTTTTTTTTCCTATGTGTATTGTCTGTCATGAAAAGAAAACAAAGAAGAAAAGAGGATTAGTCTCTAAGCCCATACTTCATTCGGAAATGAATAGTAGGTGCCAAGTATATCTGATCGATTTTCAGACACAACCAGATGGAAATTTTAAATTTATTATGGTTTACCAAGACCATCTAATAAAATTTGTTCTTCAATCTGACAACGGTAGGGAGTTTGTAAATAATGTTATAAGTGAGCTTGCCAGTTTGTGGCTAGAGCTTATAATTGTGCACGGAAAACCCAGGCACAGTCAAAGGCAGGGCTCTGTTGAACGTGCCAATCAAGATATTGAGAATATGATAGGTCCTTGATGAAGGACAACGTTTCAACGAAATGGTCAGAAGGCTTGAGATTTATTCAATTCATGAAAAACCGCGCCTACTATTCAGGGATAAAACAATCGCTATACAAGGCATTATTTGGAATAGAAATCAAAGTAGGACTTTCGACTTCCTCTATCCATAAATGATATTCAGAATGAAGATGATTTAAGGAAGGTAATAGAAGATGGTCGCAATGTTAACCTGACAGAAACAGTGATGATAACGTTGCCGAAGTTAGTAACCAAGAAAAAGTTTCTTCATTTGAAAATGACATTCATAAAGCTAGAACAACTGCAGCAGGAAATCTTGTGAAACAGGCTAAGAAAATGAAAGCTACTTCTGACAAGTCTCATCCACCTGCCTGCCACCTGCCATTGAATATAATGTGACTATACCGATTCCAGATGTTGACAAAGGCAAAGGTGATCTCAGAAACATCATTGGAGTTATTCTTCAGAAAAATGACGAAGGTTTTTACAAGGTTGGCACCAAACATGGTGTACTTCAGAAACTATATTGCGGGTCTTATTTTTTCTTACTTAATTACTTATCTATCTTTCTGGAGCATTAATGATATTCTCAAGTAGCTAATGTTTTTTTTTTTTCAGATCAGTATTCGGAATTTGCAATCAAACTTTTTTAGAGGTAGCAGACGTAAACCAAGGCTCTGAAATATCGTTAAGGACTGCAGCTACAAAACATAACTTAATGTTTTCATCAAACTTAATGTTTTGATCAGGCAGGTTTCGTGAGATGCAGCTGCAACAAAAACTGTTCCACAAACAGATGCCAGTGCAAGAAGGCAATGATACTCTGCAATTCTAAGTGCCACCAAAGCAAACCATGTAAAAATAAATAACAATTTTAATAACTGAGAAATGATTATTGCTTCTATTAAAAAAACACTTATTATTTGTTATAGTATGATCGTTTGCATTACTAATTATCCATAACTTTTAACGACGAGTCATTATGGTTTTAATAAAAATGATTATTTTTCCAATTACGGAGTATTTTATTCAGTTTATCTATTTATTTTGACTTACTAGATATACTATAATGTTTAGACTAGGCCATACCAGTTTATCCTAGAGTGTGCGTATTTATATCAGGATCAACTAGTTTGGACTAGCCTAAACTGGTTTATCTTATCGGGCTTAGGACAAATTAGTTTGGACTAGGCTATACTGGATAATCCTATCGCGTATAGGAAGAACTAGTTTAGCCTAGGCAAAACTAGTTTGTCCTGAGATCGGGTTTGGCCGGTAACATATATATAGAGAACAATAGATAGAACATATTGTTTGGGAAAAAAAAATGTATGTTGACGTAGCCCCGCTTCTGACCAGCCAGTCCTGAAGTCTCATGTTACGGTACGATAAGAGAAGTATAGGATAAGGTTTCTTGCCTCAAACACACCTGCTCTAAATTTCCTAGTAGCTCTCCATCTAAATGTATAAACATCAAGATAAGAGAATATGAGTGGCAATCCCTGAAACAAAACATACGCTATATAAACGCTATTGAAGCCTATAGACACATTTCGTAAATGAAAGCGACATCTCCCAGATATTTAACATCTATGGCAGCAAACAAAACAATATGTTACACACAAAACATAACGCAACAAATGTTTGAAATGTTTTGTAATTGTTACAAAACATTTCGCAACATTTATAACGTACTGAAAGGTTCTGCGCCTACGTGATATTTTTGTTGCTCTAAATAATTTATTAGAAACAAACATTCGCACTGTTTACCCTATAATCTTTTACATACTAAAGTCTTTAAAAACTATACAATCAAAATATTTTACCTTTATAATAAGGTAAAAACATTTACAAATTACAAAAGTCATTTAACGTTAATATCCGCTAACTACACTGCTGATTTAAATAATATTATCATGGTCATATAATATGATCACTAAATATTAAATGTTTTTTTTAACAAAATCAAAAAAAAAACTACAAGTAACATTATATCATCATACAAGTACGCGCACGATTTATGTACTCTACGCGCTGGTACCGATCTGGCATCGCTTAGTACATCAAGACATTGATACATCAGATGGTCTCACGACGGCTTACTTATAAATTCAGAAAAAACAAAATTACTTGTCATACACATTCTCCTCACTTATGCCCTTCAAATTCGCCCCCTATGTATAGGCATTGTTTTGCCTGCTTTAATAATAATATTACTAATTGTCAATGTAAGCCTATTGAACAAGTTGATTGCATAACTTACCTTGGTCAAAGTAGACAAACATTTTTCTTGGTCATGTCTTATAGACTACATCTCAAACAAATTAAGAACTCTCCTAGGAAAATTTTATCATATAAGTCTAAAAATACCGCAAAACATATTAAGGTGTTTGTACTTTGCATTAGTGGACTCAATTCTAGGTTATGCCCTTGATAGTTATGGTCTGCCATTTAGGAGTAATCTAAATAAACTTGAATCTCTACAATTAAGATTTTTATCACTCGTAGTCAGTAAAAAAACCAAATCTTGTTGTAAAAGCGACTATTGTATATTATTTAAAATTTCTGAAATTCTCCCAGTTACTTTAAAACACAAATACCTTTTGGCAATTAACAACCACAACCATAATAATATCCATAATCTAGAATTACTTAATTAAACAACTATGGTACTCGGTCGGTATCGGAAGGCATATATAAGGTACCCAGAGTTTTTAACTAAACACACCGGCATATTTAGCGGAACACAAAAAAAAGGTCCATAATTAAAAAAATATGGTTTTATTTTAAAATCTACTTACTACACTTCTTTTGTTATTTAAAGTTTCATTTGTTTTACTTAAAATGAGATCACATTAAGAACAGATTTTGCGAGTAAAGGCTATTTGTGAAAAATGGTACATTTTTGAACTTTTCATGTAACCGGGAAAAGTGAAAATTAATATTAAAATAACAATTAATTAAATTAGGAAAATGGTGATTAATATCGCGTATTTCCTCCACGTGCTCTTATTAAAGTTTCTACCCGTCTAGGCATACTGAGAATGATGTTATCGATGGTCTCCTGGGATAGACTCCGCCATTCCTCAACTACGGCGATTCGCAGTTCACCCACGTTGGCAGGAGCTGGTATTCTGGACTTAACTTTTCTTTTTAGCAAGTCCCAAACGTGCTCTATTGGGTTCATATCCGGTGATCTCGCCGGCCACTTCATAACAGTGATATTCATATCATTAAGATAAGCTTGAGTTACCCGAGCGGTATGCGGCCGAGTATTATCCTGCATAAAAACAAAATCGTCACCGATATTCGGGGCAAACGGTACGACATTTTCTTCTAAAACTTCTCTGATATAGCGGTCTGCAGTCAGACTCCCTCTGTCAATCACTACCAAGTCTGTGCGAGCTCCCAAACAAATGCCCGCCCAAACTATTATTGATCCACCACCGTATGCAACTGTAGTTTCTAAATTTGTCTGAATCTATCGTTCTCCTTTGCGTCTGTATATTATTTGCCTGACGTCAATTTGATTTAAGAGAATTCTGGACTCATCACTAAACAATACCTTACTTACTCCATTGGTCCGCATTCCAAAGTCGATGTTCCTGAGCAAAGGTTAACCTGTTTCTACGATGATTTACCTCGAGCCTTGGAGCCTTGGCGGGCACAAATGAACCCAAACCAGCTTCTTCGGACCTTCTTCGTACCGTATGCTCACTTACGGTTACACCCCGCACTGCTTCTAACTCATGTCGGGCTTGGACGGCCGTCAAACGGGGGTTCCTACGTACACGAAGCCGAATGAAACGATCATCCCTACTCGAAGTGCGTCTTTTTCTGCCTTGTCCTGCTCTTCTCACATAAGTACCGGTCTCCCTGAACCGTTGGATACTGCGATGGATCGTTGAAACTGGTCGACGAAGATCTCTCGATATCACTCTGTAGGTTTGACCATTTCTTCGCATTTCGAGTGCCCTGGCAATCTCCGTTGGGGCTAAGTCAGGCATAATTCAGTCCTCAACTCCAAAAAGATACGCGATTAAAAAAAAACTAACAGTAAACAGTACTATATCAATGAATATTTAAATCAAACTGAGAAGGAAGAAATACTCGAAGTTCGCTCCAGATAAGGTGTATTTGAATAAAATTAAAACAATTGCATAAAATGTGATGTTCAGTTGTTTTCTTAATTTGAAAATATTTCTTTTTAAATTAAATGACGTATAAACCAGCCAGCAACCTTATATGATACTGATATCAAACCTTTATTTTATGTTCCGCTAAATATGCCGGTGTGTGTACTTTGGGGACCGAACTTTAAATAAAAGGATACCATATCTATCTATATAGCTTGCCCAACGATATTCTACACGAGACCAAAACAAAAGCCTTCAAAAAACATGTACAAGCACCTTATTACTTTAAAACCTTTTTGCACACCCCCCACCACCAAAAACCATTAATCTAATCATTACTCTAATTTTATTTTGCTTTATTTGTTATTACAATATTTCATTTTGTATTAATAATAATAATAATAAACATTTATTTGAAACAATGAGACATTACACCACAAATAAAACAAAGACTTACATACAAAAGTCATAAAAACTGGACAGAAAAACAATTCAAAACATAAAAATTACGTACCATGAGTAGGAGTAGGTACGCAAGCGATACTATTATGGATAGGAAGGTAAGTAGTGTAATGCCTAACTGTCAAAAAGGAGACCGCTGCGGCGTATCACTGCGGCGTAACACCACAGTGCCTGGTATTATGCGGTTCCATATTGTTGTCGTTTGATGGACTGATTTAATACACTTAGCAACAGCAAATAAACAGTTACATATATACATAAACGATTAACGAGATAATGATAATAATAATATATGTTATGGGTTACAAAATACAATAGATAACAGTGTGAGCCATTGCTATGGACAATGCAGCGATCACGCCACCCGCGCCCTCCGCACTCCCCTCACACACCTCCCTGGTCCCATAAACTATAGTTAAGTTGTAAGGGGCAGACCCCGCGTGGCTAGACGACACCCTTGTTCATAGCAATTATCACGAGATAAACAATACAAACAGAAAATGTACAATACATAATACATAATACATATATATTATACTAGCGCTGTAAAAGGATGAAAAAGTAAGTATTTGTTATACATTTAGTTGTGATCTTTATCAATATTGTGCATAATTAGACTACATAAAATAATAGTATATATTTATATTTTAGGTGTGTTCTACATAGGTAATATCATTATTCGTTCGCTGTCGTACATTAATGACAATTGAGAAATAGATACCTGACCCTTAAAGGCGACTACAGGCTCCCTGCAAACCGCCATGCGTCGGCTCGTACCCGAACGGTAAGTATCGTCATAGTTAAGTAATATAGTAAATTAAGTATATCATTAAATAATTATAATATATATTAATATTAGGTTATGTCATAATAATATTAGGAATTTAATTAATTAAAGGATAAAAAAAAGGATAATACCTACTAATAATAATAATATGAAATAAAAATAAAAAATAAAAAATTATATAGGTGAATTATATAGGTGCTAGGTCTCGTAGCAAAAGAGATTTAAATTTAAATTTAAAGTAATTTATTGTTTCCAGAGCGGCGGTAGAAGGTTGTTCCAGATTTTACTGGCCAGGTATCTGAAGCTACCTCTGAACATGGAAGTGCGATGGAGTGGAGTAATTAGTAAATAAGCCGATCCCCTAGTAGTCATTGTCAGGTTTTTGTCGCATGCCCACTGTAATTTGTCATAAAGGTAGGCCGGTGTTTTAAATTTAATGACTCCAAATAAAAGAGTAGCAAAGTGTAATTGTCTGTGACCATCCATTTTGAGGCACCGTAGATTGTTTATATAAGGCGTCACGTGAGCACGCGGAGGGATGTCGCAGCAATACCTACTGCACGCATTCTGTACCTTTTGAATGAGGCTTTTAGACCGTGCAAGCAAACCTACCTATCACCGCGTCTGCGTAGTTTAAATTTGAGAGCATCAGAGATTCACAGAGAGTTCGTCGTAACGATTGTGGTATAAAATTTCTTATCTTATACAGTAGCTTTACTCTGTAGAAGCACCGACTGACAGCTGTAATGACATGCTTTTCAAATCTGAGTCCCTCGTCCATCAGCACCCCTAAGTTGCGTGCTTCTGTTATTCTTTCAATTATATCGTTCCTAATACGTATAAGTGGCTGGGTGACAGCTACTTTTTGGACCCGGTATTTTGTACCTAATATCATATATTTTGATTTGTTAGGGTTGAGCACAAGGGAGTTTGTATTCGACCACTCACAAATACGCGCTAGGTCATCTTTCAGCTTGCCTACAGCCTCTCTAATATTACACAGAATAAAGTTTATGTACAGCTGGATATCATCGGCGTATATGTGATATTTACAATGCAGGATATACCTGGTGATATCAGCACAGTACAGTGCAAAGAGGCGGGGGCTAATCACGGATCCTCGGGGAACCCCTCTATTTACCCTACATGGGTTGGAACGTGTTAGCGTCCCGTTATCGTTTTTTAACTCGACTATTTGAGACCGGTTATTTAAGTAGTCCGAGAACCAGGCGATAGCATCTGCTTCGAAACCGTAAAATTTTAATTTTGCCACTTGTAATATTAATTATGTAAAAAGCGCGCGAAAAGTCCAGCAGCACCAAAATAGTGACCTCGCCCGTGTCTTGTGATGAGATAATATTATCCACAACATTCATCAACGCAGTTGTCGTGCTATGTTGGCTGCGGAAACCAGACTGCACTGTAGGTAGTATTTGATTTTCTTCTAAACACCTACTCATTTGGCCATGAATTACCTTTTTTAATATTTAAGACATACATGACAATATGCTTATTGGTCTAAGATCCCTTAGTTCAGATACGTTTACTTTCTTTGGCAACGGTTTAACGATCGTCAAGTGCCACGACTCAGGAAATGTGCTACTTTGAAGAGATGTATTAATTAGTTTAGTTATAACACTTAGACAAGCTGGAAAATGACAAGCCATGGACAGCATGTCTAAGTTTATGCCATCAGCACCCACCGCGTTGGATTTTAAAGTATTTATAATTTTTTGCACGTCACTGTTGCTAACCGTAGAGAACTTAAATTTTGACTAGCTAAATAAGTTGTTATTAAAGTAGTCAATCGTTGACTGGGGCACTGAACTAGTGCCTGAAACGTCCAAAAATACCTTTTTTTTGGACGTTTAACCGACCCCGACCTTATTAATAATAAGGTCGGGGTCGAATAGGTTTAGGTTTAATAAATAGGTTATTATTAGTATTATTAATGTTGTATCTTATTAATTTTGTTTTTATACTCTCGTCTATAATATTAAGTTTTGTAACATTGATCCTACAGACAAACTGAAGAACAGTTTTGTAGGTCATTGTTTTATATTTTTTGTTCATTGGTATGAAGTAAAAAATATATAATTACACAGCTGCTACGCGGCGTAGCGCCACAGCGTAGCCCGCGTAGCCCTGGATGTAGAAGCATTTAAAAATGTTGAGAATTGTTCCGGCTTGTACTTTTTTATTTTGTTCTCTGGACGTATTATTTTTATTCTTAAATACTAAAAAGTTTTTAAATCACTAACTGAATACCTCACCTGGTTACTGTTGAAAGTTGAGATAAAGTTGTATTATTGGATTATAATCCTTATTGTATTTGAATTATTATAATTGTTATTGGATAATGAGTTAAAAAGTGCAAAGTGTTACTTTAGCAAAATTAACATATACCTAGTACATTCGACAAAATCTAGCTTTTCACAATTTTGCGATAGTTCTTTTGGGACCTTAACACATTCACCTCCCCTATACCGTGCAATAAAAGTATACCCGCTGTAAACGGACTATTAACAAAACTAATATAAACACGCTGTATACATACGAGTTATAAAACGAATAAAACAATGTTGTATAATGACGCGTTACTTATAAAACGTAAACAGGCTGTGTACGGATGAGTTACTAAAATGTAAACACTCTGTATACGGATGAGTTACAAAACGAATATAAGCACGCTGTATTATGCGGACGCGTTACTACAATGTAAACACGCTGTATACGGACGAGTTATTGAAATGTAAGCAAGTTGTATACGGACGAGTTACAAATAGAATACACGCTGTATACGGACGACTTACAAATCGAATACACGCTGTATACGGACCAGTTACAAAATGAATACACGCTGTATACAGATGAGTTACAAAACAAAATTTAGCACGCTGTATACGAGGTCCAGTAACAAAACAAATGTAACTCAGCGATTTCAATTACACGTAACGATTCTTTCATCGATTCGCAATCCCCGCCCATTACCGACAGACTATAAAACGTTTAGATGTTCTGGAGATCCGTAGAGCGTTGTTGAAAACCCATTACCTATAGGCTATAAAATCTCCACTCTAAAAATAACAATCTTATATTAAAATAACCTAACCAAGAGCATGTCGGGACATGTCTAAGGAGGGTTCCATAACTATCAACGCGCAATAGGTTATCTTTGAATTATTCAAAGTATAAAAAGTAATTCAAAGAAAACCTTAGTGCGCGTTGATATTTCGCTCAAAATAATGTTTCTAAAGAGTTTTTAGCATGATCTATCAGCATGGAAACTTACAAGTTTCTATCTCTTATAGAGAAGATTATTTACATATTAGAAGTGCCAGGGAGGGGACCAACTTGTAAACCACTTTGGAGGCCGATTACTCGAAAATGGCTAACTTTGTAAAAATGTCATGTATGAAACTTTGCCTTCTTTTTAAAAGACCTATTCAATGATACTCCACACAATGTAAAATGAAAAAATATTTTTTATCCCCACTTCACAAGTATGGGGAGCACCCCTAAAATATAATGACTTTTTTTATAATTCCAGAACCGAGATCTATACATAGTCTACAATTATACCAAATTTCATCCATTTATATTCATAATTACAGAAGCTAGAAGCGCGGACAGACAGACAGACGAACGGACGAACAGAGCGAAACGGTATTACGTATATTACGGTACCCTAAAAAGACTTGACCTTGCAGTTATAGTAATTATGAAAACACATAGCCGGATTATGTCAAGGAATTCGTAGCACTTACATATCTTTATTAAAAACCCGTTACCTATAAATTATTTCACTGTTCCAACTATCTTATATTAAAATACCTAGTATAGTAATTATTATTATTTAACTTAAGCGCTATGATTTGAAATACTAGAGTAATTTCTATGATATTTACAAATTATTTGCAACTTGATGTTTCTCGCCACAGTTACCAAGTCTCTTACGCGCAAAATAAAATCTCGCTGGAAGTTTTCTATGTTTTTTCCCCGTGGAGTACTCTGTATCTGTGCCAAATTCCATCAAAATCAGTCTAGTAGTTTCGGAGCCTATTCAATGCAAGCAAACTAATTTTTCCTCTTTATAATATAAGTGTATTTAAATATGCTGAAACTTGAGTATGTAAACGTATAAATCTCGTAGCTATAAAAACGAATATTAGATACATTACAAAAAATACCGCGACAAAAGCCAGGAGGAAAGGTTTATTATTTTGTCTTTCATAAAATCTTGGTTAGGTAGTTTAGGCTTGGTTGGTAAATAATGTTGTTGTTGAATGGCTTGAACGAGTTCTTAATAAACTGACCGGTCTTGGGGTTAAATAATAAGAAAAATAATAGAATTTCTCCTTTTCATACCTGTTATAATTTTCATTACTTTTGGCTTGTATTCTCTATAATGAAATTACTTGTAATGTACGTATGTAATATTAATTTTAATATAATACAATGAAATATATAAATATTGCATTACGAATTATATTATTACTAGAGGTCGCCCGCGACTTCGTACGGCCAAAAGGAATTCTCGCAGGAATCGTACATTTTCCGCGATAAAAAGTAGCCTGTGCCCTTCCCCATGGTCTACATTATTATCTGTGCCAAATTTCATTATGATCGGTTATATAGTTTTTACATGAAAGTGTAACAACCAAACAAACAAACTCACATTCACATTTATAATATTAAAGTAAGGATTATGATATATTTTAAGTTTTATGCCACTTCAACTTGAATCTGGCTGTGAAGTACCTATGTCTTATTAAAAGCTGGGCAGACAGCAAAATCACTAATTGCCTGCTAGAGTCTGGACTCTAGACGATCATTAAATAATTGATGCAATTTAGTATCTTTTCAGACTACGTGCTTATGTTTAAATAGATTTTAAAGAAGAACCCAGGGATGATTTCAGTGATTAATAGGGTACCAACTTCAAAATTATGAAGATTGAATAGAGAAATAGTTAAAATTTTAGACGAATTTAAAAGGTGAATTATTTATTGAGGTTTAAATTGCGCATAGATTAGTTATTTATACTTTTATTATTACGAGGAAATTAAAACATTGACGATTGAAACCACTTTCAGTCTTTCAATATGACCCAAACAGGTCAAGATTTGAAAAAAATACAAAATGCGGAATATCTCAGGAACGGTTCAATATGGGCAATACAAAGAATCATTTGAACACCCCGTTTAAATGTTTCACCCCCGGATCTATATTTCACGGATTGAATACGTTTTACTAAGCATTCTGTATATTATTTATATGCATTATACTCGTAATATTATGCCGTGGGATAATAAATAATTGATGATGACATAAAGGAAATGTAGGATTTCCGAGGGTAACATCTAGTTGCCATATATTTGCCATTAAAACTATTGTAACTTCTACTTAATACACTATTTCAATCGCATTAATAAAAATTAAAACAATTAAAACATTTTTTTCTACAAATGCAATATTATATATCTCGCCCGGTATATGTATGTATAACACAGCCGTCCGCGGCCTGCCCGTAAATAATAAAACATTCGAGAGCTACATGTGAAATCCACAAAAAAGATTCATTCGTTCATTTGTTCCTTCGTCGTTACTAAATGTATTTGGCATATCGTCGCGGTACATTCAATAGGTCGAATGTGAAAAAAAATGCAATTTTCCTTTTTGGCATGCAAGTATCCAAAACATGCTTCCACAACGTTTGCAAAGACTCCTATGTCTACCGACCAATCAGAAGCGGGCATTTGAACTAGTTGCAATATGACCAATGACAGACGGCTTTGTTTTGGTTCCTGCAAATTGTCGTATGTCATTGTATTCCCGTGATGCGAACCGTCTTTTGTTGTTTAAAAGGTGAATTTACGAAATTAAACGTTATTGATTTGTTTTGTAAGTAATCAACTCTTTTTTTTATATAATTTAATCTAACAGACAGTAATATTACGATATTTTTTAATCATATCAAAGATGTAAATTTCTAACTTAATGCTAACCTCAATTTTTTTTTTCTTTTCGAGTTCACACTTGAATAATTGTGATTATAAATGTTTTTCAATTTATTACTTAGTTTAAATTACTTAAGATATGAGTTAATTAACCTTTTTTTGTATGAAACAATTAAGCTTTTTTTATACTTTTGTTGACAAAGGAGATTTTGCAATAATCATAGTTGGGTAAAATTGACATAGGAGCTATTGCATTTGACAAATGACTACGTTATTTGTTGCAGGAGTAACAGAAAACAGAACTTACCTATTATGTTAGGAGCTAGAAGCCGCCGCTTGGTGAAGCTAGCTATTAGTACTAGTACCGGTGAATTCAGTGAAGAACAAGCCAGCTCAGTTAGTCAGCCCAGCTTAAGTCAGGGGGACTCGACGAAAAATGTCGTTGATGCGGCAGGTGCTCAGGTACAATCAGCGACAGCAGAACCCGTCGTAGAACAGCATAATATTAGAGAGCAACAATGGCTTACACGTCCATCGGAAGACGAACTAACGCCCGAGATTAGGGCGATTACGCCCAATGAGTTTCATGGTATAATGGAGTACACAACACAGACTCATCCTGTAGAAATTGAAAGACACGATGAAGTCACGCAAAATCAATTAGATACTGATTTTAGTTCAGGATCGGACGAATTGTATGCCCCACCTGAAAGTGAGTATGACACTGATGTACAAGCAGATGATTGTGTTGGATCAGTGGTTGAAATTTCAACTCAAGATGGCTCGGTGGCTAATGAAACGACACAACAACAGCCGTTATCGATATCGGACACGGACCAAAATATTCCAGATCAAGAACAACCAAAACCAAGAAAGCGTAAAGGTCAAGTTAACATAAATGAGTGGAAGAGATTGAAAAATGCAAAGTTAAGATTAGAGGGGAAGTCTTATCTTGGATTTGAAAAACAGGAAAGTGGGAAATACAAGCAAACTAAAATTAAAGAAGCTAAATGCCTAGGTCCACGATGTAATGGGCATCCACAGCCGACAACAGTTAAAGGAGGCCCAAGACAAGATTTTAAATGCGATACGATGAGTGAGGATGATCGAAAGTCAATACATTCACACTTTTGGAATCTGACATCTTGGGAGGCTAAAAAGGTTTACGTCACTGGATGTGTATTGCAGGCACGTCCAAAGTATAGAAGAAAGACTACTGATGTTACCACTTCAAGAAAAAACACTGGATTTACATTCTACTTGACTGTAAAAGAAAATGGAGATGATGTGAAGAAACGTGTATGCCGAAATATGTTTATTAACACTTTAAATATTGGTGAGAAGACTGTGCGCACGTGGATTTTATCAGACCAACCCAGTACAAGCCAAGAAAACGAAGAACATCAAGCTCAGAAACCACGACAAAGATCAAACATCGTTAAGAATCTAGAGGAATTCCTGAATTCACTGCCCAAAGTAGAAAGCCATTATTGTCGAGCATCATCCAGTAAACTTTACGTTGAGCCCTTGTGGTCTAGTCTAAGAGAGATGTACCGCTTTTACAAAGATGAATGCCAAACACAAAACAAAATTGCATCATCCTGGAAAACCTTCTACAATACTTTGAAAGCTATGAACTTAGATCTTTATATTCCCAAAAAGGATCAATTTAATACATGTACACAGTATAAGACAGGAACATGCGATGAGGAAATATTCCGGAAACATGAGCAAAAGAAACAATCAGCACGAGAAGAGAAAACAAGAGACAAAGAACAATCCATTAATTGTCCTAATACGGAAACCTATACAGTAGATCTACAGGCTGTGCTATTGGCTCCAAGTCTAAATGCAAGTGCAAATTACTACAAGACTAAATTGAAGGTCCACAATGAGACCTTCCTTAACTTAAGTACTAAAGATGCCGTATGCTATGTTTGGCACGAAGCTGTGGCAGGGATTGAAAGTGATGTATTTGCATCAATTTATACAGACTTTTTACAAAAGGCAATAGAAAAAAGACACCCCGAAAAAATTACGATTTGGAGTGATGGATGTGGATATCAGAACCGAAATATCAAGCTTTCTAATGCATTGCTAGAATTGAGCATTAAAATAAACGTAATAATAGAACAAAAATACTTGGAAGTTGGACACACCTTCATGGAAGTGGACTCCATTCATTCTACTATTGAGCAGAAATTGCGCAATCGAAGAGAAGTCTACACACCAGCAGACTACATTCCAATAATTCAAGCTGCAAGACAACGTCCACGGCCTTATGAAACAATTTACTGTTGTAGTGAAGATTTTTATACATTTCAGCCAGTATACTACAAAAGTATTCGCCCTGGCAACAAAGTTGGCGATCCCTGTGTTAATGATGTGGTTGCTTTTCAGTATACCCCTAATGGTATTATTAGTTATAAACTGTGCTTCCAAGACGAATAGGCTGAATTACCTGTACGACCAAAGCGTCTGGAATCACTGCCAGATCATCCCAAACTGTACACAGGACCAATTCCAATTGAAACTTCGAAATTTACGCATTTGCAAGAACTTAAACAATTGATTCCACAAGATTATCGTCAATTCTATGCGACTTTACTTCACAAATAAATTGTTTTTGTCTATCAAGTGGCTTTTCCAACTTTCAATTGTTCTAGAAGTATAAACGCTCATCTGTCTACGTTTATGTTTAAAACCAATTTCATCCTCCTAGAGATCAAATCGAACCACTATCCGTCGGTATTTTGTAGGCAATATAATATTAGGTCTTTACCTATGAAATTGCCGTTTTTTATGAAAAAATTTAAACGATTTTTTTTCATGTATTTTTTATTTGTATTAATCGAAGTAATCACCCATGCAATCAATGCATCTTTGCCAACGCAGTGGCAGTTTATTGATGCCCTGGAACACTGAACAGGTGGTGCGTTGGTTTGTAGTGTTAGCTCCGTAAACGTCGTTGATGTTGCGTGCCGCTTATATGCCGAGTTAGAAGCAGTGCGGGGTGTAACCGTAAGTTTTCACTGTTCCAACTATCTTATATTAAAATACCTAGTATAGTAATTATTATTATTTAACTTAAGCGCTATGATTTGAAATACTAGAGTAATTTCTATGATATTTACAAATTATTTGCAACTTGATGTTTCTCGCCACAGTTACCAAGTCTCTTACGCGCAAAATAAAATCTCGCTGGAAGTTTTCTATGTTTTTTCCCCGTGGAGTACTCTGTATCTGTGCCAAATTCCATCAAAATCAGTCTAGTAGTTTCGGAGCCTATTCAATGCAAGCAAACTAATTTTTCCTCTTTATAATATAAGTGTATTTAAATATGCTGAAACTTGAGTATGTAAACGTATAAATCTCGTAGCTATAAAAACGAATATTAGATACATTACAAAAAATACCGCGACAAAAGCCAGGAGGAAAGGTTTATTATTTTGTCTTTCATAAAATCTTGGTTAGGTAGTTTAGGCTTGGTTGGTAAATAATGTTGTTGTTGAATGGCTTGAACGAGTTCTTAATAAACTGACCGGTCTTGGGGTTAAATAATAAGAAAAATAATAGAATTTCTCCTTTTCATACCTGTTATAATTTTCATTACTTTTGGCTTGTATTCTCTATAATGAAATTACTTGTAATGTACGTATGTAATATTAATTTTAATATAATACAATGAAATATATAAATATTGCATTACGAATTATATTATTACTAGAGGTCGCCCGCGACTTCGTACGGCCAAAAGGAATTCTCGCAGGAATCGTACATTTTCCGCGATAAAAAGTAGCCTGTGCCCTTCCCCATGGTCTACATTATTATCTGTGCCAAATTTCATTATGATCGGTTATATAGTTTTTACATGAAAGTGTAACAACCAAACAAACAAACTCACATTCACATTTATAATATTAAAGTAAGGATTATGATATATTTTAAGTTTTATGCCACTTCAACTTGAATCTGGCTGTGAAGTACCTATGTCTTATTAAAAGCTGGGCAGACAGCAAAATCACTAATTGCCTGCTAGAGTCTGGACTCTAGACGATCATTAAATAATTGATGCAATTTAGTATCTTTTCAGACTACGTGCTTATGTTTAAATAGATTTTAAAGAAGAACCCAGGGATGATTTCAGTGATTAATAGGGTACCAACTTCAAAATTATGAAGATTGAATAGAGAAATAGTTAAAATTTTAGACGAATTTAAAAGGTGAATTATTTATTGAGGTTTAAATTGCGCATAGATTAGTTATTTATACTTTTATTATTACGAGGAAATTAAAACATTGACGATTGAAACCACTTTCAGTCTTTCAATATGACCCAAACAGGTCAAGATTTGAAAAAAATACAAAATGCGGAATATCTCAGGAACGGTTCAATATGGGCAATACAAAGAATCATTTGAACACCCCGTTTAAATGTTTCACCCCCGGATCTATATTTCACGGATTGAATACGTTTTACTAAGCATTCTGTATATTATTTATATGCATTATACTCGTAATATTATGCCGTGGGATAATAAATAATTGATGATGACATAAAGGAAATGTAGGATTTCCGAGGGTAACATCTAGTTGCCATATATTTGCCATTAAAACTATTGTAACTTCTACTTAATACACTATTTCAATCGCATTAATAAAAATTAAAACAATTAAAACATTTTTTTCTACAAATGCAATATTATATATCTCGCCCGGTATATGTATGTATAACACAGCCGTCCGCGGCCTGCCCGTAAATAATAAAACATTCGAGAGCTACATGTGAAATCCACAAAAAAGATTCATTCGTTCATTTGTTCCTTCGTCGTTACTAAATGTATTTGGCATATCGTCGCGGTACATTCAATAGGTCGAATGTGAAAAAAAATGCAATTTTCCTTTTTGGCATGCAAGTATCCAAAACATGCTTCCACAACGTTTGCAAAGACTCCTATGTCTACCGACCAATCAGAAGCGGGCATTTGAACTAGTTGCAATATGACCAATGACAGACGGCTTTGTTTTGGTTCCTGCAAATTGTCGTATGTCATTGTATTCCCGTGATGCGAACCGTCTTTTGTTGTTTAAAAGGTGAATTTACGAAATTAAACGTTATTGATTTGTTTTGTAAGTAATCAACTCTTTTTTTTATATAATTTAATCTAACAGACAGTAATATTACGATATTTTTTAATCATATCAAAGATGTAAATTTCTAACTTAATGCTAACCTCAATTTTTTTTTTCTTTTCGAGTTCACACTTGAATAATTGTGATTATAAATGTTTTTCAATTTATTACTTAGTTTAAATTACTTAAGATATGAGTTAATTAACCTTTTTTTGTATGAAACAATTAAGCTTTTTTTATACTTTTGTTGACAAAGGAGATTTTGCAATAATCATAGTTGGGTAAAATTGACATAGGAGCTATTGCATTTGACAAATGACTACGTTATTTGTTGCAGGAGTAACAGAAAACAGAACTTACCTATTATGTTAGGAGCTAGAAGCCGCCGCTTGGTGAAGCTAGCTATTAGTACTAGTACCGGTGAATTCAGTGAAGAACAAGCCAGCTCAGTTAGTCAGCCCAGCTTAAGTCAGGGGGACTCGACGAAAAATGTCGTTGATGCGGCAGGTGCTCAGGTACAATCAGCGACAGCAGAACCCGTCGTAGAACAGCATAATATTAGAGAGCAACAATGGCTTACACGTCCATCGGAAGACGAACTAACGCCCGAGATTAGGGCGATTACGCCCAATGAGTTTCATGGTATAATGGAGTACACAACACAGACTCATCCTGTAGAAATTGAAAGACACGATGAAGTCACGCAAAATCAATTAGATACTGATTTTAGTTCAGGATCGGACGAATTGTATGCCCCACCTGAAAGTGAGTATGACACTGATGTACAAGCAGATGATTGTGTTGGATCAGTGGTTGAAATTTCAACTCAAGATGGCTCGGTGGCTAATGAAACGACACAACAACAGCCGTTATCGATATCGGACACGGACCAAAATATTCCAGATCAAGAACAACCAAAACCAAGAAAGCGTAAAGGTCAAGTTAACATAAATGAGTGGAAGAGATTGAAAAATGCAAAGTTAAGATTAGAGGGGAAGTCTTATCTTGGATTTGAAAAACAGGAAAGTGGGAAATACAAGCAAACTAAAATTAAAGAAGCTAAATGCCTAGGTCCACGATGTAATGGGCATCCACAGCCGACAACAGTTAAAGGAGGCCCAAGACAAGATTTTAAATGCGATACGATGAGTGAGGATGATCGAAAGTCAATACATTCACACTTTTGGAATCTGACATCTTGGGAGGCTAAAAAGGTTTACGTCACTGGATGTGTATTGCAGGCACGTCCAAAGTATAGAAGAAAGACTACTGATGTTACCACTTCAAGAAAAAACACTGGATTTACATTCTACTTGACTGTAAAAGAAAATGGAGATGATGTGAAGAAACGTGTATGCCGAAATATGTTTATTAACACTTTAAATATTGGTGAGAAGACTGTGCGCACGTGGATTTTATCAGACCAACCCAGTACAAGCCAAGAAAACGAAGAACATCAAGCTCAGAAACCACGACAAAGATCAAACATCGTTAAGAATCTAGAGGAATTCCTGAATTCACTGCCCAAAGTAGAAAGCCATTATTGTCGAGCATCATCCAGTAAACTTTACGTTGAGCCCTTGTGGTCTAGTCTAAGAGAGATGTACCGCTTTTACAAAGATGAATGCCAAACACAAAACAAAATTGCATCATCCTGGAAAACCTTCTACAATACTTTGAAAGCTATGAACTTAGATCTTTATATTCCCAAAAAGGATCAATTTAATACATGTACACAGTATAAGACAGGAACATGCGATGAGGAAATATTCCGGAAACATGAGCAAAAGAAACAATCAGCACGAGAAGAGAAAACAAGAGACAAAGAACAATCCATTAATTGTCCTAATACGGAAACCTATACAGTAGATCTACAGGCTGTGCTATTGGCTCCAAGTCTAAATGCAAGTGCAAATTACTACAAGACTAAATTGAAGGTCCACAATGAGACCTTCCTTAACTTAAGTACTAAAGATGCCGTATGCTATGTTTGGCACGAAGCTGTGGCAGGGATTGAAAGTGATGTATTTGCATCAATTTATACAGACTTTTTACAAAAGGCAATAGAAAAAAGACACCCCGAAAAAATTACGATTTGGAGTGATGGATGTGGATATCAGAACCGAAATATCAAGCTTTCTAATGCATTGCTAGAATTGAGCATTAAAATAAACGTAATAATAGAACAAAAATACTTGGAAGTTGGACACACCTTCATGGAAGTGGACTCCATTCATTCTACTATTGAGCAGAAATTGCGCAATCGAAGAGAAGTCTACACACCAGCAGACTACATTCCAATAATTCAAGCTGCAAGACAACGTCCACGGCCTTATGAAACAATTTACTGTTGTAGTGAAGATTTTTATACATTTCAGCCAGTATACTACAAAAGTATTCGCCCTGGCAACAAAGTTGGCGATCCCTGTGTTAATGATGTGGTTGCTTTTCAGTATACCCCTAATGGTATTATTAGTTATAAACTGTGCTTCCAAGACGAATAGGCTGAATTACCTGTACGACCAAAGCGTCTGGAATCACTGCCAGATCATCCCAAACTGTACACAGGACCAATTCCAATTGAAACTTCGAAATTTACGCATTTGCAAGAACTTAAACAATTGATTCCACAAGATTATCGTCAATTCTATGCGACTTTACTTCACAAATAAATTGTTTTTGTCTATCAAGTGGCTTTTCCAACTTTCAATTGTTCTAGAAGTATAAACGCTCATCTGTCTACGTTTATGTTTAAAACCAATTTCATCCTCCTAGAGATCAAATCGAACCACTATCCGTCGGTATTTTGTAGGCAATATAATATTAGGTCTTTACCTATGAAATTGCCGTTTTTTATGAAAAAATTTAAACGATTTTTTTTCATGTATTTTTTATTTGTATTAATCGAAGTAATCACCCATGCAATCAATGCATCTTTGCCAACGCAGTGGCAGTTTATTGATGCCCTGGAACACTGAACAGGTGGTGCGTTGGTTTGTAGTGTTAGCTCCGTAAACGTCGTTGATGTTGCGTGCCGCTTGTGCCGCGTTGCTGCCACGACGGTACGTACTCATATTCCATAATTACTCGAATTTTTAACGTATCTATGATGACGAAAAAGATTGAAATGCGATGAAAATGAAACACTAATCAATAAACAAATAACTACTTTTGGAAAAAGAATCCCATGTTTTTTAAATAAAATTAATTTGAAATTAGATTTCTTAGCCAAAACAAAAATTATTTTGATTTGAAATGGCCAGTACTGCAGAACGGCAATTTCATAGGTAAAGACCTATTATTAACAGCTACCTTAGTTCACACAAAAGTTACGCAGTCCACAAGTCCTTTTATTAAACTAGGACATTTGAACGGATCGCCTGATGGTATGCAACTATACAGCCACGGCACTAGACACCCGCAACATTGGTGGAGTCACAAGTGAATTAGCGTCGTGTATGTTAGTGTACAATTACATGGTACAATTCAGACCGCGCATCTGAGACTGCGGATGGATCTGTGCGGTTTTGACTGCGGATAAAACTGTCATGCTAATAACGATTGAAAATGCGCGCATGGTTTAGACGGACAAACTATGCAAAATGCACTCGCATCGACATGCCAGATCGGAATGTCAGTACCCCATGCATCTGTAACTGAACTGTGCAGTTTTATTATTATGATATATAGCGGGCATAAGGTATTTCAATTGTACTAATCATCAGCTCACATTATAGGTATGCATAAAACACAAGTACCCAAGCCCAAATAATTAATTTAAAGGTGCCTAAGAATTTCCGAGCGAATAATGCTCTCCATCGAAAATCTTTTTGAGTCAGGAGCATAATAATTTAGAACAGCGAATGCTCAAAGTCACAAGCAAATAATGTGAATGTACTCGTATGTTGCTTAAGCATTTTCTGTAGCGCACTGCGCGCGTAACGACGCATTTCAAACTGCCACAATATCTTCGAGTTCTTAACTCGTGCCAGTTCCATTAAAGTTAAGTTTAACTTGTAAATATTATGTCAAGCGTGACATGACCGCAACATTCCTCGACATTCCATATTGTAAATTCGCCAGCGTGTACACACACGCCGGCGGAATTCTCTGTTCAGTGTTCTGACGTTTTCTTCGCGACTCCCGACCTATATAAGCCTAAGGTTTATAGATACTTGGAAACTATTTTATTAATTTTACTTACTCATCATTAATTTGGAAATTTAGCGTAGGCATGTAACGATACCACGGCCTACTTGTTGGCTGATTATATACTACTAGCTGTTTCCCGCGGCTCCGCCCGCAGGAACACTGTATTTTTCTATAAACTACTAACCATACCAAATTTCATCAAAATTCGTTCAGTAGTTTTCGCGTGAAAGCGTAACAAACAAACTTACATTCACATTTATAATATTAGTAGGGATAATAGTAATGAATTGTAGTACCGTGGATCTGTGTGGTAGGTATTAGTGCATTCATTCTACTCGTCGGAACAAAATGAAGTTCAAACTTTAGTAAATACCATATTAACGGTGATGAAGTTCACCGGCCGTGACGTAGCCCGTTAGACGAGGCGCAAGATGGCCGAGCACCTATTTCGATATTTGCACATCAAATAGGCCACAATGTAGGTACAATCTAATTGCAATCACCCAACGATTAGGCAATACGGTATTTTGCTGTATTTTTTTATTTTTTTATTGCATAAACGAATAGTGCTCTGAAAAATAAGACAGTTTACAAAAGGAATAGTATACTAAAAATCAATATTTTCAGAGATATTGTACATTTTATACACACACCGGCATATTTAGCGGAACATAAAATAAAGGTTTGATATCAGTATCATATACGGTTGCTGGCTGGTTTATACGTCATTTAATTTAAAAAGAAATATTTTCAAATTAAGAAAACAACTGAACATCACATTTTATGCAATTGTTTTAATTTTATTCAAATACACCTTATCTGGAGCGAACTTCGAGTATTTCTTCCTTCTGAGTTTGGTTTAAAATTTCATTGAAATACTGTTTTTTGTTAGTTTTTTTTAATCGCGTATCTTTTTGGAGTTGAGGACTGAATTATGCCTGACTTAGCCCCAACGTAGATTGCCAGGGCACTCGAAATGCGAAGAAATGGTCAAACCTACAGAGTGATATCCAGAGATAGAGATCTTCGTCGACCAGTTTCAACGATCCATTGCAGTATCCAACGGTTCAGGGAGACCGGTACTTATGTGAGAACAAGGCAGAAAAAGACGCACTTCGAGTAGGGATGATCGTTTCATTCGGCTTCGTGTACGTAGGAACCCCCGTTTGACGGCCGTCCAAGCCCGACATGAGTTAGAAGCAGTGCGGGGTGTAACCGTAAGTGAGCGTACGGTACGAAGAAGGTTTGAAGAAGCTGGTTTGGGTTCATTTGTGCCCGCCAAGGCTCCAAGGCTCGAGGTAAATCATCGTAGAAACAGGTTAACTTTTGCTCAGGAACATCGACTTTGGAACGCGGACCAAAGGAGTAAGGTATTGTTTAGTGATGAGTGCAGAATTCTCTTAAATCAAATTGACGGCAGGCAAAGAATATACAGACGCAAAGGAGAACGATACATTCAGACAAATTTTGAAACTACAGTTGCATACGGTGGTGGATCAATAATGGTTTGGGCGGGCATTTGTTTGGGAGCTCGCACAGACTTGGTAGTGAATGACAGAGGGAGTCTGACTGCAGACCGCTATATCAGAGAAGTTTTAGAAGAAAATGTCGTACCGTTTGCCCCATATGTCAGTGACGATTTTGTTTTTATGCAGGATAATGCTCGGCCGCATTCCGCTCGGGTAACTCAAGCTTATCTTAATGATATGAATATCACTGTTATGGAGTGGCCGACGAGATCACCGGATATGAACCCAATAGAGCACGTTTGGGACTTGCTGAAAAGAAAAGTTAAGTTCAGAATTCCAGCTTCTGCCAACGTGGGTGAACTGCGAATCGCCGTAGTTGAGGAATGACGGAGACTATCTCAGGAGACCATCGATAACATCATTCTCAGTATGCCTAGACGGGTAGAAACTTTAATAAGAGCACGTGGAGGAAATACGCGATATTAATCACCATTTTTCTAATTTAATTAATTGTTATTTTAATATTAATTTTCACTTTTCCCGGTTACATGAAAAGTTCAAAAATGTACTATTTTTCACAAATAGCCTATTTTTCACAAATAGCCTTTACTCGCAAAATATGTTCTTAATGTGATCTCATTTTAAGTAAAACAAATGAAACTTTAAATAACAAAAGAAGTGTAGTAAGTAGATTTTAAAATAAAACCATATTTTTTTAATTATGGACCTTTTTTTGTGTTCCGCTAAATATGCCGGTGTGTTTGTATTAATATGAATATTTCAACTTTTTTGTGACTTCGAATTGCATATAATTACTAAACTACACATAAAATCCTAATTCTTTTTACTTTTATCAAGTTGTAATACCTAATTATTTCTTAATTTCTGTAAAAAAAACTACTTTTTTACATGTAGCATCAAATACTCAATTGTTAAAAATCTGTTTGTTGTGACCCAGTCGATAAAACACAATTTGCGGCGGCTGCGTTGTGATTCTTATAATCATAGTAGGGTAACCGAGCTTTGCTCGGAGCTCTAGTTGATTTAAAAAAATAAAAAGAATCACAATAATATTTTACCGGGGTTCACACCCATTCCGAATTTCCGAAAAAATCAAAAATTAACCATACTGCCAAACGGACTGACGGCGTCGAAATTATTGATACAATGTTGCACGACGAAAGAAAAAACATAAATAACTTAAAAATGCGCAATTTCCCAGGTATAAAACCTAGCTAGACAGATTTTTCTCCCCGTAAACTCCCTGCATACTAAATTTCATGTAAATACTTGCAGCTGTTGCCGAGATTACGATTATATATAATACTAGCTTTTTCCCGCAGCTTCGCCCGCGTGGGAGTGTTTATGGCAAAAACTTTTATAGCAAATATACCTACAATATAGTGATAGCACAGAGTAAAAATATATACTTTATAATAAATTTTCACACGTACTTTTTAATTTTAAGATAACTCCTAAATAAGGATTAGGTAATATAGGTATAGTTGAAATAAGGATTAGGTAATATAGGTATAGTTGAAATAATTAACCCTAGTAAAAACGATATTATATTCTCAATGGATAGAGCAGCCTCAGCAGAATTAAATAATTTTGAAACTAAATTATCCGATCAGACAAAAAGAGTCAATGAAGGTTTAGCGCGTTTACGTACAGAACACCTTAATTATGAGGAAATAAAAAAATTAAGAGTTGCTTTGTTCACAATATGGCGACGTATTTTACTAAGAGGGAGAACCCCTTACTTTTACAAATATAATAAAACATTCAATTACTACTACTGACGAAATTCCTATTCATACCAAAACCCATAGATACCCGTATATAAATAGAGAGGAAGAACAAGGACAGATAAATTAAATGTTACAGCAAGGAATAATAAGATCTTCGAATTCGGCATGCAGCTCGCCTATTTGGGTAGTGCCAAAAAAGGTAGACGCTTCAGGTAAGAAAAAATGGCGAATAGTAGTTGATTTCCGTAAGCTTAAGGAAAAAACAATAGACGACAAATATCCGATCCCTAATATAAACGACGTATTAGATAGGCAACGTATTAGGCAAGTGTCAGTATTTTACAAATTTAGATTTAGCCAGTGGCTTTTACCAAGTAGAAATGAACCCTAAAGACATTCATAAAACAGCTTTCAATGTAGAGCATGGATATTACGAATTTCTTCGAATGCCCATGGGATTAAAAAATTCTCCAGCAACTTTTCAGCGCGTAATGGACGACGTACTGAAAGGTCTTCAAAACTCTATTTGCTTGGTATGTATCGATGAAATTATCGTTTTAGTACTTCACTTCAAGAACACATAATTAATTTGCATAAAGTATTTCAGAGACTCCGCGAATCTAATTTTAAAATCCAAATGGACAAATCCGAATTTTTCAAAAAAGAAACAGCTTTTCTAGGTCACATAATTGGTTCAGATGGTGATGGTGAAAACCTAATCCAGAAAAAAATTGTGCAATTAAAAATTATCCTATACCTAAAACCACCAAAGAAATAAAGCAATTTCTTGGCTTAATTGGTTATTATCGTAAATTTATTCCACATTTTGCAAAATTAACAAAACCCTTAAAACAGTGCTTAAATAGCTAGAAGACAAGATTCATATTTTACAAGACCAATTACGAAACTTTGGGAACCAATTGACTAAAGACACATATGCAGTTTATGAAAATCAGATAAAATAATTGCTTAAAAAATTATATAATATATTTATTCAAGTTAAATCATTAGAACCTACTAGAGCTAAAAGAGGAATCATTGATGGTTTCGGAACAGTTATTAAAAGTATTACGGGAAATTTAGACTATAACAAAGCTATAAAACTTTTGGAGGAAAATCAAGGTATAATAATTTATATAATAATATATTATTATAATAATATATTAATAGCTCATTTTTATAATAATATATTTATTATAAAAATAAAAAAATAATCAATTAAGTATAAGTAAGGAATGGATTACGAAATATAGTAACGTACTAACGCAATTAGTAGATAATCAAAGTAAAATGAATAGTACTTTAATGTCAATTCTAGATAGTAACATGATTAATGATTTAAGTTTAATTAAATATACAAAGTTTGCTCAGCTTTTAGTAGTTTTAACAGAGAATATAGATGATTTATTAAATGAGTTATTAAGAATAGAAAATAGTTTAGCGTTTGTTCATGCATCGGTATGCATGCTGCATGATTCGATGATTAGTATAGATGTTTTAGGTTTAATGGTTAATAAAGTAAAATCGATTTACGGAGAAGATAAAATTTCAAATTTAGAATTAATAAATTACTATGACGTTATAAAACCTGGTTCCTATTATTCTAATAGACAAGTAGTTTTCATATTTAGATTTTCTATTATTTCTATGGATAGTTTTACTTTATAAAGATTAGCAGTGATACCAAATAGGAAGGCTCAGGCTCTCATTCCACCCTCTCCTTTCATTGCAACTACTCGTTAGTTGCTATGAAAGGAGAGTCATTCGTGGACATAGAGGCTGAATGCCCGCAGTATAGTAACTGGTATCTCTGTGAAATAGAATTTAATCACCGTCTTCGAACAAAAACAGATTGTATCCACGACCTTATCATCAACCAAGTTCTAAGGGAATCATGCCACTTAACTACCATAAATCTTCTACGAGACTCTATGGAAAAATTGGTCGACATGCATTATCTAGTATCATTCCCACACGAATAAAAAGTACAGATTTCATGCACAACCAGGAGTTCACTCAGCTGAAACCTATGTATTAAATCTAGTGAAGTGACTAATGGAATTTTATGCTGTAAATGGGCTGCTTTAGCCATGATCAACGTTGTAGCGAAAAATTGAAGATTTAGAAAAGGAATTGTATTTGTCACCTACCCAACTGGTAGCTATAGACCGAAATATGAAAAAAATGAATAAGGCCAATACGTCTGAATAAGAAGATGTAGAATATTATTACTGCGGAGATTGGTACTCGCAATCTGCTGAGGGTTGGGTCACATGCTACAGTTGGGCCCACTGTTCCTGTGTTGGTGAGAAGTATAATGACGACGAGTCTCACATTTGGTGTTTTGAGCTCGTTTTCAGCTTTTAAAATATATGCCTATTATGCCCCGCATATGACCATTTTACCCCGGGTACGGAGCAAAATGGGTAATTTCTTTATTTCAAAAAAATTGATTTGTACTTAAATTAGGTACTTAATATAATATCATGATTATGTTATGTTTAGTTTAAAGAACAATAATAAGTCTATATGGCTGTTGATATTTTATATTACATGTAATTTTCACAGTTTTATTCACGATTTTCCCTTCTCCACCCGGGGCATTGCGGGCGTCTTAAGGAAAATCATAAATCATAAAAAAATACTTGGCGCCTTGGCAACATACCCGATGTACTTTGGCCAGTACGTTAAAATTCCGGTTTAAAAATGTAAATAATTGAAAAAACTATTAATTATTAAACATTTTACCCAACTGGGTTATGTTTTTCGCGCGTATCTTGTATGTAAATTCCTCCACGTATCTTCCAAACGACTGGATGGATATTTGACAGTTAAGGTATGGTTAGATTTATCTCAAAAACCCAAGTGTACTTAGATAGCTTAAAGTTAATAATAAATTTATATACAGGGTGTCCCAGAAAGAATGGATAATCCTGGAGGGCCTATTAGTACGCTAGTAGGGCGCTCAAATAAAAATACAAAAAAAATAATTAGAGTGGTGCCAAAAATATGAAGTTTTAAAAAAAAATCGTTTTTATTGACCTTACTGTACTTTCATGTACACCACTGCTGCAAATTAATGAAATTTGTTGCAGTTTTGGTGTTATTGTAAGGTCAATAAAAACGATATTTTTTTTAAACTTCATATTTTTGGCACCACTTCGAATTTTTTTTTGTGTATTTTTATTTAAGCGCCTGATAGCCGTACTATTTAGGCACTCCAGGATTTTCCATTCTTTCTGGGACACCTGTATAAATAAGTAATCCTGTATTTAAATAAGTAAGAAAAAAATACAAAATGGCCTTTTGGCGATTGGATTTTGGCGCAAAATTGTAAGTAGTTCAACATTTTTTTTTAACAAACCTATCGGGTAGAGTATCAAAATGAAGGAAAATAAAATTATATTTCGAAAATATACATATGTCATGTATTTACATTTAATCTAATACCGTGGGTATTGGCGGGACCCATTTATTTTTATAATTTGCAAATGGGTTCCGACTCCCGCCTACTACCAATAATAAACATAATGCCAATTATTTCACATAAGCTTTCATCTCAATCTTGTTTCGGTCTTTTTAGTGCGTTGCTTAGGTATGATTTGACATTGGAAATCTATTATCGTTCGCTCCAGTGCAGGCTCTGATTTCAGGAAAAAGTGCGATCCCCTTATATCTCGGAGAGATATGATATTCAAAAAACGCTCAAAAGAGCTGTAAGGTGCAAAAATAATTATTCGAGAAAATCAAAAACGAAAGGAGTTGTGGCCGAAATAGTAAAAAACAATCATTTTTGCCAATTTTTTATTTTGGCGCTTGATATTTTGGAAACGAAGAATGATATCAAAATTTTGAGAAAAATTCATTTTGACAATTTAGTCAGCTACAGTTTGAGTCTAAAACAAAGACGATCCGGTTAAGGCGAGATCCAAGCTCAAAACCAAAATGATTTACATGCACACAATAAAAGACACCTTACACACATACACATTGGGGGCGGAGCTCATTAACCAATCAGATCGCGCGTAGAGTCCTTAGACTGGTTTGCACAGTGTGTAAAAGATCATAGACGTTCACGTTCGCTTGCATTTTGTCACTGAATTCAATTATTTAATTTTCACGGGCGTTTATGACCCGCTGTTTTTATTTTTTATTTTAATTCAGATACATGGAGAAGTGGAGATAATCAATTATGAATCATGTTTTATATGAAAATTTGTTGAAATGAGTAAAAATATGTATATGAGAATTTACCTCACAGATCGACACAGCGATATGCAGATACTAGCATATCGCTGTGTCGTTGTAATAAAAATGTAATTACGCTAGCCTAATTTTGCTAACAAAATTTTCGAAATCGAATAAAAAACTATGCATGTTCCCTATTGTACTGTGAAATAAATGTATATATTTTATATTATAAAAGGAGATGTCCCCACTGACTGACTAACTGACTGACTGACTGACTGACTGACTGACGCTCGCGCAACCGTAACCGCTAATAGTAGAAACGTGAAATTTGGACAGTAGTTTTAATTTACAATGTAGACACGCACTTGAAGGGATTTTGAAAAATTCCACCCTTAAAGGGGTGAAATAGGGGTGAAAGCTTTTATGAAAAATCTTTAAATCTGCATAACTTTGGATGAAAATTGAGATTTATGTTCTTAAATATATTTAATTAAATACGTCTTTTAGGGCTTATTAGAATTCACCTTCTGAGGGTATTAAATAAGGGTTGAAAGTTTGTATGAAAAATATTTAGAACCTGTCCCGATTTCCATGAAATATAACATCCGAGGTAGTAAATAAACGCGTTTTGATTGGTCCAAACTCTGAAAATCAGTTTGTGATATCAAGACGATTCATTCATAATTCATTGTCAGTTGTCAGTCATTCATTGAAAGTCTAAGTTAAATACTAGAATTGGGGTTCTTATTAATTAACTTAAAATTATTAATACAGAAAAAATAAAAAAAAATGTATTCAACCGGGCCATACAAAACAATGAGTAGGCAGCCAATACAGCACAAAATCAATAAGCACATACAGCACAATATGCTTAAGACGGAAAGAGCGTTTTGACACGCTTTCTGTCGTGCCACGCTGTAAAATTTAAATCCTTGAATTTCAAATATCTTAGCGCATACCGTGGCTTTCGTAATATCGTGACTCGGTTCTAAAATATGTATACCTAAGTATAGGCATAAAATATTCAGATATTTTATTTTTTGGAAGCGAAATTTTATTAGGATTCCGTAATACACAAGGAACCCTTATAGTTTAGCTCTGTCCGTCTGTCTGTATGTCTGTCTGTCTGTCCACGCTTCTATCTTCTGTAATTATAAATATAAATGGATGAAATTATATTATAATTATAAATTAATATACACTGGTGGACACATAAACTGCATCATAGTGCAAGATAACTTTTAATGAAATATAATTAGTGAAAGTGCAAACTATTTTGATTTATTTCAATGATAATGCTAAGACTGGTTCTTAATCTGAAAAAAAAAATCAATTCATGAGTGTATAAGTCAACTTTTCTCACTAAAAGAATCAAATTACTCCTTTTGCAGCATTTTGGAAAGAAACAGTGAATAGAACAAAAACGGATTTATTATGAAAATTTTACAATACTAAGAAAAGAAAAAGTTTTTTTTTGTTTTTAATAAAGTATATTACCTCATCGTGCCCTAATAACTTTTCAAATCGGTTTCGCATCGACCTGGTCAGTGTTTTTAAAAGATCTTGCGGAGTATTGTCCCATTCTTGTGACAATGCAACTCTGAGCTCAGCAACCGTTGTTGGGACCGGATTTCTTGTAAATACAGCTCTTTTAAGGTTGTCCCACACGTCTTCTATCGGATTGAGGCCCGGGCTACGTGCTGGCCAATCCATAGAACGAATCACAACCTGAGTAAAGTATTGCTGAACTTGTCTCGCTGCGTGCGGACGAGCATTATCCTACATCAGAACGAAGTTTTCGCCTATAAATCCGCTAAAAGTTATCACATGAGGGTCCAATATCTCCGTTATATAGTGATGTGATGTTAAACCACGGTTACCACGATTATGTGTGTCTGCGTCAATAAACACAAGTTCAGTTTGAGCATCCATCGATATGCCGCCCCAAACCATACAAGACCCGCCTCCAAATGGAACCCTCTCCTCAATGCCATTTTGAGCATATTGAATCAGAACCATCAGAACCGTACAAACAAGTCCTACACTCATCAGTGAATAATACGGAAGCCTATCGCTCTCCAGTCCAATTTAAGTGTTCACGAGCAAATCTTAGTCGAGCTTGCGTGTGAGCTGCAGACAATTTTGGTCCATTTGCGGATCTGAAAGGTGTGATATCACGCTCTTTTAGCCTTCTTCTTATGTTTTGTACACTGCTACGTCACGTACCTGGTGGAGCTCATTTTTAATGCTTATAGACGTTAAAAACCGATTACACAAGGAAGTTGTCACAATAATCCTCTGTCGTCACAAGACGTTGTCACCCAAGTTCTGTTGGTTCCACATCTTCTTTTGAGTGAACCTGTATCCATAAACCTTCTGTAAACTCGGGAAACCGTAGACTGGTTTACATTTAAATCTGTAGCAATTGTTCGTTGGTCTAGGCCTTGCTGCATTAGAGTAACAATTTGTGCGGCTTTTACGGACGATACGTCCATATTCGTGAGAGAAAAACGTGTTTAAAATGAAAACAGACTAGCAATTAAACAATTAGTAACGTCAAAGTCAAATTTTTTTATTCAAAATAGGTATTTTTATACACTTTCTGAACGTCGATCTACATGATGCCTACCACCGGTTCGGGAACTAGCCCGGCGAGAAGAACCGGCGTAAGAAACTCGCGAACTATTGTGGGATGAGTGGATGCCCCAAAGGGAGATCTCCGACCGAGCGACCGACCGGGTTTTTAAGTTGGTCCCGTACCCCCCCCCCCCCCCCCCCTGGCATTTCCAAACTATAGGAGATAGAAACTTGTAAGTTTCCATGCTGATAGAATGATCTACCAGGTGATGGATGAGGAATGATCTATGGTGAATAAAAAATTACCTACTCCGGAGTAAATTGGTACTTAGGTACTTACCAACAAGACGAAAAAGTATAACTATTTACAGGTATTATTTTCATTGTTAAATCCGTTGTCAGCTTGTTACAAGCTATGTGAAAGGAGCAAAATATAACAATTTTTATTAATAACGTATTATGAGTTTGACCTAAGTATAAATGGAAGGTTAAACGCAATATAGGTTATAGCAAAAACTTCTAAATTAATATTCTGTTCAGATGCAATTGAATCTCAACGTAAACAAAAATATTAAATTCTACCACATTAATTCGTCAATATAGTCTACATTTTTTGCACTCATAAAGGGCGTGGTCCAAAATTCATACTAAAAAACCCCGGCGTCGACAGCAATGAAATGTTTACCAATTGGTTCACTTTAAATCATATTTAATGTCACCAAAGGGGCAACCCTGAAATACACCGGATATACAAGTTATTAGCAAGAATAAAATACAAAATCATAATAGAAGGTGGAGATGTAGGAGTAAATGTATTTGTTGGTGTAGGAACTGTATGTAGTTAGGTTGCTGTTGTAGGTGGGTAGGTGTAGGCATAGAATAGAGTTGTAACGGAGCTTTGTTTCTCCTTTCACAATTACGGAACTTCCGCAAGAAATCGTACCTCCGTACTTTGAAACTGTAGGCGTAATATGTACGAGTATAACTACAATTTCAACGCCAAAAACTAAACCTACACCGACCAACATATGTAATACATTACAATCACGTGTTTAATTAATGTCTTTCGAGAATCGTCATTTTTCATACATCGTCTCGTCATCGTTTTTCTATGGAAACGACAGACGTCGTTTCCATAGAAAAACTGCTATTATTCTTGCTCGTAACTTCTATACCCGGCGTTTTTTCGGGATTGCCCTTTTGGTGATAACAAATATGATTTAAAGTGAACACATTGGCAAATATTTCACTGCTGTCGACTCTGGGTCAATTTCGGACCATCACCTTTTACGTAAAATATCAATTTCAATATTGCAGTAATATAATATTTAAATTGGTAGGTACTAGGTAATACTTAGCATTATAGTACGCTATTGTCTCTTTGTTTACATCGTATTGATGTAATTGGATCTGAATGGACGGACTAAAAGTACCTATATTGCGTGACACGATATTCTTGTTGGATGGATGTTTGTTACTCTTTCATGCAAAAACTATCGAACGGACTTCGATGAAATTTGGAATGGAAGTAGTTTTGCTCTGGATTAAAACATAGGCTATTTTTTATCCCGAAAAAGTACAATATATTTACGCAGGAATTTATTAACGCGTTAGCTTTGCACTGACTTCTGTGATATTACATCTGGAATGAATGATCTCATATGAAAGCAATTCAAACGTGGAAGAGCCATGCATGAGAGGCACGAATGGCCAAGTCATAATAAAGCCGAGTGAGGTTACCGGAGGCCCAATGGGGGTTTAGGATTTTAAGGACCAGGAACGCACGTGCGCAACACCAGAGGAGTTACAAGTGTAACTCCTCTGGTGTTGCGGTTGCCCATGGGCGGCGGTAATCGCTTACCATCAGGTGATCCGTCTGCTCGTTTTCTGGTCCATTACATAAAAAAGCCAGTATTACGTAATGAGTCATGATAACGAACAAACAATGACACACGGGAATCGGGACTCTACCGCGATACCGTAATCAGACGTGCGTAATGCGAGGACAGCATGCTTCAAAATACGTAGGTATTAGCTCGTACCGCATTTTTCCGTGACACAAATTCACATGGAAATTCTATGTTTTCCCGGGCAAAATCTGAGCTTAAAATATACCTAGTAACACTATGTCACTATAGTTAAGTATAGCATCAAGCATAAATATTGTACCTAATATGGTACCTTGTATTATTAGTGCATTTAATATTGTATTTACCTCTGAACCAACATTTTTATCTTAGTTTTTATCTATCTCAGGTCAGCGGCGGTTGCACTCTGTGATACGTGAATGGGGAATCCCTGTCAGCGCAATATTTATTGAACTTGCTCTCAGCTGTATATAAAAGCTTCGGTCTTCTTAAAATGGAACATTCAATCTTAAACTCTTTACGAACAACGTGTATAATCTTTCCTAAAATTAAAGATGAAACTGCTCCTTATTATTGGCACCATAGCCTTAGCCTCGTTGGTTGAGAGCAAAAAGTTTACAAGATGCGAGCTAGTTCGGGAGTTAAGAAATCAAGGTTTCCCTGAAGATAAACTACGTGATTGTACGTATACTGTAAATACCAAATGTATTATTTAAGAGTTCTATTTTCTACTTATTGGCATGAATACTTAATTCAAAGTATTTCTACATTTCAGGGGTGTGTCTGGTAGAGCACGAAAGTAGCAGAAACACAAGTACAGTTGGTAAAGTGAACAAGAATGGTTCCCGCGACTACGGCCTGTTCCAGATCAACGACAAGTACTGGTGCAGCAAAACAGATACACCTGGAAAAGACTGCAATGTCACTTGCTCTGGTATGTTTAAATCGATCGATTTCACTTATAAAATAAATAAATAAATTGTTTATTTTCAAGATATTTTACAAACATTAAGTATTTTTTTCTGTCCCCCAAACTAAGCGAAGCCTGTCCTATGGGGGAAGTTAGGGGATTAAAATAATAACAAACTTAAACAGTAGTTCTCATTACTATTAAAAGTAACTAATAAATTAATATTATTTATATACTGTCTGACAATAAGTTGGTATGTGTGTGTGTGTGTGTGTGTGTGATGTAAAGTGAGAATGTGTAAGTTTGTGACTAGTGTGTTGTGAATTGTAAAATTGTGTTGTTAATTGTATACTTTTATTAGATTTTCAGAATCGTTGTATGTCCAATCTAAAAGAGATTGAGCCAAATGTTTGTTTGCTTCTCGAACGGAAAAATGTTTAAAGCTGAAGGTATTTACTAGTTTATTGTATATAAAGGGGAATAGAGGACATACCGATCTCGGCGATTTTGAGAACTAGTTCCCAGGTAGTTTTGTAGAAGATAAGGGCGCTATCGTCAGCATAACAAAGGATGTCTGCATTATTTATGGACAGGGAGGCTATGTCATTAATATATATATAAGAAATAGAATAGGGCCTAGGATGCTCCCTTGTGGTACTCCGAATGAAATAGGTCGCATACAACTTTTAAAACCAGATATCCTAATGCATTGACATCTTTATAATTATTTTATATTCTTTGATATGTAGTTGTCCTTGTCTAAAGCCGAATTGTTTATTGGAAATTAGATGATTTGATTCTAAAAAGGAGACGAGTCTCTTATGTACCAAGCGCTCAAGTAGTTTAGAGATACTGCTTAACAGGGAGATTGGGCGATAATTACTAGTTTCACATTTAGATCCACCTTTATATATGGGAACTACAGCCGTATATTTCCATATTTTGGGAAGATTCGGGATTAAATATCATGATTAAAAATAATAAACAGAGGCTCTGATATATATTGTTCAATTGCTTTAAGAACAATATTATTTATATCACCAAGGCCAGGAGAACTGTGTGATTTTAGGTTTTTTATAAGATCAAGGATTTCTTGCGGGTCAGTTGGAGCTAAGACGAGGGAATTAGGAAAGGGATTAAAGTGGAAATAGTGCAAGAAGTCCTGTGTGTTATAACTGTGAATTAGGAAAGGAGTCAGTAAGTAATCTTAGATGTGATGGATTCATGAGTCTCGATTAAGCGTTAAGAACGTTTTTTGGCAAGTAACAAGGGAATTTAAAAATTCTTCTAAAGATGCTGCTAAGGCCGAAATATCTGCCAGAGAATTATTAGTTTTATTTTTATTTCGATGTGAGATTCGGTTTATTGTTTGCCAAATGATTTTCGGGTTCTTACTTTTATTTATATCGGTGCTGTCAAATTGAGATTTAGTTTTTCTTCTTATTTTCGTCTTCTAAATTCATCGTTAGGGCTACTTTTAGAGTCTATTCAATTTATCTCTATGTTAAGAGCATCTTATTAAACCAGGTGTCATCCAGGGTTTAATGGTAATTTTTTTGTGACTGAACTTTTGATGAGAACAGGAATTAGTTAAGGCGTGATTAAGTGTAATACATAATATTGACAGTCAACGCAATGACTGTTTACGATATTACTCCAACTAGTCTGTTTAACTTCTTCTTTTAGTTTTTCATAGTTAATGACCAATTTTGTTCGCTTTGAGACATTAGTTTTGGGTTTTATTACATGTGCTCCAACCATAATAATACTATGATCAGTGATGTCAGTACGACAAATTAAAGATTTAACGTCTGTTTGAAAAGACAAATATGTGGTCTATACATGATCGAGCATATGTCGTAAGTTTAATGCAAGAGATAAGGCCGTGTTCAGCAAATAATGTGAAGTAAAATGAGCTATTTTGATCAGAAACGGATGTGCCAAGAATATTTATGTTAATATCGCCAATGACAAATAGACATGGAGATCTATCCAAAGAATCTCGGTTGCAACTAATGCAACCGAGAGAAGAAATAAATTTTACAGGATTTAGAAAGGAATGGGATCTATATACGGCCAAGAGAATAAAGGAGTTAGGAACTACAACTTTTAGGCTATTTGCTTCATCAATATTAGGCTCCTCGGCGAACGCTGGCCAATATGTATTAACGTACACTATAACCCCGCCAGATTTGTATAAGTATTTGTTAGTATTGAAATTCTGGTATTGAAACCGTCAATTTGTTTGATAGCGTTAGAGTCAGAGATCCAGCATTCAGTCAGAACTATGACATCAAAATATATTTTTAGTCTATCCAAAGTCAAAATCAAGCTGCCGAAGATTCGTTAAATACTCCTAATATTTAAGTATAAAGTTAGATAAGAAAAGTTGATAGCTTTTCCAAGTCGTCCTTAGATCGAATTTGAATAGGTGGGCTGCCTTCGGACCCCTCGCACTTTCTGACGTAGACTGTACCATTCCGGACCCAGCAATAACGATAGCCGTTTTCTTTGATCCACTTTCTTGCATCGCGAAAAGGATGGCGAAATTCGGGTGACAGGCGCTTGTTTACATATATTTTCATTGAGATCCCTGAGTTCACTATATCCTGGTTATCTAAGGTACGCCTGGATCTAACCTGTTTTAAAAATTCATTGCCTTTAAATTTTCTTGTAAACGAGACCACAAGGGGGCGAGGGAGTTGCTTGGGACTTTTAGTCACGTCAGTAATCATCATCAGTGGCCCGGCCGTACTTAGGTACGAAGTAAATACTTGTCGTTATACATTTCCTTTGTAAACCTTAACTTTTATTTTCTCCACAGAACTTCTATCGGATGACATCACGAAGATATCGACGTGCGCAAAGAAAGTGTACAAGCGCCACCAGTTCCAAGCCTGGTACGGCTGGCGGAACAACTGTCAGACCCAGAGCTCCCTACCCGACATCAGTTCCTGTTAATTCTAAACTCCCATCCAGACTCGCAGAGAATCCCCGATGGACGTGAATCTCTCGCCTCCAGCTCTGAACAGACTATTATCAATAAAATTTAAATTACTTTCGAGACTAAAATGTAAAATATATGAATGTAAAATGTAATTGTATTTTATTACACCCTATTTGTAACATTTAAATACGCTTAAGGTTCAGCGCAGACGGAGAGAAATAACCCTCGCGCGATCTCGGGCATTTTCTGTTTTATATCGGGCGTATCATCGAGGACGCGTTTTTGTCAGGTTTAAGCATGTATGCACTTTATTTTAATAATTTTAAAGTTTATTTTCGAGTGAGTTAATAAAATCCTCTCCTCTGCGCTTCTCTCTGTCTGCGCTGGCCCTAACGATGGCTTAAAATTTAACAAAAAAAACTGGCTAGATAGGCTGCAAGCAAAGTTACGAAAACTTTGTTGATTGTTGCATGGTGAGGTAGGACGCCCTCAAATAGATGCCTTATCCGACTGCCATTCCCCGATTAACTGATAAATCTTCAAATGGACAAAATACACCATAATTATTTCAAATTTCGATTTTTCTCCCTCAAAACTCCCTGCATACTAAATTTAATGGTAATACTTGCAGTACTTTTCGAGAAACCGATTATATATATACAAGATTGCCATGTTTAAAGTATAAAATTTTCAATTTTTGCAATTTCACATTATTTTTTTAATTAGTAGTTTTAAACTAGCCAAAAACCATTTTTGTCATTTTAATTGTACTAAAAAAAATCGGTTGTCTGTAAAGTCGGTTTACTGACGATAGTTGAACGTGACAACGTCATAAGAAATGGAACAGAGCGAGGTAACGCTGCATGAGTCATGTTTTTTCGTGCGTGCAGCCGGCTCCATCGAATTATAAGACGTTATCACGTCAAGAACATGACGTGTACAGGGTACACGGGGAAGAAGGGAAAATTCATACATCATCTAAAATCCAAAAATACTCTCATCATGCCTAAAGCCCATCACTTATCTAAATACTTACTCCAATAAAAGAACAAAAAATAAAATTTATACTCCTATGGTATAAACGGGGGTGATATAAATTGTGCAGTATCCGCAGAGGTCCGTGGAAATAAAAAAAAGCAGACTTACAGTTCAGCGTATATTGTCTGAGCACACACCACACACCAGCTTATACACAATATGAAAGAAGGCGCAGGAAAGAAGAAAATACACTTTATAGCACAAGTTAGTCTTAGGGGCAAAAGGCACATGTCAGATGGGATAGCAAGCACAGCGTAATGTCTATAGTCTAAAGCTTAAGCGAGTGACATACGTTCCGCGTCGATACCAAGCAATGACTGCTAAACGTCCTCTACCGCGCGTACGCTGCCGCTCCAGGCTTGAACCGGTTTTCGAGCCAGCGCAGGGAACGGGTCGATAAATTGCTATCGATAAATTGTCGTATCGATATCGACGAGTTGGTTTGCACTTACATGTAATGATATAAATGTTATATAATATAATATATGTTAATTACCAACTGTAAAATACTAGCTAAGAGTATGTGTATAATATTGATGTATATAAAATGTGTAAAAATAAAATAGGTATAAGTTAAAAATTGTAAAATTAGATTAATGCTTGTTTAAATATAAATATAAAATGTAAAAATGCATAATGTGTAGGCCACACCACCCCCCACCAGAGTCCCTCAGGGACGGTAATAGTCAGGGAACTTGATAACTCGCCCTGAGCGAGTTGTTCTAGGCTGTGGAGGTTGTACTGGTGTTAGAGTGTCTTTGACGTTGTCCAGTGTAAAAGCTGGTTTAAGCCGGTCAATAGACACTATCACCTCCTTATTGTTGAGGAGAATTTTAAAAACTTTGTCCCCTCTGGAAAGAACTTTGTGAGGACCGGAGTAAGCAGGACTAAGTGAACCACGAATAGTGTCATCGCGAAGGAAGACGTGACTACAGGTTCCTAATTCCTTAAAAATAAATACTCTCGGGCTACAATAGCGCGAAGCAGGAACGGGACGTAATTTTTCAATTATGCCCTTAAGCCTCGCAGAAAAATCTGAAATATCAGACATCGTGCAAGTAACTGACTCCCAAAATTCTCCGGGGAGCCTCAGTGGTTCTCCGTAGACAAGCTCGGCTGAGGAGTTCTGTAAGTCCTCTTTAAATGAGCTACGTATTCCCAACAGAACCAACGGCAACGACTCAGTCCATCTGTCATTTGCATGACAAACGATAGCCGCTTTTAGCTGACGGTGAAATCGTTCAACTAAACCGTTGCAGGCCGGATGATATGCTGTAGTCCTTTTATGCTCGAATCCTGCTATCCTAGATAAGCACTGAGATAGGGCTGACTCAAATTGACGGCCCCTGTCAGTTGTAATGCTTGTAGGACAACCGAACCGAGCAATCCAGGTAGACAGCAGGGCTTTTGCAACGGTTTCTGCCGTGATATCTTCTATCGGTACTGCCTCCGGCCAGCGAGTAAATCGATCTACTGCGGTGAGGCAATACCGGAAGCCATGGGAAACAGGCAGAGGCCCAACCAGATCTATATGGATCTGTTTGAACCTTGCACGTGGTAGATTAAAAGTATCCAACGGTGAAGTCACGTGTCGATTGACTTTTGCTCGTTGGCACGACAAACATGAACGAGCCCACTCCATACAATCTTTTTTGACACCCCGCCACACAAACCTTTCAGAAATCAATTTTGCCGAGGCTTTGCGACCAGGGTGACTTAAAGAGTGCAGGCTATCAAAAATCTGCTTACGCAGAAGCTTCGGTACGAACGGCCTGGTAGCCAGCGTACTGACATCGCAGTACAAAAGGTCTTAGCTTCCAGGGAGATGGAGCTTCTGCAGCTGTAAGGAAGTACTGCTGTTTAGTAGCTGTTGGAGCTCTGGATCGGAGGCTTGATGTCGGGCTATAGCCTAGAGACTGACCGGTGCTTCTAGTTCCTCGATTCGCGACAATGCATCCGCCACAACATTATCCTTGCCACTAATATGACGGATGTCTGTCGTGAATTGAGATATGAAGTCCAAGTGCCTATACTGACAGGGCGAACAGTTGGTCTTCCTTTCATGAAAGGCAAAACTTATCGGTTTGTGGTCAGTATAGACAGTAAAGTGACGAGCCTCGAGCATGTGGCGGAAATATTTTATCGCCTCATATATGGCCAGCAGCTCCCTATCATACGGAGAGTACTTGGCTTGTGAGGGGCTAAGGTTCCTAGAAAAGAAAGCCAGTGGCTCCCAGTTGTCATTTAAAAACTGCTCCAACACTGCACCGATTGCTTTGTCTGACGCATCCGTCACCACTGCTAGTTTTGCAGAGGGATCTGGGTGAGCCAGCATGGCTGCGTTAGACAAGCTATCCTTGCACGCCTGGAAGGCACTTAAAGCGTCTCCGGTAAAATGGATTGGCTGCGATCCTTTCACCGCCCCCGTCAGTAAAGCATGCAAAGGGGCTTGAATTTGGGCTGCACGGGGAATAAACCTCCTATAGAAATTTAGCATACCCAAAAAACCTCGCAGTTGCTTGACATTGGTCGGTGGCGGGAAGTCGATGATTGCCTGCACCTTGGATTCCAGGAGTCTGCATCCATCAGATGAAATCTGGTATCCTAAAAAAGTTACCTCTGTAACTCCCAAGACACACTTGGACGTGTTGACCAGCATGTCATACTCTTTGAGATTAGTGAAGACTGCTCGCAGGTGTTCCTCGTGCTCTGCTTCGCTCTTAGAATAAATCAAAAAATCGTCTAAATATGCGTAAACAAAGTTAAGGCCCCTGGTAAGCTCATCGACAAACCGTTGAAACGTTTGGCCTGCATTGCGTAGACCAAACGTCATATAAGGGAACTCAAAAAGTCCAAAAGTGGTAGTGATGGCGGTCTTAGGAATGTCGTCGGGACTGACAGGTATCTGATTATAAGCTTTTTCTAGATCCAAAGTGCTAAATACCTTCGAACCGGCAATATCATACGCGAAATCTTGGATGTGCTTAATCGGATACCTGTCAGGCACTGTACGAGCATTTAGGCTACGGTAGTCTCCACAAGGTCGCCATCCATTACCCTTTTTCGGAGCCAGATGAAGTGGTGATGACCAGGGACTTTCCGGCGGTCTAGCTGTACCATCAGCTACCATGATCCGGAACTCTTGCTGGGCTATTTTTAATTTATCAGGCGCTAAGCGACGAGGTGGTAAGGATACTGGTGGAGGGCCTGGTGTCGTTCTAATGTGGTGGACAGTGTTATGTGGAATAGAAATATTGTGCCTACCAGCTAGTCGAGTGATTTCGGGAAATTCACTAAGGAAAGCATGATACCGAGAATCACCAGTTACTATTTCAACGGAATGTACTTCTTTACAATTGGCTACAGCAGCTATTGAAGTAACAGAAGTTAAATTATCAATTAAGCGTCTATTACGACAATCAATAACAAGGTTGTAAAAATTTAAAAAATCTACACCGATAATTGGTTTCGTCACATCGGCAACTACAAAGCGCCATACAAAAGACCTACGTAAGCCAAAGTCTAAATTTAAATTAACAAAACCATATGTAGCGATATTAGTTCCGTTTGCAGCACATAAACTATACCCAGTCCGGGAACGACGATCACAGAGTGCCGACCGTGGGTAGACGCAGAGGTCGCTTCCAGTATCGACCAGGAACTGTGTCTTCGTAGCGCGGTCGGTGACGAACAGGCGACCAGTGGACGTAGATGGGCAATCGTCAGTCGCCCTTATCGACTGCCCTTCGCGTTTTCCGCCGACTTTTAGTCACAAGGCCGAATGCACTTGCTGGCCTTGTCTCCAAAATTGCTATGGTACCAACAGAGGGGGTATTTCCGGTAGTTCGACTGGGATCGTTGCCTCGAAGAGCTCCTTCGTCTGCCTTGGTATGCACGCGTTCTCGATCTGCTCCTATCAGATGAGGCCTGGAACTGCTGGAACTGCTTCCGGAGTTCTGCGATTTCTCTGGCAAGATCGCTAAGGACTGAACCCGGGACTTCGCTACCCACTGCGGCTACACTTGGCGAAGTACCGGCCAAATCTATGACGCGGTCAGCTAGGTCGCAGAGATCTTCGAGTGAAGTCGATGCTGGTTGACCAGCGAGCACCAGCTGGACGCCACGAGGAAGGCGTGTGGTCCAAATAGATTTAATAAAATTGTCCGGTACTCCCGGGCCTGCCAAATCTTTGAGATGCCGGAAGAAATGAGACGGCTTGCGGTCGCCGAGCACCTCATGCATCAGCAGCTGCTTAGTTTTCGTCTCGTTGGAGATGCCCAATCTACTAATAAGTTCTGATTTCAGCTTCTCGTACTTCTTTGTGGCAGGAGGGTTAATAATTATGTCTTTAACCTCTCGAGATTATTGATTATCGAGGTGTGCAATGACGTAATTAAATTTCGTGGAGTCGTTGGTAATTCCAGAAATATTAAATTGTCCCTCGACTTGAGCGAACCAAATTTCCGGTTCATCTGCCCAGAACGGTGGCACCCTTACGCCGACCTTAAAGACATTTGTCGATACTGTCGGTTCTTTCGACAATGTCCCCGCACTATTCTCTGATGACGTGCCAGCGTTAGGTTCATGTGCATCTTCGAACTCCGGTGTCTTGTTCATTTTGGCTCACCAGTATGGTATAAACAGGGGTGATATAAATTGTGCGCAGAGGTCCGTGGAAATAAAAAAAAACAGACTTACAGTTCAGCGTATATTGTCTGAGCACACACCACACACCAGCTTATACACAATATGAAAGAAGGCGCAGGAAAGAAGAAAATACACTTTATAGCACAAGATAGTCTTAGGGGCAAAAGGCACAGTTCAGATGGGATAGCAAGCACAGCGTATAGTCTAAAGCTTAAGCGAGTGACATACGTTCCGCGTCGATACCAAGCAATGACTGCTAAACGTCCTCTACCGCGCGTACGCTGCCGCCAGGCTTGAACCGGTTTTCGAGCCAGCGCAGGGAACGGGTCGATAAATTGCTATCGATAAATTGTCGTATCGATATCGACGAGTTGGTTTGCACTTACATACATGTAATGATATAAATGTTATATAATATATATGTTAATTACCAACTGTAAAATATTAGCTAAGAGTATGTGTATAATATTGATGTATATAAAATGTGTAAAAATAAAATAGGTATAAGTTAAAAATTGTAAAATTAGATTAATGCTTGTTTAAATATAAATATAAAATGTAAAAATGCATAATGTGTAGGCCACACTCCTAGCGCTATAATGTGTATTGAGCCGTACCTTAGAAAGTTAAGTTGTTATGTAAAACTCATAAGTAGCTTCCCACAGATAGTGTTATATCCAAAATCGTGTCGTGAGTCGTGACGTGACCTTGAAATTTCACGCTCAGCACCGCTAACTTTTTAGTTTTTTTACCCACACTACATAATTCAGAAGGTTTTACATTATTTCATTCAAAGTAAATGGATTCCGAACTCCAAACTCTTCAGACACCCTTCAGACATAGCATGACCATCCTAGAAATGAGTTGGAAGACAAAATGACATATTGCAAAACATTAAAGATTGTAAAATTCGGAGAACAAGACCGACCGACATTGAATAGTTCATTATATGAGCAACATATCTCCAAAGATAGGAGACGGTACTTTAAGCTATTATTAGTAAAGGATTCAAAATAAATCCGCATTCATTGCAGTAACCAATCCCATCCACCTTCGATATACATATCTTTACCATAGGACTCGATTCATCTAGTGTTTAGGTTTCATACAATATTCATACATAGTTGTTTTCATTGTATGAATACATAATAAATAAGTTGTTATTGAAAGCGATGTGGAAATCGTGGCTTTTCATGCTCTGTGTAATTGTTTCCTTAGCACTCATGATGATAACAAGGAATACTCTCTTCATATTTGTACGCAAACATCGCCAGCTATATAAGCTGAACAATACCGCCAAGACTTCACTGGACCACAGGCTGGGGATCTAAACCGTAACCATGAAGCTGATAGTTATTCTTGGTGTCGTAGGAGCCATCTTGGCTACATGCGAAGGAGTAACTTTTACTCGATGTCAGTTGGTGCACCAATTAAGGAATCATGGATTTCCTCAAGCGAAAATGAGGGACTGTGAGTATTTTTGTAGTTCTTTAATGAATATAAGAAAAATACTAAGAGGTTGGCGGCTAGCATTTCACTCAATAAGTAATAGCGTATTGTTGATTTGTTAATTATTATTGCATTTTATGATTTTAAACTATAATACATATTACTAGATTTTGCCGGCGACTTCGTCCGCGTAGGAGTCGAAAAAGATTCTAATAGGATTTTGTATTCGTTTTTTTTAACATATTATAAATTAATAATATGTTTAAATGTTTAAATGCTTATAAAATGTAACAATCTTTATTATGGCCGATTTTAAGGTAGCATATGAATACATGAAAATAAAATTTTGTTATATTTTATGAACACAAAACCCGGCATTTGATTTGGTGAAACTTACACGGGGTGATACTTTTTTTACAACGAAATAGATAAATTGAAAATAAATACTATGTAAACAATATTGTACAGGACTGTATAAATTCACAGGGGTTCGACCGCCGGCTCAGATTAGACTCGAAGATAGCAAGGTTACACCGATTTGGGCAGAGCCGGGGCGATAATAAAACACTTATTTTGAGGAGAACGATTTTCACTTTTTTCGCTTTGCTTACCTGGCGCATGGCAATGCCGTATAGAGAGCCGCGCCCGTACGCCTCTTTCGAGCCGATTTGCCATCTCACTTTTACCTCTCTATACGGCTATTTTCCATAATTTTCCCTATTTTTCATGAGCCAGGTGAAGCAAAACGCGTTGTGTGAAATTCTTTATTGTTAAGACCATATACATAAACCCTTATATACTAGAGACCTTATTCTATAAAAGAGATATGTGCAATTTACAGCTTACCATATGAGAAATGTTCTACATTTTTACCATTGTTTTCTTAATAACTATTTAACCCTTTATTATATATTCTTACTCGCTACGTTACACGTTAGGTATTATGTTTATTTACACAAATTAAAAGAAGCTACGTTAAAATTAGCTTTAGTTAAATATATATAAGCAAAATAACCTGCACTTGATAAAACACCATATAACACGATTTTTACACACTGATGCCATATAAATCTATACATATAGTCACTGAGTATTCACTATTATAATTTTATGTACTGTTTTAATTACATGTTTATCGTTCACATTTAAATTCACTCATGTTTTACGTTACGAGGCCGCTGTCCTTAACAAATATTGTGTAAGCAACGATTAATTATTATAGCTTACAAAGAAATACTGAGTACTGATTGTGGGAGAAGCAGCTTCTCCTTAAGTCTACTCCCGCTGGCTACAAATTCATCCCAATTGTTTGTCACATGACGAACAATTTCTTTGCGAACTTGCATGGAGCGATCTTGTGTGCCGTATAATAAATCCCACTCACAGGCTATCGATTGTTACGATCAAATTGGAAATTGATTCGAAAAGGTAAATTGTTAACAACGAACGCTTTAGTTGTTACGATAATTTATAGTCTGAGATTCCACGCCAGCCTGACTACACTTGTCACTTACACTCTTACTGATAAATTAAATTTCATTTTGTAGTATAAGTGTGCATAATGAATATACCTTTGCATATACCCGCTATTTTCTGCGGTGGGCGCTAAAAGTACGAAAAAAAATTACTTGTATATGAAAAGTAAGTGTAGGCGGGCCTTGGATCTCAGGCTATATTCATCATTCATATAAACCGATGTACTTGCAACTCAACAAACAACAAAAATCGATCGATCGCTTGTGAGTGAGCTTTAAATCAAATGCACTAAGGAGTATTGATATCAACTTTAATGCACAACTTTCTTACCCTTTCTTAACCCCGTTAGGGGATGAATTTCAATACACATATTCCATCAATTCTATTACAGAATGTTTGTGCAAAATATGAAGTAGATTGGACCAAGGAATCACGTTGCCCCATACAAACTTTTTCCCCTCTTTTCACCCCCTTAGGAGTCGAATTTCGGAAAATCCCTATTTATCGGATGCCTACGCATTACAAAGAGCATGCCCCCCTGCAAGCAGGGACCACCAGCGCTTACCCTTGAAAGGGTTTTGATTGGGCATTTCGAAAGGCTGGCTGCTTTAAGTTAATTAAAAACCCTTATGATGGGGTAATTCTTATGATGAGGTAACCCATAGGTTGATGCCACACGGGCGTTGCGGCTGCACTGCGTCGTCGCAACGCAATGATATCAACGCAGCTCAGTGAATGCCACATGAGCGCTGCGTCAGTGCTGCGTCAACGCAGCTATCTCCGACGTCGCAGCGTTTGTGTAGGATGTCTCAGTCTTTGAACGACAACGGAGTTGAATAAACGTGTTTTGTTGCTGCTATTATTACGCCACCGCCGAAACAAACGTAAAAGTACTTGACGATTCTGGATATGTCCCTTAATTGCGTTAAGGAATAGTAAGTTTTTTCTCAAAGAATATGAAGAGTTGCGGTTAGATGACAAGGATTTTATTAATTTCTTTAGAATGAGCATAGCTAGTTACGAGTGTTTGTTAAAACCCCTAGAACCACATTTGAAGAAGCAGTATATTAACATGAGAAATCCACTGGAACCAGTGGAAATGATAGGAATCACTTTAAGGTACCTAATTAAACACATATAATATACTTTAAGCAAGAAATCATTATTGTATTTTGAAAAAAATTAGGTTAGAGATTACTAGAGATTAGATATCATTAAAGTCAAATTCTTCTTCTTGACTATCATCAATAGAGTGCAACGTATTGCTGTTATTGCGCGATGCGTATGGTGAATAGTTGTTTCCTTGGTATTCTACAGTTCGATATGTGTTAATGTCATTACGCGATGATTTTGACGAATAATTATTATTGTGTACTTGATATTCTGCAGTTTGATACCGACCAATCCCGGAAATATGCTGGGTAAACGGAGTTCCGGAATGTGGGAAAACGACGTGGATAATAAACAACATCAATGAAAAAGAAGATGTAGTTGTAACAACAACAATAGAGGCGAAGAAAGGTCTAATAGAGGATCACAAAGAGAGCAGGACAAGAGGCAAAAAAGAGAATACGCACCATGGCATCAGTTCTTGCAAACGGACGAAAGGGATTCGAAAGCCTAAAATGCACCAGGCTCCTCGTGGATGAGGCATTAATGAATTACTTCGGATCCATTGTATTGGTCGTGCGTACAATCGGGGCCAAAAACCTGCTCCTCATAGGGGATATCAACCAGCTTCCCTACATAGATAGAGACAATCTATTTACCCTCTTTGATTACCGCCCAAATCACTTCACGGATGTCACTCAAGAGCTACTCTGAACACATAGATGCCCGGAAGACGTTGCTTACGCTCTCAAACATAACTCAAATCCTCAAGCAACATCATAAAATCCCTGTCAATAACATCCGTGACAGGGGCGGAGATCCCTAAGAACCAGCTCAACACTACTTTTCACCTACACTCAAATAGAGAAGAAAACCCTGAAAGACCTAGGGTACGGAACGGGCGAAGGCTCAAAAATCCTTCAAGTTTCAGGTCTCTACGATCGGCGGTTTTGGCTGTGCGTTGATCCGTCAGTCAGTCATTCAGGACAAAGGATTTTATATGTATAGATTATTAATAACTGATATATTTTAGGGAACCCGATATGACTCGTGTTGTATGGACGTTCTGATACTTGATAGTTTTCTATTTTCTTAAGTGTCATAATATTTTAGGGGTGTGTCTGGTTGAGAACGAGAGTGGACGAACGACGAACAAAGTCGGATCTGTGAACAGTAATGGTTCCCGAGATTACGGCCTGTTCCAGATCAACGACAAGTACTGGTGCAGCAACACCAAAACGCCTGGGAAAGACTGCAATGTCACATGCTCTGGTAGGTATACTGTAGTATAATGACGGTATATGGTACTATCTCCTCCTCACGTATTCCTCATTGCTGAGGGTCGTGATTCCCCCGCGGCATAATTTTGTTTGTGACTATTTTGTGCCATCTATAGCGATCCTTTGCAGTATGGAGAGCGTCATAAAAGCCATTGTCGAGCGCAGTGCGTAGAGCGTAATATGGAGTACCAGAGTACTGGTACATTTAATTTATTGTTATCTCGTAGTATTCTCCTACTGTCTTACAAACTTCAACTAAAGTTATGTTAGGGAAACAGTGTTATTATATTCTTATATATGTAATACACCACCTATCTAAATGAAACACAAAAGTCATACCGCAAGGTATGACTTTTGTATTCGTAACTAAACTGTAAAACTGATCTAGACTAGGTGGTACCTTTCCCAGTCCTTTAGTACCTACCTATCCTGGCCACCACTATTCACTGATGCCATATTATGTAACTTATACATAATTTGCTCAATATTTAGGTGCGTTTTCTTTTCCAGCGCTTTTAATCGACGACATATCAAAGGCAGCGACATGCGCGAAGAAAATATTCCAGCGCCACGGTTTCAACGCGTGGTACGGCTGGAAGAACCACTGCCAGGGGGCTCTACCGGACATCTCTAAATGTTAGAGATCATGATATCGAATCGAATAAATTATAAAGAAGAATATTTGTTTATTTGTGTCAGATTTGTTTGTTTTGAAAAGTAAACGTCTTAGGGCTGATTTTTCAATCGTCAGATAACTCTTACCTGAGGAATAAATATGTCACTTTGACAGATTTTTCATACAAAATCTATCAAAGTCGCATATTTATTCCTCAGATAAAAGTTATATCTGACGATTGAAAAAGCAGCCCTTAATCTACCTTTTCCTCCTTACGACTAATGTATTATTAGATTAATAAAGATCATGTTCCATTTACTGTAATACATTTTAACATTACATTTGAATACACTTTCCACTTACCATACCTAAGTAGACCAACATGGATTGACTTTGTGTATGTACTATGTAGGTATCTACTTCATTTGTAATATATACTAGAGTGACAAGATTATTTTCCTATAGCTATTAATCATATCAGCAGCTTTTACTCAAAATTCAAATATGGTACGAAGCCTGTAATTTCGCTTAGCCTCCGCCATAGACCACCTTGCCGATTGTAGTATAAAGGTACCTACTTTTAAAATTTATATTTCTTGAAATCGACCCATTGACCTTACTTTCTGTTGTTTTGTACGCTTAATTTTCGTGTAAAATAGCGCTTCATTAATTTTGTATGTTCAGCGCGAATTGACTAAATGAGGGTTCAATTAAGTAACTCAAAAATTGTCCAGCGAGGGAAGGTTTTAAAAGTTGAGCTTTATATAGCAGATAATGATTAATTAATTTTAACCATTTCATTACGTAGATTTACTGTACTGTGTACAGATTTGTCTCCTATAATGAATTGTTTATTAACAAACGATTTTTATAGAGTACGCGATCTGTTTCTCGGAAAGTTTATTCCAATTGTTTGAACTTGGCCCGTCATGAGTAGGTAAACACAATACGCTGAGCTTACGCGACCGAACTTCCATTTGCGTTTTTTCGGTTATGTATGTACGAATGTGATGCGTTGTCTGCGGGGACACATCTGCACTTTGTTGGAGCAGCCCTCCATTTTAAAATAGGCCTTGACCACATACCGGCCGGTCGCTAAAGTTTCTAGAGAAACCTTAGCGAACCTTAGAGAACCTTATTCAAGAAACCCTTTCTATAGCGGATTATGGCAACGGTTTTATGATTATTCAGATTGGTTGTAATAATAAAACGGCCAAAATAAATATGGAACAAGCTAAAAAAAATATATTTAAAAGTTTATTAAAGCTTTAAGCAACTTACATTTACAAAGTTAAATTAACATTATCCTTTCCTTTGCTTAAGACGTTCTTCTATTTTATCTTTCGACTCTAAAGCTTTTTTCCGAAGAGCATCTTCAAAGGCATCCAGCTGAAAATAAAAATGTTACCTATAGTATTAAGAAATGATATTTTTTATTTAGTTATTATAAAACATTTTAACTCCTATTTTTTTGTTATCAAAGATTTGACTATAATGGCGACTTTAGTATTTTGTTACGAGTATTAGTTAATTGTAATATCCCAAAGTTCTCAGTAATTAATGTCTTAAAAATGAGGTCTAGTTATGGTCAATCAGTATGTATAGTCACTAGTCAGTAGCCAGTCATTATTTATAATCACTAAGGTTTTACATTTTCACCATTTACATACCTCAGCTATAAATGTTTGTTTAATGTTAGCCAGCTGGTCAAAACCTTCGGCCCTTTCTTGCTCATATTTGGCAATAGCTTCCTTTATTTCTAGAACCCTTTGTGTTGCATGTTTGCTTTGTTCTCTAATCTTTTTCTCCTTTTCTTCAGATTCTCGGAGACAGCTAAAAAATTGAAAACTGTGTTAGCAGTAGCTTATACAATCCTAGCACTATTAGCAAAGATGCGACGTGATACCAGATATGTCAGGTTATATCGACAAAACTATCTCGCGCCAATAGATTTGCTTGTTGCGAGACGTTTGCTATAAAGACGGCGCCCGACATATCTCGGGTAGCATCTTCGTCAATAGGCTAGTTTCATCTATCACAATCAAATGATATACATTTGTGAATTATATAGTTTATATCATAAGAAATACGAATACAACACTATTTTGTTATATAAATATGCGAGTCATTTATAATTTCGAAAATAAAACTGTATGTCATGTGACTGAAAACGCCAGCCGCCATATTTTTCTTGAAAGTGACGTCATAAGAACGTAATCAGTTAAAACAGCGAAAGTTAAATCTATAGTTCATGCACTACACAGGCACATATGACCGACCGAGCGAGATGCTATGCTCGGTCAGGCCGAAGCCCACTTGTATGCATTTCGGATGTTGTATATATACGCCGAATGCCGATCTTAGAAAACTTCGATAGCGCAATTAAATATTGTGGTGCTAATTGGTCCGCCACATGACAATAAACAAGTTTTATTGTATTTTTATAAATACCTTTCTGCCATAGCTTTGTCTTGCTCTCTCTTGGCCTGGCTCTCCAGCCTCTTAGCTGCGGCATCGGCTCTCGCAGCTCTTATCTCACTCAACTGAGCCTCCAGTTCACTGACTTCTGTGCACAACACATCCAGCTCACCTTCTGCACTGTCTGACTCTAGGTCACCAGTTTCATAATCTCTAAAATTTATAATGATTACTATAATATATTAATGGGGTTAAATAGAAAAACATAGAAATAATTATAAAAATAACAAATATTACCTTATGCTATCTGTCAGTTTCATAATCTCACTCAACAAGTTGTTAGCAGTTTCTAAATTTGGTTTGATGTTTTGTAAATTCATTAAACTATTCTCCTTTTGCAGTAAAGTAGCTCTCAAAGTGTTCAATTTATCTTCGGCCTCTTGACAATCCTGTTTTGCTTGTTCTACTTTGGCTTTGATATCATCAGCATCATACACCCTCAATGCTTCTTTCTTCTCTATTTCAGCAAGAAGCGCATCCCTTTGCCCTTTCTTCTGTTCTAGAACAAGTTCCAACTGAGCTTTTTCTTTTTCTTCCACCTCAAGTTCTTGTTTGTCTTTGTCAAGGTCTTCCTTTTCCTGTTTTATTTCTTCCTCAATTTGTGCAATTTCACTATCTATCTGAAATTTGAATTTCAATTGAATATTTCAAGGCAGATTTCCTATCCTAAGTAAATATTCAAATATTTACTAATTACTTCTATTATATCAATATTTGAATACTTATTTCAGATTTCTAACAATTAACTTTGAAAAATATACAAATATAAGTTTTCATTACCTTCTCTAGTCTTTCTGATCTTTTTGCTTTTTCTTCTGCTTGCTGGTTAAGCATCTCAAGGAGCTTATTTTTTTCGTCGTTCAGAGCTTTTACCTAAAAAATGCAAAGAATTAAATATAATATTTACCAGTTCCTTCGTAATTAATAAGTAATATTTTAGATTACTTTTAAATACAGTAGAAACTCAACTATCTGAACCTCATACAGATTTACAATTATCCGGACTACTAACCACCTTTTAAAACATATTCCAGCTCCATAAGCAGACCCGGGACACAATCTTATGACAAAATACTCATGAAGACAAATCAAACAAGTCCGAACTAAATGGGATTATGTTATTTCTTTTCAGAAGTTTCTTATGGTCTTTAATAATTACCTAACAGTACTTACAGTAACTACTTTTCTTCATTCATTTGATTATAAGGATTTCTAATTATGCTAATGCTCAAAAACACTAGTAAATTGAGATTCTACTGTAGTAACTAATAGCAGGCGCAGCTCACCTCATCGGTTTTAGCAAATAAATCAGCCTCAAGAGGTTCTAGATTTCTCAATCTCTCTTCATAGAACAGCATCATATTGAACATAAACATAAGGAGCGAATGGGATGTGGTAAAACTGGGTTGTAGGAAATAATTGATGGATATTGTGAAGTCCACCTGCGGCATTACAGACACTAGGTGGTTGAAAACCCTTGTCATATTGATAACAGGTAATAAATCCCAATAATAAATTGTATGCTGGTTTTGACTTTCTTCTGGCGGAGGCTAAAATAAAAATATTACATTTATAATAACATTTAGTTACAAATTAAATGTAAAAATTAAACACATAATATTATGATTTTTTAATATGCTCACCGCTAGTACTGCATCTCGATCAATTCCAAATCGATCAAACACTTGGAACAGGGCCCCCATTAGTGTCTGGGGCTTTTTAAGATCAATTGCTGTTAATGGATAGTTGTGGAATTCGCCATTCCAGGTGTTGATAAAGTGTTCAATGCTTGGTGGTACTGAAAAAATAAATGTATTATAGGTATTATTTGTACTAAGATATGGAAATAATCTATTTTTAGACTGTATCAACTGTGATTGTTTTAACAGTATGCTACTACTTATATTTAATATGCAGGGCCGCAGGAATCACTTACTCTTCTCCATTGTGATAAGAATAAATTATTTCTTAAAACATAAAAGGCTTCAGTAACTAAAAAAAATGAAAAAAAAACAATTTTTAAATGTAAACAATTTATTTTTAAATGTACACAATTTAAATTTCAAATTCAAATTAAAACTTGCTAGTCCTATAATTTAGTAAACTCTATGCTTGCTAGGTTTGGATAATCTAAATTTGAATCGCACTTTGTCGTTATCATTCGTTGACATTAAGTTTTTTTATAGGTACCTATTTGTATACTTTCGATTGCTTCCGATACCTCTCAAATCCCAAGCTTATATATTCGAAAGTTACTATATTTAGTTAGTTAGTTTTAGGCAGAATAGGCATGTTGCCCAAAAACATTTTTTTTCGTCTATTCGATGTTAGACAACATGATAATAAACAATCTAGAACCCATTTTCGTATATCTTAAAAAATAACGAAGATACAAACAATTTAAATTTACAATGTGAAAGAGAGCGATATATCGGCCCGTGACGTCACGAGTTGCACCCCCCATACATTTGTTATTACAAAATGTATGGCGGTTGCAACTAGTGACGTAACAAATCGTTTTGCGAGAAGGAGATGGACAATTACTTTTTTTTATAATCTATAATCGCGTCAACCTATTTCTTTTAGAGATTATAAGTATCTTTACTGAACAATTTTAAAATTTAATTTATAAAAATGTGTTATTCTACACTAGGCTTCCCTATTAGTTACTTGCCAAAGAAATTTGCCAAAAAAGGTCCTAATAGAGTTTTGCCGGGATTCAATCGGTGGCGTTGTGGTTTTGTATTTGTTCATAAATTTGTGTTACTTCGGTTCCTAATGTGTAATATTGGTAGTATATTAACCATGAAATATTCGTTAACGTATACAAGTGTAGGCAAGTGGTACAACTTCAAAAAACGGGCTATTTTGTGATCCTCCAAAACTTTCAGTTTTGGAGGATCACAAACTTCACCACTTTATTGAATCGACTGACTTGACTCATTGACTGCACTGACTATTTATTTGGACTTTAACTAAAGTAAGGCCAACCAGACGAGATAAAGAATGTAAACAAATTTTCAGGGGTTCAAAACAATTTTATTTTAATAAATTATTATAAAGTTCGAATTTTAATCGCTGTCGTCTGTACTAGACAAAGATGATTCGTCGAAAGAGTCCGAGTCAACTGTGTTTATGATAAAACTATCTATTGTATTATCAATCATGTTGTCAATATTGCTATAAAAATTATTGTCCTCGACTTTTATTACATGATCCACACAATTTCGCCATTTATCAGCAGATACACGTTGGATCCCCTCTTGTAGCAGTTTTTTCACATCTTCCAATTTAAATCTATATAATCTTATTGCGAGCTACGTGTACCTTTATGTCAGCCCATAGGTGATCACAAAAAACCAAGTAAATACGGAGACGAAAAAATATGTATCACTTCGAACGCAATCCAAACAGGAATCAACTTGTTAACAATTGTTTGGCGGACCAAATGTTGACAACTGCGGCACTGGCCGCTTTCCTGTACCACGAAACACGCTACGACAGCTGTCGTCGACCAACTGACGTCATTATTGCATACGAGTGATAAGGACAGATATAATATTAACTCACTTTCATAATGCAACTCAGTAGCGGTCCGTTTATTTACGTTTTTTATCTCGTCTCGTTGGCCTTACTTTAGACTTAGATTTGACGATATAGGAATACGGTGTTGAAAATTGAAATGAAAATTCTATTTCTCGCCTTTTTATCTTGACACTAGCAAATGGTTTTAAGCCGACGCTATATATTAAAAAAAAGGTCCTAATGACATTGACGTTGTGCGTCAATAGATGATACGTCAGCTCAAAAAGTTCAAAAACGGAATTCGAGGAAGTTGGTGTGTGTTGTTGTTTTTGGAAATAATTAATTTAGCATTAATATTAAAAAATACAGAATACGTATCCAAAGTAAAGCTATCAAAAATGAGAATAACAAACGTAAGATCTGGTAGAATATTACGCATAGGGAGTGCTTGCGCTATTTTAGTTATTCTTATTTATACTTTATTCAATTACTCTCGAAGTGTGGCTGTATCTGAAGAACTAGGCGAAAGGAACTTTGATATTCATCCCGAACATTATAAATCTCACAAAGATGTGTATCCTGTCTTAAAAACCGGTAAGTGCATAATTTAATTGTTTTCCAGTAGGTTAATTTTCTCATGATATAAACGTAACAAAAGTACTGTTAGCCTCGCTAGACATTTACATTTTACCGGTATACACACTCCAGTGCAAATACAGTAAACACTGTTCTTTGAAATCTGATCTTACAAAGGAAGCATTATCTATGCGTGCTGGCTTCATTTAAAACAAGTTTTTACAAAAACGAGAATAAACTTTCTCCTTAATCTAAGATTATTTTTAATAAAGCAACTACTTATAACATATCAAAATAAAAATAATATTTTATATGTATAGAATATCTAGATTAAGCTATTACAAGCACTTTTTTACTTCAAAAATAAATTTTATAATTTTAATAACATTCAAAGTCAAGTGCATACTTGACAATCTACTATTGAATAATGTACTGAAATGTATATCAAGATATTGTTCATATTTTTATGGCTAACAATTAACATACACAATTCAGTTTCAACCCTTTTTAAACTTTCATGTTTTTTATAGAACTTGGAAACTTTGAACCTAGAAACAAAAGATCTGTAAAAGGCCCCGGAGAGGGTGGACGTCCATATGCCATGCCACAGGACCGTGCAAACGATATTGCGGAATCTGAGAGTGAATATGGAATGAATATAGCTGCATCTGATGACATTGCCATGAACAGGTATTTTTTAAAATTAATTAAGAGAATGTCCTTGAAATACAAATGTTAAACTTGCTTAATTTAAAATAACGTATCATGCTAATAACTAAATTAAATAAAGTGTATATAAATTAATGCCATGTAGTTATAGAACAGTACAAAGTACATTAACATAAATATGAGATAATTATTTAATACAAATTAGAATAAAAGTTGCTGGCAATATTAGATGTTTCTTGCAAACTAACATTTCATGTATAAAGTAACTTTGATCATCCTTTGTAGACTATCCCCCTTACTAATAAAAAGATTTACACAATGGATAACTTAAACAATGTTGCTGTCTTTGTCTATCAAGTGACTTTTTCAACACATCAGACAAAGACAGCAACATTGTTTAAGTTATCCATTGTGTAAATCTTTTTATTAGTAAGGGGGTATCTTTATTTCAAATGCATGTGCATAAAATGAGTAAGCTGTGCAACAATTACTCTAGCAACCAGTTTCAAACCTATTAATTAGTATTCATGATATGAAACAATAGTTTATGGCTAAGCTATTTTTTATTTTATTTACTTATTCTTTTATAATTGGCAAAATGACTAGACTGTAAGCTGCTTGTTTTTCTATCTCTTGCCTTCATCTATAAAACGCATTTAAATTGACTCATATTTTACTCATAATATGCGTGCGGGCTCAACACTTGTGCTGAGTACCGTAAGACTTTGGGCGACTTAAGGAAATACAAAGAAATTAGAAAAAGTTGAAACTTATTTAATATCTTAAGGCCAAAGGGTCATCCTTTAGCTGAGCCGACGGGTGTGGCAACGACCCCTGCACCAAGGTATACTGGGCTTAGCATGTTACCCTGGCCATACAGCGAGACAATGTAGCTAGCGTCATGGGAACATTTGATCTCGGTAAGCTGTGGGGTTTTCTCCTGAGGCTCGCATTGTAGGTATTGTGTATAGTGTTACATATATATTTTATTTAGTGTATAGTGTGTATTATATTCTATTGTAATATTTTTTGAACCTGTATATATTTTTTTATTTTTTTTTTATTGAATAAGGGGGAAAACGAGCAAACGGGTCACCTGATGGTAAGCAACTATCGTTGCCCATGGACACTCGCAACATCAGAAGAGCTGCAGGTGCATTGCCGGCCTTTTAAGAGGGAATACACTCTCTTCTTGAAGGTTTGCAGGTCGTATAGGTCCGTAAATACTGCTGGTGACAGTTCATTCCAGAGTTTTACAGTGCGCGGCATAAAGTTACGCCAAAAGCGCATGGTGGAAGACTGCCACTCATCAAGGTGATGAGGATGGTATGTTTTTCGCGTGGGACGATGGCTAAAAGTTGCAGGTGGTATGATTCCGAACAATTCCTCAGAGCACTCCCCGTGATAAAACCGATAGAGGATGCAGAGTGAAGCTACATCTCGGCGTAATTCCAAGGGGTCCAAGCTGTTTGAAACACTATGACAGTCAACAATTCGAGCGGCCCTTCGTTGGATACGATCCAGAGGGAGCAGTTGGTATTTTGGCGCCCCTGCCCAGAGATGAGAACAATATTCCATATGAGGCCGAACCTGCGCCTTCTAGAGTTGTAGGCGTTGGTCCGGACTGAAGTACTGTCTCGCTCTGTTAAGAACACCAAGCTTCTTCGAGGCTAACGTGGCCTTACCCTCTAGATGATATCGGAACTGGACTTCGCTCGATATGTTGACGCCAAGTATCTCAATGCTAGGGGAGATGGTTAAAGATGTGCCCTCGAAACGAGGATATACGACCATTGGAGACTTTTTAGTGGTGAACGCGCAGACTTGTGTCTTGGCGGGGTTGAATTGGACTAAGTTACGTCTACCCCATTCAGAGACTTTCTCCAATGAATTCTCTATTTTAGACACAAGTTCGTTTCGACTCTCAATGACATTTAGCCGAGAAATATTGGGGGAGCCGGTATATACAGCATCACCTGTACTATCATCCGCATAGCAATGAATGCCGTTGGTCTGTAACATGTCATTGATATGCAGTATGAATAGGGTAGGCGATAGCACACAGCCCTGAGGGACACCAGCATCAACAGACTGAGTTTCCGAGCATTCGCCGTCAACTACGACCTTTATGCTTCTATCTGCTAAGAAACTAGTGACCCACTTACATAATTTTGGATATCAAGGGAACGGAGGGCTTTTTAATCATAACTTAAAATGTTTTTAAAAAATCGAAATTGAAATACCTGTAAATGGTTCATCAAGACAGCACGTTAAAATGGTAATCAACATAACATTGCATAATCAAACTTCAGTTAACCGTAAACACTGGAAGTTTGAACACCTTATCAATGTTAGTAACTACTGTAATATGGTTTTATGTAAACCAGTTTGAATTTTGTAAATATGAAATAAATTCAATATGTAGATAGAATGTTAAAAGATTTAAACTTGATAAAATGTTAAAAGATTTAAACTTGATAGATTTTTTGTAATCTAATAGGAAGAGAGCATTGGTCCTACAATAAATAACATAAAACTTCAAATAAGTAAGAGTATGTAATAATGTGCCGGCATCTGTACAAACTACAGTCTTGTTTTATCTTCGATAATCGATTTTATACGCTAACTTCCTTACTAATAAAAATATTTACACAGTGGATAAGCTATACAATGTTTTGTCCTTGTCTTATACGTTGGAAATGTCGCTTGACAGACAAGGACAAAACATTGTACAGTATAAACACTAAATATTTTTATTAGTAAGAGGGTTTATGTTCAATTAAGTAACATTTTCCAACATTGTCTTTTTTGTTGCGTAAAATCGGGTTTTCCCGAAACAAAACTTGCCACAATATTACTGCACATTTATCGTAATGGATTACAGGTGCGTTGATGATTTATAGAGCGGACGCAACTGTGACAAGATTATGCCATTTTACACCTTCTGTTCTTTCCTTTCAGTTCTTCACTTAAGAGAATATCCCTCCTGATTTCTGAAATGAACTGCGAATATCAAAAATATGCCTTGAAAAGCTAACCTTAGATATTTGACGCTGTCGTTTTTTTATAGATTGTAGAAAAAAATATATTTATAGATCAAAAAAATTCTACTCGTATTCAGTATAGACACGAGCAGTAGGTACCTACACACATTTATTTATTCTTTCATCAGATGTTGCCCGCGACGTCGTGCGCGCAAAAGGAAATCCCGGAGAACCGTACATTTGCCACTGTAAAAAGTAGCCTATGTCCTTCCCCATGGTCTATTCTATATATGTGCCAAATTTCATCAAAATAATTCCAGTAGTTTCGGAACCTATTAAATGTAAACTAACAAGGGTTTATTATTATTATATATATTATAGTATATTCAAACTAAAAGGTTTATTATATTAGTGTCGGAGCCTATTCAATGCAAACAAACAAACAAACCTTCCGTCTTTATTATAAGTATTAGTATAGACAGGTGTTACTTCACGCCAGTTTTCTGTACATATGTGGACACCTTCATTATTAAGGCACTATAGATACTTGTCTCATAATAATACTGTTGTATCAGATCAATACCAGACACACGATTAGACGAGTGCAAGTACTGGCATTACCCGGAAGATTTGCCGTCCACCTCCGTCATCATAGTGTTCCACAACGAAGGGTTTACTGTACTGATGAGAACAGTTCATACAGTCATTGACAGATCTCCCCCGAATATTCTTCACGAAATTATACTGGTGAGTACAATACCGCTACTGAAAATGAAAATGCTTTATTTCTTAATAAATTAGGATATAACATTCAGGAGCTAACCCGACGAGAAGGACCGGCGTGCTAAGTCATTCACTAATCAGAAATAGGCTTTTTTGTAATAAAAAAAAGTGCTCTTTTAAAGCTTTATACCTTGAAATCACGTTCACGTGACAACAGCTATTGAGGAGCCTTTACGTTACAAATTCAAATAATAAAAATATCTTTATTGGCAAATAAACATCATATTATTACAGTTTTAAACCCGCCAAACTGTGTCACGGTATGTCGGCAGGTATTGCGCTCGTTTTAATAACATCTTTTTAACTTTTTAACTAAACAATAATTATAGTAAACATGGTTAGCAACACTAACACTATTGCACTTAACAGGTAATCACTTACTACTTTTACTTATTACCTATTAAATAAAAATTAAGTTCAATGACAAATATTTACCAAATAATATACATTTCTTAGAGATAATCGTTTATTTTACGGTAAATATACTTAGTGTAACAAGAAACAGCTTCAAAAATAACCTGCGTGAAAAAGTCCTTCATACTCTTACAGTAACTAAGTACACACAAGTAATTCATGCCCAAACAACATAGTAAATTAACGTAAAAAAATAATTTCAGGTAGATGACTTTTCTGATAAAGATAACTTAAAAGAAAATCTCGACAATTATATAAAGAGATGGCACGGTAAAGTCCGACTAATTAGGAATGCAGAACGAGAAGGTCTCATCAGAACTCGCTCTAGAGGCGCCCAGGAAGCGACGGGTGAAGTTATAGTTTTCCTTGACGCCCATTGCGAGGTCAACTTAAACTGGCTGCCTCCACTTCTCGCCCCAATATACAGGGACTACAGAACGATGACAGTGCCCGTCATAGACGGTATAGACCACAGGACCTTCGAATACAGACCGGTGTACTCGCACGGAACGAACTACAGAGGTATTTTCGAGTGGGGCATGCTTTACAAAGAAAATGAAGTGCCCGATAGAGAAGCGAGCTTGCACAAACGCAGCTCGGAGCCATACAAGAGTCCGACTCACGCCGGTGGTCTATTCGCTATAAATAGGAGATACTTCTTGAAAATAGGAGCATACGATCCTGGACTCCTGGTTTGGGGCGGGGAGAACTTTGAACTGAGTTTCAAGATATGGCAGTGTGGTGGCAGCATCGAGTGGGTGCCTTGCTCGAGAGTAGGACACGTATATCGTGCGTTTATGCCGTATTCGTTCGGAAACCTAGCTAAGAATCGTAAAGGTTCCCTAATAACTATCAACTATAAACGCGTTATAGAAACTTGGTTCGACGAGGAACACAAGGAATATTTCTACACTCGAGAGCCTATGGCGAGATTTTTGGACATGGGTGATATTAGTGAACAAGTGGCTTTAAAAAAGAAATTACAGTGCAAAAGTTTCGGTTGGTTTATGGAAAACGTTGCTTATGATGTGTATGACAAGTTCCCGAAATTACCCAAAAATATTCATTGGGGTATGGTGAAGAATAAGGCGAGTGGACTCTGTATGGACACAATGGGCAAAGCTGCACCATCATACATTGGTAAGTAATCCGCAACAAGTTCATATGTTTATCTCGTATCTAGACATCCGATACTAGTCATAAATGTTAAATCATATATTTTTATGTATTAAAATCATCTTTGAAACTTAGTAAAATAGTGTGCACATAGTAAAATATTTTGTACACTTTATTACGTACATTATTGCTGACATTAATATTACCTACCTATTTTTAATACATTTTTACACGGATTTGAACAATCTTTTGATCAGAACACGCGATAAAGTGCTCCTACAGACCAACGGCACAGAACAGGGGATAGCCTAATAATAAATAGGTACAAATTACTTGTGTCATTTACAGCAATAAATGTAAAAGTAATGAGAGTAGTTACTACAACTATCGAATTACCTAAACCAGGTAAACTTATGTTACTATCAAATTATTTGCTTCATCAATAAAGGAATTTGTACAAAAAATTATTGGGGTGATAAGTATGCCATGTATATTTCTAATATTGACTACATGGCGTAAGCGTCAGTTCACACCTAAACGAGACGACACGCGCTGCATTTTTGAGATAGCGATTCAAAATTGAAATTGTTATGAACTTTATTCAATTTTGAATCACTATTCAACGATTTGATGCAGCGCTGCGTCGCGTATCTTCTCTTTTCGCTGTGAGCTGACCCAACGCCCTAGCCGATTTTAACAAAATTAGGCACATAATAATATAATATAGTCTATTTCCAAGATTTGAAACCATAGGCCAGGGGTCGCCAAATGGCGGACCGCGGTCTGCATCCGGACCGCCGACCCATTTTGTGCGGACCGCGAGAACACAGTAACACTAAAGACTACTTCCGATATAAATAACTTCCGTGGCGCCAAAAAGATTGACGCGAGCTGTACGTAATTTAATAGAAATGTATCCCCCACATTATCTTTGTTGACGTCAATTCGAAAACGGCCGGGCGAAATAACGAGCGAGCGAGAAAGAGTTCGCGGATTGCGAAATTCATCACGTGATCGCGCTGCCGGCCGCCGGGATGCCAGTGTTTTGTTTTAATTTTGAGCGAACGACGCCGCGCGGCGTGCTGAAATATAACGTTTGATTGTTTACCTTACGAGTTTATGTAACAAAAAATGTCATTTTTCGCATTGATACCTATGTAACAAAATACCTTTGTTATTTCCTTAATTACATTTGTTTAATAAATATTTTTTCTTATAAATAAAATGTGCGGACCTCGATGGTCATTTCATTTCTTAAAACGGACCTCGAGCGAAACTAATCGGAGACCACTGCCATAGGCTATTATTGTTAATAAAGTGTGCAAATTATTATCAAACTGTAAACGCTGCAATTCGTAATAAACTGCACACTTTTATGATGATGCAAGTGGTCATGGGCGCTATACATCGAGCAATACTCTTACATAAAAAGTGGAATTTGTAACAAACCGCAACTGCAAATCCCCAGGTACGTCGGCGTGTCACGGCGCGGGCAACAACCAGTTGTTTCGGCTGAACGAGGCGGGGCAGCTGGGCGTGGGCGAGCGCTGCGTGGAGGCCGACGCCGACTCCGTCAAGCAGTCCATATGCAGGCTCGGCACTGTCGACGGCCCGTGGAGGTGAGAAGTTATTATTCATTTTTTTTTTCATCCGCCTACGTTAATAATATAGCCCTGTGCCATTATTACGAATATATTGACTCCTCATTCATTAGAATCGGAAAAGTACTTTTGGCGCTACGATGGAACATACAAACATAGACTGCCCTTAGGTACCCTTCCTTTTGGCTTCGCCAGTGGCGTGCACAGGATTATGACACTGGGTATGCGGCGAAGTACTCGATCACATAAACTTTTTCGTTTATAGATTTTTAGCATAGCTAAGCATAAGCCAAGCGACGGATCTCTAAGTCGAAACCATGCCAACAGAGCAAGTCTTAGATGTACTACTATTCATGTACATCTTCTACGGCAACGCAGACAAAACAGCGATCGATCGTCGCGGCGGAAGAAATTCTAATAAGTAAAATAATAAGCATATTTTAAAATATTATAACTACTCACCAGTCAGTCAGCTTCAATTTTCACATATTCAAGGTTCCGGTTACTTGAGATTACTATATCCCGATGGAAATTACTAAATAATATGCAAGGAAAACAATATAATTTAATCGTGTGTACACAACCACACAGCCAGTTATACGTTTCATAACTTTTAACATGAAATTTTCGAGTTACATTATTTTTTTGCTGGTTTAATTGTTGTAACTCGGGTACACACCTACCTTTAGACAGAATTTGAATCTTTTCACTGAATGACAATTGTGAGAACTTGTTATTTTCAATTTTTAATAAACACACATTTTCAACACAAACCTCACAATCAAATAAAATTTTAAAAAAATCAACAAACGCACTAGTAAAAGCTAATCACTACAATTATTATAGAAACTCAGTAATAAACTGTTAAATGTACACACTTTCAAATGTTAAAATGAAAAATCTTTTAAGAAAACTATAAATAAACTGGAGCGATTAAATTGTAAACAATGCATACGTGATTATGTGAGTGAATAATGTGCATACGTGATTTATTAGATTTCCGACTATTCTTTTTACTCGGATTATAGGCAACGAATAATTTCCGACAAGCCAGTTCGGCGGTTTTCGGAAGCGATCGGATAGCCGAGGCCCGAGAGCCATCGCCTGCCGCGGTATATAATTTCCGGTATATAATCATGTCGATATTCATGGGTGTGTGCGTTTGCGAAGTATGAAAATTACACATACATGCGATGATTTGTCCTGCAGCACGCACCGGCATGAGATGAGTTGCTATTTATAGAATATTAGGCGTTTTGAAGTTATTGTATTTTTTAAATTAATTTATTTACTATTAATTAATTATTAAAGTCATCTAAAACGTACGAACGTTTTATTAAAATATCTGTGAATGACAAGTAAAGCACTGCATTTCTGCCTATATGGAGCGCACGTCCCTAGGCTTCGCCATAGTTGGATAAATATATACCTTCAGGTTTATAAACTTACAAATTGTCACACATTTTTGTGAACTCGCCGCTGCCGGTCTCATGCGGTAGCGCTGTTTGGCGAGAGGACTAAGATTTTATGACGGCTGTAACAATATTAATACGCCAGACTTGCTGTTGGCGAACCTAGTTGAGCTCGGCCCGTTAACAGCATACATGTATTTAGAGATGCAGAAGTGCTGAAGATATTAAAGAAGGCAATGTATGAAAATTGTGAAGTCGTGGCCACCGGTCGCGGTCGTCGGCAGATCGATTGCGCTAAGCCTAATAGAATACTTATTCAGTAGACGCAGTTTAGTTGCTAACTAAACTGCGCTCATGCCTGATGATCTATAAAAATTTAATCTAGTAATGGATACATAAATATTAATAATATTATTATGATAAATAAAAAAAAACTTACTTTTTGTTTTTCAGTTATGACGAAGATCAAAATCAACTACTTCATCGACTACACAGCTACTGCCTGACTCTACAGCCGCACTCTAAAACTCTCGGCCTAGCGCCGTGCGATCCCAACAACACCTACCAGAAATGGACGATAACACACAAAAAGCCGAACTGGTGAAAATAGTATAATTTCTAGCATTTATTATATTCTTACAAAAGACAACTGCTGTGAATCTTAAAACTCAAACTGACACAAAGTAGAAACATATTATGTGGAAATATTTCTTATAAAGATGAAATTATGTATATAACATCGCTACCATAAAAGAGTAGCGATGCTTAGAATTGTCGTTACTTTTTTCCTGATTCCGAAGGAAGGAGGGATATTAACCAATTATTCTTTACTTATTATACAATAGCTTTTGCCCGCGGCTTCGACCGCGGTAAATGGAATTTTGTAATTATAATTATATGTCTTATGTCTTTATAATTTATAGCCTATGACACCCACAAATTATGTGGCTTTCTGTTGGTAAAAGAATTTTCAAATTCGGTTCAGTAGATCCTGAGATTACAAGGAGGATCTACTCCCTCTTTTTGTCTCTTCTCTTCGTTCTCTCTGAACAAGTTTGTAGGGACAAATTCACGAAATTTACCTCTTTAAAATATTAATAGGTTTTCTCCGCGACTTCGTTCGCGGAAAAAGAATTCCCGCTGGAACCGTTCATTTTTCTACGATAAAAATAGCTTTAAATGTTCATCCAGAGCCTTGACTACTACCATACCGAATTTCATCAAAATCCGTTCAGTAGTTTTTTTCGTGAAAGAGTAACAAAAATTCATCCATCGTCACAAACTTTCAAATTTACATTATAGGATTATAGATTAATATACATATTAGACAATAATTACTTTTATTTACTTGGAACAACGAAGTCAGTTAGATTTACACCAGTAACTCAAATAACCCCGCATAAAGTTATACAAGAGCATTAGCTTGTAGAATATTTTTGTATTATAATATAAATACTAACAACTTTTTTTCTGTATAAATTCGACATTAAGATTTAGGTTTATATTATATTGAAATTGGTGAATTTTTTTTTTATACACTGGCGGACACATAAACTGCACTATAGTGCAAGATAACTTTCAATGAAATATAATTAATGCAAATGCAAACTATTTTGATTTATTTCAATGATAATGCTAAGACTGGTTCTTAATCTGATAAAAAATTCAATTCATGTGTGTATAGGTCAACTTTTCTCACTAAAAGAATTAAATTACTCCTTTTACAGCTTTTTGGAATGAAACAGTGAATAGAACAAAACGGCTTTATTATTAAAATTTTACAATACTCATAAAATATTTTGTTTTTGTTTTTTATAAGGTGTATAACCTCCTCTTGCCCTAATAATTGATTCAAGTCTGTTTCGCATTGACCTGATCAGTGTTTTTAAAAGATCTTGCGGAGTATTGTCCCATTCTTGTGACAATGCAAACTCTGAGCTCCGCAACCGTTGTTGGGACCGGATTTCTTGTAAATACAGCTCTTTTTAGGTTGTCCCACACGTGTTCTATCGGATTGAGGTCCGGGCTACGTGCTGGCCAATCCATGGAACGAATGTCAACCTGAGTTACGTATTGCTCAACTTGTCTCGCTGCTTGCGGACGAGCATTATACTGCATCAGAATGAAGTTTTCGCCTATAAATCCGCTAAAAGGTACCACATGAGGGTCCAATATCTCCGTTATATAGCGATGTGATGTTAAACCACGGTTACCACGGCCATGTGTGTCTGCGTCAATAAACACAAGTTCAGTTCGAGCATCCATCGATATGCCGCCCCAAACCATACAAGACCCGCCTCCAAATAGAACCCTCTCCGCAATGCAATTTTGAGCATATCGCTCTCCTCGTCTACGGTAGACTAGTCTGCGACCATTAGCACCGAACAAACAATTCCTACACTTATCAGTGAATAATACGGAAGCCCATTGCTCTTCAGTCCAATTTAAGCGTTCACGAGCAAATCTTAGTCGAGCTTGCCTATGAGCTGCAGACAATTTTTATCCATTTACGGGTCTGAAAGGTGTGATATCACGCTCTTTTAGCCTTCTTATGTTTTGTGCACTAACTGCTACGTCACGTATCTGGTGGAGCTCATTTTTAATGCTTATAGACGTTAAAAACCGATTTCGCAAGGAAGTTGTCACAATAAACCTGTCGTCACGAGACATTGTCACCCGAGTTCTGCGGTTTCATGTCTTCTATTGAATGAACCTGTCTCCATAAACCTTCTTTAAATTCGGGAAACCGTAGACTGGTTTACATTTAAATCTGCAGCAATTGTTAGTTGGTCTAGGCCTTGCTGCACTAGAGCAACAATTTGTGCGGCTTTTCGAACGATACGTCCATATTCGTGAGAGAAAAACGTGTTTAAAATGAAAATAGACTAGCAATTAAACAATTAGTAACGATAATTCAACATGTAACAAAACAAAAAAAATAACCATCAATCACAACATTAACGTAACAACGAGTTAATCTTTAGTAAATCGACAAGATTTGTTCTATAGAATATTTCCTTTCTTTTGTTGTCACAATTTGTAGCCAACACAAAGTGTACCATATTTAAATTTGATTTTGTTTTTGTGTTTATAAACCAGCCTTTATTTTCCAATACCAATAAATGTAAAAAGTTTGCATATTTCGTAATAAAATTTGATTGAATGTGTTCTTGCACTAAGATGCAGTTTATGTGTCCGCCAGTGTATATATGTATACAGTATAGTAGGTAAGTATTTTTGTTATCTAACAGGTTCATGAAAACACATTTTATGTGTACCTTTTAAGGATTAGATAAAATTATAAATCAATTCAAATTGATGATATCGTAATCGCATTGACATAAAAATAAAGATAAGTATTAAGGTTTTTCTATTCTGTATGTATCTGATAGTGATAAATTACGAATTTAAAATACATAGTTTTTTACTCGACTGCAGCGAAACCAAAAGGAAGGGTATGATTTTGGCAGTCTATGTACCTATGTATGTTTGTTCCGTCGTAGCGTCTATTGGTCCGATTTTAATAAAAGGCGTGTCATTAGATTCGGAATGATGCCGCGTGTAACTTAAGCTATAAATTTTTTTTTTAATTTTGTATTTCGAAAATTGAACCTCAGATTCTAAAAAAATTTAACCGAGATAATCATCGCGTGTTTGGTATCAAAAGAAAGGTCTTGGCAAACACACTACAAATATGTATATATATATATATATATACATATTTCTGGCGTGCTTGCACAAATATGTCTAAATACATGTTTAAAATGCGCTCCTACAACCCAGTTGTCCAATTATCGAACATTACGTAATATATCATTTTTATATTAATATTATTTTATCTTCATAAAATATATTTTATTTTATAAATATTATATTATTATTATTATTATCGTTCTTAAAATCTAGAAAAAAAATTGGCTCGCTCCGCGCTTTGAAGAAGCTATTATTTTTAATTTCAAGTGTTTTGATAAGGTACGTAAAATAATATTATTCCTAAAACATGTTCGATTGGGAAACGGAAAATTCGAAATAATAAAATAAGTTTTAAAAACTATAACCCGACTACGTAATAAAAAAGGGATCTAAAAAGGCCGAAACAAGAAAATAATTCAGATAGAAATCCAGAATATAGATACTTACAAAAATGGTCAAGGTAGAGCCGTGGTCGTACCTAAAGGTTCGGTTAGGCAGACGGCTGCGATTTGACATCTCAAATCGCAGCCGTCTGTCTAAAACTTCTCTAGGCCTTAGCGTCTCGCGCTCGGTGTAAACTGCAGCTTAAACGTCATTAGTGGGTGCGACCACGGCTCTAACTTGAACCATTTTTGTATCTATGCATTTCTGGATTTCTATCTGAATTATTTTCTTGTTTCGGTCTTTTTAGACCCCTTTTTATTACGTAGTCGGGTTATAGTTTTTTAAACTTATTTTATTATTTCGAATTTTCCGTTTCCCAATCGAACATGTTTTAGGAATAATATTATTAAGTACCTTATCAAAACACTTGAAATTAAAAATAATATCTTCTTCAAAGCGCGGAGCGAGCCAATTTTTTTTCTAGATTTTAAGAACGATAATAATAATAATAATATAATATTTATAAAATAAAATATATTTTATGAATATTATATTTTTTGTTACGTAGTTAGTCGGGTTATTGTTTTTTTTATTAATAATTTTAATGACAGCTAGACATTTAATTTAATAATATTATAAAACTTTATAAAACATCAGCTATTCATTTAGTTTCGACTTTAAATTAATGTTCTTGTGCTTAAACTTCTGCGGTCTGCCTTAGGCATAACATTTATACTTGATCTAGAATCGTTATACCAATGCCTTTCGATAAAACTGCTCACAAAGAAGTCTCAAACCTTTTTTAATTTAAAAATATATGTGATAAATATTGTAAGATAAACTGTAATCTTATTATGTAAGTATATTGTTTGGACATAATATTATTTTCTATCCTACAGGAATAAAGCGACGCATGGAGGTTAACAAATCCACAAAAAATACAATACTTATCAAAACACTTGAAATTAAAAATAATATCTTCTTCAAAGCGCGGAGCGAGCCAATTTTTTTTCTAGATTTTAAGAACGATAATAATAATAATAATATAATATTTATAAAATAAAATATATTTTATGAATATTATATTTTTTGTTACGTAGTTAGTCGGGTTATTGTTTTTTTATTAATAATTTTAATGACAGCTAGACATTTAATTTAATAATATTATAAAATTTTATAAAACATCAGCTATTCATTTAGTTTCGACTTTAAATTAATGTTCTTGTGCTTAAGGTGGTTCGTCACGGTCAGCTAGGCACTGCCGCGCCACTAGATGGCGTTAATGTCCTAATAGAGCTTATTTTATTTTTTTTTCAACTAAATAGAACAAATTTTTAGAAAGTAAAGTGTTTACCGGTAATAGCGTAATATTTTTGATGTAACTAACAATACTTAAATAATATTTTAAGTGTTAAAATCGCTTTATTTGTGCATTTAGCATCGGCGAAGCGGCGCGCGAGTGATTCACACACACATACAAAGATTTCATCGTAAACGGAAGCGTTAGTAAATTTCGTCCGCTCTGCATAGCATGATCTGGCCAAATGAGTAAGCATCTTGGTCTGTACTCTAAGGTAACGGGTTCGTATCGCTAGACCGACATACTGTTTTTGAACTTTTTTTGTTATATTTTTGTAATTTTATTCAAATTACATAAGAGATTTTAGTCGTGAAATATAATATTATGTATTTTTGTCCGAGTTCTAAATAAAAATCAGGTTTTTACTATTGCAGTTATTATTTATTACATTATTGAAAAATAACATTTTACAATAAAATTCTCCTTTATAAAAGAATAACCACCACTAAACTACAGAGGCGGTTATTCGAGAAGTAATATAATAATAAATGTGCTACCACAGTGAAACGTCTATGCAGTTTTGATTATTTTTTACTTTTCGAAGTACCACCTCTGGCAAAACAGAATTTTTATAAAATGCTACCAATTTAGGTAACATGTCCAAAATAAAATTTTCGTCACGCTCGATTTCTAGTACTGTAATATCATGAGCTGGAGAAATATATCCCACAAAATAACATTTCTTCATTTGAGAAACTCGTAGTTGCCCCTGAATCTGTAACAAGAATAGGTAGGTGTAAAAATGTTCAAACAGTAAAATAAAGCACAGCAGGTGATCTCTGTTTACTGCATGCAACAACAGCATGTAATTGGTACTAACCTGATAGTAATAGTTGTGTTTTTTATTTATTTGTAAACTCCCATTGTTGTCAATATACAATGGGAAGTTTTTTCTATCTTTAGCAGCAGCATTCATGTCTTGATTGTTACGAGCCAATGAGGGGAAACATTTAATTTCCAAAATAGACTTTTCTTCTTCTATAACCCCTGAAATTCATTGATTGCAGTAAATAATAATATATTCACAAATGATCTGGACAGAAAAACAATAATTTGAAATGAATTATGCCACATACCATCCGGACTAGCACCCAAAAAGCCAAATTCTTTGTCAATGAAGAGGCCTGCTGGTCGCACGTTTTTTTTCATTTTTTCTGTAAATAATGTCCTTGCCACAGACTCATTGCGTTGACCATACGACATGTCATTGGTCAGAATATTGTTTTTATATAAAATTGTTTTGACATGGTTGTGGCAGGGTGTCGTTGATTTTCGCTTACAGATCTGTAACAGAGGGCAGATTGAGCATAATGTGCTAATTTGTGGTATATTACAAAACTAGAGTATTGCCATTTACCATTCCAAACTGGCTGGCAGTGAGCCTGTTACATCTATGTGTATTATACACATCATTTTCATGTTGCCCAATGGTCAGGTGTTCAATATCTTCAATTTCCTGATCTGTTTTTTGAAACTCTTTAAGTTTTAGAAGACATGCTTCTTTCAGATCTGTCTCTGCAATTGGTTCATTTGCCTCTTGTGCCTTTGGACCATAATTCTGGTCAGGTTTACATTTGGGAACGAAAAGCCGCCTGCGGGTGTAGTTTTTTCGTCTTTCTTGACATTTTCCTTTTTGAGCAATGTATTTTTTTACTGTTTTCCCAGGGCTACATGCTGTGTGGCTTTTCCAAGCGCTTGCATGCCAGTTTTCACCAGCAGTGTGTGAAAGGCCTGAAATAAAAAAGTGTAATATTGAAAACAATATAAAGTAAAACTAAGAACTAACTAAGCTTTTCGTGTCTGTTTGTCTCTATATAATATAAATGCTTAGATCTTTAAAACTACACAACGGATTTTGATGCAGTTTTTTTTAGTAGAAAGAGTAGTGATTCAAGAGGAAGGTTTTTATGTATACTTTTACACATGCGATGCCGTGGGCAAAAGCTAGTTGTGTTTATGTTATACATTATTCAATTCTTACCTGCAACATATACTCTGCGTTGATATGAGCCACCTTTGTGCAAATTCAATCTTTTTCCACATATGAATTTGCTCAAGACACTCATAAAGTTTTCCACCACATTTGTTGTGTCATTTGATAGTCGATGGCATTTTGACATGACTGCCTCTTTTGCTGCACAAATGAGAGCCCAAACTGTGGGTGCCTTTGTTTTCAATTCTTGTGAAAGATCTGTGTCCTTTTCATCACTGTTGATGAATCTGCAGTAATACTCTTTGCAATCTTTGTGGCATCCAAATACATGAGAAGGGCCATTGTTTAAATCTTCTCTAAAAGTGTTACGATCGCCATGTATTATTATTTTTCGTGCCACAGCAGTAAGTTTTTGCACTTTCGGCTTCAATATTTTTCTGCCAAGTAATGGCAATTTTGTATTTGCTAGAATCTGAAAATGAATACAAATTAATGAAGACATGGAACACAATACACTACATTATATACGAGGGCGGGTCAATAAGTCCGTGACTTTTGGAATAAAACACAGATTTTTTGATAAATAAATCATTTTATTTTTCAACGTAGTCCCCCTTGAGCTCTATACACTTTGTCCAACGCTTCACAAATTTTTTTATCCCTTCCAAAAAATATGATTTGTCGAGGTCCTCAAAATAGGCCTTTGTTTGCGAGATGACTTCATCATTGGAGTCAAATCTTTTTCCACCGAGCCATTTTTTCAGGTTTGGGAACAAGAAGTAGTGACTCGGAGCCAAATCTGGAGAATAGGGTGGATGTGCGAGCAATTCATAGCCCAATTCATGGATTTTTGCCATGGCAACTGCACATGTGTGCACCCTTGCATTGTCTTGGTGAAAAAGAACTTTTTTCTTGGCCAAATGAGGTCGTTTTTTTTTTCAAATCCTCATTGAAGCGGTCCAATAAGTTGGCATAATATTCCCCATTAATTGTTCTTCCCTTTTGAAGATAGTCAATGTGGATTATCCCACGTGCATCCCAAAAAACAGTCGCCATAACTTTATTGGCTGACAAACCCACCTTGGCCTTCTTTGGCGCCGATTCACCCTTAGAAACCCACTGTTTTGACTGTTGTTTGGTCTCTGGTGTGTTGTGATGGATCCATGTTTCGTCCACGGTTACAAAACGGCGCAAAAACTCCTCCATATTGTGATTAAACAACGCCAAACCTTCCTGTGAAGTTGTTACACGATTGCGTTTGTGGTCGACTGTGAGCAAACGCGGCACCCATCTTGCGGAAAGCTTTCTCATGCCCAAGTGATCATTCAAAATTGAAACCACTGAGCCATGCGAGATGCCTATGGCTTCCACAATCTCTTGAACTTTCAATCTTCGGTCGGCCAACACCATATCGTGAATTTTTTTATTGTTTCGGGTGTAGAGACCTCAACTGGGCGTCCAGGACGTTCGGCATCTTCAGTGCTTGTACGGCCACAACGAAATTCAGTAAACCACTTTTTTACCATTGAAATCGATGGTGCAGAGTCCCCATAGTATTTATCAAGCTTAGCCTTGGTCTCGGTAATGGTTTTTTTTCGCAAAAAATAATGCTTAATAAGCACACGAAATTCACTTTTTTCCATTGTTTCCTTAAGTTACTGGATAGTCTGATAAAGATAGCTGTAAAACACAAACTAACTGACGCAGCAAGTTCAAATTTTGATAGGAGTCAACTGACAGATGCCTGTTGACAGGAGTAGTGTTGCTTTTTCAGTAAGGAGGTTAGAAATTCAAAAAGTCACGGACTTATTGACCCGCCCTCGTAGTTATTTTATTATATAACATATTATAATGTAAAAAATTAACAAAAAATTATGTTATTTAGCCAAAAAATTTGGCCAGTAGTCTGATAAATTTGCAGGCAATGGCTGTAAAATAATGTTTTTACCTTGTACAATGCACCAGTGTAGTTTTTGATTACATGATTTTTGCACTCAATCTTCTTTATTTGTTGTCCATATGAGACTTTTTCTCTGAGTTGTGCAAAAACTGAAGAGTCTCCATCACCAACAAATTGCAAATATTTAATTCCGTGCATTTCTTGGCTTTTTTGAAACCCTTCTATCAAAATAGTCGACTCCATTCCTGTCGATGGCCCTTCATAATTTCTGAAGCAGGTATGTTCAGGCACTGGCTCATTTTTTTTCTCATAAATATGACAGTGGTAACAGTATTTATTTTTGATGCCTATGAAGAGACATTTTTTCGTCTCTTTACCAATAATGCAGGCCTGTAATATAACAAAAGTTATAAAAAACAATCACAAAAAAAAGAAATACAGGTTATCAACTAAACCAACCAACCATTCCTGATGCAGAACTATAGTCATGGCCATATGATCGCTTAGGCCAGCCACCATCCACATACACAGTCACAAATGGCACACCATCTTCATCAATATGTTGTTTTCCCAAGGCAAGAGCTTTCTCTAATTCACCATTTCTTTTAATTTCTTTGGTTAGGTGGTCCTGCCAGACATCACCTAATATTTTCTCTGTCTTCCGAAACTTGTTAGGTGACATGGTAGGGATGTCCATCAAGTTGGTTATGTGAGCAGATTGGGAGTAATAACTGCCAGCTGTTAATGTTCCCCAAACAAAGGCTTTATTGTGTTTGGCTACTATTTCATTGCTGTTCCGGAATTCTTTTAAACAACTGCTACACTTGAATATAAATATGCTGTTGAAGCCATCTTTCAATTCATTTATAAATAAAATACTGCTTCCTTTACATTGTGATCGGTGTCTCTCCAGTCTGAAAGCCCACTGAAGGACGTGCGCTAGGTCCACAATTCTGTTTCCAGAAAGACCAGTCAAATTATCTGGTGAAACATATTCAACAGTCAACTCGTGACTGTCAGTGGGATCAATAAGTGGCCAATTTATGTCCAATGGCTTTGCTGCTGTGGTTTCATTTTCAGTTTTCTCCAATTGTTCATATTGAGTATAATTTGCTTCTACATTAAACTTCTTCGATTTGGTGCTGTACGTCTTGACAGTGTTGTTCAATCTGTAGTTAGGTATAAAGTATTTTTTGTAATTAGTGGATAAGTAATACTTACTCATGAGGAATTCAAAGTTATTGTCTACATAATATTATGAATTTGATGGTGCACTTACATAGAACTTGAAGAAATGTTTTCTTTTTTGTCATTATCGTCTAATTTCGGTCTTTTACACCACAATTCATTACGACTGCAACAAGTAAAAAAAGGTTAGTTAGGTACCTATACTTTCAAAAACAAAACCTAAGACGATATACTGATTGAACTTTCAATATAATTATAATGAGTAGGTACTTTATGAGTACATCCACAAATCAGTAGGAGAATACTTTCTTACCTTTTCACTTCTCCGTGATAGCGTTTCATTTGTCCACGAACTCGTTTGCGACTTTTTCTTGCACCAGAATATTGGTGATTTTTATAGTCTTTTCGCGAAGTTCGTGGCTCCATTTTATGTCGGTGCACTAACACGAACAGATAACCACTCAACTCAGGAGGTTCAAAGAGTCCAATATCTCACAACACAAAATATAATAGGTAAGGTTAGAGTCACTATCTCGCAGTCATTATCTCACGATTCACTGAACTTTGTAACACTTAGAACGGAGGAGCAGAGCTCGACTCAACGTTATAGCAGTTAATTACAAAGAAATCAATGATATATGGAATTCTGATTAAAACAATGCGTGATGCAGAGCAAATCAGGAACGCCATATAAAGTTGACACCGGCCGGCCGGCTGTCCAGTGTTTCCACTATAATGATTTCGTTTCGCCCCAATTCAGATTTCCCCTTTTAGGACTTATTTCCTTTTTTTATACAGTATTATTTCCCGCTATTTCCCCTTTTATAGTCTTTGGCCTTTTTCTTTCCCTCTGTACCCTAATTTCCTCTCAACATAAATATATTATATTTAAACGGTTTTTGTATTTCGGCATCATCCGCGATATTTTGCATGCTCAATAGAAACATTTCCCCAAAAAATAACTATAATAACGATATAAAGCTAGATATAATGGTAATTAGTTATAATTATTATTTATAAATATAAATCAAATGGGGTTACGGCCTACGCATAATTATGAAAATGATTAGCATCAAAAGTGCAAAGTTGGCAACACCTTTGTAAAAAGTGGCAGAAAGAAAACAAGCTCCCACGATTACAATTTGAAGATCCAAGTAATCGTCGAGAAGAACGGCAACAGTGTACTGAACGAGCATAGCGAGGCGCGAGCTGGCAACGTAGCCGGACACACAACTAAACTTGTAACTTAGCATACGATACTGTCGGTGTACACTCACACATTAACAAAATAGAACTGAATTTTCGACTGATTTATGCGATTATTATACAATTTTTGTCTAGTAAATATAATTTGCCGCGAATAAACATCATAATAAATGCCAAATTATATAATTTCAGTTTAAGGTTATGCTCCATTCGTCCGTAAATGGAAAAATACTTTACTATGGAAAACGAACCACCTTAAACTTCTGCGGTCTGCCTTAGACATAACATTTATACTTGATCTAGAATCGTTATACCAATGCCTTTCGATAAAACTGCTCACAAAGAAGTCTCAAACCTTTTTTAATTTAAAAATATATAAGTAGCTAAATATTGTAAGATAAACTGTAATCTTATTATGTAAGTATATTGTTTGGACATAATATTATTTTCTATCCTACAGGAATCCACAAAAAATACAATACTTGTGTTTAACTATTTAAAAGTTACGTGTGTAGATATACAGGGTGTTCGGCACATGGATGGACAAACGAAAACCGTGGACCCGTGGAGCCTTCTGCTATACATTGAGGCCTAATTACAAGACTCAGGCCCAATAGTTTTTTTTTTAATAATTTTTTAAGTTAATTTCGAGAAAAAGACAAATTTATATTGTGACGAATCGTATGTCGAAATTTTTATCTTTTTTGTTTATTTATCTATAGAAATAAAATTTATATTAAGTTCTGAAGTATTTGATTTATACTGGTAGGTAATTCTAGTTTAAGAAATTGCTAAATATGTACTTATAATTCTGGTCTAAACCCCACCATTAATGGTCTGTTATTTGGGTTTGTACTTATGTTGTATAACATTCCAATTAAAACGTCCCAATTTCTAATGATTTTGTTTTAAATTTTCAGACCCCTTAATTTGAACAATATGTAGTTACTTCTCAAAACTACAAATAAAATGCACAAAATCATGCGTGTCACGTGTGCAAGTGTCTTTAACCACGCGCCACAGCCCCCGCGGCGCCGCGCACTAGGATTTGTCTGGATTCGTGCCGCAGCGCCAGCGGTGAAACGGCGGTTCAAAATCCATATAAAATCCGGCGGCGCTTGTGAGGCACTAAGACAGGATACGATGACATTGGAACCACATTGAAAATTAACTAGAAACGACAAAATGGAACTAAATTATTAAATCGTATTTTTGTACGAAATTTTCCAAGTAAGCGCATTTTACAAGTTAGGACTCAATAACTCCTGAACTAACAAAGGCCGCTAAGTTTTCCTTCAAAGTTCATCACATAGACTACTATTATGAATTATTTCAGATTTTTCGAGAGCGGATCTAGCCAGCCGTTTTGCTTTTAGGAGGGAGGGACTATTTTAACAAAATAAAAAATGTTTTAAGTTAAAGAAACTCGAAAACGGATACCGTTGGACGGTAAGCCGAAGACGGACGGACGGACACGTCACATGACGAAGGATTCCGAGACGTGAACTACGGATCCCTAAATGTTCTTTAATTATTTTATCAAAAGGAAATCAAGAACACAATTCTTTTAGGAAATGGTTTAATCATAAATAAAAGCATCTACATACTTTCTACTAATTTTAAATTTAGTTTTATTAGAAAAATTTAATTTGTACATTATTTTAATTAGGAAGCCTCCATTCCAATCGACATATTTTGTTTCAGCAAGTGATTAAATAGTGCTCGAAATTCGTACCGAAATAAAAGTTGGTCAGTAATATTGTAATATTAAGCAGGTTACAAATTATTATTAACTCTAAATTAATTTCTGTTGCTGGTATCTTTCAGAATTGGAGTAAGACACATTTAAATCTGATCTTAAAATCGTAAACAAATAAATATAAAATATTCAATATCAGAAAAATATTTTAAAATTATATGGAACATAATTAGGCGAAAAAATTAAATCAACAGCTGCTAAATATTAAACTTGTGCAGGTGCTTTTGAAAACCATTCACTCCAGTTTTTTATTCTTTTTGGGCCATCTAACACTGACCAATTAGGAGAAGGTACATCAGGAGCCAACCAATTAAAATCATCCAACTGGTCCCAGTTGTTACTATTCCTATCTAAGGACGACACGGTGAAATGTTTTTCCAAATCATTGTAATACAAATTGTATGGAGCCGTATGGATGTCTGAACAGTCTTCAATAATTCCCTTGCTAGTAACATGCAAGTAAATGTCACATTTAATGGAACTATGCATGCGCAATTGTTGGCAGGCTGCTACTATTTTGCAGTTATTGCACATTTCAAGAAAAACAGATGATGTTACAGGACCAGATAGAATGACACAATTTTCCAAGTTTGTCATGTGCAATGTTCCCATTACACCTTTTAAAGTAATGGAGCAGTTCTTCAAATTACGAAGAGTGACATCGCGTTGGAATAGTTCATCACCCTCCATACATAGTACTTTATTTTTTTGAGAATCAAAGCCAAAAAGTTTCTCATCCCATTTGTTTACAGTTTTCCCAGTACCATCACTTTCATCTATTGAATCTTGCTTATGGCTATCCGTTTTAGGTAGTTTTTTTCTTGTGAAACCGAATTTTTTCTTTGGAACATATCTATCTTCTAGCTCATAACATTTTGTTTGGAGGTTCTGTACTATTCCTAAATATTTTCTCATATTGAACTCTTTAAGAAAGAAAGAAGATGTTACTACAAATTTTTGTAATTCATTCACTTCTCGTTTTATATTATCAAAATGCATAGAAAGAACATTAACTTCCAGGGTTGGTACTTGAGATAATAATTGTTCAATGTTTTCTGAACGAATTTTAAATGCAGCTGAGAAATAGTCCTCATTTTCATTTGTAGCATCAACTTCTTCTCTTGCTTTATGTGCTTTCTGTAATTTTTCTAAACGTTGAGCATCCCTTCTACTTAATCTTTCTAAAACAGCATTTTTATCACTCATTTTGCCTTCTTCAAAAGCTCCTCTACTTTTTTGTTTATATCAGAATTGGGATTGCTTGCCTCTTTAAGAACTGCAATTGTATCTTTTGTTACTCTTCTAGCATCAGTGAATTTGGATTCTTCATCAAACTGTAAAAAATAAATTTAATAAATATAATATGAATTATATAAATATTAAAATATGATATACAATATTTATTGTTCTGATGATGAATGATATACGATTTTTACTCTGTTATGAAATATTCTTGTAATTTTTAATGTCTTAATATATTAAGTTAAAATTAATTAAATATAATATATTGTCTGAGAAATCTAGTATCCAGGACAAAAAAAATTTTTTTATTTTGTGGTCAGTTTTGCACAAGGGATATTATTATCAGGCCTTGTTTGTCACTTTTTTTTGGGGGAATGCTAATTCTAGAAAGTTGTCCATAGCTTTTTGTAACCCCCTTCCCACCCCTTGTTTGTTTTTATAGTATTTTTTTCTATATTATCGAAATGCCCTGCCTACCACCCACTTTAAGCAGCTTTATCCAATCTTTGCTGCCAAGGATTTTCCATAATCCCATGAATAGTACAGCAAGTATCATAACTTCGATTGTTAATTATTCAAATTTTTTACATGATATGAGAAGATTCTGTTTCTATGAAACAAACACAATTTATGAAATTCTAATAAAAGTAAAAAGATCTTACTTGTTAAATAATAAGACAAGACCAAGAAAATGTACATCAAACTTTTGTTAGTTACTAAGATTGAATTCACAGACCACACAAAAAAGATTAATGTCAATTTTAATGACCTTTTTGAGCAGTGCATCATCAGGTTTGACGATAGTAAACAGGCCATAGCTAACTGTTCCGATAGACACCACCCAGAACAAGGATCTAGCGATAATGCTCATCTCACCAGGATATTAGATTTTTCCTTCCTGTGTCCAAATTTTTTTGTCAAATTCACGTGTTTTATGGTCAGCAATCACCTCTCCTAGTCCGTAATATCCTTCCAACACCCAATTAAAGTTTTTGTACATATACAATCTGAAATCTGGATCAACAAATAGGTGACTAACTCTATTGTTCTAAATCAGGGATAGCGAACCTATGGCACGCGTGACGCAACACAATATTTTGGGCACATCACTGATCAGTTTTGTAATTATGTATGTACTACAAAAAAAAGTGTGAATTTGTCATATACTACCTACGTATTATATGACAAACCATATTAGGTTGTCATATAATATGTTATTTGTCATTTCATAACATCAGAAATTATACAAATTTTACTTTAATTTATATTACAAAATGATTTAGATGATGATGATATTATAAATGATGACGTTTAACATAAAGAACATTACATTATTGAGTGCTGATGTTCTGTTTTAGTCGTTTGCCATTTTTCAGTGTTATAGTTTAAACAGATTTTAGCCTGTAAAATGGGGAAAAATATTGCTTGCTCGCTCAGCTCACTCGTGTTATATTTAATACTGAAATTCAGTTTTAGGCTATTGATATAATTGTATTTTTCCGAAGTATACAGTCTTTCAAGGTTTAAAGTTCAAACAGGAAAAAAAAAAATTTAATGGCATGTCTATGACCTCAATAAACATTTCTTTACAAAAATGGCATGTTAGTATAATATAAAGGTTCGCCATCCCTGTTCTAAATAGACTACCTAGACCCCTATACTTGGACGCTGAAGAAATTTTCTTTACATAAAACAATATTTTAAATGTTGCATAGAATAATTTCATAAAAATAACAACTGGAAATGTACATAATTTAAATTACTACTTTTGTACTTTAATAATCTCAAAAAAAAAATTATACAAACTGAATACAACTCTAAATGTGTGAGCTTCAGCCTATAAACAATTTTATATATAATAATACAATAGTATTTACCCCGTTCAGTGTTTAATTTGTACCAAATTCCGTAGGAAATCGCCAAGCCCAAAGCTTCAGCAATAAAGATGGTCTTTGCAGTCGTACCAAGCCAACGTTTATAAGATGGACTTGGTTTCTTTTCAAGCATAATAATCTGCTTTATCAATGTTCTAATATAATATTTATTGCGTAATTAACTAGTTAATTATTTCTGCAGAGAAATCGAAATTAATTTATGAAATTTAGCTTAAAATGTCGGCTACAATGTGACAGTCAGAAAATGGAATTCATGAGATGACGTAATTTTTTTTTTTTTTTTAATTTATTCATGACCATGGATACAAAGTCCTTCAGTCGGATACATTTTGAGTTTTGACATATAAGACATTATTAACTGAAGTAGGAGAAGTATAACATTTTACAAAATGACATTAAATATAACCTATAAATTACACAATGTGTTTATCTAAACTAAAGATCTAAACCTTTCCAACAGTATTGACAATATATTTAAAAATGGGAACAAAATAAACAGAATTTTTTAATAATCCTTCAATGTGGCGGGGGACACTTAGTGAGTTTTCTACTGCTATGCCACTAATCGCATTGTCTAACAACAACCTTTGTATGGCAAACGTTGGACACTCAAACATCAGATTATTAATGTTCTCGTCATCTCCAAAACAATGTCTACATCTACTATCGTCCAAAATATTCATTCTGTGGAGATGCGCCGCAACTAGGCAATGGCCTGATCGCAAGCGGTTGATGCATACTATGAACTTCCTGTTAACGTACTCAAATCTATAGTACATCAGCTTTGATAACATATATCTTATTCTAAACACAATATAATTTTGTTTATAGGAAAAAGTATTATTACATATAGAACATAGAACACTTTTAGAATCACTTATAATTAAAATATTTACATTATTTACATTGGTATGTATATAAGTTAAAGCAGCTAATACTGCCCAAGCCTCTGCTGTAAAAATACGCGGGATTTTAAAACATTTACTTACTTTCATTTGTTGGTCATAGTAGGCAGCTTTAACATGCTCGCTTTTGGAACCATCAGTATATAATGTGTAAAAATCCCTTTTATGTTGTAAAAGTTGTAAAAAGTCAAACTTATTTGTAACAGAATTTAAATGACACAACATCAATATAGTTAAGAATAGTTTCATATGGGTATTGGTAAATTGGCCACTTTTTACTAGTATACATATTTTTGGTAAGATTTTTTGTTGATAACATTAATATTGATATTTCAGGTAAGGAAGCAGAAATGAGGTTATTAGGTGTGATGTTGGATGTTGCAGCTGACTGTACAATTTCTGTAGAATGTAAAATTTTATCAACAATAAAATTATCATAACAAGACAATTCCTTAAGACAAAATCTCTCAGCCAGTTGTAGGCGGCGCAAGGACAGTGGAGGTATGCAATTTTCAACTTCCATGGACACAATAGGAGTGGTGCGCATGGCTCCACTTATAATTCTCAAACCCATATTCTGTATAACATCCAATTTTCTTAGTAATGTTGTGTTTGCATTCATGTAAGCTAACGAACTATAATCAAAATGACTTCTGACTATGCTTTTGTATAACATGTTAAGAGTTTTTGGGTCAGAGCCCCAAAATGTTCCTGCTAAACTTCTCATTATATTTATGCTCTTCATGGCCTTCTGACATATGTAATTTATGTGTTTATCAAATTTAAGTTTATGGTCTATTATAACCCCTAAAAATTTGTGATGATTCACAATAGGTATTATGTTGTTATTATAAGTTATGTTAACAGGCTCTATGGATTGATCTTTACTAAATATTAACACTGAACTTTTCTCTGTACTGATTTCTAATTTTAAAATATTATTATAATAATGTTGTAATTGATGTAATGCACTGTTTATATGATTGACTGCCATATTTAAGTTTTGATTTACACTATACAAAAGCAAGTCATCGGCAAATTGCAAAATCTTTACTCCAGGTATATTTACAAAATTATGGATTTGAGATGTATAAAAGTTGTACAATGACGGCGAGAGTGTAGTACCTTGCATTGTGCCTTTATTGGCCTGTTTGGGCCCATATAATTTATTATTATATCTAACATAAACTGTTCTATTATTTAAAAATTTAAAAATCCATTTTAAAGTTTTCATCGGAAATCCCATTTCTTGTAAAACCTTAATTAATGGTTCAATGTTTACATTATCAAAGGCACCTTTTACATCTAAAAATACACTTATAACATTACAGTGACTAAGTTTTGCCATTTTTAAATCGTGTATAAAGGATACAAAGCTTCCAGAACAACTTTTGCCTCTTCTGAATCCGAATTGAATATCTGGTAACTTTTGTTGTGATTCAGCAAAATAATCTAACCGCAGTTTTAGCATATTCTCGAAAAGTTTACCCAAACATGATGATAGGGAAATAGGTCTATATGAGGATGGGTTATTAGCAGATTTATTTGGTTTTAAGATAGGAATGACACATTGAGTTTTCCATGACTCTGGTATAACTAAACTATTCCATAACCTATTATAAATATTTAAAAGTATTTCTAAAACATAAGGGTGTAGTTTCTTAATTAAAATGTATGGTATATTATCCAAACCTGGTGTTGTATCTTTCCTACTTTTTAGAGATATGTACAATTCGCTCAGTGTAAATGGTCTATTTATAAAGGAGTTACTATCATTTTCAATGGCATGGCTCAATATATTATTTAAATTGCTTTCATTGATCTGAGATGAATCTGATATCTTATCGAAAAAACGTGGTACCCATTCATCATTTAAAAATCTATTATGAGAAGTACCTATTCTTTTAAATCTTTTAATATATCCCCATATTCTAGAAACAGGTGTCATTCTATTAAAACTACTACACAAATCATGCCATGAGTTGACCCTTTCCTCTTTTAATATTCTTTTCTTTTGAGCGTCTATCTTTTTATAATGAATAAAGTTATTAATGCTGGGTGTAGTTTGATAATTAACTAAAGCTTCCTTGGACTTTCGAACTGCATCATCACATATTCGGTTCCACCAAGGAGCTGGTTTCCTCATTGGTTTTGAAACTGTTTTCGGATTTTGTTTGGGGACTGTTACTGTTCTTAGATTATTTAAAATACTGATAAAATTATCATATAATTCGAGTGGTTTCAAATTATTACAATCTATATTTAATTGTGAAAAATAAGTTTCTGATAACTTACTATATTTAGTCCAATCTGTTTTACTATAAATATATTTTTCTTCCACAGGACGTACTTCATATATTGACGGCTTCACATTAAGGGTTACATGAGTTGGATAGTGGTAACTGCCCATTGGATCATCATGGACACGCCATTCGCAGAGTGGAGCCAATGTGGGGCTAACAAGAGCTATATCAATTGCAGAGGGATTTCTATTTCGAACCTGAATAGTGGTGGCACTCCCATCGTTTAATATACACATGTCAAATTCATCTATAATTTTGAACAAACTGTTACCTCTATTATTATTAGAGTGACAACCAAATAATAAGTGATGTGCATTAAAATCTCCAATGATGAGGCATGGTTTAGGTGTTTCAAGTAATACCTTTTTTAATTTATTTGTATCAAACCTGTTATTAGGTGGACAATATACACAAAGAATGTATATTGTTCCCATCGAAGTTTCTATGGATATACAAAGATTTTGAATTGTTTCATAAAAACTTGTATTTATAATGTTATATTTCAAGTTTTGTTTAATTAATATACCTACACCGTTATGTGAATTAACTGAATCCTTACGTATAAAATTGTATGGTGTAAAATCTGGAATTAAACTTGAGCTCCTAAGCCATGTCTCATTCAACAAACATATGTCTATATTATGTTCACAAAGAAATGTTTTTAATAAGGCTCTCTTATTCTGCAAGCTTTGTATATTAAACTGTGTTATATTAAGATATGTATCCATTAATTGATTAAATTAGCTAATAATATATCTTTAATTCTTTTATTTGTTACTAGACTATTGCTATTGTCATTTCCGAGGGTTACAAGAGACTTTACTAAAGCATTCAATATAATATCATTGTTTATGATTTGTTCTACATTAAAAGTTGTTTTGGTATTACTAACAGGTGGTACATTAACTGGTCGTGAAATAGTTGGAAAAGATTTGGGGTCAGTGAGCAATGGGACACTACTCACCACAGTGGCAAAACTACGGTTAAAATTCTCATATTTTTTCCTCTTTTCTTGCATTTTCTTCTGCTTCACTGGACAGTCCCTCGAGATGGCCAAGTGATTACCGCTACGATTAATGCATACAATTTCTTCTACGTCACATTCTTTGTAGGAATGGCGTCCAGCGCATGAGGAGCACATTTGCTCTCCACAACAAACTTTTGCAGAATGGTTGAATTTAAGGCATTTGAAACATTGTAGTAATGGTGGTATGTATAAATGTACAGGATACCTAAACATTTGTATATAGGCATGTTGAGGCAAAATTGTACCAGCAAAAGTAACTGCTATTGTACCCAACGGTGTAAGTTTTCCTTCAACTTTCTTAAAAAATCTTTTAATTGAAATAACTTCTGTGTCACATGTAATATTTTTGTATATAACTTCATTTGAGAGATCTTTCGGTACATATTTAATAACTCCTGTAATCTCCGACTGGTGGGCCGGTACAAAAGCTTTTAGTTTATTTCTAATAAGGAAATGGTCCATTATCAAAAAACAATTAGCTGGCGCAGGCTTCTTAAAAGTTACACCAACTTTATATGCATTCACTCGATGTACTCCTACTATACCCTTTACATTTTCTGTAAATAATTTTGTTAAAGTAATGGGATTTTTGTTTCCCAATTTTTCATTATTCATCGATTCCACATATACGACACAATCTCCACTATAATTTTCTGGGAATTGTCTTTTGTAATTAGTTTTTGTGAACATTCTGAAGTCCACCGTACTTTCCTCCAATTTTCTTTTTTTGGAAGTATCTCCAGGGGGCGGACCCCCGTCGCTATCTTCACTCATTTTTATTTTATTATATTTAATTCAATTAAAAACTACTATTTACAACAATGTTACAGTAATATAAACTAGAAAATTTTATTTTACAAAACAGTGAAAAATTTAAACACCCGCTCTTTTCGACTTCCCGCCAAAAGTCCTGAGATGACGTAAGTATTTTCAGTGTTACCAATTCTTTTAAAACAAACAAAAAGTCTATTTGCATTTAGCCACATTTTAGCCGAACACAATATGAGCGTTTTCCATTTAGAAAAAAAAAAAGTCGACTGTGTTGCACTGTGAAAAAATGATTTCCGTGATAAACTGTACGCAGACATTTTTTCACGGTGCAACTGTCAGTCGACACTATGTTGCACTGTAAGGCTGGGAGTTGGGACTATATGCTCCGGAATCCGGAACGCCGAGGAAAATTCAGGCCACTGAAAATAGAACTCTGCGCTAATACAATAGAGTTGAAAATGGAAGTTTCGATTGTCGATCTGTTATATATAACTTTGTCATATATGACTCGACACTCATGTGTTCGATTTTCAACTCTATTGTATTAGCACAGATTTCTATTTTCAATGGACAGAATTCTTAAGGCCTTCCTGATTCTGTTTCATATAGTCCCAGCCTTAGTGTTCCATTTAAAAAACAGTGCGATACAGTGTCAAACACAGAGGGGTTTTCTATAAATGGAAATTTATCTAAAAATTATAGTAATTTCAAGAAATAAACCGACCAAAGTACCTCCTTTACTTTTTTTTATTTAAGTAGAAAAAGAAAATGTTACGTAACGCGTTGTTCGAACCCCCCATGTAACGCATCGTAACGTTTAACAAGACCCCCACCCCCCTCCAAATTGCGTTACGTAATACTTGAACGCTCCCTAATTGAATGGAAGAAAAGTAGTGATGGAAAAGATCGAGGGGAAATTTACATGTCTGGGGAGATAATCTTCTAAGACATAATAATATAAAGTCTACTAACTCTCAGTAGACTAGCGTGGACTTCAGCCTAATCCTCCTCGCATTGAAGTGAACGTTAGTTGTTGGTGCTGGACAGGTGGACTTTTCGATGTATATTTCCTCTTATTGGCATATATTAAGTAATTAATTGGAGTTTTGCCGGGGAGTTCAATGGGTGATGTTGTGGAATTTGTAAAACCTCATAAATTTGTGTTATTTTGGTTCTTAATGTGTAATATTGGTAGAATATTAAACATTAAATATTCGTTACCGTGCACAAGTGTGGGCAAGTGGTACAACTTCTAAAAACGTGCTATTTTGTGTTTCCCGCCAAAACTCCCTAGGAACTTTCAGTAAAGCTTCTACCACTTTACTGAATCGACTGACATGACTCATAGACTGTACTGACTATATATTTGGACTATGACTAGACTTTAGACTTGACGATATAGGAATACGGTGTTGAAAATTGAAACGAAAGTTCTATTTCCCGCCTTTTTAACTTGATACTGGCAAATGGTTATAAGCCGATGCCATATATAAATTTTAAAAAAACCTATACCCTATGAAAACCTATGAAATTGCCGTTCTGAAGTACTGGCCATTTCAAATCAAAATAATTTTTGTTTGGCTAAAAATTCTAATTTCAAATTAATTTTGTTTTAAAAACATAAAGTTCTTTTTCCAAAAGTAGTCATTTGTTTATTGATTAGTGTTACATTTTCATCGCATTTCAATTTTTTTCGTCATCATGGATACGTTAAAAATTCGAGTAATTATGGAATATGAGTACCGTCGTGGCAGCAACGCGGCACAAGCGGCACGCAACAACAACGACGTTCACGGAGCTAACACTACAAACCAACGCACCACCTGTTATTAGTTTGCTCGCTTCCGTTCTGGAAATTTCGACCTGAAAAATGAACCTCGCGGTCGTCCGAAGGCTTTGGTCGACAATGACGAATTAAAGGCGATTGTGGAAGCTGATGATACACAATCTACGGCTGAATTAGCAGCAGCTTAGCGTCAAAACAATATTGGTCCTTTTGCGTCAAATTGGCAAGATAAAAAAACTTGACAAATGGATGCCCCACGAACTCAATGATCGCCAGCGCGAAGTACGCGTCGAGACGTGCCTTGCACTGCTCAACAGACACACAAATGAAGGAATTTTGAACCGCATTGTTACCTGCGATGAAAAATGGATTCTGTTTGATAACCGCAAGCGCTCAGCAAATTGGTTGGATCCTGGTTCAGCACCTAAACAATGCCCTAAACGAAAACTTACCCCTAGAAAAGTGATGGTCACTGTTTGGTGGTCTAGCGCCCGTGTGATTCATCACAGCTTCTTACCAAACGGGGTGAGCATTACTGCAGATGTGTACTGTGAAGAACTGAAAACAATGATGGAAAAGCTGGCACATCTCCAACCAGCATTGGTCAATCGCTCGTCTCCGCTGCTTTTGCACGACAACGCGTGACCTCATACTGCACAGCAGACGGTCTCCAAGTTGCAAGAACTGGGGTTGGAAGCTCTCCGTCATCCGCCCTACTCACCAGACCTTGCGCCTACAGACTACTACTTTTTCCAGAATTTGGATAACTTCTTGGCGGAAAAAAAAATTCAATACCCGAGAGGCAGTACAATATGCCTTTGAAGAATTTGTTGCCTCCCGTCCAGCTGATTTCTTTAAGAAGGGCATCGATAAACTGCCACTGCGTTGGCAAAGATGCATTGATTGCATGGGTGATTACTTCGATTAATACAAACAAAAAATACATTAAAAAAATTCGTTTAAATTTTTTCATACAAAACGGCAATTTCATAGCTAAAGACCTAATATAATTTATTTATGCAGCACTAGCCTACCGGAGCTGCGCTAGTAATTCTAATAAATACGATAGCACTTATTTACTATTTATAGCTGTTTAGCAATTAACAAAGAATAAGAACATACGCTTCATTATAATCTTAAATTCGTTTCTAAATAAACGTTTATAATAAAAGTTAAATAAGCTCTGTATAAACAAAATAGTTTAGTCGCTATTATAATAAATTCTTCGTTGGGCTAGAACTGAAAACAAAAATAATATCATACTTCACTAATAAGATGCATAAAAATATTTCTCTAAAGGACGTTTTGTAAGAGGTATGTAGGTAATATACTTTTCATTTCTCATACTCGGAAAGTAGTGTTGTTTTGATCTGATTATTGGGTGGAAGATGCTGCTTTCCTTTCATAGCGAGGGAAAAACTCATACAAATTCATTCCGGCCCGAGGGCCGGAAAAACTTAAAAAATAGAACTGCTGTCAGCTGTGAAGAGTTTTATGTAAAAAAAAAAACTATTAAAAAATGACATGACTCTCTAAACAGCCAGTGTGAATTTAGCGCAAACTACTTTGAGCGGAATAAGCCGCGAGTGCCGCGACAATTAAGTACGCGGCGAGCGGCAAATTCCATATTTAAAATTTAAAACACAAATTGGCGGGATACTAAAATCTGTTATGTATGTATCTGTGACGGACTTTTGTGCTAAGATTCGAATTGAATATTAAAAATGAGTTCAAGCGAAATATTGACACCAAATATTGATCCAGAACAGCCAAATTTCTCAAAATATATCAAACAACATAAATATTCCAAACAAAAATGTAACTTTTAATTTCACGAATTGTCCTAATTTGACTATTAATTTTAAATAGGCACTACTAATATATTATTATCAATAAATAGTTTAGATAAACAACTAAGTAGTTTTATTTTCCTCATATTCTAAATGAAAAGTAGAGTGTTTGCCACGGATAAAATAATCAATTCCTACTCGGACTATAGCCGAGTCTAACTACCTCGGGAATTGATTCTTTTCAACCCTAGGCTAACAAACAATCTACTATTTCATTATTGAAAAATTTAATCAACAAGGGGTTAGTTGAAAACAGTTAGGTACTTAATTGAAAATTTTAATCAACTGAAATATCTTAGCTACAATTACAATGACGAAGTATCGTTTACAATTCCTTGAAAATTTTAAACGTTTCTATAACAGCATCATATATATATATATATATATATATATATATATATATATATATATACATCATTGCACATACTTTATTCATTTTTACCATCTTCGTCTTCTTCCTGTGCCGGTTCCTCACAAGGCTCTTCACATTTTTGAGTTTCACTGTCGGGATAATTATCAAGGCAAAATTGAGGAACTTCTTTATCCTCAACAGTTGGTTCCTGCGAGATAATTAAATATTTTAAAACGCGACAAACAATAATTGATAGGATAAACAGTAAAGCCCAATAAATTACACAATAAAACATTTACTCACATTTTCTACATACTTTCCTACAATAACTCCATCGACCATATGATAACGGAACCTCGTTTGGTAGCCCTCTAATTTGTTATCAATGCATTCTCCTTCACAAGGCAGCCAATCTTCCCAAGCAGTCATAGGGCAATCTGATGATGAATTTGGGTCTACTGAAGGAACTTCTACCCTATTATAAATATCGTTGTATTAAAAAGAGGCTGGAGTTTTTTATTGAATAAGGAGTGGTTTACGGATTATCGTCTTATTACCCTACAATCTACATAATATTATTATACTTACTCTGTGGGTGGTGTAACTTGTGGCTGATTTGGGATTTCATTGCTAATTTCGGTCTCATCTGTAAAATATTACACGAAAAAATATCTTTAGTACCCACGTCATTCGTACAAAAATTACAGGGTAATACATTAAGTCAACGTTAATCCTCTAAGGGTTGTAGTTCCCATAATTATTTCTGTACCTCGTTGAATAGCTATTTAAACGTAGATATTTTTACATATAGGTATGCAAAATAGATGCCAAATATGTTTTTTAGATATGTCTAAAAGAAAAATAAAATTGTATGCATAAAATATATTTTTGAATTTTTAATCTCTTACCGTGGTCCACGGCTTAGTTTTCATAATTAGCAGAAATAATGACATTGAGAATAATAAAACAGCTCATTAGCTACATAAAAACTATGAAACGAAATAAAATAAAAGCTTGTGCTTTTGAAGAAAAAAAAGAGAAATTAAAACTCCAATTTTAAAATCGTAAAATCCCAAAATCATGCAAAATATTTATTTTAGTATTAATGTATATTTATGTTTCTTATTATTTATATTATTTATATTTATGTTTCTTAGACAACAATATGAGAAATGACGGTAACTACTAACTACTACACCTTTTTACCACATTAAAGGATCGACGTCTACTTAACATATAAGTTATAACCCAGTACTTGTCGGCAGAAAACATAAATAACCTATAAGTGTCCTTATAGCAACTTGTGGTGTTTCTGTTACACAGCCAGGCCTCGGAAATGTCCTCATTAGATCAAGTCGCAATTTTGCAAAAGGCCTTACTTGTTCCTTCGGAATATTCTTGGTTATATTCGCAGTCGATATAGGTTGTGGTGGCATTGTTTCTTCGTTTGATGACTGTAATTTTTAAGATCGATTGCAAGTACGTCCGAGTCATTAATAATAATAATTTTGTTATATATTTATTCTGAGATTTGATTAAAAATATATTTTACTTCAGTCTTACCTCAAATGTCAGACCACTATCAGTTCCTGCATCCAATGGATAAATATTCAACGTAAGATGTTGTGCCCAATTATTGGTTTTTACATCACATAGCTCCATATTTGCTACCCCTAGAAACCAGTCAGGAGATGGTATTATAGCTGCTACGAGCGATAGCAGGTGATGCACTCGAGTGGCTCTAAACATTGCAGTGGTCGTCATGTCAGGTCTAGGTTGACCGGAGGCTTTTATTACGGTTCGGACGGAAGTTTGAAGCTGCAAAGAAGTTAAAAATCTTGAGATACTAAGAAACGCCTTGTCTATATTTTGTTTATTTCCGAGATTTTTAACTTCAAAAAAATAAAATTACTTTTTTACCTTTGCTTGTATTTCCATTTCTAATTTTGTTGTGTTTCCTTGTTCCGCAAGCATTTTAAGACCCTGACTTGCATCCGAATATAGTTTGAAAACGTTAAAGTTTTTGCTGTGTGAAGCTCCCACTACATCACTAAAGTGTGCTAGGTCACTGGAGTTAGGGAACATTTGTGGATGCGTATTAAATGACCAAATACCTTCAAACGTAAGCTTAAAAACACATAAAATTCAGTACGTACACGATTTAGGAAACATTAGCTAGTATGTTTTATATTTTTTCGCGTACCAAATACTTAGCATCTTCGCAAACCTGACAATCATCATTTATAATCGGTTGCATATCCTCAGCATTGCGCCTATCTTCACAGACCCTCTTTGAAAGAGGTCCTTCAAAATTATACCATACATCTCGCTTTACTGCTAGTACTGCGTAAATCGTGACGCATTTATTATCTTTAGGAGGTGCTCTCCAAATGGCCTAGAATTTATGAGTTTTTATAAATATACTGTATACCACTAAAACATTTTCATGCAAAATGATGCCAAGATGAAGACACTGACTAGCACTGTCAAGTTATCAGATCTCACGATGAGCCAAGATGATGACTCTACACGCCCTTACTCTATAACGCATAACTTTACGAATTCTACACCAGAGTCCAAATATGTGGCTTAGTCTAAAATAACGCCAAGACGAGACCACTCACTAGCACGTCAGTGTTCTCGTCTTAGCATAAGTTTACATGAAACAGTGTTTGGTGGGATTTCACTTCTTTTTGTAAGTTGTGTGTGTTGTGCTATTTTTTTACTATTATTTATAACAATTCCTACCCTTTACCAATTTTCATATCCCTAGCGTCAAAATTAGCAGAAGTTTCATATAAACTTTCATCCCCTAGCTCAGGGGTCGGGAACCTTTTCAGTCAGAAGAGTCAAAAATTACAATTTAAATTGTAATTTTTGACCACAATTTTTACTTGCCAACAATACATAAATAAATTCTAGCATAAATAAAGTTTTTTTTTTATAAAAAACTAATCTATTTGTTCATATGAACTGGTGAAGATACTAAACTGTCTTGGGTTGGAACCACATTAAAACCTATATAGAAACATCCTATTTTTAATTACAATGCGAAAGTGCGGAGCGAGCGAGGATTTTTGTGTCTATTTTACAGGTTAAACTTTAAACCCTGAAAGACTGTATATACACTTGGGAAAATACAATAAAATCAACAGCCTAAAACATAACGTCGGTACAAAATAATATAGTGTATATTATGTTGTTTATATTTATTGCATCTGAATTTCGAGTTACGCGTAATTGAGGCGCGAGGCCGCAGGAGGAAGTCCACGCCACGCCCACGCCTTACGCCGCCTCTGGCTGCGGGGATAAGCGAAGTGGATGTGAGATAGAAATGGTGCCTTATCTTCGTTCATTGATTAAGAACGATTTTCAAACTTTTTTTATATAAAATAAACAATATTTGCGAATAGTACTAAAGAGCCGCAGCTCCACATTCAAAGAGCCTCATGTGGCTCGCCGCAGGTTGCCGACCCCTACCCTAGCTTAAGGGGTTGGGGAATAAAAGCACCCATTTTTACAATTTTTTTGTTGTTTGTGTACTAATACTAGCATACATACCAGTTTCACTCTAATAATTTTGGTAATCATCAGTGGGTCTGTGCCGCAATCAGGGGTTTTTAGATATCAATAAAATCTAAAGCATAAGAGCCATGCAATTAAAACTTTACATGTTTAATAAGTCTACTACTGGAAATATACGCCGTAAATTTCGTTTATCTAGTTCAAGATTCAAACCCAAGATATGAAGGGTTTAAAACTGATAGGCTTAGAGCATCAATCATATAGGCACATACCTCTACTGCAATTTTAGGTGTAATATCGGATTGGATTACTGAATTATTGCATATAGGACTTGGAATAGTATCCGAGACTGGTGAAGGATATATAATGCCAGGGTCTAACAGTAGCGGCTTACGAGGATTCTTGTCATTGGCCTTAGTGTCTTCGCGTACAGATATTGTAAATGCAATGAAGGTCGATATCCCATCAGTGGAATGAAGACGCACTAAAATAATTTGTATAATTACTAGAATAAAAGTTCGCCTTCATAAAAAGCAATTTGAGTCTTACATAATGTTCATTACCTGTATATTGTGAGTTGGGTATGTACAAGTTATCGATAATTCCAATAATATTAATCCGAAATCTGTCATCTGGTGGCAGTGGGTCGCTTTTGGTACCCAGAGGTCTACGATCGCAGATTTTCTCCTCACATTTACATAAATGTATCATTATGATGGCGAAAATAGCAACTACGTGATGATTTCCTTGCCCCATAAAAAATGAGATAATAAGTGTTGATAAAATACAGGTATTTCATGGTATGCGTCGACATAATGTCCGAATCGCATGCGGATATTAACTGACAAAAAAGCGGTGCTTTTGAAGGGATCGCGACGTTTTCTACACTTTTTGGCAATTTTAAAAGAGAATGAACTTTTGATCGTCGTTCGCAATTCACAACAAAATTTATATTTCTCTGCGTAAAAAATCCTACAAGTGCGTCCACTTCCCACAACGTATATTGATTGCTAGATAATAATAATAATAATAATATAATATTCTTTATTTCCGAGAATTATTAATTATTATTAATACCTATTATGTGACGCTTACCAGTAGGCACTATTGGTCTACTGCGTAGTTATTGTAATGATGGTCACATCAAAAAGGCAAGAAAAAAACATTATTAAGCTTACCTTTATATATTAAAATCATGTTGTCTTTAATTCGTTTCATAAATTTCATAAGATCTATTTTTGTACCACAGGCAACTATTTGGTCCAATTGCTCCCTACCGACTGAACTCTCCCAATTAGTGTTAAATTTCTCGTGTTAAATTGTTCCATGTCTCGCTTAGAGCATTAATCATGTCTCGTAACCTCATGAACATGATGTATATCATAGGTAATAAGTATTGTTACTTCTTAATTTTTGATTAAACGAAACATGAAACCGACTTCGAAAATAATTATTTTTAAACAAAAAATTAAAAACCGAAAATTGGACAAAAAAGTATGAAATAAAACTTATTTCCTTAATAATTCCCAATTTAAATTCGCCTAAAATTTTAACTATTTCTCAACTCAATCTTTACCATTTTGAAGTCGGTACCAGCCCGAACAACATACTGATAAGACAATATTTTATAGACCTCATGTTCAAGTTGGCTTCTTCATAATTTTGAAGTACCACCAACTTCAAAATTATGAAGATTGAGTAGAGAAATGGTTAAAACATTAGGGTTTAAAAGGGGAATTGTTTAGAAAATCAGATTTATTTCATACTTTTTTGTGCATTTTTACTTTGGAAGTCGATTTAATTTTTTGTTTAAAAATAACAATAATTTTCCCTTATTAGTGATATTTGTTAAATTATTATAAATACATTTTAAGAACGTTTAAAATAAACGATCGATGTATGTGTAATTGAATACGCGCCAAGCTTCCACTAGGTATTGTAATATAAGATGATGATGATGATGTAAGTTACTTAATAATATATGCTTGCAGTTCTTTAAACAATGTTGAAATTTCCAAACGTGTATCTTTAAAGACTGAGGAGTTCTGTTCAGTACTTTTGGATCCAGGGTATAACTTGGTGCAGATTCTTACTTTTTGATAGCATATGCTTGGGTTAATTCTGAAAAAGTTAAAATCACTATATGTGTCCATATAAATTTCGAAGAGTTCCCTCGACTCCTCATGGATTCCATCATTAAGTCACCGCTTTGGTGGCAACGAGACCAATTTCGGATTATACTCAATACATCAAAAAAAGAATTTTGAAAATCGGTCCATAAACAGCAGAGTAATGTTCAAAGATATCCGTGTCGGTGTAAAATATTATGAGAAGTACCTATTATATCATCATTATGTCATGATTTATGGTGTGATGATGGTGGTGATGAAGATGATTACTTTAATTGACATAGTGGCTGCAAGTGGTCGCTTAAATAACTGCAAGCATACTTGCAGTTATTTAAGCGACGCCGAAATACCCAAACATGTATCTTTAAGGAGTCAGGGGTTCTGTTCAGTACTTTTGGATCCAGAGTATATCTTGTGCAAAATCTTACTTTTTGGTAGCATATGCTTGGGTTACTTTAGAAAAAGTCGAAATAACTATGTGTCCATTTAAATTTTGAGGAGTTCCCTCGATTCCTCATGGATCCCATCATCAGGTCACCACTTTTGTGAAAACAGGACCAACTTCGAAGTACCCTTTACATCAAAAAAAGAATTTTGAAAATCAGTCAACAGACGGCGGAGTTATCGTTGAACATACAAAAAAAAATACATACAGCCGAACGTATAACCGCCTTCGTCGTAAAGACGTCGTCGTAATATTTATATAACTTTTTATTTTTAAATAATTGTAAACTTTTCTACCAAATTCTAATTTAATACATAACAACCATAAACAAAACTACTAATACATGCATATTATTGGTATCGAAATTGAACTCTACATGACATTAATAATTAGGCTATAAGTAGGTTAGTAGTTAGTATTACATATGTTTCATAATAATATTAAATAAACCTGATTATACGTTTAATTTACTGTTAATACTTATACTGTTGCTTAGTATCCAAATGTCTTTTATTTGCGCTCCACTTATTTCCGGGAGCGACTGGGACCATAACTCTTCTCTCAACTAGAACAAGAAAATGGATAAGCTAAAATCGAAATAAATCCGAATCCTACGAATCCTACTTCTATTATAAATGTGAAAGTTTGTGAGGATGGATGTATGGATGTACGGATGGATGGATGCTTGTTACTCTTTCACGCAAAAACGACTAAACAGATTTTAATTAAATTTGGTATGGTAGTTATAGTTTATGCTCTAGATCAAACCATAGGCTTTTTATCCCAAAAAAGTACAGTGTTCTCATGGGATACTTTACTAACGCGAGCGGAGCCGCGGGCAACAGTTAGTATAAATATGTTTTTGATTGGTTTGTATTGTATTACTTACCATTTACTTCCTCCTCGAGCTTTTCCGTGCAATCATCTTCACAGTCACTTCTATCGAAATCTTCATAATGATTTTTACAAAAACTTGGAACCTCTTTTAGGGTTGATGGATCAGCCTGCAATCATTTTTCAGACGTTATTATTGATATTTGTAACCGACTTCAAAAAAAGGAGGCGCTTATACGTTCCGCTGTGTTTGCTGTGTTGTGCTTTTTTTTGTTATAATGTTGTTATTAATTTTTTATTAAAGATACATCTTACGTTTGGATCATATTTTTCCACAGGTATTCCATCAACTAAATGATACCTCTCTCGCCATTTATATCCAATTACTTTTCCATTCTCACAAGGACCGTCACATGGGCTCCATTCCTGCCATTGCGACATTGGACAGTCCTCTGAAGAGTCTGGGTCAGTTACAATTGGAGCCTCACTAAAAATATTACATAAAAATTTTACTTACCTAATATAAATATACTTTGATTTACCTTATTATCAAGAATATAATAAACTAAAATGAAGAAATATTTGGATTTATTTAGCACACATATACTTAATGGACACTTTTATAATACTTTTTTTTCAATACTAAAATATTTTCAATTTATAATCAAAAGGAACATAAAAATACGTAATATAAATTATTATCAAGCCTCACCCCCCTCGGCGGCCGGTACTTAATTCTGAGTTTCTGTACCTGGATGGTTCTTCTGGTTCTGATGGCTCGTGGCCATTGCCCTCTGCTTCCGTCGTTTCATCACCATTCGACGTAGTAGCAGCTTCTTTAAAATGTCAAAATAATTTTGTAATTAGGTAAGATGATTTATATACTAAAACATATTATACAGTGTCAGAAGACCACTTCCATTAACTTTGGGATATGATTATTCTACTTTTTCATTCATTTCATTACAAAAAAATACATTTCATTACAAAAATGTATTTTTTTTTCAAAAATTTCATTTTCTTAAATATTTTTTTTTTACATTTTATGCCTTTTAATCATAAGAACAAGCTGCTTAGAAATATAGTTTTATTAAAATCTAAAATTTTATTATTTTTACTTCATTAGTCATTACGCAATGTTATTTACTTCATTACGCACGCGAGCCAATGACCCGGCACAGCTGACACGCCGGGCAGGGCGCCGCGCTGTGCTCCTCTCCCAGTATCTACCAGTTCAAAAAAACCGACTATTTTTTTTTTCAAAATTCGCAGTGAAATATCTTCCTAGTGATGAAAAAAGAAGACTGTGAAAACGGGAGCCCTTAATATTAATATTGAAAGGTCGCTCATCGTCAATTTCTATTTTACATTTAAATAACATGGAGAAAAAAAATTTTTTACTTTGGAATTTTGTAACTCATTTTTGAATGAGCGTATCGGGATGAGCGATACATATTTTTAAAGGAAATTGAACGCCCTAAATAAAATGTCGCTTATGTTTTTTTCGTAAGTTTACTCCTCTAATAGTTATTCAAGTTTAAAATTCAACATGTAATTAATTTAACGTTTTTTTCTTAAATTGTGATATAATAATAAAACTTATCTTCGAAAAAAAATATTTTACAATTGTATAGTTAAAAGCTTCAAGTTTAACACGATTATTTTCATTTTATAAAATTTACGATTTTCACTTCAACTATTAAAACCACGAACAATGAAATGCTAATAACAACAATTAAATACCAATAACCCATTAAGGACATCTTAATAAAAAGACGACACTTTAGGAACAGTCCTTTTTTATTTATTGAAATAAAAATCAAATTTTAAGGTATCATTATCATAAATATTTTTATTGAAACAACTATTTTTCTATAAATTATAGTAAAAAAATTAAAAGTTAATTTTTTTTCTCCATGTTATTTAAATGTAAAATAGAAATTCACGATGAGCGACCTTTCAATATTAATATTAAGGGCTCCCGTTTTCACAGTCTTCTTTTTTCATCACTAGGAAGATATTTCACTGCGAATTTTGAAAAAAAAATAGTCGGTTTTTTTGAACTGGTCTAATCTACACGCGTTCAGCGGTGATGTATGCTATGAAGCAAGAACCGTACACATACAAAAGTGACGGTAAGATGATAAGATAAGATTCCAAAATCCAATTTTGGAACTCGGACCTCGATAATGCCCTAGTCCGGATTTTTGTCAACTACCGAGTAAAATATATCCTAATTTCATAATTTCAAATAGTTTTGGCGGAACCTTGATGACTATCCTACGGAACCCACATTGGAAATCTCTGCTCTACACCGCCTGCAGTGTGGTTCGTAAATACCACGCACGAAATCTTGCTTGACAAATAACGAAACCAGTATACAGTACAACTAAATTCTTAATGTCCAACGGCAATCATCGCTTTTCTATCGAAATTACAGACGGTGTGTAAAAAACGACAATAACCGAATGATGTGACGTATGTGACGACGTGGTTGAACTGTAGGTAATAATTAAACTAAGTAGGTGTATAAAAGGGTGCTCGAAGTCGCATTAGCGAATTATTATTCATAATAACAAGTTACGTACGTAAGTCTGTACACCGATCATAATAAGTAAAACTATGGCTAATACCTATTTATTTACGTGAAAGAAGTATTGGGTACTGAATTACTGCTAGTAGGTAGTAGGTACTAAGTCTACTCCTAGTACTAAGTTCACGGAATCCATCGACCATCAGGTAACCGCGGCAAGGTGTCGCGTTAAAAGATAAAACTTAAAAGTTGTTAGAAAGTGTTTTTGTTGCATTTTGAAAATCGTTGCTAGCACCATAAATCATTACACGGTAGGCAATATTGCAAAAGGTTTCAGGGATATTAGTGACACAAGTTTGCCTATAGCTAGGGTTGTCGCACTTGTTCCTCAATTATAGTGAAGCGCATGGATTTAATTTACTCCATGTTAAAATATTAGGTGAATTATCATCGTCAAGTAATACAATTACTGAATGAGAAGTTTAGGATTTACATAAAATAGTTTGTAAGATAAGTACATAAACGAATAAATAACTTTGAAGATTTTCAAAGCCCACATTAACGTCGTGATAAATGTTAGTATCATATTTTAAAAATTTGTGTAGAAGAATAAATATGTACTTAATAATAATTACGAAAAGTTTCAAAATTAATACAAAATAATATAGTTTTATTTTGTTATAAAACTATATTATTTTGTATTAATTTCTTTTTAACTTTTCGTAATTATTAACGACATTCCTAAGATTTTTTTGTGATAAGGTGACCTTTAAAGTTGCATAAGGGTTTTTGTAATATGAGACTGATTATGAAACTTATAATTGTTTTTTTATTGAGAAATTAAAGATTTTTTGTTTCTTTTTTTGGAAAAATTTATAATATAAAATGACACGATTGTTCTTTTTACGCCAAAAGAACATCAGTCCCACGTTGTTTTTAAAATTTTAATTTTAATTCAATAAAAGTTCGTAAGTATTAAAAATTGATTTTCTTTTTATTTGGAGCAACCCTAACCATGCTTATTGCTTAGTATGAAGATACTGCGCAAATTTGCCTAACTAAGCCCAACTTTGCCTACTTATTTGAAAAAAATAGTATTATTTAGATGTTGGTCATCATCTAGACATCACGACGTTAATACACGATCTAGCTTTTACTTATGACTAGTTTTGAATGTGGTAATTGCATATTTTTTCTGATTAATATCCAGGCAAAGTTACGTTATTTCCCTCCAACTTTTCCTACAACTTTGACAGTTCATGAACATCAATCTGGCGTTAGTTTTGGTATTATGAACCTTTAAACGTGAGTAATAAGTCTTGAATTTGCTTAATGTTGTAAAACGACCACAGATAATAAAATCTTACAAGAGATATTAATGGAAAACTTCAAACTTCGTGCAAAGTTTCAGCATTTTACGGTACTGTTTTTATATCAAATCTGCTGAGTTTTTATGATTTATGACCGGCAATCGAGCAGACAGATCGCCTGGATGATATGCGATTATCGTCTTCCACAGATGTGCGATGATGATTTTACGCGCCTCCAGTAGATTTTGTAATAAGTTCAAACAAATCAATGCGTATGCAAATTAAATAGTTATTTATCTATATGAAAAACTATCCATACAAATGTATCGGGATTCTGGACACATGCCTATGTTTTTTAAATTTAATCTTTATCTCAGTTTGGCTGTATGTGTAAACCCGGTTTTAAAGTGACGTTCCGTGTTATTTTTTAATTATCTACTTCTTATCTTCGTTTTAATTTACGTTTGTTTATTTTGACTTTCGTTTGTTTTATTAACTGTTTAACTTGTAATATGTATTAACTGTTTTGTTTGTTTTGACTTGTTTTTCGTGCTTGTGATTTTTTATCCTAAAATGCCTTCGCCATACGCGTGACTATGGTATGATAATGATTTGCTTATGTGAAGCATTTAGGAATGTCGCAGAGGCATTGAGGATTTACCGGAGGTTATATCCTCATGTCCTTCATCTTTCAGACTCCCTTTCCATTACACAGGCATGCGAGTGTTAGAAAATAGGCCCATTGAGCCTCCAGCGGCTGGCGGTAGGCGGTAACTGGACGTAAATATCGAGGAGCAGATTTAGACGGTGTGCCGGGATCCTCGTCTTGGAGCCCGCAGTGTGGCTAAAATGCTTAGACGTTGGCACGGTAGGCCAGTTGCTACTTGCTGTTCGATTTAACTATATGTACCTCATCTCATTTTATTTTCATTTATTTTTCTTAATCAGAACAAAAAATTGAAAGTAATTAAATGTTAACTAAACAAAAGTTAGTAATCTATGACATTTTCGTGGTTTACTTACTATATACAGTACAGCTGCTAGAAAACGATCAGCTGATATGGTTAGTATCCTTGGTAATCACGCAATTTTTCATTTCACAGTATTCAAAAATCACTTACTTACCGGTGGTTTGTTCCCCACACTCTCTTTCGTATGTCCTTATTAATTTTATGTGCAATTTGCCAAATGGATGAAGATCTTTCGCATCCAATTCGTAAAATGGGGAGTTTTTATCATAAGAACTCAGTTGAACCCTTGAAATAGCATCTTGAGGAAACGTCGCAATATTAACAGACTAAAACAAAATTACAACTTATTATAATGTATGTAGTGAAATTATTATTTCCGAATTCAAGCATAGGTATAAGAAAAGTTACATTACCTCATACGAGACACCACTATCAGTACCCGCATCCCAAGGATATAGGTCTAATTCCCTTTCCTGCAGCCAAGTATTATCCTCCTGGCACAATTCAAATCTGTTTACTCCAAGGAACCAATCTGGAGATGGATAGATAGCAATGGCAACTGTGAATAGATGATTTGTGTTGTCGGTTCTGAAGAAAGAGTACGTCGGGCTGTTCATTTTGCGATACCCATGTCCTTTACCTTTGATCAACGTACGGACACCGTCACCAATCTGTAACGATATTTTCGTACAGCTTAGCAAAAAAGAATATGACGCGGAGACAGCAGGAACTAAAAATATTTTCGTTTGTCTTAATAAAGATAAAGGATGATACAAACAAAAATATTTGGTTATTTTATTTTAATAATATTATAATTATAATAAAGAAATATAATATTATTCCTTTCTACCAAAGTATAGAATGGAATAATATTATATTTCTTTATTATAATTATAATATTAGATATTTAAATGATTATAATTTAATTTCATAATGCAATAATAAAAAAGATTCACATTATGATCTAAGATCCGGTATAAGAAATATTAGTCATTACATATGACATTGGCGTTTTGTAAAGGAGGAACATAATGTCTATTTTTTTAAAACATAATATTTTTATTTAATCAAAGTAAATTACCATTGCTATCTATGCACTTTTGCCATCTCATAAGTAGTTCATTGATTCCTTTACTAAAAAAGAACATTCGGACAGGAATTAATAAAATCTTTGAAGGCGCTTTGGACTGCCCCATCAGAGTTGAATTTTTTCCCTTGCAACAAGTTATCCAAATTTCGAAAAAAATGGTAATCTGTTGGAGCAAGACCGGGGAGTACGTGGATGTCTTAGACATTCCAATTGAAGCTCCTCTAATTTGGTAGCCGTCTGTTGTGCAGTGTGTGGTCTAGCGTTGTCCTGAATCAGCAGTGGCCTAGAGCGAATGACCAACCTCGGTTGTTTAGCAGCTAAACAGAGTGACGCAAAGAAAAAACCAAAAGAGGAAAAAAAATGAATTACGGTTTTCGAAACACAAATGCATGAGTATAAATTTGAAATTGGAATTCCTAACCAAAGAAGATATATTTGAGATCTGTTCGTGCCAACACTAGCGCGACGCATAGAATGGTCATATTATAGAACATTCAGATCAGCCGGTCACGAGCGTTTGCGAAATGACCCGAGTATGGCCGAACGCTAGAAGACGCTGTCAGAGAGGACTTGCAATTGGAACCCCTTCCGTGCCGGATGCGTTTTCAGCTCATCCCGAATCCTAGTGAACGCGAACGCGTGTGCGCATATTTATTTGTGCTCGTTAATATAATACCAAATTCGCCGGCGAACCGCGATAAATCTATCGATAATCCGCTCAACAGCTGTGTAGTATAGTGAGAAGAAACCTCCGCCCAGATCCAGAACCACCAGCTTAACAATAAGGTCAGTCCCAGTTGTCTCCAGCCCTCACGTTAACCTATATACCTATTTCCCTCAGCTCAAAGTCGCATGTGTAAGTCTTAGCTTACACAAGATCAAAGTGGCCAGTACGACAAAACGCCAATTTCATATATAAGGACCTAATAAATACCCTCATCTGTTATTTATTAGTGATAAGAAATAAATGATAGGTAATATTCACATTGACACATTGCAAGTAGGTTGCCTAGTTAAATTGCGCCCTAAGGGCCGATTGACACCGAAATGGCAGCGGAGCTCACACCTCTCACGGCCGCCGATAACCTCAACGGTCGCTAGCCGCCATCAGCGGCGGCGGTTGTCTCAAGTGAAACTGTGTTTTGTAGTAATGAAGATAAAGTTTAAAATTAAGTATATGACAGATATGCTGCTCGCCGCTCCACTACTATTTCGGTGTGCGACCCTTAGGGCGCAATTTAACTAGGCAACCTACATGCAATGTGTCAATGTGAATATTACCTATCCTTTATTTCTTATCACTAATAATTAATTAATAACAGATTACGGTATATATTTCTTAAACCGGATCTTGCACTATTATAATATTAAATAAAATATTTAAAAAATACCGATTTAAAAACTAGTTAAAATAACTAAATTATTATCTAAACTATATATTATATAAGTTAGTCTAAATGAAAAATGAAAATGGCCTATAGGTAAAAAACTGAATCTAGGTTGGAGGCTGCGTGTAGAGTACCTAAGAGGCTGGCAGCATTGCCTCGCTGTATGGCCATACTGATACGTTGGCCGAGGTAAGCGCCAGCCTTAAGATCATTAGTTATGTCGACCAGTATTTTGGCCAAATCTCTAAAAAGATGCTTGGCACTGGGGCCCCAAGGACCAATAGTTTTGATGCCGAAAGGCAGAAAAATGTAACTTGGCCTTTTGCTGGTCTCGGCGAGTGCAGCTGCCACCTCTGCCACCCTTGCAGTGGCCGCTACGTGTGACGCCGCCAGCGTATCCATGCAGGTAGCGTCCCACACTAGACGCCTCCCACGGCTCCACGGAATTAGGGTCATGCCATCGGATTTCCTGCCGTCGTCACGTGCCATACCGTTCGGCTCAAGTCGACGACACATTGATGGTGGCAAGAGCCCTGCGGATGGAGGCATGGCGGGACTGGCGGCCGGCACTGCAGCGGTAGGACAATCCATGGTGTCCTTAGCGGTCCACTGTGGTACCACAGTGGCAGCGATGGGGCTCGTTAGTGGCGGCTTCTAAACGCAGACTGACAGATAGTGTGAATGGTTATCCAACAAAGTTCCGATATTGAATGACGGGAGTGCCTAGAGCCAGTACCCCGAATTTCATAATTAATATTTTAGATATAACTACAATTCTCGTATTTTATGTGGTGGCTTTATACCTGGCTCAAAGGACAATAAAGTCAATTCTACAATCTGCTATTATACTACTTTTTAATTTCCTTTATAGGAAAATGACGTAAATCAAAAAGCCAATAAAAATTCTTAATAAGGCAACTTGATGTTGAGACAAACAACAGCACTATTATTTTAAAGTACTAATAAGTTTCGAAATGACGTAACGGTTAGTACCTTTTCCCGAATTTCCGCCTCTAATTTACTGGAATTAGCATACTCAGTAAGTTCTTTGAATCCATCTGTAGCCATAGAACCAGGAGACCACAAAATATATTCTACAGCGTGAGAAGCGCCAACCAGATCACTGTAGCGAGGTACCCAATCATTTTCTGGGTACAAACGAGGATGAGTATTTCTAGACCAAATTCCTGTGAAACTAACCTGAAATTGATAAATAATAATTAGTAATATTATATTACTTATTTTATTCGAAATAATTAGAAGACATAAGTCAAAGTCAAGTCAAGACATTATACTAATGCTTTATTATATAACCTTACTTCGTACTTTGCTTCATCGCATACTTTACAGTTGTAATTAAACACTGGACTGATATCATCTGGCTGTCTTAAATCTTCACAAATCTTTTGAGTTAGCGGCGAACCATCTTCATACCAGACGTCTTCGTTTTCAATTACTATTGCACGGAGTGTTACACATCCATTATTTGTACCAGGAGCTTGCCAATATACCTCCAATAAGAAAGACGATTATTTATGATCTATCTTGCTAAGATTTTAGATACTATAAGCATATGCAGTCAAAGTGTTACCTCTATTGATGATTTTGGAGCCATCATAGTGTGTTCCACAGAATATAAGCAGCGATCACTAAATTTTGTTGTGATTGAATTTTGTGGTCTCACTTGTCCTGGTGAAAGAGATATTATTTTTCTGGGATTCGATGGGTCTTGCCTTAAATCACCTTCAGCGGATATCATAAAACCAGTAAAAGTTGACATCCCATCAGTTTCACTTATCTGAACTGAAAGAGACAAATAATTGTTTTTCTAATACCCAAGCTGCTAGTATTAGGGATTGTTGAAACAAAATAGGAGGTTCTTAAGTTACCGATGTACAACTGCTCAGGTATATAGCCATCCTCAACACCTTGTACCGATAGTTGAAATCGTCCATCAGAAGCTGAAGACTGGGTCGTAGATGCATACGGTCGTCTATCACATCGAAAACAATGAACAGTAAAATACTTAACGCTTATTGTAACTATTATCGTTAGTAATAATTTTCTAAATAGCGCCATTACATTTTTTAAATATGAATTACTTGAGGAAATATTAAAACAGCTAAATAAAAGACGACTAGCTCGTTACACTATTGACATCTTTCTGGATGCAAATGAATTAAATTGTATATGGTATTAAAAAGACAATAAGCGTTTAAAGTGTTATAGCATTATGTACAAGTCAAATATCTAGTTACATTATATTAATGAAACAATAGTCAAGTGACCTAATAATTATGAACACAAGAATTAATTCTTTTAAATTAGGGATATATTATTGTATGCTGTTCCCATCTTATCTGTACCACAATTAACCACGCAAATTGACAAAGATCTCGAAGCTGCCCTGGGAATGAGGATTTAGGTATATTACTTATTTATATAACCAATAAATTATGTTCACTACCTGGCTCATTAGTACCCCTAATCCCATGATAGTTAATGACTAATAGAATAAATTGAATATCGTGTTGATAAACCCAGAAACAAACTTCACGACTCACTCTCTACTGAGTCGATCTCATTATTGCTTAATAAAGCACTAAGGTCCTAAAGTGGTACACATCTGCTGGTGACTATTTATTACACTGTGTGGTTAAAATACATCTAACATGGTAACTTTTACTTTGTGTGACCGGTGGCGTCGTCGTCCACTAGCTTCTTGCCAAAATTGTACAAGGTACAACCACCACCACAAAAAAAAAATACATATATATATATATATATATATATATATATATATATATATATATATATGTATTTTTTTTTTTTTTAGTCAATTTTCGCTAGGGGCAGGCTTTGGCTGGTTCGCTAGGGTTCAGCCATTACGATGAACGTTTCCGATTATCGTACAGGATCCACTTTTCATCACAGGTAATGATTTGATTTGAAATCCCTTCATTACTGTGCCGGTTGAGTAATGTAACGCAGCAGTCGACGCGCGTTTGTCGGATTGCTGCACTCAATTCATGAGGTACCTTTCAAGCTTTTTCACCTTCCCAATTTGGTTCAAGTGGATTAAAACAGTTTTAACACTAACACCGCAGCCTGCAGCTAACTCGGACGTGGTTTGCGATGGATCCGCTTCCACAATAGCCTTCAATTCTTCATTATCAACTTTGGTCTCCGGCCGTCCACGGGGCTTCTTCTGCAGGTCGAAATTTCCAGAACGAAAACGTTGGAACCAAAAACGCACTGTTTTCTTTTGCGACACCGCCGCCATACACAACATTAATCCTTCGAGCCGTTTCTGCAGCACTGGAGCAACGGTGGAACTCGTACTCGAAAATAATACGATATTTCAAGTTTTCCATTTCGTAAACATGTCACGCAAAGAAAAAACCAAAAGTGGAAAAAACAAATGAATTACGGTTTTCAAAACACAAATGCATGAGTAAATAGCGGTATAAATTTGAAATTGGAATTCCTAACCAAAGAAGATAAATTTGAGATCGAAGTGGCCAGTACGACAAAACGCCAATTTCATATGTAAGGACCTAATATATGGATGAAATTTGGTAGAATGTTTATAGATCTCGATTTTGGTATCATAAATAATAATTTTATATTTTAGAGATAGCTCTTCATATATGTGAAGTGAGGACGAAAAATAATTTTTCATTTTACCTTATCGTGAGGAGTATTGTTGAATAGGTTTCTTAAAATAAAGGTAAGATTTGATACATGACTTTTTTACAAAGTCGACCATTTTCGAGTAATCGGCCTCCAAAGTGGTTTGTAAGTTGGTTCCTATCTCCTATAGTTTAATAAAAACTTGTAAGTTTCCACGATGATAAGTCATGCTAAAAACTATTTAGTAAAATTATTTTGAACGAAATCTAACAGTAACTTTTGAAATAATTTGGAAAAAATACCTATTACGCGTTGATAGTTACGGAACACTCCTTAGACATGTCCTGACATGCTCTTAGTTAGGTTATTTGTTTACGACCTATTTTCAGACCTACCGACCTTTATCTACATAATCTAGACATGCGGTAGCGTGTCAAGCCAAGTTCAATCTAATCTGGCGAGCTGTATAGTGTACACAGGGTACTCTTGACCCCCTCATAATCAAAATTTATTTTACATTAATTAACTTATACAATATTGTCTACTGTAATACTTATTTACTAATTAAGAAAAAAAACTCCAATTTTGAAAGTAAAGTCGCCCTAATGTGTATTTCACTTTAAAAAACAAAGCAATCCACCATGTTCAAAAAACAAAAAATGTTTTCTAAATTCGAAAGTTCCGTACTACAAATACAAACTATAGTCTATTCGGGTTAAAAAGGCAGTAATATCTCAAATATTATACGTACTTACTTATGAAAAAATGGCTTGCTTATTGTGAACACAGCTTAAGCCTCATTATTCAATTTGGAGTAGGTTATTTTTGACATTTCTGTCTTAACGCGAATAGAGACCTTTTGAAATAAATAAATATGAGCATTTTACTGATGTATGTATGTAATTCAAATACGGTATTAACTTTCTTGTTTAAAAAAATCTTGTTACACAGTGCTATAATTAGCCGGCTAGTATTATGTATTTTCCTGGTCACACCCATTCTGGATACAGTGGTAAGTAAAATGTTACACTTCTCCTACTTCAGTTAATATTGTCTTATATGTCAAAACTCAAAATGTATCCGACTGAAGGACTTTGTATCCATGGTCATGAATAAATTAATTAAAAAAAAATACAGTGGTAAGCTACTAAGGTTAGAAGAAGCAGTTTTTATTTGACAATTGACAGTCTGGACATTTGACGTCCTTTCGTCATTCCTACTTTCATTGTTGTTGACAATTTGTTATTTTAATTTCTAGATTTGTGACCAATTTTTATTCCCAGTGCGTTTTCGAGTCGAGGAAGTGAGTGTTAAATGGTGTATAAATGTCTTCTAAGGCCATCAAAATGCCGTCAGCAACGAAGGATTCAACAATATTAAAGATTGCAGTGGAAATGCTCAATGCCCCCGACAAAGTTCCTCAGTTAATAGAGTTCGATCAAAGCCAGCCTCTATCTAGTATCATACAACTCCTTTGCAAGGCGTGGGGGCTTCCGGATCCCGAGAACTATGCTCTGCAATTCTCGGAGAGCAATAATCAAAACTACGTTACGGAAAAAAATCGCAACGAAATCAAAAATGGTTCTATACTACGATTAGAACAATCTCCCGCTAAGACAGTTCAAGACATTCTTGCAAAAATAAACACTGGAAGTGACATAGAACAAACGTTGGCTCTGGAAAAGTTATCAAAAGTAAGCAGTGATCTAACATTTGCACTCGAATTTATCAACAAAAAAGGATTATCACTCATAATAAACAACATTGAAGTAGGCAAGTTCAAAATTAACTCTCTAAAGTATGCTCTAATGACATTTGTAGAGTTAATGGACCATGGGATTATATCATGGGATATTTTGGAGAATCTCTTTATTAATAAAGTAATTAGTTTTGTAAGCAACCAATCAATTGCACAAGATCCAAAAATTATACAACAATGCTTATCTATTCTAGAAAACATTGTTCTTAATAGCTCTGGGAAAAATTTACATGTAGAAAAAGAAATAACCATACCTAGTCTTATTTCTCATTTGGAAAGCCCAGACAGAGTAATACAACAAAATGCCATTGCACTCATTAATGCACTTTTTAAAAAAGCAGACTCAACTAAGAAAAAAATGATGGCAGACACTCTGTTTTCTAAACAGGTTCGTAACAAAATATATGAAAATCTTATCACTAAGAATGAATCAAAAGAAGGTTTGGGTACAGAATTGGCTTATCAACTTTACGTGCTCCAAACTCACATGTTAAGCCTGTTAGAAACAACAATGCAATCCAAAGCAGATACCAATGAACAGGAATGGAACTCTTTAATGCTAGACAAGATTAAAGAACTTCATAAATATGCATTCGAAAATGACAATACCAACTTGGAGATTACCACAAGACGTCAAACTGGAAGCCTTTCCAAAGATAACAAAAATAAACTCGGTTTCAAATGTGAAATTGATCCAACAAAGGACTTTAGGGAAGTCCCTCCTGGTGCACTAGCCCTGGATTGTATGTTATATTTGGCTAGAAACTATACAGAGGAGTACAGTAAAATTGTGCTTCGGAATAGTTGTAGAACTGATGAGCATGAGTGTCCATTCGGAAAAACCAGTGTAGAACTAGTCAAACTGCTATGTGACATGTTACACATTGGAGAACCCCCTAACGAACAAGGACAGACATATCATCCTATATTTTTCACCCATGATCATCCATTTGAAGAGCTTTTTTGTATTTGCATTGTTTTATTGAATAAAACATGGAAAGAAATGAAAGCTACCATGGAGGATTTTAGTAAAGTTCTCAGTGTGGTAAGGGAACAGATTTCCAGGGCTCTAGCAGATTCGCCTCAAGGTTTTGATGCATTTCGTGTAAAGATAATGAAGTTAACATACATTGATATCACTAACTTGTGGCAGCAGGAACGTACAAACAGGGAAGTCTGGGAGTCTCATGCGAAACCAATCGTTGAACTCAAAGAAAAAATTACCCCAGAAATCATTGACTTAATTCAACAGCAAAGATTGGGAGTTCTAGTAGGTGGGACAAGATTTAAAAAGTATATGAAAATTAATAGAAAAGATAAATTCTGGTTTGTTAGGCTATCACCAAACCATAAAACACTACACTATGGTGAATGTGATGAGAAGAGCACACCAAGCTTAGAAGAATTAGGTACCAAACTAGCTGTGGCGGACATAAAAAGTCTTGTTGTCGGTAAGGATTGCCCTCACATGAAGGATTTGAAAGGAAAAATTGGCAGTAACCAGCTGGCATTTTCATTAATTTTAAAAGGTGCTGAGGTTCATTCTTTAGATTTCGTTGCTCCCGATGAATCAATATTTGACTATTGGACTGATGGAATTAATGCTCTCTTGAAAGAAAAAATGACCAGCAAATCTTTTGAAAATGATTTGGAGACTTTACTGTCTATGGATATCAAAGTTAGGCTACTTGATGCAGAAGGTATTGACATTCCTCAAGACCCACCTATAATCCCACCAGAACCAGAAGATTATGATTTCTACTATGACAACAATTAAAAATATTTTAGTTTACATTTTTTTAATTGTATATCAAATGAGTATTTATAATATTTTTTCAGTTTTGCAAGTAAAAGACCTATGAAAGTGTTTATAAAAGACTGATGGGTATAATTGAAAAATTGGCCATGAATATTGGTTTGTTTTTTCGTATAATTTTAAATTTATTAGCTTTTTAATCATTCCTTGTAATTATGTCCACATTTCAATACCCTTTCCTGTTCTTAGCTTTGGCTTTATGGTATTTAATTATATGACAATATTACAGCTGCACAAAATATGTGCAATTAATACTTTTAATTATGAAAAAAATATAAAAGTTAATGCTACCATGTCAAAAAGAAATATCTGATAAAAATAAATGTAATATACATGTGTTGTTACTACCTACTTACACTATAAAGTATAAATAATGTTAGCCATTGCTCTAAAGTGTAAATGACAAAAAAGCTAACTGAAATGTCAAACAAATTATCAATATGTAGTTTAAAATAACTATTAGTATGTAATTGACCAAAGCACTAAGATCAATGAATATACTGTTTTAAGAAACTTACAAAAAGCTTGGGTATAATAAATAGTAACCATTAATAATTTCATTGGGCATAACTAGTTTATGCACAATATTACAATATTATGTGGCCATATTTTTGCACACTAAACCAAAGATAATGGATATATTGACAAATGTTAATGAAAAATTATTGTTTGTTATTTTATAATATGTTTACACTGTATTATGAATAATTAAGATGCAATGACATTAAATAATAATTATTAGTCATAATAGCAATAACAAGTATATAAAATTGTATATTTCGAAATGGATTATTTATTTTTACATATTTTGCTACTTACTTATATGACCCTCTCTAGATATATATACACTCAATTTACAGATCCTGTATAAGCATGTGGGAATAGGTGGAAGCCCCAAAGGAAGATAACCGATCGAGCTAGGTGCTATGCTCGGTCAGGCCGAAGCTCACTGTAGTAGTTTAACTGTGAAAACTTCGATAGCGCGAATCAGGATTGTGGCGCTAATTGGTCCGCCACATCACTCCCCCTCGAAGACCGGAGGTCGAATATTGAGTCGCCAGTGCCAGAGAGTCGGAATTATGCTGCTGCTGCACGGGCTTACTAGTCGGAGTGCTGCCGTGCGGGGCCGATGCTACGTCCTGACCAGGAGAGATGTGCTATGCTTGCTGACCGGTCGTTGTAGTGAGAGTGCCTGTTGAAGCCGATGAGGGTTCGACCTGGCCGCGGTGCGTTAAGGCTGGTGGTCGAGGTACCCGATGAGGCTAAAAGCTGGCTGGCATGGTGCGGAGGGATGGATATTGATGATGATGATAACCAGAAGGAGGCGTGTTCTTGTCGAGGGTCACCAATGTGGGAATAGGTGGAAGCCCCAAAGGGAGATTTCCGACCGAGCTAGGTGCTATGCTCGGTCAGGCCGAAGCCCACTATAGTAGTTTTCGGATGTTGTATATATAGCGCCGAACAAAAGTTTGACAAAACTTCGATAGGGCGACTAAGGATTGGAAGGAGGATCAATTAAAAGCCTCTTGTTTTTTAAGGGATCAAGTGTCCCTAGATCCCTACCTGTATGCATAAACAATCAAAAAGCCTTGAATACCTTAAAACTTATGGAATGCGTTATCAAAAATAATTAAAACGACTTCTTTGTACCGCATACTTTATTTACTTATACTTAAAATACTTAAATTAAAATCTTATAATTCTTTTATAAAATTAAACAATAATTAAAAATAGGGAATACTTAGTTTGATTAGTACAGTGATATTATATGTGCTATGTTTTATAAATAATCAGTGTTTTACAATACCACTGATCTGAATAACTCATAAAATATAACTTCAACAGTACATACATGCTATTAGTTCCGTAAAATAGCACTGCGGTCAACTGTGATTCTGTTTTATTAATTTTTATTCATTTCATATTGATTTTGCCGAGCTGATTACAAATCTGAACTTCGTTTTTTTACTAGCAGCTCTACTTTTTGAGATAAGATGATTATGATTGAGAAAAGGTTATTTTAACTTTTTTTTTTAACGGGTAGTAAAATTTTCTTTAAGATTTTCTTGAATGGACTGAGTCTAAATTACTATTCTGAATGCTGCAACAGTAACCAGCCATCATATTGGCAGTCCATCAACCTTGGTTATACACTCTTACATAATTTTATATATGTTTTGTACTCTGAGCTAAAATTGCAACATCAGCTACTCATAATAAGCTCATAATAGCTCTGCTCGTATAGCTATTGAGAATAGAAAGGATTCTTTTTTATTTCCTAAATAAAAAATTATGCAGGTACTGATTAATCCACAAGATGTCCTTTAGTACCTAAAGTTTTCTTGTTTGCCCACAAACTTAATGACAGAATGCAACTTTCACATACCTACAAAATTTGGAGTTCCTGTTTACTTGATGTTGACATCTCAAAAAGTTTTGATTACTTGTCTGTACGGAACAACTTGTGAACTAAGTAGGCCTAATTAAGGGAGTTCCTGTATCTCAAAAACTAGAGCTGCTGTGTAAAAAATGAGAGTAGATCTGAAATCAAGGACCTCAAAATAAGTAACAAACCGGTCTCAAATCGCATAAAACAAAAAAAAAAACGTTTATTTTGTAGACCAGTGTAATATATGAAGTACTCATATTAGAAAAAGCTATAAATAACTTAGCACCAGTGGTGTCTTATAAGCATTATTATTGTCTAATATTATTAAAAGACAAATAAAATCCTTTCCTATCCTTCGTTGAAATATGTATGATTTACATATTTCAAACTACACTTTGTAATTGGCGCTTCACTTAAATGGAGTTACTGTAAAAAATCGACCTCGTTTTTTCTCTGAACACTAACAACGGTACAATCTATCAGATACAAAAAGGTACTTTTAACACTATAAGAAATATAGTTAAGAGAGCGCGAACTGTTACGTATTTTCAGAAGAAATTTTAAATAATCGCTAATGCCCAGTTTCTCGAGGTGAATTTGTCCGTAGTTTATCTATTTCATTAGCGTTATTGGTGTAAACCCGTTAGGTTTCTGAACAAAAACGTATAACTAAGTTTAACTTTACTGACCAATGAGGTCAGTTTATCGATTCTATAACTCATAATAATTTACATTACTACTGATAGATGGCGCTGATACAGAAAGGAATTTAAAAAATTACAGAAAATTATTATCTTAAGTTAAAATAGTTTAAAACTACATTTTACTTTGCCAACTCCAGTTACATTGCAACAAAATAACTTTATCCTCAATTTTTAAAAATATTCATCTCGTGACCATTAAAATTAAACTTAGTTTATCTAGAGTTTATGTAAAATCTTCAGAAACCGATCATTAGATTAACGTAAGTACTTTACTACTAACGTAAAACCTAAAGAACCAAGAAAGGTGTCGTTAGCAATCGCAATTCCAATATTACAAAATAGTATCGCTTCTATTAAAAAACTTAATAATTTAGAATTATTTAACTATTTGCTAAATCTTCTAAGTTGAAAATCTATCATCAGCTAGCGGCTAGCAATATATTTAAAGGTAAGTAAGTAAATAATGGTTTTTACTTTTTGCTTTAATCAATAATATGACAAGAACATTTAGGGCCAGCTCACACTGAACCAGATGTGTAGAGTAAGATTCGCGGCTGATAGAAGTCATAGTCCCATTAGAATAGAATTATGTTAAACGCTATTTTATTGTAGTATAAAACACGCGACTAATGAGGGTTTTTAAATTCGTGACATCTGACAGCTTTTAGACACTACAAGGAACGTCGGGCTACCAAGCGCCGCCTGGTGAGAGAAACAGAATCGAAAATTCTTATTGACCATTTTTGATAATACTTACGCCACCAGATGAACGATTTGTGTGCGATGGGTCTGCCCCCTAACGGCAGAAAAAATATCAAACACCCACATTAAACTCTCTCTCAAAAAGAGTTAATAAAGAGCGTCGAGATTAGTGTGAAATGGACTGGACTGGAATTTTCTTCCCTACTTAGTGTAGGGAAGAAAAATCTAAGGATCTGTTTCACAATCTTTTAATAAGTGTAATCTTTTAATAGCTTAATGGGAAGTTTAGTCGCTGCTTACATATATCGAGCGACAGAGACAAAACATGCAAATAAGCTATCTGACACTTAACAGTAGATTGTGGAACAGGCCCTAAACATACTATCTAAAAATCAGACAGCAGAAGCATCATCATGGATAACAAAAAAGCCATGATCGACTAATGGAAGTCAAATATTTACATCATGACTAGCATTATAAACAAATATACTACTAAACATCCAAAATATGTTCCGAGGCAAAGACGAGGTTATTATTGAAACAATTTTTCTGCAATGTCACTGCAATAATTTTCTTGTGATTTTTCACTAATGTACATTCACAACTTCACAAGCGATAACGTCAAAAGAAATGTAACTGTTACTCCCTTAATTTCTAGTCCCCGATAAAAAAGGAGTGCGTAATCCTGATTACTGCATTTTGGATACTTCGAACTTTGTATTTATAATTTCTTCGTCGGAATCTAGTAGAGGTAGTGTGCTCGTTGGAATATTTTCCTCCACCCATCGGAGATCGGAGTCTAAGGATGTCGTGTTAGGTTCGGGCTCTCTGTCGCGGGAGGAATCGTTTTCGCCTATACTCGTACCACGCATTTTAACGCCGTACGCGTCGTTCACAAATTGTTCTTCTTCATCTGCAAAAAGAAAAACATAGAGTGAGCTTCCTCAGATTTATCATTTACTTATGTTAGTACATAAACTTATTAAGGACGCGTAAAGTTGTTTGACAGATTTCGGAGTATGGAGAGCAAAGACATTAGAAATGTTTTGTATGACAAATCCAGACAGTGACCGAATGAAATAAATTTTATTACCACGCATTAAGATTGATGCATAATCGCAAAACACGTGGAATTTTTGAGGAGACTTTTTAGGCTTTTTTCCAAATAAAATTTTAATATTGTTGGACTATTTTTTAGCCTGTTAAGGTGATTATATCCGCTATCTTTGGGTACTTTTAAATTAAATAAACATAATTAGCTACATAAGAGCAGAAAAATGATACAAAATACGACGTCTTTTAGTAATTTTTGGGTAAAGAGGTTCTGAAAAATTGTTTTATAACCATTTATATATAAATATTTTTAACCAATTTTTAGATAAAGCAGTACACTATTTGTGACAATTGTCAGTTTTGTAGGATTTAGTTTCATTTGGTCGCAAAAGGTACCTACCGAAAAACGTCCAATTTATGTCGCCCTTAAAGTTATACTTCCTTTGCCGCGTTTGGAAAAATATGAGTAAATTTTTGCGATGCGCGTGCACACCGTTATCGTTAGCCAAAATGCAAAATGATAAAGTTAGCTGATAACTGTCTCTAAATTCCCTTAAAGTGAAAACTGTAACTAATAGGCTACTTGACTTGACCCTTTTTTATTATCCTAAACCAGGGGTCTCCAAACTTTCCAGCCTTAGGGCCATACTGATTACTCCAGTAAGTTCCGAGGGCCAAAACCATATTATCATTGTTGCCGGTGGTAAAAAGTGAAATAGACCACTGATGAAAAAAAAAGTCCGAAAAAGTACGCAACGTTTAAAAAAGGCTGCAAATCGGACTAAAGTCCGCAAAACGGCAACACTGCATATTATTAATTTTCCTGTCATTATCTGTAATTTCTAGATTAGTCGTAGAGTACGAGCCATGAGGAGTAACGTGACACGACATCTGGTGGACACAAGCGGAAATAGGTAGTACCTTCTATCGCTAACAGATGGCGCTAATAGCACGTACAGAATAATCTCGTTGGTTCGAGAAAGTTCTGGTGTCTTCCACTCACTTCTAGATGGCAGTAATTGGAATATATAAGAAGGCTAGTGGCACCACCACAAGTCAGTTCCTATGACACTGTTGTGAAATAAAATAGTGCGTACCTCCTTAAAACGTGTTTGTGCGTGTTTAAGTTTAAGATTTTCAGTATTTTGATTTGAATTGTTGCTTTTGTGTGATTTAGTAGTATGGAAAAGAAGCGAAAAATTGATAGTGAATGCAGAAAATTCAAAGATCAGTGGAACATTCAGTATTTCGTAATTAGAGTCCAGTAACAAGGCGCTATGTTTGTTTTGCAATGAAAGCATAGCCGTTCTCAAGGAATATAACATTAAACGTCATTATGAAACATTTTCAAAATTACTCAAAATATACAGGAAGTTTGCGGACAGAAAAATTCGAAGCTATGAAGCGCGGATTGAAATCGCAGCAATCTTCATTTACAAAAGTCAAAACTGAACAAGAGGCTGCAACTCGTGCCAGCTTTCGTGTGGCTCTTGAAATTGCAAAACGTGGAAAACCATTCACCGATGGAGAAATGATCAAAGAATGCATAATTGCAGTAGCCGAAGAAATGTGCCCTGAAAAGGTAAATTTATTAAAAAGTGTCAGTATGTCAGCAAACACTGTGGCTCGAAGGGTAGAAAACATCGCTGAAAATATATCCTCTCAACTGTTCGACAAAAATGGACATGTTGAGTGGTTTTCTTTGGCCTTGGATGAGTCAACGGATGTGTAAGATACTGCTCAGGTGTTGATTTATATTCGAGGAGTAGATAAAAGCCATGAAGTGCATGAAGAACTTCTTGATATGTATAGTATTCATGGCACAACTACTGGTACAGATATTTTTAAAGGAGTTGAAACGGCCATTAATCAAAAGAACCTTCGATGGAAAAACTTGAAATGTATTACAACTGATGGAGGCAAAAACATGAGTGGGAAAGATAAAGAAGTGGTCGCTCTTGTGTCAAAGGCTGTAGAAAATGACGGTGGTTCAAAACCATTAGTCTTACATTGTATCATTCATCAACAGTCTTTGTGCGGAAAATGTTTGGATATGTCTGAAGTTCTGAAACCAGTCATATCAACTGTTAATTTTATCAGATCTTTTGGGCTGAATCACCGACAATTCCGACAATTTATTGAAGAGATTGGAGAAAATGACCTTATCATACTGCCGTACGTTGACTTAGTTGTGGGAAAGTCCTTCAGCGCTTTTTTGAACTTCGAGCAGTGATCGAATTTTTTTTTAATGAAAAGCATCGCCCTCTTACTGAATTACAAAACAACGCATGGCTGTGGAAGTTAGCATTCTATGTTGATTTGACAAAACATGTGAACGAACTGAATTTGAGATTGCAAAGAGAAAACCAGCATCTTCCTGATTTATACACTAATATCAAATCATTCCGGAAGAAATTGATACTGTTTCAATCACAACTACGAAGTAAATGTTTTTCACATTTTAAAACATGTGAAATATTCAGCCACATCACTGAGACTGAGTTTCCTATCGATTTTGCAATCGAAAGTTTGAGTGCTTTGAAAATAAATTTCGATACTCGATTCTCGGACTTTGATGCCATTGCGAAACAAATTAAGATTTTTCAGAATCCTTTTGATACTGACATTGAAACCCTAGCCCCGAAACTTCAAATGGAAATGATTGATCTACAGTGCAGTGATATAATTAAGAACAAATATCAAAACTCATCTTTGTTGGAATTTTATAAGGGTCTTCCACTGACACAATTTGATAATTTGCATAAATTTGCTCGTGGGCTGTTTTCTGTTATTGGTACTACTTATTTGTGTGAGAAAACCTTCTCCAAAATGAAGTAAGTACACAAAAAATGTTTACAGATATAAATTAACTGATGAGCATCTTAAATCTCTTTTAATAATTGGTACAAGTAAAATTAGTCCACAACTACAAACTATTGTCAGTGGAAAATCTCAATTACATAAATCTCATTAGTATTTCATATGTCATTATGCTTGTTATAAGTTATGTTTTTATTTAAAATGTATAAAATGTTACTTGGATTCATTTCAATAATTTGTTAGTTATTATATACTGAAGTAAAATTTTCTGCATATTATATATGTCTTTACTCATTACAATTCTGTGTTTCTTTATCCAACTTATCACAAAAACAATAACAATAAGCCTACAACAATGTTATGAGTAGTTAGCCCATGACCATATCAATGTAGATGTCATATTAATAATTATTCAACATAAAATTAGAATAATTCAGTAAACTAAATTTAATTTTCTATAAAAAATATGTCTATAATATAATCTAAAAGGAGTTTTCAAGTATGCTAGCTTTCCGCGGGCCGGACAAAATCTGTCCGCGGGCCGGATGTGGCCCTCGGGCCGTAGTTTGGAGACCCCTGTCCTAAACGATTAATAATTAATCCGTTACCCCAAATATTATTTTAAAACCATAAAAACCCACAAAACTTTAATTTGAAAATACGCTTTTGAAAAACAGCCGAAAACGCATCCCGCCATGTTGTCGATAGATAATAATCTGTGCTCCACGTCATACTAATAGTAAACTATCACTTGACAGCTCAGTGCACTATGGAGCTTTTGACAAGTATGACAAGTGACGTTTATTTGTTTACTACTACTATGACGTCTCATAATGGCCGATAACTAAAGTATAAAGTACCAGAACGAAATAAAAAATAGAAAATATATTTTTCAAATAAAGTTTTTAAAAACATCTTAATCTTTTATTTCATTATTTCGCTATATTACATTTTCCTAAGCCAAGTACTAAAGAAATACTCAAAGTGTATGAAATTAAGTATCCTATTACTCACTTCAAAGTAGTATAATAGTTTCTTACGTATGTACACAAGAGCACACACGTTTTTACTATTATTATGACTTAAGTGCGGTCGCGGATCAAGTAGAACTTCGTACATTGACTCATCGCTACTTGACCCTCACTCGCGCACGAATATATTGCTATCGCGTTTAAGGTGGTACGGGATAGGAGTGCGATAGCAATATACTCCTGCACAAGTGAAAGAGACAAGTAGCGATGAGTCAAAGTACGAAATTCTACGTGCTCCGCGACCGCACTTTACACATTGAAAATGTTTAATGTAGATAAACTTATTATTACACATAAGGACAATTTTCAAATGAAACAGAGATAAGTGCAAGTTTGTGACCCGCTAGTATTAACAAGGTTACGCGCTACTGCTAGTAGGTACTATGACTAATCGTGGTTAACAGGAAAAGCATAACAGCCGATGTAGTACTCTAATTAAATGTATAAGTATACCCATTTGGTGTAGTGACGTCAAAATAATATTGCCAGCATTTTAGTTGCTTATTCAATTTTTACCGCAGTAACATCCATTAGACTTGGGTTTTTTACTTGTATAAAAATTTTGTGTGATTCTAAGACATAAACCCAAACCTACATTACAAGTAGTTTCTTAGCAACGACTAAAAAAAAACTTGTGCAATAGTATTCTTGCTTCGTTCGATCCGATCGATAAGGCAAGATCGTTAAGGCCTCCACAGACGAGAGGTCGCTCGTTTCAGTTAGAACTGACGTCAGTTCGGCCTGAACGGATTCGAGCACATACACGGAGAAAATCGCATCCGACCGAACTGACGTCAGTTCGGCCCTTAGATTAATAACGCCTAGAAAGTCTCCAAACAAACGCATCGTACAAAGTGAAGTAAGCAACAGATAGGCGTAAGCTTTACATACCGACACGCACACAAACAAAACTTTAAAGTTGTGGAGTGTGTATACTCTTTAAATTGTAATTATTGTATTTGTTTTTTTAATATCGTGAGATGTAAAAATATAACTTATATTTCATTTTAAACCATCTAAACACAATTTGTGAATTTTATTTAACTGGTATTAAGGAATATACTAAGGATTATCTTAATACTGGCAATACTTTAATTCAGCGGTTCTCAATCTTTTTTGGTGACGGAACCCTTTTGGAAAGCAAAATACTTGACGGAACCCTGCAATAAAACAATAGTTTTTAAAAGTGTATTCTTTATTAATAAACATAATAAAGTACAATGTAACAGTTACTGATTATTACTTACTTTAACATGCCAATTGGCAAGTACATTATTACAAAATATTAAAAAAGAAAAAATCTAACTAATGGGAGGTATGAAACTGTTTTTTATTTTTCATTAATTGGTTGATGTCAGATTTGATAGAAGAGAGTTGCAGTCTCATATCAGGTTCGGCGTCCAGTCTATTGCGATATTTTGTTTTCGTGGCTGCATACGTTGAGAATCCTGTTTCGCACAAATATGTTGTTGGGAACGGGAGAAGAATATTCAGAGCCATTTTGCCAAGCATTGGATATTCATTACGAATTCTGCACCAAAAATCGTTGAGGCATCGTTTTGAACAGTGTCTGATGACATTTCTAAAACAGATTCATATATCTCGTTTGATATACTTTCGGGCTTTTGCAAGTTGGGTAAAAAATGATTATGAATCCATGAGTTCAGTTTTATTTTTGTATTCTATTCTTCGGGAAAATACTTTTCAAAAGATGCGCGCATCGAAGTGAGATATTGGACCAATTCTTCAAACATATCATCTTGAAACATTTCTGAGTCGTTATCGCTAACAGACTCACTGAGTGACGTAAAGCTTTCTATTTCTCTCTTATCAACGCAAACAATCCAAAAATCTAATTTTATTTTGAAGGCAGTTATTTTGTTGTAGGCCTGGAACACTGTTGTCTGTTTACCTTGCAATGATAAATTCAATTCGTTGAGTTTTTGAAAGATATCCGCCATAAAAGACAATCGGAACAACCAAGTTTTATCATACAAACGGTCTTTCAAATTAAAAGAAGTATCAGCTGAAAGAAAGATTTGTAACTCCGCTCTAAGTTCAAATAGCCTTGTTAAAGTTTTACCCCGAGACAGCCATCGCACTTCTGTATGGAGCAGCAGTGTTTTATGTTTGCTGCCATAATCTTCACACAATAATGAGAACAATCGAGATTGTAGTGGTCGTGATTTGATAAAAATAATTATTTTTACCGCTTCATCCATAACTAATTTTACATTTGACGGCATTTGCTTTATCGCAAGTGCTTGTCTATGCAGAATACAATGGCTGGAACTACAATTAGGCGCTTTATTTTTTATGCGTGACACTGCTCCTGCTGTTTTACCTGTCATCGCCTTGGCCCCATCTGTACAAATGTCAATGCAATCGTTCCAACTGAGATTATTTTCTTCAAAAAAGATGTTTATTTTATAAAAAATTTCTTCCCCGGTAGTATTTGTGGGCAGCGGTGAATACATAAGCATGTCTTCTTCAAAAGAACTTTCATATGGATATCTCACGATAACCAGCAAGATAGCCAGACCAGCGACATCAGTTGACTCATCCATTTGCAAGGCGAATCGTGTTTTTTGTAGACGTGTTTTTGTAGTGTGTGCAGAACGTCTTCATTAGTGGCTATTCTGGAGCACTTTCTTGCGTGATGAAGTCTGAACTTTTTATAATCTTTATTTCGTGATTCCTGGGTATATTCGGAGAGTTACCCGAGAGCCAATATAGAAAAATGTCGGATAACACTTTCACCGTGAATTAAAACTTTATGCACCGAAGATGGCATGTAATACCACTTATATTTATTAACATAGGGATCTATCAGACAGGGAGCGGTCACGCGGTCAAGCGTTCAAGCGGTCAGTTTTGCGTTCTTTGTGTCATATTACGTTGCATAGATATACTCACACAGGAGGCATTCTGACCGCGTCGGTTAAGTAGAACGCACGCGTCCGCGCGTTCAGTGCTGTTTTGACGACCAAATTGGAAGGAAGATGGAGACCGAAAAGCTAATTATGTTAGTACGTGTAAAAGGCGTTTTTTATACGATGCGAAGGATAACAATTACAAAAACCGAGGAATAGTAGCCGAAACATGGTTGGAAATTGCCAGAGAAATGGGAAATAAAAATGGTAAGTCATAAAATAGTGTTTTGGGGAACATGTATTTTTGCCACTCGTTCAGAAACTACATTTTTTAAGGAATATAGAATAACCTAGCTAGTATTTTTACTAGCTAGGTTATGTCGAATAAAAAAAAACATCAGTCACTATATATTTTTATTACATCGAAGTTTAGTTAAATATGCACTAGAATATGCGATCCTTACATAATATTGTTAATTAAAATATGAAATAAAGTGTTCACGAACTTCATATGCTGCAATATTACTTCTCTGGGCATTTGGTGCAAAATCATTAAAAGATCGGCCATTAATATAGTAACGACGAACCATATCCTCATCTACCACTTTGTTGTCCCCTTAAATCTGAGGTAGTTGTGTAAACAACACGCAGCTTTTATTACTTCGTTTGTTGTTTCTGTGTTTAGTTCAATTTCATTCATAAAAACCCTCCATTTCTGAGCCAAAATACCGAATGCACTCTCTACTATACGCCGTGCACCACAAAGTCTACGATTGTAATTTGCATTTCTATGGTCTCGAATTACTATGTCAGTAGGAAATGGTCTCATTAAAAAATTTTCTAACTTGAAACCACCATCTCCAAGAAATACGTGAGGCACAGGTTTTTCCATCCCTGGCAATGGCTTTGCTGGTGGTATATTAAGCTCATTGTCAATCAACTTCTTGTAAAAGACAGAATTTTGAAAAATAGTGCTGTCACTGTCTTTGCAATACTGTTGAGAATTTTTGTTTATGACAATAATGCAAAGACCCCGTGTTTGATGAGCATTTTATTGTTACATGTTTGGCATCTATCTCCATCTTTCATGAAATCCGATAACAGACTGCTTCCAAATTTCTTCGGTCGGGAATGGCATGTATGTTGGCTGTAGATTTTTCCAAATTGCACTACATGTTTCCTTGATTATAGTTGTAACAGTAGATTTTCCCATACAATATGAATTGCCTATTGTGGACGAGTAATCTCCAGTGGCAAGATACCTGAAATAAGTACAAAAATATAAATATATTATTAACAAGTTTGTTATAAATGTGCAAATCCGAATTGAGCGTGCATATTTGTTTACAGGTAAACAATGGGCTACTAAATGGAAAAGCTTAAGGGATAATTATAAGAAATTCAAAAAGTCAACAGAAACGGCTTCTGGATCTGCATATAAAAAATACAAAAATTGGCCTTGAGCAGATCAGCTTCGCTTTCTAGATGACACCATTGCACTGAATGAAACTGATAGTAATATTAACAGTGAAAATAGAGACAGCACTTCACAAGTTTCTGACTCAACCAACCAACCAAGTCCAAGTAACAGTGTTGATTTACGAGATTCTGTGTCTGAAAACCTCTCCCGTCCCGGTTCTAGTAATAGTAGTTACTCTAGAAATTCTGCCAAAAATAAAAATGTAACACAAAAAGGTGATTCAGACCTACAACAACAACTGTTAAAATATTTACACGAGAAGAAACTTAATAAGAGAAAATTTGATGATATTGATTATTTATTTCAAAGTTATGCGACTTCTATGAAAAAAATGCCAGCTCGCATGCAAAGTATGCTCAAACTAGATATGGCAACATTATTTGCAAAATACGAAATGCAAAATATAAATATAACTCCAGTCAATTCACCATCAACTAACTTGTCTACTGCAAATTCATATAAGTATTCATCCGAAGACAGTATGTTACACGATGTTGAAGACTCACAATGTCTGCCTGAATTGTCATCACACGAAATGGATGAATAATTACATGATACACAACGTGTTCAGTCAAATGAAGTAAATCAAGACCAAAATATATCTGAATTTTCTGAGCTTAGACGGTGTTACGAAGAAGCCGCTGAAGTAATTAATAATGATAATGAATAATTCTTATGAATATACATTTATTTGTTAAAGGAATAAAGTAACTTACCTCAAACATACCACCAATCTTTCTTTTGCTGAAATGGCTTTCCTCCAGTTAGTATCTTGTTTAACTAAGTCATGTTTAATTTTTTCATACAGTTCATTGAAGGAATCAATTGTCATCCGAAAAGAATTATAAAAAATTTCTTCGTCATTAACCCATTTAAAAAAAAGACGATGAAATTCTCCATCTTTTTTTCTGTCCTTATTTACTGGGCGTCTTGACGCTGATAATGACCACAAAATCAATAATTCGTCTTCCGATGAAGAACTATCGTCAACAATCATGGTGACACTATTGGTACCGTGTCGACCGCTCAACAGCGGGGATCGTGAGCAATTGCGCGCTCGAACGCAGAACGCGAACGCAGAACGCTCGACCGCGTGACCGCTCTCTGTCTGATAGATCCCATAAAGTTGTGCCGTGTCTAATGCGTACTGACCAAATTTAGTAGGATTTATATTTCTACCACTCGACATAACTTGGAGCAGAATATAAAATCTTTTTATTAGTTCTTCATCTACACCAGTTATTTCTGACGAGCAATGATAATTTTGGAAAAATCTTCGTGCGGCATTTCCATCCTTGGAGTTGCCGCTAACTTGCTTAGGTTTATCTATATTTAAACCAAGTTGTTCTCTAAACCTTCTTTGAACGTAAGCTTTCTTTTGTTTTTTTAATTCTTTGTTTTCTGTTGTTGTGACAGACCATTTTTCAAAGGCTAGATTGTAAGACAGATGTAAAATAAGTTCCATGAATCTTATCCAACAATGCAAAGTTGAAAGACCATAATATTGGTAAGCACTTTCATCAACAGGTTTGTTTTGTACTTTTTCCAAATCGTTCATTTCTGTGGGTTTTGCGCCACAAATAGTACATACAGCACCTGATGAAGTCTCTGTTAAAACCTGAGCCACTTTTCCATCAATCATTGTTAAATATAAAATATGTTTTATTTCAATACCTTGCCCACTTTCGTTGAGTAATGTAGGATTAAGAGTAGTTATTTGATTATTTATTTCATCAACTACACTTTGAGTCTTTTCTGGAGTCTCCTTCGAAAATTCTATTAAAATTGGACGACAAAATCTGACTGATGATGGAGCAGGATTTTCCCACAGTGTTTCATTACTATCGGTATCAACAAGTTTGCGAGGCACCATTGATGATATTATAAATAAATTTGTTTCTGAAATTATGTCACTCTCTTCTAATAATATTTGTTTATACTCACTTTGTCCACTTGATCCATCACAACCCCATTTAGAAAATAACTTTAAATGAAATGATCCTGTTTTATAAACGCCATTTATTTTTATAATCCTGGCTGTCGTGTGATCTAAGAGATCTTGAAATTTAATTTTTGCTTTAATGTTAGTTATTTCTATGCTAGATTCTGGGGGATAGCAACCTTGTTTAGTTTCCTGGATTGATTTATAATATGGAAATAATAAGCAATTCTTTGCTATCAAGCAATTCCGCATATTCTCATACTGTGCTGTGCTGAGATCTAATTCTATAAAAATGTTGAGAGCTTCGTCCTTTGAAAAAGTCTTTATTTCTCCAGGTTCATTAAGAAGATTACGGTGTATTTCATTCATTTTTTTTATAGGCAAGGCTCGTAAAACTTCAATGATGAAGGCTTCTTCTGTTTCTCCTTGAGATCTCAACCCTTGAACGTATGAATTCAGTAGAAATTCAAGACCACAAATTTCCAGTAATTCCTTGTTTTTTCGTTTTTTTGTTCGCTCTGCACTATCTTCGTAGGCTTTAGAAGGCCGTCCTCGTTTCTCTGTCGATATAGAAGGCTCAATCTCGCAACTAGGTTCCGTAAGATTTACAGTGAAATTGTTTTTCAACCATTCGCTATTTTCTCTTAAAAACCGTTCTTTCTTGCGGCCTGATTTAGTATAGCGTTGACGAAACTGACCAATAAAAGTTTTTTGCACACACGATAATTTTTGGAATATTTTTATCAGCTACATTGGAAAAATTATTTCGTAAGAATTCCGTGATAGAAATAACATAATCCCTATCATTATTCAGTAATACGAGACTTAAATCGAGTCTAGTACAGGTAAATTCAGTCATTGTTAGACTAATAATTAGTAAAACTAGTCACAACAATAAATAATAAAATACTATTGTTTATTTCATGAAAAAACATGAATATATACTAAAATATAGTTTGGAGACGTGTGCATATCGTATGCAATTTGGTTTCATGAATTACTACCTACCCCGAAACCTATATGCGGCTGTGAGGTTTGTTATCTTATCAAAAGAAAATTTTCATACATCTTATTAATATACTAACCACAATAAAGTAGACTACTAATAGAACTATGGCTAATTTCAGTAATTGTCGAAACTGTATTTGAAAATCGAAGCGAAGAAAAAACGATATACTGCAAAATATACGCCTTTAGTGGTGTCATAATGATATATATATATATATATATATATATATATATATATATATATATATATGTACATATTGATTTAATTTATAATAAAGAAAACATTTCAAGCTTTTTAAAATGACATAACACTCATAAGTTACTGGATTCTAAGAGGAAAAAACATATCTTCACATTTTGCCATATTTTCATAATTTGCGCACTGATGCCGCAACAAAAAAATTTACCCAGCAAATTTGCTACAAAATAAAACTAATTACAGAACTTCGGCAAACTTCGATAAACGTCAAAACTCTAATCGAAAATTGAAGATAAGGAAAAACGACATACTATGAGACATAGTATACATAGACATACGTCTCTAGTGGTGTCATATATGAAAAAACCAATATATAATTAATTCATAATAAAGAATATATTTTAAGCTTTTAAAATGGTGTAACACTTATATATTCCTCAAAGGAAAGTCACTTTAAAATCAAAGTTAAATGTTCACATTTTAAGAATATTTTTCAACAAATTTTCATTCAGTGACTTTGAGAGATTTTTTTTTTAAATAGGGACAGACACAAGTGTAAATCGTTTATATTTAGGTAGATTGGTCCTTTGTCTACAATTTGAGGTACAAATAGTACCTCTGCCGACTTTTGGAAAAAGCATTTATGGCACGGCTTTCTTAGGAGTGTCCACATAGTGGCCCGGTTGCATGCATATGGACATACTGGCTATTGACAACAGCTCCGCCCGCGTACATTATCCCTCAGGAACACTGTACTTTTTTGGGATAAAAATCCAGAGCTTAAATTACTACCATTTTTGCCGTTTTTGCGTGAAAGAATCCATCCACACAAACTTTCATATTTATAACCATGGAATATAAAACACAGGAGGAAAGGGCGTGTGTGGGCGTGGCTCGCGCGCCATAGTTGAGGACAGCGAGTCTTAACTTGACTCACTTGCTTTGTGGTTGCTTACGTATTGTGACGTGTACTGCCGGTGATTATCACGCGCGTGTTTTATTAAAAAGCTCCGGTTTACGAGTTTTTTACGCCGGTTTTTCTTGCGAGTGTCTTGCACCGGTTCTTCTTGGCGGGTTAGGATTGAACCGGTGGTAGCTTTTTCTGTTGACTTTCCGAAAAAAGTTTGTTAAGTTTCATTTGTAAGTAAAATATTTTATTTCATGTCTCTTCATAATGACTTGAGTGTAAATACAATGTAGTACTAAGAACTTCTTACGGATTATGATCTGCTTTTTCTTATCATCGGTAAGTCGTTATTTAATTTATAATTAAAAAATAATCTTTCAGACAATCCTCTATTAATTTAAAATAATAGTGAAAATTAAGAATGACACGTATTACTATTGAAAAGTCTAAAATTTTAAAAGTTTTATTTTTTCAAGTTTTTCCTTTTATTTTAACCTTATCGCAAATAAATCGATTTAGACATTATTTCATTTTACTTCTAATATGTTTACTACAACGTCATATTTTTATGTAGACATTTGCACCTTTTTGGAAAGCTAATGAGATAAGAAAGTTATTTAAGGTATTTGTACGCATTGTATCATACAACTTTTTAAAGAAAATCACCTGTTTTTAAGAAAAATGTGCATTTTTCTTAAAAGAAAATTCTGTTTCATGTCTCATAATGAAAAATTCTCGCTTAGTTTGTCCCTATTTATTCCTTAAAAATAATATTTGACTCATTGACGGTTAAAATACATAAAAAAATCACTAAAAAGACAAACATTTTTAAAAATACGTCATGTCAAAGTCAAAAAGTCGAAAATAAAGAAAAAATTTTTGAAATTTCAATAACTTTGTAAATATCAACTTTCGGATAGGGGATGCCATGAAAAATATTACTGTAAATGAGGTCTACTTTCCATCTTTCAAAGGAATGTATCGAATTTCAGGTCACCCTGTATATCTTATAGTACAAATTCTAAAACATATATGATATATAGGCTACAATAACACTTATATGTTGCAAATTCTTTAACTTTTTTCAGGGTTATGCAATATGCACTACTCCCCAGTCGAAGCGAGGAAAATTATTAATGCCTGTGTTGTTCTCCTTTACCTCATCAACGACTCGCTCATCTCCATCGATGATGGTGAGTTGAGTAGGAACTATGTGAGATGATTGCTCCTCCATTACAAAGAAAGAACTCAGTAGAATGAATAAACAGGTTGGCAATTGGTTTAGGATAAAGGGGATGGTGGTGTATCCAGGGGCCGTACAGGCTCCAGTCATGTTGAGCTTAGATCAACAGCTCGCATGATAGAAGTCGTTGTATCTATAAATGTCTTTACTGTGTATGTAAAACATTCATTTTATAAAGTTCTTAAGAAGTAGTTTTATTATGATAATGATTAATTACAAAATGTAATTTTAGTTTGATTTGTGTCAATATTGAAACCAGCCTAGCGGGTTCGTGGAATTGTATTGTGCAATGTACAATGCCACGCCTATTCAATGCAAAGTATCAATTAAATCTTTTCTCTTCATAATATTAGCTCATTACATATGAAATTGGCATTTTGTAAAGAAGGAACATTAAGTCGATATTTATAAACATATTAATATATTTATTTAATCAAAGTATATACCATTGCTATCTATGCACTTTTGCCATCTCATATGTAGTTCATTGATTCCTTTACTAAAAAAAACCATTCGGACAGGAATCAATAAAATCTTTGAAGGCGCTTTGGACTGGCCCCATCGGAGTAGAATTTTTTCCCTTGCAAGAAATTATCCGATTTCGAAAAAAAAATGGTAATCTGTTGGAGCAAGTTCCGTGGAGTACGGTGGATGTCTTAGACATTCCAATTGAAGCTCCTCTAATTTGGTAGCCGTCTGTTGTGCAGTGTTTGGTCTAGCGTTATCCTGAAGCAGCAGTGGCCTAGAGCGAATGACCAACCTCGGTTGTTTAGCAGCTAGCTTTTCCACCATGATTTGCATTTGCTGGCAATAGACATCTGCCGTAATCGTCTGGCCAGATTTAAGAAAGCTGTATTGAACGACATCGGCACTAGTCCACCAAACGCTCACAAGTAACTTTTTTTAGTCAATTTTCGCTTGGGGCAGGCTTTGGCTGGTTCACCAGGGTTCAGCCATTGCGATGAACGTTTCCGATTATCGTACAAGATCCACTTTTCATCACAGGTAATGAAAAATCCCTTCATTGTTGTGCCGTTTGAGTAATGTAACGCACGAGTCAACGCGCATTTGTCGGTTTGCTGCACTCAATTTATTTTATTATAAAACCTAACAACCTAACCTAACCTAACCTTTTTTTTTTTTTTAAGAGGGGAAATACGTTACGTATCCCCCGCCGCCCCCGGGGGAGGGCAGCAGGGGTATGTCGGACTCCCCCGGCGCAATGGTGATGAAGAGCGCCGAGGTTTACCGACTAAAACCCCTCCATGCCTCCTTCTGCGCCTATGCGGGGTCATGGGAACTGCGTGATACTACTACCACGACCCCGCAGCGCTTGCCGCGTCCGGCCCTCTTTTTCGCGGCGGCTATTTCGTATGCCGCCGCCTGCCTCACCGAGAGCTCCCCGGGCATTGGGGAGCTGTCCACCTCGGGGCCCATAATGTGGGCGGCGATCCCCCGATCACCGCCCACGGGCCTAGGCTTCCACGTCCATGGCGGGGGCGGTCGGTGCCGCCCTTGCGCCTTTGGCCTTGGGCTTTTGCCGGGCCGTCAACGCCGGAGCCTTACTCTTCGTCTTTTTGTTGGGGGGCGGCTTGGCTGTTATACAGCCGCTGCTCCCCAACACGTGGTCCCGCCTCTCCTTGCTCAGCGCCTCACACACGGGGCAATTGGGTGCCGCCGTGCAATCGGGCGCCTTGTGTCCCGGCTTCCCACAGCGGAAACAGCTCCCACTGAGGTCCACCGGGCACGAGCACTTAATCGCCAAGTGGCCGGTGTCCAGGCAACGGTAGCACCGCCTTGGCCTCGCGGCCAGCAGCACTACCCTCGCCCGGACCCAGCCGACCTGCAGCCGCCCAGAGCTGGTAAGCTTCTTGGCGGCGGCGGTCGGTATGCCGAGCCAAAGGCTTCTGACACCCCTGGGGCCCATCACAATTCTGCCCGACCGGATGTCGGCGGCCGGGCAGCTACCTTCCCTTGCGACGGCCTCGACGATGTCTGCGGTCGTCGCCGAATCCAGCCCGGTGACGAGGACTTCTGCTCTCTTCACCGGGCGGGCCACTCGTACTACACCAGGACCGCCCTCATTTTCTCGGCCAGGGAGTCCGCCTTCTCTTGGGCCCCCTCTCCAGATATCTGGAGGACCCGGGCGCCCGTTTCAGCCAGGCGGAAGTCGACCTTTGTTATGCCGAGTTCCGCCAGGCTGATCTTCTTCTTGGCCTCCGCAAGGATGGAGGCGTATGTCGCCCTCCCCTCCTCGAGCACCCCCTCCTTGAGGGTGAGGGTAATCGCCGCGGTTTTGGGAACCTAACCTAACCTAACCTAACCCATAAATGATTTTTTAGATTTGATAAGTCTATAAGTTGGAACCTGAAGTTTATTCTTATTTATAGTGCCCTTAATTCAATCATGGAATCTCATAGGTCCGTACATCGAAAAGAATCCAATAATATTAAAACTTACTTCTTTTCTATAAACATCTAAATTGATGAAACTTATTTTTAAATGCGAAAATGTTTAACATAGTTTAGGTTATGTTATTGTTTTTATTTATTTATTTAAAGAAATGGCGTCGGCTTAAAACCATTTGCCAGTGTCAAGTTAAAGAGGCGGGAAATAGAATTTTAGTTTCAATTTTCAACACTGTATTTCTAAATCGTCAAGTCCAAAGTCTTATTAAACTCCAAATAAATAGTCAGTGCAGTCAATGAGTCAAGTCAGTCGATTTAGTAAAGTAGTAGAAGCTTTACTGAAAGTTCCAATGGAGTTTTGGAGGAAACACAAAATAGCAGGTTTTTGAAGTTGTACCACTTGCCCACACTAGTGCACGTTAACGAATATTTAATGGTTCTACCAATATTACACATTAAGAACCGAAATAACACAAATTTATGAAAGAAATACAAAACGAACAACGTCACACATTGAATTCCCCAAAACTTCCCTTACGTTAATGTTTGGCATGGTTTATAATTTTAAAGTAAAGTGACAATATTGTGTTTCGATATTATACATGTGACCTTTTTCGAAAATTATTTAAATTGTTTTAAATATAAAATTAAAACATCGGCGGTGTTTTAAAGTACACAATTTATTTGAAATGCTCTTTTTAAGTCCATAAGAGTTTTTATAATTAATTAATAGCATAAAATTTAAATAGACTACATGGTGCTAATACACACAACAAAACGCAAATTTCAATACAACAATAGTTCACTTTTCAGGACCAACATAGTTTCATAGGTAAGTACATATACATAGTTATATGTACTTACCTTATATAACATAGTTGCGTAATACCCCGACATCAATTGGCTGGGAGAATTTATACAAGCATTTACATGAATTCCAACGAAGTTAAGTAATAGCCCTGCAGGAGTAAACAAACACCGCCGAATTACTTCATCATCCATTTTGCGAAAACGAGACAGGAAGACCAGGGCTATATATGGGATTTACGCTGGGACTATATGCTCCGGAATCCAGGAGGCCGTACAAAATTCTGTGTATTGAAAATATAACTCTGCGCTAATACTATAGAGTTGAAAATCGAACACATGAGTCTCGAGTTAAATGTCAATTCATATATATGACAGTTCAAAATTCAAAACTTCCATTTTCAGCTCTATTGTATTAGGTCTTTACCTATGAAATTGCCGTTTTGTATGAAAAACTTTAAACGAATTTTTTTCATGTATTTTTTATTTGTATTAATCGAAGTAATCACCCATGCAATCAATGCATCTTTGCCAACGCAGTGGCAGTTTATTGATGCCCTTCTTAAAGAAATCAGCTGGACGGGAGGCAACAAATTCTTCAAAGGCATTTTGTATTGCCTCTCGGGTATTGAATTTTTTTCCCGCCAAGAAGTTATCTAAATTCTGGAAAAAGTAGTAGTCTGTAGGCGCAAGGTCTGGTGAGTAGGACGGATGACGGAGAGCTTCCAACCCCAGTTCTTGCAACTTGGAGACCGTCTGCTGTGCAGTATGAGGTCGCGCGTTGTCGTGCAGGAGCAGCGGAGACGAGCGATTGACCAATGCTGGTTGGAGATGTGCCAGCTTCTCCATCATTGTTTTCAGCTCTTCACAGTACACATCTGCAGTAATGCTCACCCCGTTTGGTAAGAAGCTATGATGAATCACACCGGCGCTAGACCACCAAACAGTGACCATCACTTTTCTAGGGGTAAGTTTTCTTGTAGGGCATTGTTTATGTGCTGAACCAGGATCCAACCAACTTGCTGAGCGCTTGCGATTATCAAACAGAATCTATTTTTCATCGCAGGTAACAGTGTGTTCAAACAAACTTGTTCAAACTTGTGTGTGTGGGTGCAGTTCAAAATTCCTTCATTTGTGTGTCTGTTGAGCAGTGCAAGGCACGTCTCGACGCGTACTTCGCGCTGGCGATCATTGAGTTCGTGGGGCACCCATTTGTCAAGCTTTTTTACCTTGCCAATTTGACGCAAATGGACCAATATTGTTTTGACGCTAACGTCGAAAGCTGCTGCTAATTCAGCCGTAGATTGTGTATCATCAGCTTCCACAATCGCCTTTAATTCGTCATTGTCGACCAAAGTCTTCGTACGACCGCGAGGTTCATTTTTCAGGTCGAAATTTCGAGAACGGAAGCGAGCAAACCAATAACAGGTGGTGCGTTGGTTTGTGGTGTTAGCTCCGTAAACGTCGTTGATGTTGCGTGCCGCTTGTGCCGCGTTGCTGCCACGACGGTACTCATATTCTATAATTACTCGAATTTTTAACGTATCCATAATGACGAAAAATATTGAAATGCGATCAAAATGTAACACTAATCAATAAACAAATGACTACTTTTGGAAAAATAATTCCATGTTTTTAAAATAAAATGACAAGGCCTGACAAGGCCCTACTGACAAGGCCCGCGACGGAGGAAGGAACAAGGCCCGCAACAGAGGAAGAAACGAGGCAACTCCGAGAAGCCGTATGCTAATTTTTTTGCGAAAAGTGAGCCAACTGTCCCACGCTCAAGCCTACATTCCCCCAGAAAATGACCATAATATAGTTCAAGGTTTTTTTAAATATTAGTTAAGCAGTTTTTTAATTTTTTGTCTATAGTTTATTCTATTATATAAGTTATCTTTTATAGTTTATCTTTACCAACCTATGTCAAGCAGCCAGGATGCAGGGACCTCTAATATTTCGACCGTGTCCTTTGGAAATCTGTTGCAATGCTCCCACTGTTCCCGATATTTTAAAAGCCAGCGGGGTTTGAACATCCACGTAGGCAAATGCCACAAACAGCTTCTAACACTCATTCCCCCAATAACCAATTCACTTCCGAACCCAATTTATGAAACAAATTTCTGGCAAGAAATATCCAAATTTAAACGTTTTATACCAGTTCTAAGACGGATCCCTAGGGGTGCCAGAGTGACTGTAGCCCAGAAGCTTGCCGAGACGATACGCCACACAGTGCTGGAGAACTCGAGGCAAGCCTAGGAAAATCTACTCACCTTTCCCTACCGTTTTCTGCATATCACTAGAGATCCGCTCAACAATGCCTCCCTCACTTCAAGAATCAAAAAGAATTGTGTTTCGGATATTAACCTCAACCCAAATTTTTCTTCACATTCCACGGTCAAACATAACATCGTGAAAACTGTGGAAAATAAAATAAGTGAGGGAGACATTAAGGGTGCAGCGCGGCTCCTGTTTTCCAATGACACGGTCGCCCCCGACTGCCCAGAAACCCTCATCGCCCTGGAAAACAAACATCCATCACAATCCAATCCTTTCACAGTTTCCGATGACGCATTACCACCACTACAAACGTCGACAGACAAAGTACGCGGAGCCATCATGTCCTTTCTTCCGGGTTCAGCTGGCGGCCTCGACGGTCTCACCCCTCAGCATCTGAAGGACCTCACCAGCGGTTGCTGCGGGGAGGCCGGCGGGAAGCTCCTGCATGAACTTACGAATCTGTGCAACCTGATGCTACGTGGAGGGGTCGCATCAGATATCGTAGACATTCTGTATGGAGCTAACCTCTGCGCCTTGAGGAAGAGAGATGGTGGCATTCGTCCGATTGCTGTCGGCTCCACATACCGGCGCCTTACAGCCAAACTAGCTTGCAAATCGGTAACTTCCCTCGCGTCATACTTCCAGCCAAAACAGCTCGGTTTTGCCTGCAAAGGAGGTTGTGAGGCCGCCGTTCACTCTTTCAGGACAGCTATCCACAATCAAGGCGATGATGTGTTTCTGAAGGTCGATATCAAAAACGCTTTCAACTCAGTTGACCGAGGCGCCTTTTTGGCCCAAATTAAATCTAAAGCACCTGCCATTTTACCATTTATGCTCCAGTGTTACAACGACCCCACCAAACTCATTTACAAAGACCACCTCATCTCATCCGAAGTGGGCTGCCAACAGGGCGACCCTCTAGGTCCAGCAATCTTCAGCCTTGCTATACACCCGGTCATCGAGCTTCTAGATTCAAAATTTAATGTTTGGTATTTGGATGATGGGACCCTTGGAAGCGATGCACCCACTGTACTATCAGACTTCCGCACTCTGATCCGCGAGTTCCAAAAAATAGGTCTGCATCTGAACCTAGGTAAGTGCGAACTTTTTGTGCCAGACAGTTGTGGGGATAGAAACGCGATTATATCCAGCTTTAAAGAAATAGCTCCACAACTGTCTGTCATTGACAAGGATTCGCTCTTCCTTTTGGGCTCACCTATTTTAGACGAATCTCTCCCGGACTTCTTAGATAACAAATTACAAAATTTTAATGAAACTTTAGACCGCCTCCTCCAAATTAACTGTCACATGGCCTTTACCCTAATCCGTTTTTGCATTTTCGTACCTAAATTGACATATGTCTTACGGTGTTGTCAACTTTGGAAGTTCCCTCAACTTCTCAAACAGTTGGATGATACCATAAGACAAACGCTCTCCACTATTTTGAATACAAATTTCGATGACCGCGCATGGACTCAGGCAACGCTTCCAGTTAGGTTCGGTGGCCTGGGTGTTCGAAAGCCCTCTGACATATCGCTTCCGGCCTTCTTGTCCTCAGTCCACGCGAACCATAGTCTTATCTCCAAAATACTACATCACCCATCCTACTCCAATACAGTTACCTTTCTGGACGAGGCCAAGGACGCCTGGAGCGTAACTAGTGCTTGTAGCGAATTGCCTGACAATACTTTTTCCCAAAGGCTCTGGGACGAGCCACTCTGCAGACTGGTACGGAATAATCTTCTTAATACGTCCTCCAGTCCTGTGGAGCAGGCTCGCCTCTTAGCTGCGGAGAAGTGGGAGTCGGGCCTTTGGCTACAAGCATTACCGTCACCCAATACGGGCACATTGCTGGATCGAACAGCTTTCCGGTTAGCTACTTCCCTGCGTCTTGGCACCCCCCACGTCGTCCCCCATCGCTGTGTTTGTGGTGCAAATGTGGACGGCCTCGGACACCACGGGCTGTCCTGTCAACGAAGCGCCGGCCGCATCTCCCGACATCACTGTCTGAACGATCTCATCCGTCGGGCTCTTGTCACCGCCGGAGTGCCAGCTGTGCTGGAACCCTCTGGTTTGGCGCGCGACGATGGCAGGAGACCAGACGGTATGACCCTGGTCCCTTGGAGAGTGGGACGGGCTCTTGTATGGGACGCTACTTGCGTCGATACACTTGCTCCGTCCCATGTCCAGGGCACCTCGAGTTCTGCAGGTGCGGCCGCTAATCAGGCGGAAAACCTCAAGCGGCGCAAATATGAGAACCTTAGTGGGGATCTCATATTTGAACCGTTTGGGGTTGAAACCTTAGGTACATGGGGTCTGGGTGCGCACAAACTTTTCGGAGAAATCTCCAAAAAACTCATTGAGGCCACCCGAGACCCCAGAGCCGGCACCTACCTGGCCCAGAGAATAAGTATCGCAATCCAGCGAGGAAACTCTTTGAGCCTTCTAGGTACTCTGCCTGGTGGGGATGACCTGGGAGATTTCTTTTTTTTGTAGCATTTTAAGTTTTGGAGTAGTTATTATTTTTTTGGTACTTACCTACTTTTATGGTTAAATTATATTATTATGTAGTATAAAAAAAAAAAAAATAATAATAATAATTTGAAATTAGAATTCTTAGCCAAACAAAAAATATTTTGATTTGAAATGGCCAGTATTGCGGAACGGCAATTTCATAGGTAAAGACCTATTATTAGCGCAGAGTTCTATTTTCAGTGTTCTAAATTTTCACCGACGTTCTGAATTCCGGAGCATATAGTCCCAGCCTTATTGTTTTTCTCACATTTACACTTATTCTTATAGTCGGCGCAAACGCTATCAGTACTCGGAGCAATACTCGTCAAACGTGCAAATGAGACAGCGCGCACATGTTCTCTCTCGCACTTATACTGTTTGTGGGTGACGTCACCAGAGACGTCTCCTGGCATCTCTATTACAAAAGTGATTTATTTCATTGAATGGCGCGCGCGTTTTGTTCAAAATGGATGTAATTTTCGTATTCAGCACCCCCAAAAACGACACCCATACGAATGGAAAACAAACCCCAAACAGTATCCAAAATCTGTTTTTCCATAACCTTTAAATTGAATTTTTAGCAGCCATTAATTTATCAACCCAATCCTGTAACATGATTTAACGGTTGCCAACTGGGAAATTAAGTCGCGATTTTAATAATTTCTGTAACAGTTTGGATTAACTTTCGCCACCTAAAGGTTTAAAACGATTAAAATCGGCCGATTTTTGTATTTTTTCGCCTAAGTCATTTTGCCAGTTTAGTAATTTAGTCGCGAACATTATATTAATTCTCTGCCAAATTCACAGTCTGCTCATGTGCAGTCGCAAACTTATTTTTTGTTCGCACGATCATTAATTATAACCCGTTTACATATTATATTGATTGATTTTAGAATCGATCGATTTTCCAGCATCATTAACATTCATATTAATCCCATCCCTATTTAAGTAGCGAGGTGTAACAGTCTTGTTAAAACATTCTAAAAAAAAAACACGTAAGCGTGTTTGAATTACAACCTTACATCTATGACAGTAGGTGCAATTTGCGTGCAACTTTTAAGAGTGGCATCTAGCGTTAAATAGCTGAACTAAGTAGTCAGAGATGGTCGAAAGCACGTCAATGGTATGCCGATAACGGTCACAAAGTGTAATTGCTAAATTCTACATTATTGTAAGGCGTTATGGTTGTTCGTTGTGTCATTCTTAATAGTCGTTAATTGCATCGTGATTTCGAGAAATTATAACCGTTAAAATTGGTTAATTTTCAGTGTACGTAAAATCTTTTGTGTGAGTTTCGCGACAGCGGTTTCAATTAACTTTCTAGCCCATGGCCTTTCCTCCTGTTTTATATTCCGTGTTTATAATATTAGTAGGGTTGGCTACGTCTTGAACGGACGTACGGTCTCATTTAAACCGCTCACACGTATTAAGCCGCATGTTATTCACATGATCTGGAAACTTACCGTCGTCGTCCTCGGCGTTATCGAGGAGCGGGGTGAACGCGTATCTCTGGTTGTTGTTCGTCGGCCGCCATAATACCATTATCACAGTGAGAACACCCGCAAACAATATGTGCCAGTATGCTTCGTCCATCCAAACTTCCTTCCAATCCTGAAACAAAAAAAATGTTTGCTAACAATACTTTTCTGGCAGTTACAGTGTTTCTCAGAGGTGCTAATAAAACTGTCATGATATGATATAGATAAGTTAAATATCTTGGCATGTTCGCCCTCGCACCCACGAGATTTGCCAACTCTAACACGATTTTCAGCTCTATTGCATTAACGCCGTTCTATTTACAGTGCAGCTTTTTGCACTAAAAAACGCTAGTGAGAACGTCCTGTTATGCAATTTCATTGTACAGTATGATAAATGATTTGTCCTGTCAATATTTTGCGGGAACCAATTTTTCAGAAGACACTTTATATGCAAACTTTCACATAAAAAGTACCGATTTGACAAGTGACCGTCATTAACTCACAAATGTAAACAGAACTCTAAGCTGAAGCAAAAACAAAACAATATTTGTCTCCTTCATACTCAAAAGCTTATACGTGCGCGAGAGTGTGACAGAGTTTTTCATGATGAGTAAGTAACGGCGCGCGCTAAGAGTCGGCTTAACCAAGACGAGAATTGGGTCTTGGGTCGTCTTGGTTGTAATTTTTTCCCGTTTCATCCTCAGCGCCAACCTATCGAAGTAATTTTTATTCCTTTTAATGTGCTGGGGTGTAATAAAGGTTTATTAGTAGATAGTATGACCTGAGTGTAGCTTAACTCCTTAATATATTGGGGAAACCCGAAAATATAAAATTGTTAGAGTGAAGTTGCTCGAGTTATTTGTCAACGACTTCTTTCAAACACAGCTACTTAAATGGAATACGGTAGCCTTCGGGAAGAATACTTCTACTTATACACGTATTATCTTATACTTCAAACGAGACAATATTGTATATATATAATCGGTTTCTCAGAAATGGCTACAAGTATTACCATGAATTTAGTATGCAGGTAGTTTTGGAGGAGCTGCGAAACTGCGCATTTTTAAGCTATACAATATTATGTTTTTTCTTTCGTCGTGCAACAACGTTGGTATCAATAATTTCGACTCTATTATGTCAGTCCGATTGGCAGTTTGGTATGCATTTGTATAATTTTTGCTTTGTTCGAAAATTCGGAATGTGGTGGGTTCTAACCCCGGTCAGAAAAATATTTTTGCGATTGTTTTTATTTCTCTAAATTTATTAGAACTCCGAGAAAACTCGTTACCCAGGTACAAAATACTACAACTGACAACTTCATTTAAATAAAAATTGTCAATTCTCTTTAGGAAAAGAAGAAAAGAGCTCTCATGAGCTTCTTAAGCTTTATGCGATTCGTCTCGGCGATGCCAGCGAATCGGCCGTAAAAATGTTCCAACTTTCCATAAAGTAATTTTATGTAAATATAGATTTTTCATATTGTTTAACGTATGATAGGTATGTTTCTAATAAAACAGTTTACATTTAATTAATAACACAATATTGTTATTATTTATTTCCAACTAAGTAAGTTTTTACACGGTTTTAATTAAAATTTTTGACTCATTGCGACCTCTATGACTAAGTCGTTGATTAAGCATTTCGGTATTTCAACAAAAGGAACAAAGCAGTTTTCTGTATTTCTGGGTTATGGATGTGTATAATACTTAGAGCATTAAAGGTATAATATAATAAAAATCTTAAATATATGTATAGATAGCATAAAAGTATTAAAAGATTGTACATTTCAGTTGCCTAGTACCCGTAACACAAGTTCCTCGAGAACTTAGCACAAGGCCAGATTAACGTTGTGTGAAACCGTCCATAGATATTATTACTATTTCCTTTGAAGGCAAAATTAGAATCTATAGAAATCTTTAACTACACCTATGCATTTATATCCACGATTGCGGAAGTTAGCAGAAGTGGACGAACAGATGAACGAACGAATAGACGGACGGACGGGGTAAAACTACGGGACCGTGTGATGTGTTCGCTATTTGCAGGAAACGCCAAGCATGTAGAAGCGGATTTACGGTCGGAGCCATTGTGAGGAAATGCTATCCAACTGTTTTTCCATTTGAAAAGTACTTAGCTACTTTGCATATGCAGAGTTTTGCATATGCCTATTACCGTTAAACGGCCCCGTGCCGTTTAACGGTAATAGGCCGGCTTTTGGCCTTAGGGTTAATTCGGCCCTGCACACTTTCATTTACACATACACACACACGTAACTATCTATGTGTAGACGTGCCAAGAAAACTAAATTTACCTATATCATTAATTTATTACTGACCTCTCTATTGAGACTTGGATCTCCTCTCCATGTAGGGATTAGGAATATTTTGAATTCGTTACTCCAAACAAAAGACAAGGCATGGTACTGCGAATGGCTCAGGTAAAAATCTTTTAAATTTGGCATTGACAATATTATTACCTATCAAATCAAGAAAACAACGTAACTTGCAACGTGAGGATGTTATCAATTCGTGGGTATGTTTTTTTATTGTATGTATGTTACGCGATTACTCCGCCGTTTGTGGACCGATTTTCGAAATTATTTTAAAATTTAAATGTTTGACTACCAAGTTGGTCCCATTGTCACCAAATGGTAGACCTGGTGATGGGATCCATAAGGAATCGAGTCCTCAAATTTTATAGGACACCTATAGTGATTTTGGCTTTTTATGAAGTAACTCGAGCATATTATGCTACCAAAAAGTGAAATGTTGTGCCAAGTACCCTGAATCCAAAAGCACTGAACGGCAATACTCAGTCGTTAAAGATACAAGTTTGGAAATTTCAGCATTGTTTATAAAAATGTAAACATAATATGTCACTATTAAATAATCACCAACACAATCACATAAATATTATTGTGATTCTTTTTATTTCTTTTCTCGATCTCCCAGGTACTAACTAGTTAATAATATTATAATATCACTAAAAATTATCAAATTGGCTGTTACCGACTTCAAAAATAAGAAGATTGAGTAGAGAAATAGTAAAATTTTGCAGAATTTAAAAGGGAAACTATTTTGGCAATAAGAATTATTTCATACTTTTTAGTGATTTTTAAGAATGTATTGCTTTTACTTGGGAAATCGGTTTATATATACCGGATGTTTTTTCAGTCAGTATCCAAACTTTCAGGAGTGAATATACTCTGAATATAAGCAACTTTGACTATGGGATCAACTTTCCTACTTGAAAAAAAAATCTGCTGTTTCATACAAAAGGGCTACGGCATAGATAGCATTTTGTAGGAAACATTGATTTTTTTGCAAGAAGGAAAGTTGATCCCATAATAAAAGTTGCTTATATTCAAGACTATAAGAGTATTCACTCCTGAAATTTTGGACACTGACTGGAAAAACATCCAAAATATATATTTTTTTTAAATATTAATTTATATAAAAATGTACTTACAGTGATACAGAATAATATTCTGTATGACTTGAGGGAGTACAGCATGAATATGACTGACGCTATCACGGCGAATATCAGCGTGTTCGTGAAGTGTCGGTATAGTGACAGTTTGATTGTGTTTCTGTAAAACGAGAGTTCACTTTAATTATTCCTTTAATTAAACTGTATGTTTGTAAGCAAGCAGGTCATTGGATTTCTTCCAACAAAAAGCCACCAACAGACGGCGCTGACCAACAGCGACAGTGGCGCCCGAGTCGGTAACAAAAGCCCCGGGTTGGGTTGGCATTCTGTGGCATACAATTGTTTCCCCACAATCTCTTTAGGTATAAAACTGTACCTTCGCAGCTGCAGCGTCCTCATAGTGTGCGCGAGAGACACGAACAGCCACCAACAGATGGCACTGTCCAGGAGCGACAGCGGCGCCTGAGTCAGTAGCAGATCTCTGTTGGAGTCCTCTGCCTTGTGGTGTAGTCTCAGCCACGCCTCGAGAGCAGCTAACGCGCCCCACGATGCGCCAGCGCCGACCACGCGTTGTAGAGCTGGGCCTAGCCGTGGTCTGTAAAATATAAACATTAATGACGACATATTTTTGGACACCTTTTCAACACGGCTTAATGCTTAGACAAAGCACTAAGCCGTGGCCTGTTAAAAATGGAAAGTAGTAACAGCACATTTTCTTGGACCCCTATCTCATGCAGTGCTCTAAGCATGGGTATACCTAGGTAACACTGAAAATGTTTAGAAAATGAAAAACGGCTTAATGTAGAAAGTTGCCAATACTTTTATTATTTTTCGAAGTAATCTTCGTTCCTCTCTACACATCGTCGCATTCGATGGAACCACTGAGAAAAGCAGTGGGCCCATTCTTCCTTAGGGGTCTCTTCTATGGCATTTTCGTACGCTTTCACCGCAACTTCAGGGCTCGTAAAGCGAATAGCTCGAATTTTATCTTTAGTTCTTGGGAATAAATGAAAGTCGCAGGGCGCCAGGCCAGGACTGTATGGAGGATGACTCATTATCTCGACACTTGCCATAGTCAAATAATCAACAGTCCGTTTTGCGGAGTGCGCTGAAGCATTGTCGTGGTGAAGGAGGATCCTGCTTCGAGGGCGCTGCTGTCGAATTTTTTCAAAGACAACAGGCAAACAGCGATTGACATACCAGTCTGCAGTAACTGTCCTTCCAACTTCTAGCACAACTGTCGCGAAATTACCTTTCCGACCAAAGAATGAGGCAATCATCTTTTTTCCTTGACTTCTTCCTTTCTTTACCTTAGTTGGCCGATCCTCGAAAGGAAACACCCACTGAGCTGATTGTCTTTTGGTTTCGGGTTAGTAGCAATCCTATAATATACCTTATACCTTACCTAATATATCCAGCTTTCATCACCTGTGACGATGTCAAATACAGCATTTGAGTCACCGCCGTTGAACTTATCTAACATTTGGCGACACCAGTCTATGCGAAGTTGTTTCTGGTCGTCGGTTAAAGTATGGGGAATCCATCTGGTACAAAGCTTCCTGACACCTAAATGTTTGTGTAATATTTTTTTAACTTGACACATACCAATGCCTAGGCTTGCCCGTATCTGCTGATAGGTCACTCTCTTACCTTCCTCTATCATGTGTCGCACAGCACTGATGTTATCTTCAGTAGTCGCTGTTAAAGGACGTCCATCACGCCGATCATCATTGAGATTGCTACGTCCACGCTTAAACTCGTAAAACCAATTGTAAATAGTGGCACGAGATGATGCTTCATTAAGAAATGCTAATCGCTGCCTATCATAGCTTTGTTGTTGAGTAAGCCCACAACGAAAGTCATAATAAATCATTGACCGAAAATTTTGTCGCGTTCATTTTCATGTGTAACAAGAGTTTTAGATTTGCCGCCAATTCACAAAAACAAATGACAAATGAATGCAATATACTACATTAGGTTACCAAAGAATTCTAAAATTAAAATTCAAAAAAGTGTTCATTAGCAATGTTTCTAACTGGCCAGTTCTAATTTTTTTTTTATTAATTTATTCATGACCATGGATACAAAGTCCTTCAGTCGGATACATTTTGAGTTTTGACATATGACATCATTAACTGAAGTAGGTGAAGTATAACATTTTACAAAATGACATTAAATATAACCTATAAATTACACATGTGTTTATCTAAACCTTTCCAACAGTATTGACAATATATTTAATAATGGGAACAAAATAAACAGAATTTTTTAATAATCCTTCAATGTGGCGGGGGACACTTAGTGAGTTTTCTTCTGCTATGCCAGTTCTAAACATTTTCAGTGTTACCCACGTATATAAAAAAATTCGGAGTAACGACTACACATCATACCAGTTAATAGTAATCTACTTACTTAACTATTCCAAAGCCCAGTGAAACAATAATGACTAACATTCGTGCAAGAGCTCTCTTTGCGACTGAAACCCATTCTGCAAACATGTATGCTTCAGAATTGAAAAATCTGAAAACAAGGATTAATATTGGTGTAGAACTTGTCTAACTTGAAATGTCGCGCCCCACTACTTCACTAGTTGATATAAATGTGTGAGTGCTAATATTTACAACGACATTATGTCCCTGTGCAAGTATCAACTGTTTCGTGATCTACGATCTGTTTACGAACGTCGCGGTCGACTAGTCGCGTGATAAATCCGGCAACGCTCTCTGTGTGGAGTAGCGCTGGCTTGTTGTATGAAACAAGACGTCCGCTTTCTCGCGCGTTTGGTGAAAACTAAACTAGTTGACCAATAAATCCGAGAATGACCGTTCCTTAGCAAGTATAATCAGAGACAAATTACAATAGTGTTTTTAAGTGTGTTGCGTACATATTATATAAACTTGCGTGTATGCGTAAATACAAGAGGGGCGCGTCATTTTAAGTTGGACAAGCTTTACATGATACATTATTACTGCTTTTTCTATAGTAATATTATTTTAGACTATTTTAAACTCACAGTTTTACATTACATAGGACACTAATACTTACCCTGTCCTATTAATTGATGAATAAACTCCATAATAAGTTGCACTTTCAATCATACCGAGCAGAGCTACACCACCAATCCAGTATTGTATTCTAAGCAGGTCTCGCCATTGCAGTGCACATACGATCAGCCAACACATACATAACACTGTGTATACTCCACACATCACACCAAAAAACTAAAACATAATCCTTAATTAAACATAATAATATGGTATATAGAAAAAATATTTAGATATAGGTAAGAATAAAGGATATTTATATTTTTACTAGGATTAGAAATTGGACTTTTTTTATTAGTACTGTGATTATTATCTTTAAAATTGATAAACATTTTCCTATTTCATATTTAAAACCATAAAATATGTATAAATAGAAACCTAAACTAAAGAAAATTTTTTATTCACAATAATTGATTTTATTTTGTTAGTATAAATTACAAAGTAACAACTCTTAAACAATTTAACATTTATTTAGAATTTTTTCGGAATGTACTGAAAACAAAAAATGCATGACTTACAGGTAATAAGGGCCATATAGCAGCTGATAGATATCCTGAAGGTGAAACCATTTCTATGTTCAATGACACTTGAAATTTCACATTGCTGTGAACTCCCATTGTCAACATATAAACACCTTCTCTCTCCACTGTAAATAGAGGAGCTTTCTGAAACAATACACATACTTTATTATAATTATACTAAAATTTTCTGCTTGGGAAGACTTGTACTGCTAATAAAATTCATTTGAAAGAAAAATAATAACCTACTAAGTAGGTAGTGTTATAGAATAAAACATTCAAATACAAAATTTAAGTCATTAAGTAGTATTACTAAACAGTATTTTACTTACTGCTTGAATAACAGCTTCATTATTCTTGGCATTCCCTCCACTGGGGATTTTATTACTATAAAAATATATGATATTTTTACTGTTACATGTGTGTGTTTCTACAACATTAATTACTTGAGCAGTGCTATAGTTGCTTTCATAAAATGGTTTTTCCACTACATTTGAGCAATCCACGATTCTCTGAAAATAATTAACAAAAAGTTATAGCAAAATCTAATACAGCAAGTAGACTGCGTGCAAACTATTTTTTTGTGTAGAAATTTAACACTATAGTCGAAAAAAAATAAGAATGTAAAAAAATCTATCTATAAAAAATAAGAATGTTTGATTTGTTGTTTACATAATAATAGTTAAAAAAAAACATTGTATACTGACATGTATTTTTGTCACTTATATGTGGCTTGTAATTAGCAATATGTTTACCATAATATTTGTATTTGTTTACTATATTGTTAATAGTCGGTAGCCATCTTAAAATACAATAAATAAATAGTAATTAAGAAATCTGTCACTCTCATTCGGACTTTAACAATAACACTGAGTATGATGATGTAATGGCAGTGGATAACTTATCAACTATTTGCCTGTTTTGCAACTTTCAGACAATTATAGGGTTTTAAAAGTTAGTTAGTTAGTTTAAGTAAAACTTGTTTCACAGTGTTGATAGTAAATTTTTTAGGTTTAGGCAGGATATAGCATCATCTTTATGAAATTTGTTAAATTTACAAATTTTAATACCTTTTCAAAGTAATGAAAATAATCTGGTGAACATGGAGTTTGCCTCCATGAATATGCCACAGTAATATTTGTTGGGACTGTGACATCACAATGCACTGAAAACAATTTATTTGATTTTATATTAAGTTCAAAGTAACATAAATAGGTATTTAACCAAATTTCGTGTTACTTACTTGCCACAATCAATTTTGAGTCTTTAAAAAGTGATTTAGCCAATGTGAAATTACAGCTTTCCTGCAAAGATAGTGTAATAATATATATTATAATAATATATCAAACAATCTTTAGGCAATTATGGAATGACTAAATTATATTACTCACCCCATTAAGTGGCAAATCCCATTTTCCAACGTCGGAAAAACTAGAAGAAGCTAATCTAAACCCCGTAACTAACACCAAAAATATAATATGCGGCATTTTACAACGCTAAGAATATTCAGATATTTATATTCGTTAATTCAACGTTTTAACACCACATAACATATTTACTGTTTATTTATTCGAAATAGCACTAAAAGTTCATATTTATTTATATTATTAAAAACCAAACTTGTTTAAAAATCAGTCATGAGTACAAAAAACGATAAAAATTGTACAACATGACAGAGACTGTCACTTTATATCATAGATAATAAGTAGTACTACTGAAGTAGATAAGCAACTTCCCCTGTTTGACGGTTCAAAATCATTTTTGAACCGTCAAACAGGGGGTTTGATGTAGATCCTAGCGCCACCTGGTTAAGATGCAGTTGCACTACATACCTATATATAGGTATATATATATATATATATATATATATATATATATATATATATATATATATAGGTATAGATTTCAATACGAAATCTACGGGATTTGTATGTCAGAATTTTATGTTTCAAAGACCTTGATTTTCATAAGAACAGTGTTTATTTGTTAAGTTTCCTTAGCAAATACACAATTCTCACAAAAATAAAACCTTTGAAACATAAAAATCCGACAATAAAACAAAACGAAACAAAATTTAACCAAAAAGGTAAAATATTTTATTTTCACATATGAAAATGGAAAATGATTATTGTTTAAACACGTTATACTACTTATACTCTGTTTAGATCCAATTTAATTTAAACGTAAGCGAATACTTATAAAGCTACTTATTCAAATGTCACTTGTTTTCCGTGCAATAAAGAAATACACACAATGATTTGGTGGAATTTAAATATTTTGCTTACGTTTAGATTAAATGGGGTCTGAACTGAGTTTACAACTCTACATTCTTAACACTATTAAATAAATTATATGCAATAAAATAAATTAATCCGTAAATCTTTTTGTTTTATCAGTAAATAAAATTGGCATTTTACTGCTGAGAATAAAAAAAACATAAGTTAAACATGAGAACATCATTACGATCAATAAAGATTTAAGTTTTGTTACTACAAAACTTAAATCTACGTTACTACAAAAAAAAATATTTAAATTTTATATAATTTTTGAATACACTCCAAGTTTTAAACTATCTTTAACTCATAAACATACTAAAACCATGCGTCCAATGTCAAATTCCTGTAACATGTGACTAGGAATTTACATAAAGAGTTGATAATATTGAATAAATCTTGCCAGATATAATTTCATATAAAATTATCACCAATAATTAATATATACAACGTGTTCCTTTTGATTTCCCATATTTAACTTAAGCTAAATATTAGGACTATATTATGAAAACATTCAATGTTTACCATTAAATCTAAATCGAATTATGTATCAATATTTGGAGCACTACATAATATCATTACCATTATACTTAATAATTTAATTTTATTATCTTTAAAACTGCTTTTTAGAACCCCGTGGGAAATGAAAAATCATGTATTTATAAAGAACATGAGTTTGGCAAAAGGAGGAGGATCTCAGTCTTGATTATCTATCTAAAATAGAAATCAATAAAATAAATTAGGGCCTAATCAGGAATATAAAAAAAACCTGACCGTGTTTCATTTTTTATTGCAAGAACACTACGAAAAGTTGACAAGTGTTCGGCTTAATCTCGAAGATCTGATATTAATTATTATATTTTTAATTTAATTTAGTGCATATGGCCAAGTTTTGTATATTCCCGCTCAAGCTACAAAAACAATACTTTATAGTTCATACATAACATTAATTAATTGTAAATATCACTAAGTAGTAGCAGTAGGCTAAGCTGGTGCTGACGATCAGCGAAACTCTCAAACCAGATTAAGATATTTCTATAAGTTTTTTTAAGGGGTATCGTCATCTATGATTTGATAGCATAGCATAGATAATTTGATATTTTATGTTTAGATACAATATCGCTTGCTGTACAGTTTGTATGAACTATCACAGATGGCGAAGATAGTATATATTTTCAACTTGGTGATAGCGCGCCCGCGCTATCAGATATTACAGTACACTTAATATAAATCTTAAAACATCTTATATCACAGTATCTTCGTCATCTGAGACGCCTTTAATGCACTTAAAAATAGAATACATATCAATATTGATCTAAGATCAGATATATAGAATATTATTATTATTATATTATTATTATTCCTTATTCATATGAGTTATTCATTTGCTATAAGTTTTATATTAAAGATAATAATCAAATTAATACATTGCAAATAGGTTGCGTATTTTAATTACGTGCGGATAATATTAATAAACATATGCAATGCTAATTAGATTTTTATCTATCATATAAAACTTATCGTAAATTAATAACAAATGAAGATATAATATATTCCTTATAACGTAGCTCGTACCATACAGGGATATAGGTTAAGTCAAAGTTTATCCTTTAAAGGGATAAAGTTCCCAACATTTTTTTTTGTATTTTCTACAAAAAACTAAAGATATTTTTACAATAATAGCGGCATTACTAGCATTAATAAGTTTCATTGTAGACAATATTGGAAATGATGGTAAATACAACCTTTCAAAGGATCAACATCGACTTAACTTGTAACTCTTTATATTATGCTTTCTATTATTGGACCAAGGCCTCCCCCAATGACCTCGTTCCCGCGCCATCCCAAGCCTGATTGCAGTGCATCTTGCACAACGGAACATCTCTTTCTAAGGGCAGCCACGGCGTCTTCGTCCATTCTCCCAACCAATGCTTATGTTTCTCCCATATTCGGGATTCAATTCTTGCTTTGGCTTTGTTAATGCTTGTTTTAGTGCCCAGAATTTCATAGATTGATTGACATGTTGAATTCATAATACTGAAAAATAAAAAGCAGTGGTTTAGTGTACGAACTATTAAGTAACTTTATGGTTTTATGAAATGATACCTAATCTTGAAGTTCAGGGATTTACAAAATAATTTGAACTGTTTAAACCCAGCCTAAACTACTATAAGTATTACCTATTAAATAGTAGTAGTTTTAGTAGCCTTATACAGAGTGTATGCAGAGCAGTCCTGATAACTTCGTCGGCTTATAATAGGGCTTGAGATATATCCATTGGTAAAAGTCATTTGCTTTTTATATTTGATAAAATTTAAATATCCTGCTTACCAAAATTTTTATTTTATTTTCAATATTATTATGACTATTCAGTCACAACTCACAAGTAATAAGGGATATTTCTTCTTTGACACTGAAAAATGAGAAATTAAACGTTAGAAATGATTATGTATTTAAAAGATTATTATTTATTTTGATAATAATGTAAAAAATTAGGGCTCCGTTTGTTTTACCCAAACAAATTGCAGGCAACAGCTAATCTTTACTAGGTATATTGCCTATTACAACTAATAAGTACTAATATTAAATTGCACTAATATAAATTGCAATAGTAATAAAATACCGTTAGGATCAGTCGAGCCGTTATGGAGAACTTTTATTGACAGATTAAAGATATTTTAAATAAACAGTTTGCTCACCTTCAACGGTTGTTCTTGTTTATTTTAATGATGATTGATGACCAGCCCAGCAGGTGTTGACTTTCAATTCCACGAAGAAAGGTATGTTCGTTCGTTTAACCTATATGAAGCGCCCACAATTATCCGCTCGATGCTGAAAATAATTAATAATCAGAGAGTTAAATGAAAATTTAACACGACGTAAAAAATATACATTTAGAAAAAGTAATACTTCCCCCATTCAAATTTACTTAACGTGCTTGTAAAATAAAAAGCTACCGGCTGCTTAAAACGTTTTCGTAAAGTTTTAATCATAAAGACCAAGGCATGATTAGCAAATTTACTACCGTTAGTATTCAATTGAAGTGTAATTGGGGCGTAATTGATATTTCGTCAAAAATCAATAAACAAAGACGATCTTCAGGAGCAGAAAGATTGGCTTCCTTTTTTAAATTTTAAAAAAGGATATGATTGTCCGTGCCAGGATATAGTTTTACTTGAGCGAGAAGCCTTTTCAAAGATTTTGGAGAAGGCAAAGTAAATAGTTTATACAATAAAGTATTATAGACCTTAGGACCTCTTTTATAGATAGATAAGGATAAAACTTTCTCGTCTAAAGTAAAACGACGTCCTCTTATTTTTTTATTCGTTTGAGTGAATTGCATTTTGCAAAAAATTCGAGCGGGCTTTGTTATCTTTTCCACGGAATCAAGCCATCTTTCAGCTTTATCTAATCTGGTTTGAAATGAAGCACGTCCCTTACTCAACTTCCTTACTGTGCAAGGAAGAGATTTTACTTCCTCTGCTATTTTCTTATATTTCGAAGGCAGCATTGACCCTGAATAGTGAACATGTAACACTCAAATTTCAAATATAACCAACAACTGATGTTGCATATCTACAAGAAAACAAAATCTCAAATCTACATAATTCTAACTAATTCTAACCAAATAAAATACGCATTTTAGAATCCCGTTTTTAGCCTTTCGGTACGGAACCCTAAAAAGCACATTTTGTTAAAAATTTGCCCCGATTATAAGTACTAATATATATTACTAGCATTATTTGCTCGCGGCTTCGCCAGCGTGAAATTAGGTTTTAAACGATATCATTATAATAATTTAAAACTTTCATTGTCCATTTTACTCTCATAGGGTTTGAATAGTAGAAAACGCTGAAATACTAAACTCATTATTTTTTCGTACTCAATTCATATGAAATTTCATTCAAATATGTCCAAGGAATAAAAAGTTTCATACAAACTTTTCTCCCCTAATTCACCACCTGAATTTGAAAAATCCTTCCTAAGTGGATGCCTTCGTCATATGAGGAATACGTGTCATGGGTATTTTACTCGGGCATTTGTAATTAAGTAATCTTTCGAATGGACCAATAAAAAAACGATAACCGATTTTCAGTTGAAATTGAACATTGGAGCGTGCCAAAGAAATATTCATATGTACATACCTACACTCGAAGATTCTGGCGCAATCGGTTAAATATGTATTAAAATAGATACAAAATAAATACACTACAGTCTACACTATGTACAAAATAAAAACTAAAATTTGTTAAACGGTGAACTAAGAAAGAATTAAATAGGACAGTAATATTAAGAATGGAACTATTTTGTTCTTAGTTCACTGTTAATGAACTACCTATACAAGTTTTTTTTACAAATCACTACTTTTTTATTTAAATTAAATTTAATCTTACTCTTGCTTCTTTTTCTATTTACTTTCTTTTTTTGCTATAATTGAGTAACCTCACCAAGAACATGTGCTAATATTATTATTACATACTAGCTGACCCGTGCCATCATCGTTGGGGGTAAAAAAATTGATGATGATGATGATGATGATGATGATAATGATGAGAATAAAAAGTATCCTAAGTTACTCCTTATAACATCAGCTATCTGCCAGTAAAGGTCCCGTGAAAATAGGTCCAGCCGTTTCAGAGATTAGCCGAAACAAACAGACAGACGGACAAAAATTTTAAAAATTGATTTTTATTGTCAGTACCGCATATACTTCCATATTCAATAAGTAAAAAGCAGTTAATTTAAAATTATATACAGACACTTCAATTTTATTTATTTGTATAGATTGGGATATAAATAATCTTGCGATAAAAAAATAAGTTGGCGACTGCTCATGAGCATACTATATCGAATGTAATAGTTTTATTATATTATATGTAAAAAAGATACTTACACAGCCCTAACAACTCGTGGTTCACTTCTTCTTCCAGTTCCTTAGTCCCATCAAAAGATTGTACAATGCACACTTGTCCAGGTGAATGTAATTGAGATGTTTCTCCAATACAGTCTGAAAAAATGGATTATTAAAAAAACTTAATCACAAGAGAATAATTTTATTCTGGATTGTGCAGATGTACATAGAAATTTAATGCGCATATGGACTCGCATAAATACTGTTCCATACCTATGAACATAGAATATGCTTTTAAAATTCTTTATGTCATGGCCTAATTTTAACTCCTCCTCGAGTGTTTTAAGCATGATATAATAATGAAAGTTATAAACTAGTATCTCTTATGCTAGGGAGATAAAAATTTATCATTTTATAATAAATTATAAAATGAAAAATTTCACATCTAATAAACCTCGCCTTTATTTATATATCTAAGCCTATTCGACAAAACCCCACATAACAGGGTAGAATGACAAAACATCTCCACTTTACAAGTCACAACAAAAATATAAAATTATTATTGTTTGATTCCAAAACTTCAATTGTATACATAACAATGTATCGTTACAGCGTAAAACTATAAGAGTTCCTACTTCCTAGTAGTAAAGATACTTACCAGAAGCATAATAAACTTCTCCGCTGTATGGTATGGATACATCATGAACAAGCCTACCCCAAGTACCTGATAGAAAAATATTTGGTTTTAAATAACTATAATCTTTGTATTATCCACTCAATACTAATTTCACTTACAATAACTATGATAAATATCTAGTGTCTCTCTTCATCATCATTATCTATACATGGTATAAAATTCCTTTCATGTTTGCTTACAGTTTTAAACTACTCAATGGATTTTATTGCCGTTTTTAGCAATAGATAGAGTGATTCAAGAGTAAGGTTATGTGTATAATATATTGGACCCATGCAAATCTAGCTAGCAAAGGGTTGCTAGTGTTATAATAATAAAAAATAATATAATAAAACCCTTTCAAATGCACATGTTAAAAATAGTTAAATTCATTGAATAAAACTAAATTTAATTATAAATAAGTTCATTTCAAGGATCAGTCCTCCTGTGACCACAACTGCTGGAAAGTAGCCGAAACGTCGGGAAAATGAAAAGTGCACCGCGACACAATCCGCAAGTGTTTAAAACAATGAACAATATTCGCGTAAACATAAGAAATCAATATATAAATAAGTTTAAAGAAAATAATTAAAATCCTTACTTGAAGCAACATCAACTTCTATTGGGTTTTTGATCACACATTCTGCACCTTCACTAAGCATTGGGTCACCTAAATCATTATTTTATTTTTATTTATTATTAACTTAGGTACTTATTTCCATACAAACATAATAATATGATAATGAACTAACAAATATGATCAATTGATCATATTATTATCATCTATTACAGATGATAGATGATAGAATGATTTAGAATGATAAGATACATATTAATACATATTTTGAAATATTGAAAAATATTGCTACTCACTAGAGGAAGGTAAGTCAATGCTAAATGAATCTGCAGAGGTAAAATGTGTACCTGGAAAAATATTGTGATGAATAAGATTTAACAAATAAAACTTACCCATGAGTATTCCACTTGAAAATTATTTATTTAATTATAAATATAAATTGTACTATTAAATACTCATTATAAGTAACGGAGTCTACAAACAGCAACTTTAATGTAAAGATGTATATTAAAGAATGATATATATCAATTGTCATTAAATTTATCTATAGAATTGGTCAGAACACTACACACAACAGATAAATTTATATTCCTACATCTTTGTATCAGCGATATTATAATATTTATTACAATACATCTCTTTTATTATAAACAGAGACAGAGTACATTCAGTAAGTCAGAATGAAGGCAAAGATGCATTATATTATCTTTTGTGTGTGTGTGATACCTTAAATTATTATGCAAAGCTATAAATCCCAGGATGTAATGATATAAATTATAGCTGCCGTCTCTGGACTCCTAGATAAATTATAAAGCCTTACTTACCAATCTGCCCAGGTAAGTGCAATTTTGGAATTGCAAGCCTATTAATACGCCTATTCCATGTGTTATGTATTCCATTTTCTTCAAAATTTCGATCACATACCCTGTACTTGGAATAGTCAAAATTTTCTTTATCGAAGTCGTTTGGGACAAGCCTCAACCAAGATTCAAACTGTTTTGGGTATTTCATTGGATTGAGGAAACGATGTACAACCTTTGACCCTAAAAGAAAATATAAATATTAAAATTGGAACGAATAATAAATAGACTGAACTGTGAAGATAAAATCTAAATTGTATTTTAATTACTACTGATTGCAAATGTTATAAATTATCCAACTAGGTATGTACTTAGGTCCTAACGTTACACATGTCATATTTTTTGGATTGTATTAAAATAGTAAATGAGCAAAGCTTTGTTAGTGTTACTCTTATTTTTTAGATACTTCTTTAATTTGACATATACATAAATAAAATGAAATCTAAAATTTTTCGTCGACTTACTTATTTTATTTAAAACGAAGTTACATGATATGTAACCTCGTTTTAAATAAAATACTTACTTTTTGCTGGGGAGCAGCCCAAAATAAATCTATAGCTCATGGTGATTTCTGTTCTCGACTTTCTTATTTAAATTAAACAAGAAAAACCAAATATAGCAGAAACTCTGTTTTTTTTCAAAACAGCAGCCATTTTCTAAATTTTTTTTTTTTATATTCTTGTATTTTGGTATGAAGATTAGAGATTTGCCACATGTACTAATATCGTCGCATAAGTTCTAATACTACTTATTTAATAGATAGTCATTTGAGGAGAGTGAAAAAACTGAATAATTTTTAACGTATAATATTACGTACTATTATGTATTTTGTATACACCTCATAATAGATTTAATTTAAAAAAATAATTAGTTTTTTATAAAAATTGGTAATTTATCCTATTTTCGTGACATACGTTGTGTTTCCTAATTTAATATCCGTTCGGGCTGACTTACGTCTTTTTTACGCAAAATTGAATAATAAATAAATTTTTAATCGTTTATTTATTTATTAAATTGCACTTTCTTCCTTCCTTTTCTTTCCTCATCAATATTTATCCTTAACTAAGTAAATACTTTACGTTTAATTCCACTTTTTATAGTACATAATCAAACAGGTATACACAAATCAAACAACAATTTACGATTACCCACTTGTATGAATTTTATATGTCGTATATATAGTGCCGATCTTAGAAAACTTCGATAGCGCGATTCATTGTGGCGTTAATTGGTCCGCCACAGTACCATAGTAGTATATTTAATACCATAGACATACATAAGGTACTTTTTACTTTTTTCTGATTGGCTGAAACAGCGCGTCTTCTGATCCCCTAGTGCAGTAATTCCCAAAGTGGTCCACGGGAGACTCGACGGGGGTCTACGTTGGACGTGACAGAAAATGGGGGTCGACAATCGTAAGCAGGGGTGCATGAAAATTAATTTGGTTTCGATAGTGAATAACTAAAATGTTGGCTTGTTATTTTAAATAAATATAATATACCTAATAAAATACCTAAATTAAACCTTCTCAATAAGACAATTTATAAATAAATTGAGAAAAAAATGAATAGTTCCGAACTAGGACCTACTTTATTATCAAATAATTAACCCTATCAAGCAATCAATTCTAACTTAAGTTAGAATAATTCTAATTCTAAGTTTTTTTTCGAAAACTGTTAATTCGTCATTGAAACTTAGCCACAACGCAAGTTTCCATAGATAGATAGATCTAATCTTCACTTTTTTTTCGAGATTTAGAAATTGGTAGTAATGTAGAATGTAGATGCAGGGGGTCCACCGGATCCAGCAAAATTTTGAAAGTGGTCTATGAAACAAATGAGTCTGGGAACCACTGCTCTAGTGAACGGCATCGAAGTCAAAACCACCAAAAAAATTACTTACGTGGTATTAGAACTCATGCAACGATGTCGGTCAAATCGACCACTGTGCATTGCCATAAAATGTCCAAAATATATTATTCATTCGCACTTTTTTTGTTTCTATATTCCAGTATGTATGTGTAGACTGCATTATGTATAGAAACATGGCCTTTCTTTGGTGCAATCTTAGGTTAAGGATATCAAATTCAGTCTGCAGGGACAGAGCTTTTTTTTTTTTTTACGTACCCCCGTACGAGGTAAAAAAAAGTAAATAAAAAGAAGGATTAATAGTGCGGTAATTCCCCGGTGCATATGTGTGAGTGTGGAACCTACGTTTACACGAAGTGTCCTACCCCTATATTACAAAATACAAATGTCAATGCCAACTTTTTTTTAATATATGGAATCGGCTTATAACCATTTGCCAGTGTCAAGACCTCGACCAGTGTCATCGACCATCAGATGACCGCGGCAAAGTGTCACGTTAAAAGTTAAAACTTAAAGTTGTTAGAATGTGTTTTTGTTGCATTTTGAAATTTGTTGCTAGCACCATTATATGGGCAACAACCAGCCCGCTGTAAGATATGATCCGGCCCGCGAGACATTTTGAAAAAAAACCCAATTAAAAAAATATTGCATTAGGTACTTATACTCACGGGAGTGACAGTTAGGCGGCAAACATCAAATCCTTTGATGTTTGCCGCCTCACTCTTTGATAATCGCCGCCACTCGGCTTGCTCGATCAAATTCTTTGAGGTTTGCAGCCTCACGGGCGACACATCAAAAGATTTATTGCTTCTCAATTATGCTAATCTAGTTTATTCCAGATTATTCCTTAATTTCGCCTATATAATTAATATTATTTAAAAAAAATCCATAGCATTAGACGAGAGCACCGATTTGTATCACACAGCTCAACTGGCTATATTTATTCGAGGTGTTGATAAGGAGTTCACTGTTACTGAGGAATTGCTTGCTTTACAGCCGCTAAAAGGAACTACTACAGGAGAGGATATTTTTATTGAAGTTCAAAAGGTATTCACAAGTTTTGGCTTGCCATGGTCAAAATTAATTGGAGTATGCACTGATGGTGCACCTCCTATGGTCGGCTTACGTAAAGGTTTCAACGGAATTTTGAATGAAAAAGCAACAGAATTAAATGTGCAAAAAGATGATTTGATAGCCCTTCATTGCATTATCCACCAACAGAACTTGTGTTCTAAGTCCATTCGACTCCAGAATGTTATGAATGTGGTAGTAAAAACCATCAACTTTATTCGATCCCGAGGGCTTAACCATCGTCAGTTCAAGGCGTTTTTGGATGAAATATCAGCTGAATATAACAATGTAACATATTATTGTGAAGTCAGATGGCTGAGCAAAAGAAAAATGTTGAAACGGTTTTACGAGCTTAGAAATGAGATAGCAGACTTTATGAAAATAAAAGATAAACCACTATCTGAATTAAGTGACCCAAAATGGATATGTGACTTAGCATTTCTTGTCGATCTTACAGGCTATTTGAATGATTTAAATTTGAAACTTCAAAAACAAGGACAGCTAGTAAATGATTTGTACAGCCATTTGAAAGCGTTCCAGATCAAACTACGCTTGTGGGAGTCACAGATGCTGTCTGGTAACAGTTACCATTTCAACACGTTCTCTGCGTATGAAAATATTGCTTATGCTCAATATGCTGAAGAACTCAAGTTACTGTCGGAACAATTTTCGAACAGATTTAGCGACTTCAAAAACATGGAAGACTGTTTCAGTTTATTTGCTGCTCCTACAAAATGTAATGTACAAAATGCTCCAATACACTTTACACAAATGGAGTTGATCGAGATTCATGAAAACTCACTCCTAAAATCTAAATTTGAAGACGTAGAGTTGTGCGATTTCTACAAAAAATACCTAGAAAAAGACAATTTTCCGCAGCTTAGAAAATTCGCAAGAAGATTGATTTGTGCATTTAGCAGTACTTATAAATGCGAACAGTTGTTTTCATTGATGAAAGTTAATAAATCAACACATCGTACAAGACTGACTGACGATAATTTGGAAAATTCTTTACGTCTTTGTATCAGTGGAATAATTAAACCAAATATCGATGGATTAGTTTCCTAAATTCAAGCTCAAGTGTCTCATTTAACTTTCGTAGTTTGTAACAATTGCAAATTTAACGATTTAATTATAATAAACCTTTTATTAATTTCATTTTGTTATTTTCGTAAATTGTACTAAAATAACATTGTCGTATTATTTCATGTCTAATATCTATCGCAAAAAATATTATCACTACTTTAAAATGCACTAGGTACATTTAAATTCGGCCCGCGAACGTATTTGCACGCTAAAGTTTGGCCCTCAACATGTCAAAGGTTGCCCATACCTGCATTACACGTATCACTTAAAACTTAAAAACACAACACTACGTTTGTAAACACGACCTAATAGTGAAACTCAAATCAGATGACAACCTTTTACCTCGATAGAGAAACCGCTACTAAATTCGAAAATCTATTTGAAAACAACATAGTTCTTTTATCGACTTTCGGCAAAATTCAAAGGATGCCGACGCTATGCGGCATGGGCGCGAGATGCGGCGGGGCGGCGCGCGCGGCCACAGCACGGCTTTTTGGCGGCAAATATCAAAAGCGTGCCGCTCGACTCTTTCAAAAACTACCTAGGCTAAGTGATGTGACCTATGAAAATTGAAACATTTACGTGTTTGTGTGTACGTAAACAAATTAGTTAATTATTTGATATGATTTTTTTCCTTAGTTTTTTGTAATAAATAAGCTACTGTTTATCAAGCTGTGTTTTTATGATTTATGACCGGCAATCGAGCAGACAGATCGCATGATGGTATGCGATTATCGTCTCCCACGCGCCTCTCTCTTCGCTCTTTTACGCGCCTTGAGCCTCCAGTAGGTTTTGTAATAAGTTTATACAAATCAATGCGTATGCAAATTAAATAGTAATTTATCGATATAAAAAACTATCGATACATTTCTGGACACATGCCTATGTTTTTTACATAAAATCATTTTCTCAGTTTGGTCCATAGATAATAAGTAGTACTACTGAAGGTTTGGTCAGTTGGCTGTAAGTGTAAGCCAGCGTTTTCGAGTGACGTTCCGTGATATTTTTTTAATTATCTACTTCTTATCTTTGTTTTAATTTTCGTTTTTTTTTATTTTGACATTCTTTTGTTTTAATAACTTTTTTATTTGTAATAAAAATTAACTGTTTTGTTTGTTTTTCGTGTTTGTGACTTGTGTGTGATTTTTTATCCTAAAATGCCATAGCCATACGCGTATACCACGCGTTACTATGGTATGACGATGATGTGCTTATGTGAAGCATTTGGGAATGTCGCAGAGGCATTGAGGATTTACCGATGGTGATATACTCATGCCCGTGATCTTTCAGACTCCCGTACCATTACACAGGCATGCGAGTGTTAGAAAATAGGCCCATTGAGCCTCCAGCAGCTGGCGGTAGGCAGCAACTGGACGTAAATATCGAGGAGCAGATTTAGATGGTGTGCCGGGATCCTCGTCTTGGAGCCCGCAGTGTGGCTAAAATGCTTAGACGTCGGCACGGTAGGCCAGTTGCTACTTGCTGTTCGATTTAACTATATGTACCTTATCTCATTTTATTTTCATTTATTTTTCTTAATCAGACCAAAAAATTTAAATATTAACTTACCAAAAGTTAGTAAATAGGTACTTGAATGTTATTAGAACTTTAAATAAACTGAGGCCTTTTCATCCGTTATTGGATGATTTATACAGTATTCTCCGAGCGAAGTAACCACTCTTGAAATCCTGTAGCGCCTGGGACAGTTGGTTTTTAAATGTCGTCCCAGCACGCGGCGCCAAGCGCATACGGCATTCTCACAGCATAGTCAGTCAGTCCAGAGGAATGACTGATCAATACGTCTGGGGGCAACCATGTGCGGATTTCCTCACGATGTTTTCCTTCACCGTTAGAGCGTCCGTATAATGTACTTGAGATCTGAAAAAGTCTCATTAGTACCTACACGCCACAACTTGGGAATCGATCCTGCACTCTCTCTAGTGCGAATCAAACGGTCTACCAGCTAGGCCACGGAGCTATCTAACTTTAAATAAGATTGTTACTAATCTATGCAATTTTCGTGGTTTATTTACTACATACGGTAGAGCTGCTAGTATCAGCTGATTTTCTCTATTCGCATGCTCGCACCTGCGCGGGCGCGGGACGTGTTCGCGCGGCAACCCCTCGCGCGCACGCATCCGACCGCCCCACAGACTGGTATTTGGTCTTAAAAGTTGGTCAAAAATATTTTATTCTTTAAATGACCGGTAAATAGTGTATTTATGCAATACTAGCCAAAATAAATTAAATAAAAATCATTTGTAATAGGAAAAGTTAATTTATTCATCAATTACTTCGTCATCATTATCATCATCAAAACTTATATTACAATTATTACTTTCTAACAATAAGCCTAACACATCAGGTGAAAACGCAGTTTTTTTTTGTTCTTCATCTTTCTTAGGCCCGCCAAAAAAGGGTCCGAGGTCAAAAGAAGCCTGTTTAACACATCAGCATTGCATTCGACGCGTGAAAATTTCCGAGAGTGGTCGAGGCGGAACATCCTTATATGCTTATTCCTGGCTTCTGCCGCTTCTTCCGATAACTGTCCAATTGGGAGAATAGCTTCAGCTACGACTTCAGCTCCATGACGTAAAACTTTATGTAAAGTTGGGGACATGGGGTAAAACTTATATAATGAAACGTAAAGCTTTGCAGTCTCGTCGCAGTATATTTTAAATGCTTCTACGTTAATTTGCAAACCGGAACATAATGTATCTAATATAATTTTTAATCGGTAGATTAAATTTTGATCTATGCCAGTGATGTTCGCCGATATTTCATGGTTATCAAAAAAACGCCTACTGGTATTCCCATCAATGGTGTTGCCAAAATTGGCTTTTGGTATGTCCACCAACAAACCAAGTTGCTCCCGGAACTTATCCTGAATTTCTTTTTTCTTACGTTGCACTAAATCTGTTTCTTCAGCTGTAAGACGTACGTTCCATTTTTTTACTGGTAGCTTATAAGCCACGTGCAACATGCTCTCAAAAAATCGGATGCGAGCATGTAATAATGACAACCCGAACTCCATGTTCTTTTTTTTACATGGCATCATATTGTCGAAGTTGTTAAACTGTGCTGACGTGGCGCCACATAAATAGCACCTCATGGTTGATTTTGTGTGCGTGGCTGCATTGCAAACCTTGCCATCCACCATGGTGAAAAGCAATTTATGCCCGATACTAAAATCATTAACTCGGGTTTTAGTTAGCTCTGAAATTTGGGTTTTGATAATGGCTATTTCCTCGTTGGTTATATCGGTTGTTTCTTTGACGAACCTTATTCTAATTGGGCGACAATACCGTGGCGAAGACGGTGTAGGGTTTTGCCACAAGATCTTTCTCTCTGGTCCGTAAACTAGCTGAAGCGGAACCATGGAACTTTGAAATATATTGGCATCAGAATCGGCTTAATTTACAAATTTCATTTTAAATTGCATCTGCTGGGATCCATCGCAGCCCCATTTGCTTATAAGCACTAAGGACTGTTTTTCGGCTGAATTTAGCTGCTGATTTAAATCAACCTCTCCAAGATGCATGAGAAGTCGTTGTGCTGTGTGATCCATAAGACTTTGCACTGTTACTTCGGCGCATGTTTCAGTGATACGATGAATATCCGGATAGCACTCTTTCTTAAGCTTTTGTAGAATAGAATAACATGGATAGAAACTAGGATTACTATCTCGCACTATTTCATACTGGTTTTGAGTAAATCCCGCTTCAGTATACATGAAAAACGCACGTAAATGTTTATCTTCTCGTGATTCCTCATTTCTTTCAGATGTCTTTTTTTTTATTGCAACTGCATATTTCCTCGCTCTTGTAGGACTTTTCGTTAAATCCTTGACAATTTTCGAAGCGTCCACTTTTCCAGTCTCTCGTAACCTCATTTGTGTGGCATATGTCAGCTCATCTGTGCCAGCACCTCTTAGTTCTTCAGTTTTACGTCTTTTACTTCTTTCACTCAAGTCTGAAAATGACTTTTGAGGTCGGCCGGGACTAACTCCTGTAACAAAAAAATCAATTTTATTATATATTTTTCTTTTATCTGTAACTACTGTAATAAATAAAATAAAGCTTGATAAAAATTAAAATAATGACGAAACTAGATCATAAGGTACAGTAATCACAGAATGTAATCAAAAGGGGAATAGTATCGTGGTATTTTTTACGGGAGAATAGAAACGTGGTGTTTTTTACCTGTTTTCGGCAGCGATATGCTTCCTTGAAGCCAGCCGTTGTTGCGTTCTAGGAACCTGCCCTTTGTATTATGAGCGGCTGACCATCGCTGTTTGAATTGATGTCTTATAATTGACAACTTTTGTTTGATTTCAGCAATATTTTGATCATTGCCTTCATATTGATTAAGCACTTCTTGCTCCATAAATAATATTTTTTCATTAAAAGTTGAGGCACCAGAGCGTTCCATTATATTAAATAATTCATTTCTAGTCATAACCTTCAATCCAGAAGAAGCTAAAACAAAAAAATACAAAATATAAACAAAATTTTATTTAATGAGCTGCGGGATGGCTTTACGAAAAATATAATAAAAAAAATAAGGGTGGTTTGGGGTGACTGTTTCAAACTGAATAATAATCTACAATGTCCTTTCTATTATATACACATAAAATTTTGGCTTAGAAATGCTTAGAAACATATTAAAACTCATTTAGAACTTAAAAAATGTAGATTTTAAAGCAATTTTATAGAGTTTTATTTTCAAGGTTATAAATAATAAAGGACAGATGATAAGTTGCAAAAATAAAGTTCCAAATAAAGTACATACCTGGTTGTTCAGAATCCATGGTAAAAAACAGCACAAAATTGTATAATTTTGAAAAAAATATATTTCAAAGTAATGAAATCAGAGCGCATCGAACAATCACACGTACACTGTAGGCGAACGGTAACTTCCGACTGAGCACTCGGCACGTTTGGGTGGGGGTACTAGGTTTATCTTTATGTTATTACCTGGACCGGTTCTCCTAGTTCTTAGAAAAAATGGCTTGGAGGGTGCAAAGTAAACTTTAAAAAAATCTATTTTGACCATGTTTTAGGATCAAATACCAGTCTCGCGCCCGTGTGGTTATGTACGTTGTACATTGCGTATTGAAAATTTTAACTCTTACAAAAACATTCGATTAAAAGCAAATGACTAGTACCAATGGATCTATCTCATGGCCTAATATAAGCCCACGAAGTTATCGGGACTGGTCTGAATACACCCTGTATATTAGTAGGTACATATTAGTATACATAGTAGATATACATATTAGTATACATAGTAGGTACATATTCAAGGGCGTACCCAGGATTTCAGCTAGGGGGGGCAGCTCATACCTGTTTCGAGAAGATGGTCGGACTGGTATATTGAAAATTGGAAAATTGACGTTTATTTTATCTTCTAGGGGGGGAGGGGGGGGGCAGCTGCCCCCCCTGCCCCTACCTGGGTACGCCCATGTACATATTAGTATACATAGTAGGTACATATTAGTATAATAAACAATCTAGAATCCATTTTTATATATCTTAAAAAATAACGAAGATACAAATAATTTAAATTTACAATACGAAAGAGAGCGATATATCGGCCTGAGACGTCACGAGTTGCACCCGCCATACATTTGGCATTACAAAATGTATGGCGGTAGCAACTTGTGACCTAGCAAATCGTTTTGCGAGAAAGAGATGGCAATATTTTTTATTTGCTTGTAATTCTAAATCTAATCGCGTCAATCTAAATACCCATTTCTTTTAGATTTATGTACCTTTAAAAATCAATGATAATTCAATAAAATACTTTCCTAATATTATTATTTTGAAATAATAAAAACAAATCACGTCAAAACAATAAAAATCTTCATTCTTTGAATGACCTCAGTAATCAGATTTGTCTTTTACCCGCAGAACAGGGATGTTGCCTAGTGTGGAATATCATATTTTTATAAATTTAATTTTAAAGTGTTGATTAAAGATACATAAATATGCGATTAGAAATTACAAGCAAATAAAAAATATTGTCAACTCTTTCTCGCAAAACGATTTGCTAGGTCACGAGTTGCATCTGCCATACATTTTGTTATTACAAATGTATGGCGGATGCAACTCGTGACGTCACAGGCTGATATATCGCTCTCTTTTATATTGTAAATTTAAATTGTTTGTATCTTCGTAATTTTCTAAGATATATGAAAATTGGTTCTAGATTTTTTATAAATATTTTGTCTAACATCGAATAGACGAAAAAAATATTTTTCGGCAACATGCCAATATGTTGCCTAGTGTGCAATATCATATCACATTTTTATAAATTAACTTATAAAATATTCATTAAAACAAAACAGCATGAGACTAATGTACTGCCAGTTGCCATATGTGAAAATGGAAAAATAAAACGCAAAACAAATTGATATATGGCAATTAAATTTAGGAGTGGAGTTCCTAGGTTTTTGGTTTGGTTGGGTTCTATGTCAAAATATTTTTGTTTTGTTGGATAGATTAATCATAAAAACACCATAAAAATTGAATAACTTTTCAGTGTAAAGGTTTTACGAAGTAATTTAACGGCAAATAAATGTATACTAGTGCATCAGTTGTCATGATAAAGGAGTTAAAGTTTTTCATAGATTTTGGTGGTAGTCATGTCAGAGTGTGCGCTGGTAGCCACAGTAAATGAACACGATGCCAGTATGGATGTGGGTAACGACAAATCCCTATTCGAACCTACTATTGATATGATGGTAAATGACTTCGACGACGAGAGAACTTTAGACGAAGAAGAAGCGTTGGCTGCTGGTGAGCATCAAGATCCCAAGGCAGAACTCAATAGCCTGCAACGAGAGGGTGATATGCCTTTAGAAGAACTACTCGCATTGTACGGTTATAACAAAAAAATGGATAAAGTAGTACAAGAAGAACAGCCAGAAGTGGTGCCAGAAGAAAATGGTAAGACAGAGTCTGCCCTTCAGCAGTTATACACAGAAACCACTAGCCCTGAAGCAACTCGCTGTCTGAGATCTGGCTCGAGACCACCTTCTGAAGAAGAAGACGACTATGACTATAGTCCAGATGAAGATGATTGGAAAAAAACCATTATGGTTGGTAGTGATTACCAAGCCGGAATTCCTGAAGGCCTCTGTAGCTACGATGATGCTTTACCTTATGAAAATGAGGACAAATTGCTCTGGAACCCGAGTATTCTCGATGAGAAGGAAATAGAAGAGTACATGAGAAAAATTTGTGCCATGAATTCTGGAACTGGTGTAGATGCTGTACCTAGAGGTAGGCAACTACGTGATGACGAGGAAGCTTTATTTTTACTTCAACAATGTGGGCACAATGTTGAAGAAGCACTCAGGAGAAGGAGAATTACTGCTCAAGCACCATCACATGCAAGTGTGTGGTCCGAGGAAGAGTGTAGGAATTTTGAAAGTGGAATAAAAATGCATGGTAAAGATTTTCACCAAATACACCAACAGAAGGTAAGAACGCGCTCTGTTGGTGAGTTAGTACAATTTTATTATATTTGGAAGAAAACAGAGAGACATGATATATTTGCAAATAAAACTCGTTTAGAGAAGAAAAAATATACACTGCATCCTGGTCACACAGATTATATGGATAGGTTCTTAGAGGAACAAGAAACAACAGGGCCTAGTATAGTAAGGCATGTGTCACCAACTCCTATGATGGTATCCCCTATGATGGTGTGCTCACAACCGGATCCATTAGCTCTCGGAGAGAAGGAAGTGTTTTCCCAGTTAAATTCCCATGCCTCTCCTCCTAGAACAGTGGTTAATGAGGAACCTGAATCTGAAACAATTTCCTAATACAAGCATTTTTGGCCATACCAAAATACAATATGGTATGAGTACTTTTGATATTATACTGAATGACATCAGATGTTTTTACACTAACAGGCCTTCATGTATTATTTCATTATTGGTAAAACCCAGTGGTTGCTGGCTGCTGCCTAGTGAAAAGACATCTAAAGAAATTAAATGTAAGTAAAATGATTTTTACCATATTTATAACTATATTTTTATAAATTTGACCTCATATCCTAAAGTAGTAAATAGTGCAATGTAAATATTATAATAAGTAAATAGAGGCATTGAAACATATGAATAAGACAGGTTATTATAATTTATAAATTGATTTATAAGACAAATGAATTTTAAACATTATAATATGTATCATATTTTTTCAGTCTAAAGATTTTATAAGTATAAATTCATGTGGCATGTTTTGTAACATATAATCTAATTTATAACATATAATAGAACATATCCTGAGTTTTTTTATAAATTTATTGAAGGACACATCTTAAACAGCTGCTTTGCTGGAATACTACAATATTATGATAATTGATTTTAATAAAAAATGTTTTTAAAATAATATTAACACATTTGCTGTGAATTGTGACAAATCTTGAGCTTCGTTCATTAAATTTGCTATCAGTTTGGGAATGTATGTCAAGGGAGAGGTGCTAACTGTGTATTTGATTAAAAAATATTTACTTTGTATATCTCTGTTATGTGAAAATCGATTTTGCATTCATATGTAAAGGTAATAAATACAATTAAAAACAAAAATGCCTTGATTATAGACTCCCAAATGTGTTTGCAAATGAACAAACTCATTACCTACTTATTATAATTAAAAACAAGTAGATAATATAGTGTACATAATATTATAATATTTGTTAATTACTATTATATTAAAACTCGTAGGAATTAACTCCTTTTCATATTTTTTATTACTTTTACTTTCAGGGGTCTGTAGTAACTACAAGGAATCCTATCTTGATTTGAGAAAATTTTGTTTTGCTGTGTCTTTCCGTCTGTCTGTCCGTCCTTCCTTGCTAATTTCGGCAATTATGAATGTAAATAGTTGAAATACTGAACATGTATATATAGCACATTATAGGGTTTATTTTTGGCATCATAAAATAAGTATAATTTTGTATTTTAGAGGTGGCTCCCCCGTACATGTGGAGATGATTTTTTTTTCATTCTACCCCATTGTGTGGGGCAACACCCCATTCCTATTCTTCAATAAGAATAGGTATTTTTAAAAAGAGGCGAAGTTTCGAATGGAGTAATCAACCACCACAATGGTTTACAAGTTGGTTCCCTTCCCTTTCTAAACTATAAGAGTTAGAAACTTGTAACTTTCTATCCAATACTCTTTAGGAAAATTATGTTGAGCAAAATCGGACTATAACTTTTGAAGTTATTTGGAAAAAAAAAACCTATTACACATTGATAGTTACGGAAATCTTCTTAGATATGTTGTGTATATGTTCCTGTCATGCTCTTGGTTACCTATGTTTGTTGTCATGAAAATGACAATATTTTGTAATAATCATAGACTAATCATTGGTCTCGCTGGGCGCGCTACCAGACCGAGCGACCGAGCATGTCAGTCGGACGTGCTTGTCAAATACTGCAATAAATACTCAGCTGAGGTTGGCTTACCCGAGCCAGTCATATTGAAAGCTTTATGATAGGTGTACATCCCGAATATTTTATTCAATTTTAGTTTTATCGGAAAAAAATGCCAATTTTCGTAGTGAAACTTATGTAAAAATAGTTCGACAAGAAATATGAAGGAAACTGGATCACAAATCATCAGTAAGTATCGTATAACTTCGATATAATATGTTGAAGCATTAAATTACATGAACTCAAAACGAAGTTCAGTATTGCCACGTATGCAAGAATCAAGTTCCCTGTGTTGATATTTTTAACATGTGAATTTATTGTCACTGTATTTTATTTTAATATATCCTAGTTCATTTATCTAACCTAATTGTTATGATTCTACCCATGGAAATAAGTAACTACTCCCAAGAGGCATAGGTCGAAAAATATAAAAAAGGTTACAGTTAAATATATTATGAGTTTTGCCGGGGAATTCAATAAGTGACGTTATGGATTTTGCATTTCTTTCATAAATTTGTGTTATTTCCGTTCTTAATGTGTAATATTGGTAGAATATTAACCATTAAACATTCGTTAACGTGCACAAGTGTGGGCAATTAGTGGTACAACTTCTAAAACCGTGCTATTTCGTGTTTCCCTCCAAAACTCCCTAGGAACTTCCAGTAAAGCTTCTACCACTTGACTGAATCGACTGACATGACTCTGGACTGCACTGACTATTTATTTGGACTTTGACTAGACTTTAGACTTGACGATTTAGGAATACGGTATTGAAAATTGAAACGAAAGTTCTATTTCCCACCTTTTCAACTTGTCACTGGCAAATGGTTATAAGCCGATGCCATATATAAATAATAAAAAAAATATATACTTATATTATGGGTAATACAGTTTTTTTTATTATTTTTCTAAAGAAAAAGCCCAAAACAATAATATATTGATATATTAAACTTTTAATTAATTGTTAATCCTACTATTCTACTACTTTAATTATAAATGTGAATGTTAAAAGTACAGTGTTCCTGTAGGATACTGTATTTACGCGGGTGTGGCCGCGGGCAAAAGCTAATTCATAAGTATTTTCTTAGCTACATTTAGAAACAATAACTTAACTAATAGACCACAGCATAAGATATTTTTCCCATTAAATTGGGCAAAAGTTGAGTGACTGGCATCACAATTTTTCACGCACACTAGAATTTGTCACATGTAAGTCAATTGCCACTTTACACTACAATAATGAGTTGCCGCATTGACGAAGATCTTGTTGTTAGGTGAAGCTCTATCTTGTCGAGCGCCCAGCGAGACCAATGATTTATCTATGGTAATAATAATGTTTTGTAGTGATATATTTCATCATACTATTGTTTAACACACATAAAACAAGATAAGTATTATGTAATTTTTTTTATGGTATAATACTTTAATTAGAATTAGATATATTGTTAATATAAGGCGGCCTACCCTAAGCAAAAAGCAAACATTATGTGGTAAATTTTATGATATCAATTATCATCTCAGCTAGCATTCACACTTTTTATTTTACAGGCACATTGTATTATGTTTGATATGCAGTATATTATGTTCCATTATGGCCGTGGAGTTCAGTATTTTAGTGATACAGCTTATTTAATTAAAAGTTGCTTAATTTTGTAAATCCCCATTTTAAAATAAAGTAAGCTGTAACTATAAGTATGACATAATATTAAGTATTTACATAAGATTAATAATTATTCTAAGCCATTATTTTACCTATGTCTTGTTTTATAAGTATGTTAATAAGTTTTTCTTCTCTGTCTTTATTTTGAATATTATAGGTGGATATCAGATATTCATAACATTAAATAAGTACCTATTATGATTTATTGGTGAAAAAATGTTATGTTAGAGTTCATATTATATATAGTTATAGGACATACTTACTTATAAGTATGTCCTATAACTAAAAATATATAAAATGATAATTTGTACTTTATTTATGTACATTGTACATACCACTATGATTTGTACCTATATCTTTATGTATTATGTTGACATTAATGTTTGATAAAAAAATACAAACATGATTTGCAATTATGGACAGTAGTGGTCTCTATTCTCCACATTAATCTGTCCATATTTTCAGAAAATGATCTATTAATAATTATTATTATAGAAAGAGATATTAATATTAAGCTTTACATACTTAGTTATGGTAAGACATTCATAATTTATTCATTCATAATACGATGAAAAATAATTGATTTGATATAAGTTAACTATGTTTAATACATATGTCAAAATTTTTGAAGTAAAACTGCTTTAGCGGAGCAAGAGTAAAATTTTAAGGTCGCGTCACGTCACGATTTTGGATATATCATTTAACGCCACCTGTCGAAGGCTACTTAAACTTCTTACTTAATATTTAATTTTCATAAGTACAGCTCAATACACAGATGGCGCTAGGTGTACAACTATTACATCTATTCCTTTTTGAAGTGATGTTCTTTAGGCACAAATCACGATGAGAGTGTATTTGGATTTTAAATGTTAAATTAAGTTTCACTTCTGCCACGTGTACTCTGTACTGTGTACACGTCATGTTTTTTTTACTCTTGAAAATATTTTGGTGGTTCCTAAATAAATTCATCAATCAAGTGTGTTTATATATTTTGATAATTGAATTACAATAATAATTAATAGTGTCCAGCAATGTAATAAATTTTATGTTAGACCAAAGAAAAACTTTTATTTGGTCTGAAGTTAAATTATAACTTCAGACCAAATAAAAGTTTATAACTTCAGACCAAAAAAAATTCAGACCTAATAACAATTCAGTCAGCTGTGTGAGGTCAAAGGCCTCCGTAGCGCCGCAACAAACGTAACATAACATAACTTTAATTAGTAATTTCTTTTTCGAAAATTTTAAATTATTTTTCTGCCTAAACGTCTTTACTTAATAAGCAATAGATCATATGCCCAAAATATCCGTAATTGATTTTACCAAACCTTATATACCTACACTACTACTGTTGTGAACCAGTGTGTCAAGAAGACATAGACGTATTGGAATTAGGGGCATAATATTCGTTTCATGTCATTCAAAACTTAAAAACTTAAAAAAAGTCACAAATAAACGTCTTTTCTGAATATTGTTTTGTATTCCCCACTTTTGCCTTTTAGTCTACCTGTCTCATATAAAATCATACGAATTCGTAATAGGATTATGTCTCAAAAACTAGGAATCTGATAAAATTTCAGAGCTAAGAGTTCTTTCAGAATTTATTCGAATGTGCATAAAATATTAGTAACTACGAGGGCGGCACTGAAAATTTCGGGAATCAAGGAAGTGACACAACATTACTATTTAAAAATGTATTTATTGCTTTTCGAAGTATTCTCCGCAAAATTTGACACATTTTTCCATACGATGGAACCAATCATTGAAGCAACCATTCCATTCGGAAGTTGGGGTCTCCAAAATGGCCGTTTTGTAGGCGTCCACAGCTTCTTCAGGTGATGAAAATATCTGACCACGCAATTTATTCTTTATTTTAGGGAAAGTATAGAAATCATTAGGGCTTAGGTCGGGGCTGTACGGCGGATGGTCTAATAATTCTATGATTTCTTGCTCTAAAAACTCTTTTGTTCTGTGCGCGGTGTGAGAACTCGCATTGTCGTGATGGAGGATGATGCGGCGGTTGCAGTTCTCTTTACGGAGTTCAGAAACGACCTGTGGCAAACAAATGTTAGCATACCATTCTGCATTAACCGTTCTTTGTCCCTCAAGAGGAATAGTCGCAACATGGCCGGTTTTGGAGACAAACGTGGCCACCATTTTTTTTGCAACACTCCGTGAACGAACAATTTTTGTTGGCTTTAACTCATTTTCGAACACCCAAACTCGTGACTGGTTTTTTGTTTCGGGTTCGTACGCGTATATCCAGGATTCGTCACCTGTTACGATGTTGTATACAGCATTTGAGGATCCTGCGTGGAATCTTTCGAGAGTTCTGACGCACCAAGTAACGCGAGCCGCTTTTTGCTCTTCACAGAGCAAATGCGGTATCCATCGGGAAAACAACTTTTTTACACCTAATTGTTCATGCAAGATTATTTGTATTTGACTCATGCCAATGTCTAAAGTTGCCTGAATTTCGCGGTATGTCACATGTCGATCTTCCTCAATCAGCTTACGCACAGCATCAACGTTTTCTTGGGTGACTGCAGTTTTTGGACGACCTTGACGGGGATCATCATTGAGCTTGACACGTCCACGTTGAAATTCAGCAAACCAGCGATAAATTGTGGTTTTGGATGGGGCTTCATCACCAAATGCAGAAATCATCCGGTCAACACACTGTTTTTGTGTTAAACCACTTCGAAAGTCATAATAAATCATCGCTCTAGAATTTTCTCGAGTCAATTTCATTTTCTCAACGACTAAACAAGTTTGACAAGACCTTGTGACAAGACCGAGAATCTTTTTTTAAATAAATAAACGGTATTCGATTTTTAAAACCAAGGAGTTTTAAATTAAAAAGATTTTAATATGACAGGAACAGTGGAAATATTCCATTCCCGATACTTTTAGTGCAGCCCTCGTAAGTATTCGTGTACAAAAAATTATATCATACTTTTGTTTACCATCTACAGGAACTTTCAACATGTACATGTTTTTATATCTGCAAGATACCAATCAAAATATAATAATATATACTACTAGCTGTTGCCCGCGGCTCCGCCCGCGTAAATATATAATCGAGTATCCCGCGGGAATACTGTACTTTTTCGGGATAAAAAGTAGCCTGTTTTAATTTAGTTTTTATTTAATCAAAATCCATTTACTTAGTAGTTTTTGCGTGAAAGAGTAACAAACATCCATCCATCCTTACAAACTTTCACATTTATAATATTAGTAACTAAGTACTTAGTAGGTTAATAAATTTCACTAAAAAGAGAATAATTATTATTCATAAACAAAAAATTAAAACCGACTTCCAAAGTAAAAATGCACAAAAAAGTATGAAATAAAACTTATTTTCTAAATAATTCCCCTTTCGGCTAAAATTTTAACTATTTCTCTACTCAATCTTCCTTATTTCGAAGTCAGTACCAGCAAATTTGAACGTGAAATCCATGTAAATAAATCCCCTTTTAAATTGGACTAAAATTATAACTATTTCTCAACTCAATCTTCTTAGTTTTGAAGTCGTTACCAGCCCAAACAATATCCTATAATCATTTAAAGAACTCACGTTCAAAACTTCAAAAAAATTTAGCCGAATTTAAAAGGTAGGTATTTAGAAAATAAAGTTATTTCATACTTTCTTTTGCATTTTTACTTTGGAAGTCGGTTTTAATTTTTTGTTTAAAAATAATTAAAAAAATAAACTATTTGAAAACGGCACACCGGTGTTCTACTCTCACAATCAAAATGTCTTTATATTTGGATCTCACTTTTTTGGGACAAAAAACACTGGAGTATGAAGAGCGTCTCTAGATCAATTTAACATATTTTTATTCTATGAAATTTAATCCGCACATAATGTAAACTGCATTATTTTGAAGTCGGTACCAGCCCAAACAATATCCTGATAAGGCTGGGACTATATGCTCCGGAATCCGGTGAAAATTTAGAGCAATGAAAATAGAACTCTGCGCTTATATAATAGAGTTGAAAATGGAAGTTTCGAGTGTCGAGCTGTTAGATATGACATTGACATTTAACTTGACACTTATGTGTACTCTATTGTATAACGCAGAGTTGTATTTTCTATGCTCAGAATTTCTACGGCCTTCCGGATTCCGGAGCATAATATATTACCAGCCTAAATCATTATTTTTATAGAGCTCACGTTTATGTTGACTGGTACCGACTTCAAAATTATGAAAATTGTGTAGAGAAATCTTAGAATCCAACCAAACGGAGACGAAATTACAGCAAATTTCTATGCGAAAGTCTGCCACTTTCGGGACGAGGAACGCACACAAATAGTGATTACACACTAATGCATTTTTAATCACGTCGTTACGCGCGCACACGAAAATATTGTCAAACACAAACTATGCACACACATGTACAAACACACAAAGAAAATAGGCTGTCCAATGTACGAAAAATGACATTTTTATTCAAGCAACGCTTGACGATATTCGATATTCAAATATCGATGATTTCGGCGAATAATAATAGGGTAAATAACATAGTGAACAAAATAGTACGAAATGTGATGAATATAAAAAAACATACATAAATATATTCATTTTAAGTGATTTTTTCGTAATTGTTTAAATAAATTTATTGATTTTATTTATTTAAAATTGATTGAAAAGATGCAATATGTGCTTTAATATGGCTTTTATGGAAATAGTTGTGTTGCTTTATAATAGCTCCCCACACTGATTTCAGTGACGGTGGCCGGTTTAATTGAAAACAGGCCAGCTACGCAGGAGTTATTTTATAGTGCCCAAGTGTGTGCGCAGTACACAAGAGCACGCTCTCTTCCTTTACTCTCGTAACCCAGTGGGACGAATAACCGACACGACTGGTGAGATATCAGGCGCAGGTCCGACTTTTTACATGCCCATCCGACGCATGGATCATCTTTCTTGTCAGATAATCAGGTGATCAGCCTGCATTGTCCTAACCAAACTTGGAAACAAGATTTTTTGTTGTTCCAATGCGGGAATTGAACCCACGGGCTCCGAGTCGAGAGCCAAGCTCTAAACCACTAGACCACGGAGGCTGTTTGCTTTATAGAACGTAGATATACCATGTACTTAATAGAGATTTACTTACATTGAAGTGATTTTCACAAAATATATACAATCAACTTTTAATTAAAAAAGTAAATGATTTAGGATATCTTTTTGCGATTTTCAATTTCCAACCAAACTTTCCCCTTTCATCCACATTCGTAACTGAAGTTTTGTAACCAGCTATGAACAAGGAATTTTCTTATCGTTTGATAACCAGCTACGAAAACAGAATTAAATTTCTGTTTTTGTAACTGGTTTTCATAACCAGCTACCAAAAAAGGATTATTTTTCTCTGTTGAAGAATATTACTATTTCGAAAAATTTATGAGTTTAGAGCAGAAAAACCGACTTCCAAAGTAAAAATGCACATAAATTTATAAAATAAAACTTATTTTATGAATAACTAGCTTTTTCCCGCGGCTCAGCCCGCGTAATTAAAGTATCGGGTATCCGACGGGAATACTGTACTTTTTCGGGATAAAAAGTAGCCTGTGTAATTTCATTGAAATCCGTTTAGTACTTTTTGCGTGAAAGAGTAACATCCATTCTTACCAACTTTCAGATTTATAATAGTAGTATGATTCCCCTTTTAAATTCGGCTAAAATTTTAACCATTTCTAACCATTTAGAGAGCTACTGGTCTCCACCTACTTAAAAACTATGTTTTATTATAATGAGTGCGTGACAAATCTTTTAAGCTATTATATTATTTCTAAGGGACATTTCAGACGGCGACTATAATATTTTATGTTTAGATGAAATATCGCTTGCTATAAGTATACAGTTGGTTTGAACTATCAAAGACGGCTAAGATACTTCACATTTTCTTATTACGTATGAAATAATTATCCAGGCATCTTAAGATAAAAAATTATATAACCTTCGACGTCTGTGACGTCCTTTAGTCTGCAGAAAAATTTAAATAAGTTAAACTGCAAAACTTCTAATTTTTTTATTTAAAATGTATTTAAAAATATATGTACAAAAATAGTGATTTTAGAAACACGTCATTTATTTTCAGACAGATAATTTAAACTGATTTTTGTTTTACTACAATATTAAATTTATAATTTCACTTAGAATGCTATAGTAATGCTGTGAGCAAATTATTCTCGTGCGTAGTCCACGAAACATGATTTGCACAAACTCGAACATCCCGAATCATTGTATACTTACGAAATCTGAAAAATTAATAGTCACATTATCATACTGATTAAAGTCGATATCGATATTTCTTGTGCTGTCATAGCCCTCATTTAACAACTAATGGTACGGGTGTAAGGCGTTGATAGTTACGGAACCCTCCTTAGACATTCCTGACATGCTCTTGATTAGTTATTCTTATTATCCTTTGTAGTCTCTTTTAAAATTAAATTTATAGCACAGTTTATTATAAATTCTTGAAGAGTTACAAATTATTTTTAAAATCATTTACAATCGGACGTTTAACCATACTTTTATCTGTCATACGTTGCGGTAGTTCTGCGACTTTTTTTTATATTTGGAATCGGCTTTAGACTTGACGATTTAGGAACTTGACACTGTCAAATGATTTTAAGCCGACGCCATATATTATAAAAAAACGTCAATTGTCATATTATTTTCTCATTGATACATCAAATGAGTTGTTGGCTAGGACCAAGTATGAAAACTTGGTCCTAGGTTGTTGGAGATTCTCAGTTTCAGTACATACATCTATTACTTGGAATTTTAATTCGATTCCAGATTTGACAATTTCAGTGTTGCAACGTTATGACAAGTACTAAATAGTGACGTTGCGAAATTATTCGATACGGAAATGGAATATTTCCGGATCGATTCCTCTCGCTTATAGTAGTATATCTAAACAACTACTACTTTAATAGAAACTAAGTATATCAGGAAATTAAATATTTCTGAACGGATTTAGTTATGACGATTAATTTTATTAAGGATCGGATGTATTATGGTAATATTTTATTTTATAAATCGTCGCCGTCATCGCTATCGCTATCGCTGTCACTTTCTGTAACATTTATTATAAATGTGTCTGTGATATTGTCAATTAACATATCTAGCCTACTCATTTTTTCCTCTTCTTTGACAACATGGGATACGCATTTAGACCATTCGGTGGCCGTAATTTTTTGAATGCCTTCCTCAAATAAATTTCTCACGTCTGTCAATTTGAAGGTTTTATTATTTTGATAATATATATGTCTCCCTTCTCGTCGAAACTGACATATAAATCGAATATAAGGCTGGCGCCATGTTATTATATCATTTCGATCAATAAGTGTGCTCTTGCGTGACCGTGCAACAAATTTAAAATTAAGATGCTTCAAATTTTTTCTGAGGGTGTCTTTGGAAACTTTGGGCATTTCTGGATCATCATTACTTGTAAAATCTAAAATAGTAAATTGTATAATAGTTTGGAATCATCACTTATATATAAAAGATGTAGGTATAAAATAATACTGTCTGACTGATTGACTAACCTTTGCAATGGTTGGAGGTTCATTTCGGTAAAAGAACTGATGAACAATTCTTCGTATTGCGGAGAATGTAAATTCATCAATTTTATCTTTGAAACTTCGCTTTGGTCCAGTTTTTTTAGGAGGCGTTGGCGGCGCACCTTTATTTACTTCCTTCAAAACGTTACAAACAGAGCGTGAGGTTATTCCCAATATGTCAGCAACTTTGCTCATACATTTATTTTCTACCACAACTTCAAAGGCCTCCAATTGCGCAGAAGTTTCATTTTTCACGTACTTGTAGGCGTTGCGGATCATTACTTTTTCAGTAACAGTGAAAGCTTTTCGTGGACGTTTTTTTCTTGGGGACAAGAAAACATCCACGTCTTTTTGTGATGTACTTGGCTGAGGATCCATTTTGATGGAAAACCAAAACAAATAGATTCATTCAAAGTTCACAAAAAACTATAAACGTAACAACAAACACAACGTAACAAAACTTTAACAAAAACCCAACAAAATAACAAAATATCGATTCGCAATGAAACAAGATATTCGTGCAGTCAGTCTGGGAGAATGAAGCCGAATGACAAGATAAACAAAATGGCGATAGCTGCACGAGCGCGCACGGGATACCAATACAGAAAACTATCTATCTAGGCTCTTTTATTATAAGTTTTGTTTTTAATATAAAAAACAAAAATATTAACTTTTTATAAAATAAAGCAGTGGTTACTAATTAATAAATAATTATTATGAATAATTATGTATTTATTTAAAAAAAAATCAATAATTTAGTCTATAATTGGCACACCAATATTATGATTACATAAACATAAATCGCGATTGTTTATCGATTTTTGTGTTCATCATACACTATTATATGTGGTATCATTATTTTACAAAATGACAGTAGCTAATGTCAAATGTGGAATCGAATTATAATTCCGAGTTAGTAATCCTAACATCTATGTTGGAGAATGTTGGCCGTAAAATTAATCGAAACAGACACCATTTACATTGAAAATAATATAAAATACTAAAATAATTAATAGTGTACATGCAATTCCATGCCTAAAGGATCTTTTCATAGATTGTGTATTTAAGTTTTCTACTAAGAGTCACTATGATAGTAACGACAGAAAATATGTCTGCGAAGGAAGTTATTAACGATTTTAAAGAAAATTATGGCAGGATACGTAAGTTGCTGGACGAAGACAGTAAAAATGATCCAGAAAATGAACCGTATTTATCTAAATATAAAGCTAAAGAGATACTCAGTAATATGCGCGAGGCATTACCAAAAGTTGCTAATTTCGACACAGGATTAGATAGTGTTACCCTTGATGCCATGTTTGGCGTAGTGCTTTTGAATATAGGTATTATAAACATGGAAACAGAAGAGCTAAGTGCCAGTGAACAAGTTTTAAAAGAAGCCGAAGAGCTACTCACTCCAAATGCAATGAAACCTGAAATTGTGACTACCATCATTAATGTCCAGAACAACTTAGGCATATTGTGGTCAAATCGGGATGAACCCGAAAAGGCTAGATTCTTTTTGTTAAAAGCAAAAGAGTTATATGAAAACTTCAAATGTACATTGCAAATGCCTTTGCCTATTGAACACATTATACACAATGTTGGTGAAGCTGTAACTGGTGACTTTATGCTGTTAGAGAAGGCTCACACACTGTCATTATATTATTTAGCTCAAGTTTATGGTTCTCTAAAAGAAAACTTGAAATCAGCAATATACTGTCATGTGACATTAAGGAGGCAACTTCAGTACTCTGATTTCGAGCCCATTGATTGGGCACTAAATTCAGCCACATTATCACAATATTTTGCAGAACATAATGGGTTCTTTCAATCCCGGCATCACTTGTCTGCAGCTTCTAGAGTACTAGATCAATATGAAATCAAATTGATGGAAACTGAAAATGAGGATGAAGTTTACTTGGCTAAGAAGGAAACATTTAATCACAGATCTGCAGATGTAGCCAGGTGCTGGGTCAAGTACTGTCTACTCCTCATGACAGCTTCTAAAACAAGGTTGATGTCAGATGAAGAAAAGTTAGAAGATGCTATTACAGGTATAAATATTTTGCCTTTCTGTTTTGTGACAAAAAAATGTAAACTAAAACTTTTTTGTTACTTAAAATGTATTAGGTAACCATAATTTTAATTTTACAGACATGTCAAACATGCAGTTGGAAGACAATGAAAATATTTGTGGAGGAGATGTTAAAAATTTAGTATTCCCTAATTTGGATGTTTCCAAGTATGAAGCAAAAATTGTTGATAAGTTTTTACTCACTTATCAAGATGCCCGTGAAGTATTCTTATGTTGTCAAAACTGGTTAGAAAAGGCAAAAGCATATTATAAGTTGGATACATTAGCATGTGATCATATTGAGCTGGTGCAAGATAGTTCTCAATCATACTCCTACTTGGCTTTCTTTGAAGAAGATGATGAAAGACGCGCGAAGATGCATAAAAGAAGAATTGATATGCTCGAAGATCTCACCAAGGAAGTAAACCCTCAATACTATCTAGAATACTTTCGACAGCTGTGGTATGAACTTGGTGAAATATATTCTGATATTCTTTCAATTAAGTTGGAAAAAATAAATAAGTCTAAAGAGAAACCTACTCCATATCTGTTAAAGAAAATTAATTTGCTGTGTGAAAAAAGTATTGAAAATTACACAAACTTCTTAGATTCACTCAAGGATAAGAATGGTAAAATGCCAGAAAAATTAGAACAAGATGTTATTCGACCTGTCATAAGTGCTTATGCGTTTATTGGTAGGAACAGTATGAAGAGAATTGCATTAGATAAAGTGATACAACAGGATCATATAAGGAAAAGTTATCTATCCTATAAATCTGTTGTTGATATTTGTTCAAGGGACAAAGATGCAGCTTTGATGATGAAAGAAGAATATACATTATGTCAAGAAATGGTCAATATTCTTGAAATAAAAATGAAAAAGCTTGAAAGAGAGATTGCAACCTCTACTACATAATAATATCTCTTGTTATATCATATGACAGATATTGATTCCATTGCAAACATTGTATGTTTACAAACATGTGAAAAATAACATCACAGGAAATATTTTAATATGTAACACATAATATTCTAAGGGCCTATTTCAAAATCGCCTAATAAGTGGCAAATAGCCTATCCGGAAGTTTTGTCTCTGTCACTCAGTATAAAGTAAGCACTAAGCAGTGACAAAACTTCCGAATAAGCTATTTGTTAAAGCGTAGTGTATTACATTATCTTTGCTATTCGTCGCTTATTAGGAAATTGTGAAACAGGCCTAAATGTAATAGTTATTAACTCAGGTTTTTTATATCAAACATTGCAACAAAATATTTGTTATTCTAGATGATATTTATTTTATATATTATTATTTTAATGAGTGTAACTTATTAAGACTTGTTAAAAAATTAATAAAACAATATAAATACTCCATCTTAATGTAATTTAACTTATTTTCGTATTTTAATTAAATTTGAAACTTCACTACCGTTATAGCCATAACACTTCGAAAAAATAATTAGGAGCAATATTATAGGATTCTTCGTCAATATTATGCCTACAAGAAGCAAATTAAATCATAAATAAAAAGGCAAATTTCAATAATATTTCCATTTATTGATTAACTCAATTTATTATACTCTATAGCATTTATCACATTTTTACCACTTCAGATAACTTTTGCAGAGCAGCAATATAAGCATGGAGCAGATTCTATATCTGCTCCATGGATATATGTAAGTAAGTAGGTAATTGATCAGATTCACATTTTTTTTTTAAATTTAAAGATCGAATTGATTAAAGTTACTCAGAAAACTTATAAAACTATACTTCTTACTTTATTGGTAATGACCAACAAGAGACACAACATACCTAAAATCAATTTAGGAACAATTTTATTATGTATCTATTAACAATTAAGTAATAACATTTAAATTGAAAATTTCCTACTTCATGCTCTGTGATAATAAAATTATCATTATAATTTTTTATATAATGGAATGCCCACAGAACATAGTTGTAAGCTAGGGATTGCCCATGATGCTAAATATGTCTCGAGTCGAGCGTCGTGGAGACTCAGTTGGTTTTGTGATTTGCAGATAAGGTTAAATAGAAAGAAAAAAAGATTTGAACGTTTTTTATTTTGGTTGTGCAATGGCCAATGAGCGGGCCACAGTCTGTATAAACTTTGAACAAAGAAAATGTTATAAAAAGTAGCTCATATAGGTATAAAATCAGCTTTTATAATTTATTACCAGATTTTAGGCAAGTAAGTCTATTTAACCATTTAGCCGAGTCCACTATAAATATATCTGAGAAGCTTAATTATTTAAGTATGGTGTTTTTTATTTTAAATAAGTCCCTACAGGCTTACCTTACTTTCAAATCGTCAGTACTTGCAGAGATTCTTTGTGTTAACAACTAAATCTGACGCGTACGATTAAATTTTGCTGTATTTTCACTTGTTTTAACGCCCCAACCAAGTAAACTTTGAATACTCTGATTACTTGAGACATTTGGGACAGTTATCAATTTGGACAATTGTCTTAATTTGACGCGCTCGAGTTACTTAAAAAAATGCCCTCTTGGGATTCCCCTACTATGTTGTATGAGTCATATAATTTATTGTGATGTACCTACATTATGAAATAGTGTCATAATTTTTAACATTTTGTCCATAATATTACTGTCGTGTTGTAATCAAAGATGTTTTGAATACAGTTCTACACCAGCTTAACACCAGTGGCGTAGCGAGCCTTATGGGGGCCCCATATCAAAAATGTTTTGGGGCCCCCCAGCCCAAGGGTAAACATTTACAAAATTCAAGTCATTAAATTTTTTTACTATAATTTTTGTTACTGTTATGAACTCGTTACTTTGAAAAAAAATCAATTCATTTCGTGCCTCACATCGAGCACATTGGAAAGGAATCGACGAAATTCGAAAAAACTTGACTTTTTTCAGAAAAGTTAGGCTACAGGGCAAACCCTTAACCCGATCGTTTTTGTTTTAGGCTTTCAAATTGTAGCTGACTAAAGTCTCCAGAGGAGTTTTTCTCAATTTTTTGATATCATTCTTCGTTTCCAAGTTCGTTATCAAGCCCCTGTAGCCCCTGTAGATTATTTTTACGTAAAATTAATATAATAACAATAATTGATAACAAGTATCTAAAACACAGCCACAGACAGATTACTGAAAGTACCAAATTATTTTAAAAGAATTCTTTTCCTGGGAAAGTTATTCGATACGAATGGCCGGCTCGCCTAGATTAATATATAATCCTTAAAACCGATGCATGTTATACAGCGCTTTCGCTTGTTCTGAATAAATATTATTTTAAGTCTACATAATATTTATCATTATTATCGGCCTATCGCCGTCCACTGCTGAACGTAGGCCTCCCCCAATGAGCGCCAACCATCCCGATCTTGGACTAATTTAATATTTATAGAATCTAAAATAATAATAGTAAACCTCTCACCAAATAATCTAACACGACATAACTTAAAAAACTTCATGAAGTAAGCGTCCGTCCTTAAATTATATATTCAAAGACGGTTTTGGCACTTTTGACTTATTACTTAATGTATTTTCTTTTTACCCTCCTTCACGAACAGTCTTAATATCTTATGCATAACGAACCATATTGCTACAAGGATCGACATTATTATTACTAGGTATGCTGCGACGACGTCTAATAGCGCTAGCTGATAGAAGGGCATGTTCCTGGCTTCAGAATGGAGTGGGGCTGCATGACCCCAGCGAATGACTCGCTCTATCCAGTACACGGCCGTGTCTAATGGCGAAGACTGTCGGTCACTCCAGATTTTAGACATTTGCCTCGCTTTCATCCTTGTTCTGGAATTAAAAGAAGGAATGTGATTAATTTTGTATTAGTTCTTGTAGAGTTTAGAGTAAAGAAAATGGGAAAGAGAGAAGGCGTAAACGAGACGTCTTTACGGCTCATTCTAGAATAAGAGAGACAGATAGAGTTTTCTTTAATATTTTGATGCTCTCGGCCTATTTTCATTGTGCTACCTATACATCGTGATAGTAACTATGGGTACTTACTTACTAACATTAATTTTTAATATGTAAATCGCTAAAAGTAACGACAAACATTATGTGAATTGTGCTCGTGCCAAGAGCCCAAGACAATTCGTTACCTCGCGGTTGTTTAGGTATGCTGGTGACTAATTTTTTTGTTTGCCAAGTAGGTAGATAGTTAGAAACTATATATTTTCTATTTCACGGCAGTAAAACTAGTATTTATAATATGTTTTAAAGTTGTTCAGTAGGTGAGAGTTACCTACTACCTATTACAAAATAACGATATTTTTTATAAAAAAAAATATATATCCCGACTACCTAAATTATAATATAATACCTAGCCTATGTTACCCGGGCTATAATTACGAATCTACTAACACCTCATTTATTAAAATCGGATAGTTTAGGCGCTACGGGCAGTTTATGTATGAACATACATACATAAACTGCCAAAATCCCTTCCCTTTCTTTTGACTTCGCCGTAGTCGGGTAAAAAATATAAACGGACTTTGCAAATTATGTAGCCTATGCTACCCGGGCTATCATTTACGTAGTAACTATTTATTAATCTGTGCTGTTATTACGAATCTATTGACACCTCGTTCAATAAAGTCGGATCAGTAGTTTGGGCGCGACGGTGGAACAAACATACACACATACATAGACTGCCAAAATCACTACCTTTCCTTTTGGCTTCGCCGTAGTCGGGTAACAATTAGGTACACGTTTAACCTAAGTACATAATCGGATAGTTTAGGCGCTACGGTGAAACATACAAATATATACTGCCAAAATCCCTTCCCTTCCTTTTGGCTTCGCCATAGTCGGGTCAAAATTATAAACGGACTTTGCAAATTATATAGCCTATGTTACCCGGGCTATCATTTACGTAGAAACTATTTATTAATCTGTGCTGTTATTACGAATCTATTGACACCTCGTTCAATAAAGTCGGATCAGTAGTTTGGGCGCGACGGTGGAACAAACATACACACATACATAGACTGCCAAAATCACTACCTTTCCTTTTGGCTTCGCCGTAGTCGGGTAACAATTAGGTACACGTTTAACCTAAGTACATAATCGGATAGTTTAGGCGCTACGGTGAAACATACATAAATATACTGCCAAAATCCCTTCCCTTCCTTTTGGCTTCGCCGTAGTCGGGTCAAAATTATAAACGGACTTTGCAAATTATATAGCCTATGTTACCCGGGCTATCATTTACGTAGAAAGTATTTATTAATCTGTGCTGTTGTTACGAATCTATTGACACCTCATTCAATAAAGTCGGATCAGTAGTTTGGGCGCGACGGTGGTACAAACATACACACATACATAGACTGCCAAAATCATTAGCATTCCTTTTTCCTTTAGATATTTACGTAATGTTATTGATCATTGATTCTATCAGCAGATAAAAGAATAACCTTAAAATATTTTACAACTTTACTTGCTGATAGTACAACTATATATATGCATCTACTCTCTGGTTACTGGTACATTGTAAAATATTCAACACCGAACAGATAGTAAGAAACAGGTAGGTACCTAACTCTGTGCAATTACACCCAAATGTTAACTTTTCTTCTTGTTGAATCGAAGGCATGTCAAAATCGAGCCCTGATGACCCAAGTGGATCCATTGTAACTCCTCCGCGTTATAGTACCGGCCCCAGGCCTATGTGAACTTACTCTGCACTCAGTACAGTTTGCAGAGCAGCGTCCAAGGCCTCTTCTGAGAGATCCGCGTAGGACACCATCTTCGCGAATCCAGCCGCCTCAGCCGCGACTGCGTTGGTTGGTTGGTCACCGAAGAAAGGCACCACGACCATGGGCTTTCCCGCCGATATCGCTTCAGTCATACCCAGCAAACCGCCGTGCGCCAAGAACGCTATCACCTTCTTGTGTTCTGCAAAATAACAGTAACCATTTAAGTACTCGTAAGTGATTGGTTATTAGTATTACTCTGGCGGCTGAATACTGAAACATTTCGAGTTAGTGGGCCTAAGTTCACACCGCGACGAGACGCGACGCGGCAGCGCTACATTTTTAAGATAGAGATAAGAAGATTCAAAATTTAACTTTATTCACTACACTAGAAGATACACCTTTCATTACAACAGTTCGAATGCCAAGTCAATAAAATTCAATGTCGAAGGCGCCGCACTTGCAAAGAAACGTGTGTGTTATAAGGTTAAATTTTGCAATCAAAAAAGCGCGTCGCGTATCGTCGTGGTGTGAATTGATCCTAATCCCTTAATTACAAACTGTCACTGTCACACTTGACATAATGACAAGAACAGCATCAGACTTGAGAGCAAATTAATTTAAGTAGCGTTTCAGTATTGGGACGTACAATACAATGAGGGTGTTTGATATTTTTTCTGCCGTTAGGGGGCAGAACCAACGCATACAAAGCGTCATCTGGTGGCGTAAGTGGTATCAAAAACGGTCAATAAGAATTTTCGATTTTTTTTCTGTCACCAGGCGGCGCTTGGTAGCCCGACGGTCCTTGTCGTGTCAAAAAGCTGTCAGATATCATGAATTTAAAAACCCTCATTAATGATGAAATACAATAATATACGACTTCGTACGCGCAAAGCTCGTGGGAATTGTACATTTTCCCGCGATAAAAGTAGCCTATGTGCCTCATGGTCTACTCTATATCCGTACCAAATTTCATCAAAACCGGTCCACTAGGAACGAAATCTATCCAATGCATACAAACAAACAAATCTTTCCCCTTTATAATATTAATTATAGATGAGGGGACGCTTCACACCACGTCAATCTGGCCCCGTGCCAATGTATCCGAAGAACTGGAACAACGGCAAGTACCTATTTATATTTAACACTTATATTATTTAATGCACATCCATGATCCAGGAACATTGAAATCCTTTTGCTCCCTTATTCGGTATTCGAACCCGCGTCCCGAGACCCCGCTCCCGCTTGAGCACCAACGGGCTAACCACTGAGCCACAGAGGCCGTCAAACAAGGTAGGTACCTAGTGCCAGTAATATTATGCGTACCTACTTACCTACGGTCTATTTAATGATAAAATCAGTTATGCCATTGGTTAAACTATGTAGCAAGTGTTGAAACAGCTGTCTAATTCGTAGTTTTAATAGCAAAATTGGTTTGTTAGCTTTTAAATATTAAGTAAAAACCTATCATTAGGTATACTATAGTTAACATTTAGTGGGTTATTTAGAGGGTTAGTTAATGCTTGCTATTTTGGGAGTGAAGGTTAATCTCAGTGATTAAGAAGGTAGGTACTTAAAACAACTACATATAAGTAAATAAAAAATAATATGTCATTCACTTGTAAAACTTAGCTTGCAAAGTATTCCTTTAGGCTGTAGTTATATGTGTCCGGATGCGGACGCATATAACTACAGCCTTAAAAGTGAATATCATGCTCATAAAGCAGGATAATAATTCTTCATTAAATAATCTGATCTCAATGTTAGCTTTTCTATATATAACTAAGTCTTTCCTATAATCCGTTATCTTGGCATCATAGAATATCGTAAACTGCACTTACGACGCACAAGGATATTAACATCACGTTTCACAGAATATAAAATTACAAAGAAACACAAGATGCATAGATAACGGTGCATCTTTTCTAAGGAAAGCTACATTGTGTGTAGGTAGGTATGTGGGTAATATAAAATACTTATCTAATAAAACATAATTATATTAATTAACTGTTCATGACTTATGACATTTATCAGGTACTTAGTTGTTGGTACATACTACGAGTGGTGTCTATATAAGTTTTAGTTTTACAACGGTTTAGTAGCTTTAATTAATGTGCATAAAGTTGCGATAGGTAATAAATAGAAATCTAGGTATCGGTAGGTAAGTTCGATACCAACGAACGCTATCAAATGCCGTTATTTTATTGCAATAAAGATTGTAAAATATTAGAAGTTACTAGTTACTAATAACCGACTCAAAATATAGAAGTAAGGATACATAATACATTATGATTATATATGTATAAATGCGTTGTCTCCATAATTTTTCTAAAAAGTCAATTATGTTTCCATAGTTGTAGAGATTTGAAGGCTTTTTTATCTACTTATTGTCTATTCTTTCTCTACTAACATGAAGAAATATTAGGTACTTAGGTTACGTCGGTTTCTAATTAAAGTCAAAATCAAAACTATCTTTTCTTATATCTTGTGCAAGTTTAATGAATTTACTTTATATTTATTTAATACGTCAATTTAATGAATTTCAATTAGGTACCTATGAGAATTTTTACATAAAAACAATTTTCCAAGTAAAAATAATTAACAGTTTAATTATTTTTACTTGGAATATTTTAATTTTCCTTTGTTACTCATTCCAATCTAACATTGTTCTTACCTTACTTACTTATATAATAATTTTCAGCACTGCAGCATAATTATTTTCAGTTGCAACGTTTCAGTAATGTTGTAATTTGTCACGATAACAAAAATATTGTAAAATAAGTAAGTAATGAAAGTCAAGTGAACATAACGACTAACGTTATAATTACTAGTTTGGTATAGCTAGGTAATATGACGAGCTCCGTGGCCTAGTGGGTAGACCGTTTGATTCGCACTCGAGAGAGTGCAGGTTCGATTCCCAGGTTGTGGCGTGTACCAATGAGACTTTTTCAGATCTCAAGTACACTATACGGACGCTCTAACGGTGAAGGAAAACATCGTGAAGAAACCACACAAACAAAACACAGTCATTCCTCTCGACTTGGCTGACTATGTTGTGAGAATGCCGTATGTGCTTGGGCAACCATACGACATTTAAAAACCAACTGTCCCAGGCACTACAGTATTTCAAGAGTGGTTACTTAGCTCGAAGAATACTGTATAAATCGTCAAATAACGGATGAAAAGGCCTAAGTTATACGTAATATTATAAGTTCTAGACTTATAGATTTTACACTGCGTTAGACATAAGTAAGTATCATATTATTTTTAGTTAAGTACTTCTACCATAAAACAGCATTTTTGCAGTAACCACTCTCGCTAATTGCTTTTGACTCACTCTACAAGTCTGGAGGCTGTTACGTGAACGCTTCATGTACATAAGTAAGTACTTACCTAATTAGTTTACGATGTCGCGTGTCTTATTGTTCTAAATCCGTATTTAGGTAATTTGATACGTTACGAAATAAGATTAACGTGCTGTTTTATTTATATTATTATCGTATTATCGTATATCTCGTATTATTTAACGAGAACCCCAATTCTCGTATTTAAGGCCTGTTTCACAATCTACGGATATGTCAGATAGCTCGTCGCTCAATATTAAGTGACCAGCGACAAAAGCTATTCCTCACTTGAAGATTGTAAAACAGGCCCTTAGACTTTCAATTTACGTTCAATTTCAATATTATAAATTAATCGTCTCGAGACGTTAAACTTATTTTTTAGTTTGGACCCAATGATCTTATGGACCAAACAAAACGAGTTTGACGTTGGCTTATTACCTGTATTATTATAGGCTATCTAGTTTGAGTCACACACGTGATGGTTCTGGTTTTATGCCGGCTTGTGGAGACTTGAGTGTACCAATGAGGTCGATGATTCTTATGGTGTCAACTGACAATTGTTTGTCACGACTACGGACAGGACCCGACTTTTACGAAGCGCCGCTTCGTGGCAGAAAAAGTGTTGACAATTCTTACTAACAGTTTTCGAAAAAATCACTTCATACACTGCCTCCAAGCGGCAGAGAAAATATCCAAAATCGGCAAAATAAAGCTGGCGTTGTTTAATGCCAAGTTAATGAGTAACTGGTAGTAGGTACCGGAGATCCGAAGGGATATTAGATTAAAAGACCGGCAACGCATTTCAACTCTCAACACTCCTTAGCCCTTTTGGTCTTTATTGTCCCAAGCAAGGAATTAGGGAAGCGAGTTTTCTTTTCTTTTTCGTCCTTAATCCTCTCCATAATCTGCGTATAATTAATGATTTAAAGGAAAAAATATCTACTTACGCAGCAACTCATATTGTGGAAGCCACCTGACCCTCAAAATGTTTCCAGTTAGATTTCCTCCTTCGGGACTGTTTTCATACTTCCATATGACTCTCTGTTTTAACTTGGAAAGGCTTCTGATAAGTATGTCCTCCTTGTACTTCGGCATACTCGCTGTTTTGATGAGAGATCCAAAACTGAACAGAACTACTCCGTGCTCAGATTCGTTCAGGAACTTCTCGAAGTACTGAAAAGGAAAAAAAAGAATATTAAGAAACTATCGTCCTACAACATACAGCTTAGCAAAAAAGAACATTTTCGATTGCATCGCATCATATTTTATTCTTTAATTAGATTGGAATTAAATTTATTATATTTATTTGTAATATTAAAAAATATGTATTTAAATGAAAAATGTCGTTCCAATCTATTAAGGATAAAAGATGATACAGATAACAGTCGAAAATGTTTTTAGTTCCTGCTGCCACTGCTTCATACTCTTTTTTGCCAAGCTGTACAATGTACATACTTTGCTGACTGTAGTTACGTAAGGTAGGTAGGTAAGCAGACATAACTGGTGGTTAGGTTAGTTTATATATTCGTTGGTTATCCTGAATTGAATGTTTACTAGATTTTGCTAAAATGCCTTCGAGATTTACGTTATTTGGTTAGTAGATTCACGTAGGTAGCGTTCATCAAGAATCGTAACTCTATCTACTACATAAACTGTTTTTTTTTTAATTAAATACAATTCAGGCACTAGTCTTTTTGTTCATCTGTCTTATGGTACCTACCGGGTATAACATATATCTATAACTTTTCGGTTTTAATGCTGCTTTATTACTTGAAAAATTACTTTTTGCGCTATTATAATACTTGTTATGATAATATTAAAGTGGCCAATGCTCTACCACTTGAAATAACCACGAGATAACAAATAATGTGGAAATTTTTCCTTTCAAGTAAAGGTTGAATGGAGATTGAAGCAATAAAAGTGCAACGATTGCATAATGATTTCGCAAATTACTTTCATTAAACCTACTTTTGAAACATGTTTGCAATTTGCGTATCAAAGCTGTCAAAGCGCCAATTTAGCACCAGCCAATTTTGAAGGTGACAAATAATAAAATATTTGTCAAGCAGGTAATACAAATTCGGTAATTGTTTTGCGACATCAAAATATGCAATTAAAAGGCGGTTCCTTATCTTTATTTTACAACTATCAATATGGAATTTTAATAGTTTCGTTAAAAAGACAAATTAATACAAGTTCTCATTTATCTTTATTAAATAATGTTTTTTATTATTCTTAACTAGATAACGAACTCTACATTTTGCCTCAATAAAACGTAGCCTATGACGTGGTCTACACCATATCAAGAGGTTTAAAAAAACTTCAAAAGTTAGCGAAAATAGATTTCGCTCAAAATAATTTTCCTAAAGAGTATTTAGCAAGCCCTAAGTATTATTAGCATAGTTTCTATCTTTTATAGTATAGAAATGCTTGACCAACCTACCCTAATTGTGACCACTTTGGACGTCAATCACTCAAAAATGGTTTTTGAGTGATTGAAACGTTACAAAAGCCATGGATGGAAACCTCGCCTTTATTTAAAAATACCTATTCAACAATACCCCACACGATGCGGTAGAATGAAAAAATAATCATCCCCACTTCGCATCTATGGAGATGTATGTCCTCCTAAAATACAAACTTATAATAATTTTATGATGCCAGAAATAAAGTCGATAATAAGGAATCTATAACTAAGCAAAATTTCGTCTATATATATTCATAGACAATTACCGAAGGTATCAAGGAAGGACAGACGGACGTACGGATGGACAGACCGAAATTATAAGGGTTCCTTGTAGTTAGTAATTACTATGGACCCTTAAAAAGATCAAGTGTAATTCAGTAAGTACTAAGTAGGTATTCTGAATGCTTTACAATACTTTCACTTTTACTTTTTGATTGCATCTATAAATTGAAGTTCTTTTTGCTCTTCCTTTAGATATTTTAATGTACGTATAATCTATTCGTACTTATTAGAGGTACCTAATACCTATCTATTAGAAAAAAATATTTTTTTTTCTTTGTAGACACAAAGTGAAAGGCGTTCTTTCAATACTTGGCCAATGGCCATAATACATAATAGGTACTTTCTCATAAGTCTACTGTCTAGAATACAAGTTACGAACAGGTTTTACGTCAAGTTCAATCACAGCATTTATTGCAAAAAGCAAGAATTACAATTATGTACGTAGGTACTAAGGTACTTAGGTACTTGTGTTATCGATGGGTTGTGACTTATGAACTATATATTGCAAGTTAGAGGTCCATTTCGTTATTCGATACTAGGTGTTGTACGCGACATCGTGCGCGCAAAAGTTAATCTTGCGGAAACCGTACATTTTTCTGCGATAAAAAGTAGCCTTTGTTCTTCCCCGTGGTCTACTCTAAGATCTATGTAAAATCGATCCAGTAGTTTCGCAGCCTATTCAATGCAAACAAACAAACTATAACTATGGCTACTAATATTAAAAGAAGGAAAGTTTTCTTAATATTAGTAGCCATAGTTATAAAGTTTTTTTAATAAATATCTACTATCTATAGAATAAAACGGGTAATTTTCCAATTAAACTCAACTAATCCGGACGGTGGGGCCATCAGCCCGTGACAGTCTGACAGATTTGTAAGTAGTACAATGCAGTTGCAATTTAGAACTGCATTGTACCAGAACCTCAATTCTCGTATTTAAAGTAGACTTTTATTTTACTTTGATTGTATTAAATGCACTAATTGTACTGAAGCGAATTGTTATTATTAACTGATTTTGTGAAGTTTGGACCAATCAAAACGCGTTTATCGCAGGTTTAACGTTCACGAGAGATTTACACCCGGTTTCTGAAAGGCTAATCAAATTGTTGATGAACTAACACGTTGTTGAGTTAACAGGCTTTTAAATCAAATTGCGTTTCTGAAACGCTAATTAGTGAACATTTTACTAATCATTGATCATCTATCAAATCAAACGACTAATCAAGCTTTTTGCAACTCAATTTTCACTTGACATGAGTTTTGACCGCTGATTAGTTAATTTTTGCGTTGATTAGCCTTTCAGAAACCGGGGGTTAGCGTATCCGGACTTGATTCCAATTGTATTATTGCAGGTTTTATTTAGCAGAATTGACCCTCTGAAAATCTCCAGGTTTAAGGCACATAACCTAAAAGACAGTTTTTAAAGTTCTAGTCCAACTGCAGCCGAAACTCACCCACAGCGAAATTACTGATTCCTTTTACTAAAACCGCAACTGCAGGTACGTTACGAAATGTGGTTTACATTTCTGTGATTGCGCTAGACTAGAATAAAAACCCTCTGCACAAGGGGTAACCCGGTTGATTTGCTCTCGAGTTGTATCCCGGCTTATGGCGTTTTTTCACGTGCATAATTATACGGGTTATATCATATTTCCCTGGTGCAATAAATGTTTTATCAGCGGGCAAGGTATTATTAAATTATAACATCATTATTACATAATATTGCGAAGGGACTAGGTTATCAGCAGTAAACACTAGACATTTGTTATATTAGCCTTGCACTGAGATAAAAATAATACATAGTTAAGTACTTGAGATTACAATTACCTCTGGAATATGTTTTTTAGTTGGACCCAGATGCATACCGCCTACTTCTACGACGCCTGGTGGAAAAAATTTACGACCACTGACAGAGTGATGTGTGTTAACGAGTATAAGAGAACTTCTATTTCTCGCGATCTGACCAAGGTCAGGAAATTTTCCATAGCGTTTTTCTATCACGTTTTGTTCTTTTAATTGAACTTCGTAACGCATCCAATAATTTAAATAAATGCTAAATATTGAGTTCTCTACTCTTTCCCAAAACGACATTTGTGTTTTAAACGGCGAGCTTACTATTGGCTCGTAAGCCGGGTTGTCTATTACACCCATACGCTTCGCAGACCACGGCATTAGAGTACACGACAGTAAGGACACCACTGGTGCTTTTATGTTGAACACATGGAGCAAACCGATCATGCAATCACTTGAAAAATTCTCCACCAAAACTAAGTCGTATTCTTTCCTTAACACGTCAGTAAATGGAACGTAATCTACTATTTTGTCACAAATATCTACTGCCATATCGGCTAGGGGGTTGATCGCAAGCATTGCTCTCACAAAGTTCCCTAGAAGTGGTAGTTTCATTAACATTGTTGGGTTATCGAACCACATAAGGTTCATGGTCTCGATACCTATATTGGACAAGCCTTGAAAACTGACGTCAGTGTAATTGGCTGGAGGATTATTCAGGGGAAAAAATGAAGCCACAGTGACTTGGTGGCCACACTCAGCTAGCTTTTGCAGCAAGGGCTCGAATACCATCTGATGACTTCTCCCCGTGTGCGGAAATAGGCCTAGGATCCTGGCACATTGTGAGTAATTAACAAGTGTGGATAACAGAAACATATAAATATGCACTAGGTGCATCGCGCGCGATATTCCCGACTAGATGTACACAAAGTACTGCAACTGTATCTACACTTCATTTTATATTTAAACCGATGTGTGTGATACTGATAGTAATAATGACAGACCTATTTTCTGTTTGGATATTGATCATGACTTTCAGTCGTGACTGTTTCATCCACTTGAAGAATATCACCTCATTGAATGTTCTTGTTATGTGATTAAATCACCATTTAGTTCAATATTATTGTTGTTTTTTTACATTAATTTTATGTATTTCTAAGCATTATTAAAAATATTAGCTATCTGGACACATTCCTTCACATGAACTTTTACTGTGTCAAATAACTCCTCCGTTCGCACAATTCTCGTAAAACCGTTCTGAAAGTTTTTGCTTCACGTATTAATATTTTAATCAAAGACTGATTTGATGTTATTACTTATGTACGTTTAATACTCACATTCCATTTAAACCAAAAAAATCCGGACAAATTAAAAAGCCGCACAAAAGTCTTTAAGGCCGAACCATCCGGTAGCCCTAGATGCAGTTTACTTGAACGAGCATACGGTAAAAGTTCGTGACAGCAATTATATATAAAATAATAGCTAAATATAGTTTGCACAAAACACACACAAAGTATATAGATATAACCTCACGTTAGAACGTATAAGTTGCGTGATACCCTCAGCAATTGTCAATACGTTTAACTAACTAAACTTAGTACGGATTGATAACCCTTTAATACAGATAATAAAATAACTTTTAGTAGAATAAGTAGGTTGTCAAATATAAAAACAGAAAATTGAAACAAGAACTGACTGCTACAGTAGGTGGGGCCATCTGCTGTATGCGTTTATCAGCGGCTTGATAAAAGAATTATTAAATATGCAGCTTGTTTCTTATAATATGTCTTTCGCAAAAATGAATTGATATTAGTTTAAACAAAACGTTACCTCTGGTATTTCTTTTCGGATTGGATCCAAATGCATTCCACCTACTTCTACGATGCTGGGGGGAAAAACTCTCCGTCCATTGAAAGAGTGATGTGTATTGACTAGCATTAGAGAACTTATTTTTCTCGCAATCTTACCAAGATCGGGAATTTTTCCATACCATTTTTCTATAATTTCCTGCTCCTTCACCTGGATCTTATTATGCATCCAATAATAATTCAGATACGCGCTAAACAATGTATTTTCCACTCTCTCCCAAAAGGTCATAGGCGATTTAAACGGTGAACTTGTGACTGGTACAAGAGCAGGGTTATCCATAACACCCATACGCTCCGCAGACCACGGCATTAGAGTACACGACAGTAAGGACACCACTGGTGCCTTTATGTTGAACACATGGAGTAAACCGATCATGCAGTCACTGTTGAAATTCTCCAATAGTACTAAATCATATTCCTTTTTTAAGACATCCACAAGTGGACTATAATTAACTAATTTGTCACAAATATCCAATGATTTCTCTATCAAGGGTGCAAACTCCATCAGTGCTCTCATAATGTTTCCGATGAGTGGTAATTTCGTTAATATACTTGGGTTTTCATACCGCATCAGGTTCACGGTCTCAATACCGACACTGGACAAGCCTTTGAAACTGACATCAGTGTAATTGGCTGGAGGATTTTTGAGTGGAAAAAACGAAGCCACAGTGACTTTGTGCCCACGCTCAGCTAACATCTGGAGCAGGGGCTCGAATACCATCTGATGACTTCTCCCCGTGTGCGGAAATAGTCCAAGAATCCTGGCGCATTGTGAGTTATTGACCAAAGTAGACAATACCAATATGTACACGAACAAAGGGCGCATCGCGAGAGATGTTCCCGAATCCGAGTCACACGGAATACTGTGTAGTATTATCTACATGATATAACAGCCAACCTAGATTCATCCCAATGTATACTGATTGTACAGACAGAGCTATATTTGTTAGCACACGATCATGACTGTGATATTTTTGACTGGAGTCATTATGAATATGTAAATCACTACATTGTATAATTATATATATATATATAATCGGTATCTCGACAAGTATTACCATGAAAGTTTTTAAATAAAAGAGTTTTGGGGTAGAAAAATCAATCTAGCTAGGTCTTAAACCTTAGACACTTCGCATTTTTAAGCAATATATGTTTTTTATTTCGTCGTGCAACAATATATCAATAATTTCGACTCTATTACTTTAGTCTGATTGGCAACTTGGTATGCGTAACTGCGTATAATTTTTGCATTTTTTGGAAATTCGGAATGCGGTGGGTTCGAATACCGGTAACATAACTATTTTTGTGGTTCTTATTATTATTTTTTCGTTTACTTTTTTTTTCTTTTATTTTTTATCGTTCTACTAAAACACCGAGCAAAGCTCGGTCTCCCAGGTACTATTGTATATAAAAGGCAAAGCTGATTAGATATATTATTGATTGTACTGTAGGTTCTTGGTGGAAATTCATGTTTCATAGTAATAACGCACAGGACTTCTTGCACTATTTCCAGTTTAATAAGTATTTTACAATTTTTTTTTGTGTTATTACTCCAAAGCTGATTAACTGATGTATCAACGCACAGGCCAAACCCTAAAACTAGAAGTTTGAAATTTTGCACACGTATTTTTCATATGACGTAGGTATCCACTAAGGAAGGATTTTTGAAAAATTCAACACCAAGGCGGTGAAATATGGGATAAAAGTTTGTACGAAACTTTTATTCCATGGACATATTTGCATGAAATTTCGTATGAATTGAGCACGGAAAAATAATGACTTACGTATTTCAGCGCTTCCTAAAATAGGATAACCCCTGAGAGAGTAAAATAGGAGATGAAAGTTTTAAATTATTATAAAGATATCGTTTAAATCCGAATTTCACGCGGGCAAATGCTAGTATATAGTAGATATAGGTGCGACTGACCCTGACACATATTAATGAGATATAATTAAACTTGCGAACAAAAAATAAGTTGGCGACTGCACACGAGCATACTGTATTACTGAATTTGCAGCGAATTAATATGTTGGTGACTAAATTACTAAACTGGCGAAAGCACTCAGGCGACAAAAAATACAAAAATCGGCATATAAATGGTGTGGTGTGGTGTGGTGTGGGGTGGGGTTGCGAAATTTAATCCAAACTGGCACCGAAATTTATAAGTTGGCGACTTAATTTCCGAGTTGGTGACTGATATACGATGTAAGGAGCTATAAAACGAGATTGGGTTGATAAATTAATGGCTGCTAAAAATTCAATTTGCAGGCAAAATCACTTTTTTGAATACTGTTGGAGTTTGTTTTCCTTTGGTGTGGGTGTCGTTTTCAAGGCTTTCGGGGGTGCAGAATAATATAAAAATTAAATCCATCTCGAAATTCTAAAATGGTGTACATTTTTTTCATTAGAATTAATATGGGTGTCATTTTCCAGGTTTCTAGGGATGCTCATTATAAAATTGTCTTCCAATTTCAATTTCAAAAAGGAGAATTCTTCGTAAAAATGACATGGGTACCTACTAATTTAAAAGTGAAAAGGTGAAGGAAATTTTCATTACCTTTTCAGTAGGATTAGGTACCTGTTCTCGACATAGAAGCGATTATAGAAAAAAAATATGACAATACTCTACTTTAAGATACGAACGATGTATAAAGCTATAGAAATGTTGGAAAATTCAGGATATTCAAATTTATTTTTCTCCCATCATTAATAAAATATGTGGTTGCGAGGTACTAAGGGGGAGGAAATTTTCATAATTTTTTCAGTAGTATGTACCGTTTCCGAGATAGAAGCAATTTTAGAAAAAAAATTTAATGCTCTACATTGAGATATGAGCGATGTATAAAGCTATAGAAATGTTGGAAGATTTAGGATTTTCAAATTTCTTTTTCTCACATCATGAAGAAAATATTATGCTGTTGCCGGGTTACTAAGGGAGAGGAAATTTTCATTATTTTTTTCAGTAGGGCGCACCATTTTTGAAATAGAAGAATTTTACTGAAATTATAATATATCCTCCATTTTGAAATTTCAAAATAAATGATTTTTTTGTAGAAGAAGACACCCGTATCAATTTTACAGAAAAATAAATATTCGCCATTTGAAATTTCAAAATGAATGAATTTTTGTAATCAGTGACTCCAGAAACCTAGAAAAGACAACCTATATCATTTAATGTCTACTATCTTGGAAATTCAAAAACTACTTTTTTTTAATCATCACCCCCAGAAACCTACAAAAGGACACCCATATTAATTTTTATAAAATGAAGTATGTCCACTTGGAATTTCAAAATGAATGTCTATTTCGTATCCATCACCCCCAAAAACCAGGTAAACGACACCCATATCAATTTTACGAAAAATAAATATCCGCCATTTTCAAATGAATCTACACAATTTCTACACCCCCCAAAACCGAGAAAAATGAAAAATGGGAATTTGTACGGAGCGTACAACTCTTTACGTTTTTTTTATGTGCGCTCGTTTTGCTGCTTATTATGTTTTTTAAATTACCTACAGGGAAAATATATGTGCCTATTCTTAAATTAAATGTGTACTCTCAAATTGTCGCCAAGATGGTTATTTGTTCGCTAAAATAATATCTGGCTCCCAGTTTGGAATATTCAGTGAAAAAAACTGGTATTAATTATTCACCAGATTTTATATTTTTTGTTCCTTATATTCTTTCGCCAACTTGGTTCAATTTTCGGTTATTCACACACAAAATTCGATTGTTTTGTCGCAAATTTAAATACATGCCCTTATTTATTACATATATTTCAGAATTTATGTGACTGAAGTATTTAATAAAAATTACTTAACACTAGCAATTATTCAGAAAAAGCTAGCGCAAAAGAAAATTGATACTAAAATTATGTGCATTTTGATAACCGTAATTTAAATAGAGCTAAATACAAATTAACGACAACGATACGAGTAATTAGCTAGTAGTTAGTCTAATGTATTCTTTTTTTATTTAACCAGTATTTTAAAAAGATATATACATATGTATAGATATTAATTTAATTGAATAAATTAACTGTCGAAACACCGTGACATTATCATGAAATCATTAAATTCTAAGGGGTCGTTAGTCGTTTCGCACTGCAAGGATTCGAACCGCGGTGTGAATCGCCCCAGCACTGTTTTTGAATGGTCGATTCGCACCGCGGTTCGAATTACCCAAGACGTTTTAGAATGGGTCAATTCGAACCGCAGGAAATAAACACTTCCGTTTGTGGATAAATAAATTTAGACGGTAAAATATGCATAGTACAATCATGTACAAAATAACAAAAAAGTACAAAATAAGTAATAAGTAAGTTATATTACGTTACTCCATTGGGAAAAACTGCAAATTCGGTAACGATTGACTCCCAATAAAACGACCATGCCGTTGTTCGGTACATGGTTATCTTTGGAAACCTGAGGTTTGTTTGATGGAACCGATCTTTCTGCATCGCCACCATGTCCGTTGAAATGTTAGAATACTCATTTTAAGACTTTAAGCGACAAAACATTGGCTGCAACCTTCTGTAAGTACAGTCCTCCAAAAAAAAAATTAAATAATCACTCGCTAATATGCCAAGACTAACTCAGGATGTAATATAATTAAGAGTGGATATCGCTCCCATCGTACCCCAAAAATTAATTATTACCTTTAGTTTGAAACGAAGAAAATAAAAAGCACACCTTTTTTTACTTAGCGCACAGGTAAAATTCAAGCTATTTGAACTTTACTATTATATTTCAATACTAACTTACTCAAAATATTATATGATTAAATGGACTTGAACTATTTCTTACTAATCAATTTACAGAAGATTAAATAACCCATAACTTTCACAAAAATAAGGCCAGGGCGAAAACTGGTAAATTTTTTTACCGGTTTTTTCTTAATAAAGAGAGTAGGAAATTAAATAAAAAATAAATAAGTAAATTAAAGTATACATAATAACCTGCGACTATCAATCTCTTACGAAAAAAAGTTGAACAAAAGTTATTCTGCGACACAATCTTGTATTAAGACTTATCTAAAACAGATGTGTATTATGAATTTTGCTCAACTGATCTTTACCTTTCTCGGAGTATATGGTATAGTAGATACTAAATCTGTGGTTATACCACACATAAATTGTACTTATTTAAATTTATTTAAGCGTGGTATAACCACTTTTAATATAATACTTATTCGCTATTTTTTCACGTATCACTTTTCTATTCATCTGTTTAAAAAATATATAGAGTCCTAAATATTACAAAAATAAATATTTTAATCAGTGGTCCGAACCGACCTTTCCAAAAAATATATGGGGTAATAATTTGGTGTATATTCCAATATACACCAAAATTGATAAGCGGTGCGAATCGACCCATTCAGAAACATTGCTGAGGCGATTCACCCCGCGGTTCAAATCCTCGCGGTCCGAAACGTCTAACGAGTATATATATAATACCCTATCTATTATACCTTGAGTTATTTTTATTAAATGATTCCATTATGTTTCTCGTCAAAAACTCGTTTGTCGGAAGAAATAATATAAGTATCCATATTTTAGAGTAGGTAAGTACTTTAGTTAGTCTCATCATATTGTTTAAATATTCTTTACCTATTTGGAATGAAAATATTACCTCTGGAATATATTTTTTTGTTCGATTCAGATGCATGCCACCGGCTTCTATTACTCCAGGCGGCAACAAATGACGGCCGTTGAGGGAGTGGTGAGTGTTAACAAGCATCAAAGAGCTTCGGGTCATTGCAAGCTGACCGAGGTCCTGTACTTTTCCATACCGCTTACTTATAATGTCCTGCTCCTTCATCTGAACCTCGTATCTCATCCAATAATTCAAGGACACTCTTAACAACGTATTCTCCATTCTCTCCCAAAACGTCATCGGTGCATCGAAGTATGTGTCAGGGGTGACGACGGGCATATACGATGGATTATTTACGACACCCATACGCTCCGCAGACCAAGGCATGAACGTACAAGTCAATAATGAAACGACCGGGGCTTTGATCTTGAATACATCGAGCAAACCGATCATGCAATCACTGTTGAAATTTTGCACCAGAACTACGTCGTATTCTTTCTTCAGCGCTTCGAGGAGTGGTTCGAAATCCAAGAATTTGCTACAAATATTCAATGCCATGTTTCTCAACGAACGAAACTGCCGCATCGATTTGAGGAGGTTACCGACGAGCGGTAACTTCGTCAAGATGCTTGGATTTTCACACATCTTCAGATCCATAGTCTCGATTTCTATAGGCGCTAGACCTTCGAAACTGATGTCTGTGTAATTAGCTGGAGGATTTTGTAGAGGGAAAAACGACGCGACAGTAACATGGTGTCCCCTTTTAGCCAGCGTGCGCAACAGGGGTTCGAATACCATATGGTGACTTCTCCCAGTGTGCGGTAATAATACGAGAATCCTTGCGCAGTGCGCGCTACTGAATATAGCGAATGCGAAAAAATAAAAAAGCGTTGGCCGCATCGCGTGCGATATGCTCGTTTCAAGGCACTCGGTAAACTGTTTTAAATTTCAGTGTTCGCAAGGAAATTACTTAGGTAGAGGAAAACCTCTTTAATATTATACAATATAATCTTCATTGACATGATGTCATATCTAGCATAGATGCGCCTCTAGTACGATAGTAGATATAAATATATAGATATAATCTATATATTTAGATCTACTATCGTATCGGTATATACCTTGCCTATAGGGAACATAATGGTAACAACTATCATGTAGGACATTGCATTATTGTACCTTACTATTACCTCAGCACCTACTAAAAAAATATTAGCTTTAATCTACTTAAGGAGATAAGGGGTCTATGACCCACGCACTAGAGGAGGAACGGATTTACGATAAATCTCAACCCCGTTTAAAATTGATATTTGTTTTTAAGCTTATATTTAGGTAAACAATAAACAATTAGTTAAGTACAAGCTCAAGACTCCGTGAAATTCAGTGATTTATGAAAAACTCTACATTGCAAACAGCAACAGAGACTACCTAGAGCCTTTATTTTAGAGATATTGTAGGGGACAGTATTTTTCATAGGATTTTTCCATAGCCGGTTCGCTTCGGACTTGAAGATAGCAAGGTTACACGAAGAAGCGAGGCGTAAAAATAATACGACGAATTGAGGAAATCATTTTATAATTTTACACAAAAATCAGTTTACTATCCTAGATTCCTAGCTCATGGCAATGCCGTATAGAGACCTGTTTGCTCACGCCCCATTTGAGCCGATTTGCCGTCCCACTTGTACTATCTCATACGGCTATTTTCCGCCGATTTTTCTATTTACCATGAGCTAGGGATAATAGAACACATTTTGCGAAACTCTTTATTCAATTTAAAATATACACAATACATTACATAAGCACTCATTTATGTACAATTATAGCAGTGTAACCATTACTTTTCTAACATGACCATTATTATTTACTATACAAAATACTTTTATTTATATATTGCAAAAATATTTACGTTTGAATGGGATACTTACTGTTTTTAAAATGTAATCAAAATAAACCATTACCATTAACCATAACAACCATTTTACACCGATGCTACCATATTAACACTGATGTTTTTCACTAAAGTTTTCACTCTAAGAGTTAATAAAACATATTATGCACTATATAGCGTTCGTATATACACTCAACATGTATTATTTCACTGCGAGGCCGCTGTCCTTAACAGATATTAAATGTTTTATTTAAAAAATTCGAATAAAATTATACTATACTATTGGTGATTAAAATAGTTCATACGAAGATGAAGATGTACCATTACATACTATATAACTAAGTAGCTTTTTCTGTCTGTCCCTATGTATGCATTGTTGCATATTGACAAAAGTAAGTGTCAATGTAATTTTTGACATTGACAGATGTCATGAAGTAAAGCCTATTTAGTTTATTTCAGTTGGCCAAAAGGCTATAAATAGCGTAGACGCATGTTATTGTGTTAGGCATATACCTCATATGTAATACGTAGTCAGTGTTAAGCACCAATAAAGGAGAATATAAGAATTGTTGCTGCATTATTATCATCACCACTGAGACACAAGAGGACATACAAATCAAGAAGGTCGTAGCCCTCTACATGCATAAGTCTTTAAAACTACGCGCAACGGATTTTGATGCGGGTTTTTTTAGTAGATAGAGTGATTCAAGAGGAAAGTTTATATGTAAATAACATGCATAATATAGTAGAGACACACTGATAATTTTAGAGGTTTCTAAAATCGTAATTAAACACATTTTTTTTGTGCTCACATTGCAAACGCTGGCTGCCCTACGACATAGATCAAAATAATGTACTACAGTACATTACCGTCCGTGATGGTATCTCTTAGGGATATCCCACAATAACCATTTTTATCCTTATTTTTTACGACAAATAATGGCTTATTTACTAAGCGATTTTAAGCAATACAGCATTAATTCTTATCCGATTAAGTACCTTAAGTACATTGTGCATTTAATATAGAACAATATGGACCTTAACAGCATGCAATTTAAATGAATATTTTCGAAGATATTACAGATCTAAAATGCAGGGACATAGCGGTTGGATCGTAAAATTTATATTCAAGCGCGAAAATTATAGTAGTTATATCAAGCGGTCTCGCACGTCGCGTCGAGGTGATAGGGTCCCGTTTTTACCCATGGGTACGAAACCCTAAAAACATTTTCAATATTGTGTACAGGAGTATAATGCAGTGAGTAGAGTTATTTGCTGAAGAAGATTTTTCTCCAAGAACACTATTCCACGCGGGCGAAACCGCGGGCCTAGCTTTTGCCCTAAGTTATAAAAAATATTACTTTCAAGCGGATGACAATATAGAGAACAGATGCTGCATCACGAAATCGTCACAGAGTTAATTACACATGTACGTAAATAAATAAATTATTCATAATGAAGTATAAATCTCTTATTCGATGTAATTAACGAGTCATTTTTTCAATATAATTACGGAATATTGTAAAAGTCATACAAAATTGAGATTTTTGCATGAGAACGTAAAGATCAGGAGATAAATAAAATTACTGGTAACCGAGCTTTGCATGGAGATTTGATAAATTTTAAAAATAAATAGAATCACATAAATATTTATCTGACCAGGATTCGAAGTTCCGAATTTTCGAACAAAGCAAAAGTTATGTAACATACGCATACTCGTACCAAACTGCCAATCGGACTGACATAATAAAGTCGAAATTATTGATATAATATTGTTGCACGACGAACGAAAAAAACATATAAAGCTTAAAAATGCGCAGTTTCCAGGGATAAAATCTAGTGAGAACGCATTTTCTCCCCCAAAACTCCCCTGCATACTAAATTTCATGGTGTATTACCATGAAATTTAGTATGCAGCCGTTTTCGAGAAAACGATTATAGAGTTATACAAGATTTATTTATTTACGCGATTCAATAGTTTTTTTTAGATCTTTAGCTAAACAATAGAGCAATAGAGAATGAATGAATATTTGCTAAATTTTATCATACAAGTATTTTAGTAGTGAAATATTAAGTATCTAAATGAATAAAATATACTATTTTGCTATAGGATTATTATTAATGAAATTGTATAGTCCTAGAAGTATTAAGTGAATATAAAATATTTATTCTGCCAATCTAGCGACGCGACGTTGACTTTAACGTAATAAGTATTTACATTTTATAATAGCAACGCTAAAAAGTGAATATAAATTTTTATAATTATACAATTCTAGGAGAAGGCACACGTTAATTAAATAAATATTATATTCCATATCCAGCGATGTTATCTCAAAAAGCATTACCTGCGGGATATATTTTCTAACCGGATCCAGATGCATTCCGCCCACCTCCACGATTCCCGGCGGCAGAGACTTGCGCCCGTGTAGAGTGTGATGCGTGTTCACGAGCATTAGGGACACGTTCCTCGCAAGTGAACCCAGGTCAGGAATCTTCCCGTAGCGTCTTTCAACAACACTCTGCTCCTTGATCTGCACCATGTTCCTGAACCAGTACTTATAGCAGAGCTCCACGAAAACATTCTCTAACCTTTCCCAAAACGTCATCGGATGTCTGTACGTTGTCCCAAAGCTTGGCACATACGCCGGATTCTCCATGATCCCCATGCGTTCCGTAGACCACGCCAGGAAGTTACTTGAGAGTAACGAAACTATAGGAGCTTTGATGTCGTACACGTGAAGAAGAGCAATCATACAATCGCTGTTGAAGTTCTCCAGCAAGACTACATCGTAGTCCTTCTTCAACGCCTCTACTAAAGGTGGCCAATCGATCGCCTTCTTGCAAGTTTCCAACGCCATATCCGCTAACGGGTGAAAGTCGTCTATCTGTCTAAAGAGTCTGTCCAATAGAGGCACCTTCATCCATATCGGAGGATCCTCGTACAGAGTGAGATCGACTGTCTCGATGCCTATGCTGGCAATTCCCTCGAAACTGATGTCTGAGTAATTTATTGGGGGATTTTTCAGCGGAAAAAATGAGGCAACAGTAACGTCGTGGCCGCGATGTGCCAACGACTTCAATAATGGTTCGAAGACCATCTGATGGCTCCTTCCCGTGTATGGAAAGAGGCCGAGTATCCTGGCACTCTCCGCATTACTGAGGAGCGCGAATATCAAGTAGAAAGTGTACAGCGCGGGTCGCATCGCGCGCGGTGTACTCCGAGTCGCACGAAACACTGCAGCTAGCACTGCTATAGTTACGTTATATACAAACTGTAACATTGTCCATACAATTGTCCATTTACGCTCAGTTTTCTGTTGTTCAGCAATTCAAATGAGCGTCACGGAAAATATTCAAGAATGGTCAATAGAGCGGGTAAAATTAATTATTTTGGTTTATATACTCGCACTTCGTAGAAGTAACGGCAATAATTTATAGTTGAAACAATGAGGTCATCTTTAACTGTTTTTTACAATAACGAATAACAAAAATTGACCCAATTGATAGTACGAAAAGTTCTGCAATATCTGTGTGATATACTTTATAGGCACGTACCAGTTACCACATTTTTAGGGTCCTGTAGTATAAGAAACCTTTATAGTTTCGCTCTGTCCGTCCGTCCGTCCGTCTGTGTATCCATCCTTCCAACTCCTTTAATTATTATTATGAATGGATGAAAAACTTTTTTTCATTCTACCCCATCCATCGTGTATTACATCGACGAATAGGTATTTTCAAAAGGCAAAGCTACATATGTGACTTTTTTACAAAGTCAACCATTTTCGAGTAGAAACTTCTAAGTTTCCATGCTGGTAATCGACCACCATAAGTAGAAACTTGTAAGTTTCCATGCTGGTAGATAATGATAAAAACTCTTTAGGAAAATTATTTTGAGCGAAATCGGATAATAATTTTTGAAGTAATTTAAAGAAAACCTGAACCCCAATTTTTAACTTAGACTTTCAATTAATTATAATTGAATCGTCTTGATATCATAAACAATTTTTTGGAGTTTGGACCAATCAAAACGCGTTAAACGTTGGTTTTACGTTTAAGAGAATATTCACCAACCAAACCAAAAAAAAAATAACATATCGAGACTGCATGGAAACTGTAATATTGTAAGATTTACGAATTATAATCGACATACTGTTGCGCGTCGATAGTTACGGAACCCTCCTTAGTCATGTCCTGACTTGATCTTGGTTAGGTTATCTAATTAACAAGCAAACCGTGATGATAAAAGAAATCAATAGGATTATATATAATAATAAGTATGATATATGTTTACCAATAATTTGTCTAATAGAGATAAGAACACATAACATTCAATACAATTATAAAAGATTAAGGTTTAATAAAAAATCAATCAATTCAAACTTACCTACTTCCAATCTTATTTTGGGTTCTAAGACTGTAAAGATTAATTTGATCTCTGAGCAAATGTTCCGAATCATTGAAAATTTTAATACGTCTGCTAAAGTATAAGATTTTGAATTCGTTTAAAAACGAGCTAAGTAATCTTGTTTAAATAATATTATAATCGGAATCTCGGAAACGGCTGCAAGTATTACCATGGAATTTAGTATGCAGAGAGTTTTGGGGAGAAAAATCGTTTTAGTTATGACTATTTTAGCAAGCGCTTGAACAAGGGTACTAAGTTTGTCCTGTCAATATTTTTGATATAGTCTTACCTACTTAGTTATTCTAATAAAGTTTTTGAAGTTTGAAGTTTTATTCATGGGAATCTGCGCATTTTTAAGTTATTTATGTTTTTTCTTACGTCATGCAACAATATAAGTATATAATACTTACTATCAATAATTTCGACTCTAAAAGTTAGTCCGATTGGCAGTTTGGTATGCGTATGTGTTTATTATTTGCGATGTTCGGAAATTCGGAATGGTGGGTTGAAACTTCGAATCCCGGCCAGAAAAATAATTTTGTGATGCTTTTTTTTTATCTAATAGAGCTCCGAGCAAAGCTCGGTTACCCAGATACAGAGATAAATAATAAAAATTATGATATTCAATCATAAATCAAAACGCAGCAAACTCGCAAAAGGCTAGCGTGTTTGACGTTGACTTGATGTTAATGAGAAAACCATTTTGCAGTTTTTAGATATTAACGGGTCGGATCTGTAATGCTAACTGTATTATAGCAGGATTCATTTAGTAGAATCGACCTTCAGACCTGATGCTAGTGGACGGATTACATGATTATGTTCAATAACGTCTACTTATGATTATCGGCTATCGCTCGGTATACCCACATTGCCAAATTCTAATTTTCAAGTGCACACGCTCAAGGTGCTTGTAATCTAAATATTTGGAACTAAGAAGAGACCAGAAAATTATATTTTACTACTGAGTTGACGGGGACAATGTGCTGTCAATACCTAATTACCTACTAATGTAGAGTTCCGAAGGAAGGAAAGAGTTTAATGTATTTTACCTACTTCCTTAAACTTTATTTGAAATACGGACATTGTACGTTGCGCAGCAACAGGTCTAGAATATCACATCGAATTTTCTGAGAGGTGTTCAGGAAAAATATCATTTTTTAGTTTTTTAGGAATATTTTTTAACACTCTGGCCCTGGATACTAAGGACTGCAATCGATTATTGTTACTGTTGACAGTTGGCATCGTATTAATTAGAGGGCAAACTTTATTTACAACGGACAATAATATGCCGCTAGAATAACAAACTATGTAGGAACTTCTCAACTAACCTCCACAAAAATCGCGCCAAACTATTTCCTACTGACGTAAACACACACGCGGGAATAGTATCTACAATCCACATTATTTATTACATATGTACTATCAGGGAATCTAATTCATAAGCAGGTTGACTGTTGTCAATTTGTTCGTGTTATGTAAATAAGATATATCAATCTGACATACAAATAAATTATGATGCTCTGCTAATGTTGAATATTGATCGATGGCTCTTAAGAGGCATATTACATGTCGACTGTGATTTTTGCGTAAAATGGCCAATTATGGCGTTCTTGATCTCAGAAACAAAAATACATTAACAATTTTGACATATTGAATATTTCAGAATAACTATTGGCCTAGTTCGTGGCGGTCTCCCTTTTTTTTAATTTTATTTTTTTTGATAATATTAATATGCAAAATTTATACCAGAAAATTGTTACTTCATGAGGAATAAAGATTTTATAATTTAAAGCATGAATTTATTAACCTATTTCAATAAAAACTATAAATACAACTGCAAATACCTAATCTCGCTGAGTGCAAAATATATGTAATAGGGCTCTTAACAGAAAATGTAGTCACAAAGTACCTATGTAATAAGCTTAAATAACTATAACTTAAGAATTGACAGCCCAGAGACAGAATTGACAGCCCAGAGACAGAATTGACATTACGTTAAAATTGTATGGTGTTAAATCAACGTTTAAAATTAATTTTAAGCTACAGCTATTCCTTACAATAACAATTTTTTTATCTAAGTAGTTACCTCTTCGTTCGATACCAAGTGTAGGTCCATGGACGTCTAGGTCAGATAAAAGTTTTAGGCACTTTAAAAAATAATAATTTGATTAATTAATGATAAATCGAGGGTAGTCTTCGAAATTTAAATGGACAGATATACTGATTTCGACTTTTTCGGAAGTAATCCAAGCATATGCTACCAAAAAGTAAGCTTTTGTACCAAGGTATAGCCTGGATCCAAAAGTACTGAACAGAACTCCTGAATCCTTATAGATCCATGTTTGGGGATTCCGGCGTTGTTTAAAGAACTGCAAGCATATGCCATCATACCAATTATAGTAATCATCATCATCATCACCGCCATCTTCACAAGAAATACCAACATTTTATTATAATGACATAGTATTCATTACACTACATAGTGGAAACTACTCATCAGAGTTTTGTGCACCGATATCAATGTGTTCATAATAATATAGATATTAAAATTAACTAAAAAGAGAAAAAATATAATTTGTAACAAAAAATTAAAAACGACTTCCAAAATAAAAATGCACAAAAAAGTATGAAATAAAACTTATTTTCAAAATAATTCCCCTATTAATTTTTTTTTTAATTTCATACTTTTGTGTGCATATTTTGTTTTTTAAGATGTTGGAATGACATCATTTCAACTGCACGTTTCAACTAAGTATAACTACTTGGAAATTGTAAGTAGGTATTTAAAACTTATTTACGAAAAATATGCATATAATAAGTTATAAATACACATATTAGTATACAGGTATATTAGAATAAGAATAATTTTATTTGCGAAACTTCTTAGAACGAAACTTATACAGACTTATTAACTTTGTCTAACATTGGCCTGCACTAGCAGTAGTGAATTTAACATCCTTCATATATAAAATTATCAGTATACCTTAAAAATTTAAAAAGCTAAAATAATAAGTAAATAACATTTTTATAATACTTTAAGACTTCCACAGACGAGAGGCCGATCGTTTCAGATAGAACTGACGTCAGTTCGGCCTGGACGGATTCGAGCACATACACGGAAAAAATAGCATCCGACCGAACTGACGTCAGTTCGACCTGAACGGATTCGAGCACATACACGGAAAATCGCATCAGTTCGTTCTGGTTTGCCGCGAGCTATTGTTGTGTTTTCAGGGTTCCATAATACTTAAGGTACCCTAATAGTTTCACTCTGTCCGTTTGTCTGTCTGTCTGTTTGTCTGTCTGACCGCTCTCCTAACTTCTGTAATTATGAATATAAATAGATAAAATTTGGTATGGTTATAAATTGTGTACATAGATCTCGGTTTTGACATCATAAAACAAAGATTTCAAAACTAAGGATGAGCTATGGGTTATGGACGTTCATTTGACAGAACATATTTATCTTCATACAAAGAAGTTACGCCATCTTGGTTTCACCATACCTCAAATGTCAAAATGGCCCCAAAAACCCCAAAAGTGGGGACAATTTTTGCCTCGTCATGCCTCGTCTATAATATATTATACGTCTATGTCTACGGGACCCTATTACTGAGACTTTGCTGTCCGTCCGTCCGTCAGGCTGTATCTCCTTAACCGTTATAGCTGGACAGCTGAAATTTCCTCAAATTATGTATTTCTACTATTGCGCTGTAACAACAAATACTAAAACAGAATAAAATAAAAAATGGAGGCTCCCATGCAACAAACGTGATTCGTCGTCGTCCGTTTTGTACGTAACCCCTCTTGCCGACTCGCACTTGGTCAGTTTTATTTTACACTCGAATTTTATTACCGTCCAGTCCATCCGTTCAGTTCAGAATTAATATTGCCAACTTAGTTGTTTTACAAAGTTTTACTACTAAATTAAGTATTTCATTCCCTCTTTAGTAGGAATTTAGTTGTTAGTAGTGTTTTAGTAGAAAAAAGATAGTAATCATATTATCATGCAAAATGGCCTATGTTAGGCACAAAAAAAAACATAAAAAAATTGACACCTAATACATAATAGCACATCGTAACACGCGTCCGTAAGTCAATTAAAACTACCCATTTAATTTCTATACATACGTAATATTTCCTACTAAGAATTTTTTTTTATTTAACAGTAAAATTATCATATTATCAATATAGTAAAACTGAAAGTGCCGTGGTGTTTTTTTTTTTTTTTAGGGATTCCTAATTTTGGTAGCTTTTATGATAGTTTTCGTTACTCCTTTAGTAGTTCCTAGTAGAAAACGACGCGAAAAACAGAGTTGGCAACACTGGAACGAATCGCTTCAGTCCATCCGGCCGACTGACGCGATCTCGAAATTGCACACAGACGATACGATTTTGCATCCGTTCAGGCCGAACTGAAGGTAAACCGAACCGTATATGGAGGCCCTTAGAAGTTACATATTATAACTAGCTAAGTGTGTATTCAAGTTGAAAGACTAAAATAATATTACTTTAAGTACAGATGTCTTAGGTACAGTTTACTTGCGCCGATAAAGTATCGGTGACCGACACGATATCGGATCGGATAATTTGAAAACACTCTTAATAAATGATGGTCTCCGTCTGAAGTGAGAATATGCGTCGTATCTCGGCGTTGTGGCGGCGCGGGCTTCGTCGTCGTCAAGTGCATTATTCACTTGCTCGCACTTAACAACTAATTGATTTTAGTTGATCCCAATTAGTAGAAATATACATTAAGGTTTAATTGATAGATCAACACACATTTGTACATTGCAAAAGATCTGTGTTCGTGGATCCAATCGATTTAGAAACGCATTTTTTGGAACGAAGTTCCTTATGGGGCGACGCGGAGGGGTGAAATTTTTTCTTAGCCGGGAAAAAACGTCCGTAACAGGATTTTTATGTATAGTCTTTATTATTTTCTTTATACCTCGAATAGAACTTAAAATTAATATTTTTATATTATGGAACTTCGTTCTATTCGGTGTCCCACGACACCACACGACTTTTCTTAAAATACATAATGGGGACCTTTTTAGGGTTCCGTATAGTACACGTCTCGGAAACCCGGTTTCGTCATGTACTCATGTCCGTCCGTCCGTCTTCGGCTTACCAAACAAACGGTAAGTGCTAGAAAGATGAAACTTTGTATGGATATGTGTATTTGCTACGTCGACAAAGTGCTAAAATAAAATCACGACAATTTTTTTTGGGGTACCCAGCCTACACGTAAAGTGTGGGGTATCATTAGATAGGTCTTTTAAAACCATTGAGAGGTTGCTAACAGGATTTTTTGATTTAGGTTTGCGTGATGTTCCACTTTAAAGCACTACGTAACGCAGTTTGGGGGGAGAGGGGTCTTGTAAAACGTTACGGGGGTTTGAACAATGTGTTACGTAATTAAATAAAAACAACCAGTAAAAGAGGGTAATTTGGTCGTTTTGTTTCTTGAAACGATTGTTTATTGATAAACGCAGCTAGTAGCTACTTTATCAACATAGAAAACTATATTACGATATTTTTTAAAATTTTCCCTACATCGATATCTATAAAAGAAGATGTTTCCACTGAGACTGATTGAACTGATATATAGTTTGCACCGCTTGAACGATGTTAGAATGGTACCACTAATGGTATAAATATGAAATTTGGACAGCTAGGTATTGTTTAAATTCAAAACATAAACGCACAATAAAAGCGGACTTTGAAAAATTCCAAACTAAAGAGGTGAAAAGGCCTACCCCTTATTGTTGAAAAATTGTAAGGAAAATCTTTGGAAAATTTCTGCACAGATTTCGCTGAACATTTTATTAAATAACTGTTTCATGAATCATTAGAGTTCACCTCCTGAGGTTGAAAGCTTAATACACATATTCAAAATAATAACAAAATAGCACGTTTTTTGTTGTTTTCCAAATTCATCCCACGAGGGGGTGTAATGGGGGTCCAAGCTTATATGGTGAAATATCAACCACTGGACGGATTGTGCTGAAATTTGGCAAGCAGATAGATACGATTAGCACGTACTACGTAGACATTACGAAAGGATTTTCCGAAATCCATCAACCACGAGCACCCAAAACTTTTAAATAAAATCAACCTTAAGCAGGTATACAAAGGTCATATGGTATAGATTATACTTAGTATATATATCTGACTAGCTTTTGCGCGCGACTTCGTTCGCCTGAATGTTTTTCGTGTGTGGTTGCAACCACGATGGATTAAAAGTCTTACTATGTCCTTCCTTGAGGTTCAAGCTTACTCTGTATAGTCTATACAAAATTTCGTCAAGATCATACATTGTTGCGGATTTCTTTTTAAATGTTAATATATACTAAAATACTTTTTTAAATCAAAATTTAAATCAAAAACATTTACTTCAACTTTATAACAGAGTTTTAGGGAGTTTTTGAGGAGATAATTATTCTTAGGAGTGTCTGTGGACAATGCCATAATTAATGCTTTTTCCAAAGGGCGACAGAGGTACATGTATTATACCTCAAATTGTAGACAAAGGACCAACCTACCTAAATACAAACGATTTAGACTTCTGTCCGTCCCTATTTTTGAAAAAAAAAACGCTTTGTTGAAAAATATTCTTAAAATGTGGACATTTAACTTTGATTTTTTAGTGGCTTTCGGTTGAGGAATATATAATTGTTATACCATTTAGAAAGCTTAAAATATATTCATTATTATGAATTAATTATATATTGGGGTTTTTCATATATGACACCACTAGGGAAACCATCTCGTAGTGTCGTTTTTAATTTTAGATTTTGTCGTTTTCAATTTTAGATTAGTGTTTGGCGTTTATCGAAATTTGCCGAAGTTCTGTAATTAGTCTCATTTTGTAGCAAATGTAATGCAAATTTGCTGGGTAATTTTTTTTATTGCGGCTTTAGTGCGCAACATATTATGTAAATATGGCAAAATGTGAATATATATATATTCACATTTCCTTTTTCACATTTCATACCAATATATATATCACTAGAGACGTATATTTTGTAGTAGGTATGTCGTTTTTTCTTCGCTTCAATTTTCAAATACAGTTTCGATAATTACTGAAATTAGCCACAGTTCTATTAGTATTCTATTTTGTAGCAAATTTAAGGCCGATTTACAGAATATATATTTGTTGCAGTTTTAATGCGTTATATAATATTGCTTACTAAGAATGTTTACACAACGGATAACTTATGCAACGTTGCTGTCTTTGTCTGTCAATTGACTTTTCCAACGTATCAGCAACGATAGCAACGTTGTATTGGACATTGGTTATCCGTTGTATTTATAATACAACGGATAACCAAAAATATTATTTATTTTTAATAAATAAAATATATTTTTGATAAATATTTTTATTAGTAAGGGGGTTAGTAGGTAAATATAGTAAAATTTTAAGGTAAGTATGTTTTCTTTTTAAGGATTCAAGTGAAGCTTTTTTTCTTATCGTACAGTTTTACAGTTATGTCAAGCGGTAGAAATATAAATCCTACTAAATTAGGTCAGTACGCATTAGACACGGCGCAATTATAAGTATAAGTTAATAAATATAAGTGGTATTGCATGCCATCTTCTGTGCATAAAGTTTTAATTCACGGTGAAAGTGTTATCCGATATTTTTCTGTGTTGGCTCTCGGGCAACTCTCCGAAGATGCCCAGGAATCACGAAACAAAGATTATAAAAAGTTCAGACTTCATCACGCAAGAAAATGTTCCAGAATAGCCACTACCGAAGACGTTCTGCACACACTATTGTACACTTTGGACCCTTATATATCGAGCTTAAGGAAGCCTATTTATAGGAAAACTCAAGAACTTCTAGAAGAAGCTGTGGAACTTTTAGGCAAATTTTAGTAGGTTACTTTTTTGGTGTTTATGTCTTTAAATATTAAATAACATTTACATAATTTAAAATACGAATAACATAGCTATCAAGTTGTTTGCGTGTTGTTCCCATGGGAATACTGTACCTACTGTATTTACAAAAGCTAGTTTTAATATAAATTATTAGTAATTTTATATTTACGATATCTTTTAATATTTTCCATTTCGTTATTTTTATGTAAAATAGTAATTGTATAACATATAATATAAAGATTATTAAATATTCACTTTTTTATGTTTGTTATTTTTTACCAATTAAAAATATCTTTATATAATCAAAATGTGTTTCATTTGAAAGTGTAATAATTCAAAATCATAATAAAAAAAAAAAAAACTTGAAAAACAACAAAGTTAGAAATTTTTGACACGAAAATGACCGAATGGCCACATAGTGCACGCGTCGAGGTGATAGGGTCCTGTTACCCATTGGGTACTTTCGAACATTAAAAACATTTTCAATATTGTATACAGAAGTATATAGCAGTGAGTATTATTTGCTGAAAAAGTTTTTTCTTCAAGAACACTATTCCACGCGGGCGAAGCCGCGAGCAAAAGCGAAGAGCTCGCATTATGTAACCTAAGCCAGTCATGAAACATTGCATTTCTGATAATTTTATGTAAGTATGGAACTGAAGTAACTAACTGAATCTTCCTGCTTACACTTCCTACATACCCTATTATCGAGTAGAGACTGAACGTCCTCCTACCTCCTAAATAGCTTTCAAAACTTATAAATTATTGAGCATCTAACCTTGTCAATTTAATCTTAATTAAAAACCATTAACCACCAGTCTAAATCGATACAATCCTATCTACGACATGAAACATTGAACATACTGAATAGCTTTCTATTACCCCAAGAGCTACTAGAAAATTTAGAGCAGGTGTTTGAGGCAAGCTGAAACCTTGTCCTATACTTCTCCTATTGTACCTCAACACGAAACTGCAAGTCTGGCTGGTAAGAAGCGGGGGGCTAGGTCAATATTCAAATTTTTGAAAAGTGAATTTTTAATCCCCAAAAAACATGTCGAGGCAATTTGAAATTTTGATATAGTGTTAGTTTAATGTTTAAGAAGTAGGGGAAAAAAAGCCAGGTCATTTAGTCGGGGCTTTAACCTTGCCAGACATGTGTAAAAGTAAATTGGATAAAGGTTAAAAAGCCCTAAAATTTTACCCTTTAAAACCTTAGTTTGTATTTAATTGTAAATAATAGTAAATACAATATTTTTACCTCAGGAACAGTTTTCCTTGTTGGATCCAAATGCATACCGCCGACTTCAACGATTCCTGGTGGTGCAACTTTTCTGCCGTTTAAAGAGTGATGAATATTGACTAACATGAGTGAAATATTCTTCCCAAGTAGGTCTAAATCTGGTATTCTGCCGTATCGCTTCTCGATGATATCTTGCTCCTTCGTCTGGATCATAAATCGAAACCAATATTTGTAGTATACGCTCAGAAACGTGTTCTCCATACGTTGCCAAAATGTTAAAGGCGGGGTGTAATCCCTGCCCAAATTGGTCACAAACGACGGGTTATCCGTAATACTCATTCGTTCAGCGGACCAAGGCATCAACGTACTAGACAGCAAGGAAACCACGGGAGCCTTATTTTTATACACATGGAGCAAGCCAGCCATACAGTCACTGTTGAAGTTCTCCAAAAGTACAACGTCATAATCTTTCTGTAACGCTTCTATCAGTGGGGGCCAGTCCGCTAGCTTCTTACAAATACCAGTAGCCATATCAGCCAACATGTGGAACTCCATTAATGACTTCATAAATCTTCCTGCAAGTGGAATCCTTAGAAATATTTGTGGACTTTCAAACCAGCCTAGGTTAATCGTTTCGATTCCTATATCGGCGATACCTTGAAAGCTGACGTCAGTGTAGTTCGCCGGTGCATATTTCAAGGGGAAAAACGAGGCTACGGTGACCTGATGCCCTCGTTCAGCCAACTTTTGCAGGAGCGGTTCGAACACCATTTGATGGCTTCTTCCCGTGTGCGGGAAGAGTCCGAGTATTTTCGCACCACATGCATCTCTCAATATAGATAACAGTAGCACCGTATAGACGTGAAATCGCATTGCACGCGATGTATTCGTTCCGAGTCGATCGGCTTACTACTCGCCAGCAGGGATCGTTCAGTTAACACGAGCTATTTTCAGTGGGTTTGTGTTAGTGGGTAATTTCAAACGATTCAATAGTAATGACTCATTGATACCTATCCTTGTATTTATATAATATATCAAACAATGTACGCGTAGATGCATAATATTATACCTTTTACCTTAATAAGATACGTTTACGTACCTAACAGCTTAAGTTCCCTAATACATTACACATTAAGAGACCAAAAAATATATAGACTGTAAAACCATGTTGCTATTGGCCCTCGACAAGGTTCAGAAGTAATACACGGCTTGTGAACTTTGGAGTTGTACTGTCAAAAAATCTAAGATTTTAGCAGGTTGACGATTCTCGCAATTAGTTACACATTTGACCACACTAAAATTCTCTAAATAAATATAAAAGGGATTTGTCCCTTTGATTTATTTAGAGAATTTTACTACTTAATAGGTAACGGTAGGTAAGGTAGGAAAGGTACTGCTTAATACTTACTCTGAATACAAATATTCAGAGTAAGTATTAAGCAGTACCTTTCAGAACCTATCAGATTGGAAAGTTACAAGATTCTACATTTACAATAAATATAGATATCTACATTTTACAGTAAATATAGAATAAAATATATAAATATAGAAGGATTTTGTATTCACAGGAAGTATTTAGCAGTAGGTACCTTTCAGCACCTATCAGGTTGGAATGTTACAAGATTCTACATTTTGACATTGTTCGTTCCAGTACAGGCGCCGAATTCACGAAAAAATGCGATCCCCTTATCTTTCGGAGAATTTTGAAGATATGATATTAAAAAAAAAGTAAGGTGCAAAAAGAATTATTCGAAAAAAGTTTTGTCCGAAATAATAAATATATATATATATATATATATTATTTTTATTTAAATATATATATATATATATATATATATATATATATATATATATATATATATATATATATATATATATATATATATATATTTATTTTGGTGCTCGATATTTTGGAAGCGAAGAATGATATCAAAAATTTGAGAAAAACACCTCTGGACAATCTAGTCAGCTACAATTTGAGCCTAAAACAATGACGATCGGGTTTAGGCTTTGCCCTGTAACCTAACCATTCTGAAAAAAAAAAAAACTTATATTAAAACGAGACAATCTTGTTTATATATAATCGAAATCTCGGCAACGGCTGAAAGTATTATCATGAAAATTATTATGCAGGGAGTTTTGGAGAAGAAAAATCGATCTAGCTAGGTCTTATCCCTTGAAACTGCGCAAGTTTAATCAATAAGTATGTGTTTTTTTCTTTCGTCGTGCAACAACATACTTACATAACAATAATTTCAATTCTCTTACATCAGTCTGATTGGCAGCTTGGTATGCGTACCCATGTATAATTTTTGCGTTGGAAACCCAGTCAGATAAATATTTTATTTTTTTATTTTTGTGATTCTTATTATTTCTTTTTATTGTATATTTTTATACTTATTTTTAATTATTTTATCGTTCTACTAAAACTCCTAACACAGCTCGCTCTCCCAGGTACTGTATACTTATGCGCCACGGCGACAATTATGTGTGATACGCCAAAGTAGTGCAGTTTGAACGATAAATTAACTAATTTAATTAGTATTAGTCACCGAACAGCCTAAATTTTAATATTATATTTCCCGTGTTTGAATATTTTTGTGATATTTTAACTTAAGTGATTTTGATTTTATAATACAATGTCGGAGGTGAAAATTTAGTATAATATCCGACGATTTGGGGGGAAGGGGGCCGAACCCCCCTTAGCACTCCCCCCATCAGGAGACCCCCGGTTACAGAGATATTAATTGTTGAAGTTTTGAGGTTATGTAGTTGTTTATTTGCCCTTATAGTTTCGCTCTGTCCGTCCGTCTGTCTCTCTGTCCGCGCTTCTAGCTTCTGTAATTATGAATATAAATGCATGAAATTTGGTTTAGTTATAGACTGTGTATATATCTCGGTTTTGGTATCATAAAATAATAATATTTTTATATTTTAGGGGTGGCAAAAAAAACTTTTCATCTCCACTTCAGGTGTATCTGAAATTGTTATATGTATTTATATAAAATTTATATTATATGAAAAGTTTTTTTCATTCTACCCCATCGTGTAGGATATCGTTGAATAGGCCTCTTTAAATTAAGGTAAGGTTTCATACATGACTTTTTAGCAAAGTCAACTATTTACGAGAAATCGGCCTCCAAAGTGTACCCCCTGGCATTTCTAAACTATGAGACTTAGAAACTTGCAATTTTCCATGCTAATAGATCATGCTAAAATCTCATTAGAAAAATTATTTTGAACGAAATCGGGCAGCAACTTTTGAAGTAATTTGGAAAAAAAAATTACGCGATTATAGTTACGGAACCCTCCTTGGACATGTCTTGATATGCTCTTGGTTATGTTAGTTTTATATATTCAAAGACATTTTGAATATAATATAGATGATCTAACTTAACCTAACCCATTTTTAAAATTCCGTAGTAACTAGAACCTAGTTATAAGTTGATATATGAAAAGTAATGATTTATCACCTTCTGTTTTTTCATATTTAAAGACGTTTTGAATGTTATAAAATGTTCTAACTTAACCTAACCCATTTTTAGAATTCCGTAGTAACTATAAGGAACCCTTATCGTGTGCAGCGGGACCCGCGAAAACCGCGCGCACCGCGAGTTGTGCTTTAATTTTTTACATACATATCTGCATTCTACAGAAGATGCGGGCCCGTAACCGCGGCGGGCGCGGGTGAAAACCGCTCCGTGAGTTCTTTGAGTAAGGCCGACGAATCAGGGACTACCTACGGACAGTTGACAGTTTGACGAATTCCAGTTCGCTATATTATAATATAACGAAAAATAATGCGTAAAATTGTAATCATAATTTTTAATTGACAATCTGTCGACATAATATAATCTCTCTAGTTATATTACAATCTTACGGTTTTTACAATTTGACGGTGACTAATATAAGCAACTTTTACTATGGGATCAACTTTCCTACTTGAAAAAAAAATCTGCCGTTTCCTACAAAATGCTATCTATGCCGTAGCCCTTTTGTAGGAAACAGCTGATTTTTTTTCAAGTAGGAAAGTTGATACCCTATTAAAAGTTGCTTATATTCAAGAGTATATTCACTCCTGAAAGGTTTGGACACTGACTGAAAAAAACATCCGGTATAAGGGTAAGTAAATAAAATACTATGTTTTTATTTACACTTGAATACATATTATCGTGACGTTATATATATATACTAAATTAACGATTAATCGGTTCAATAATTATAATTGTGTCTGTTCGACTTTGTATTCCACTACATTAGGTAACATAATATGTTATTGTTTACCATTGTCCATTAGGATACAATACAATAACACTTTATTGCACACCAAAAACTATAAAATTAAACAATTTTAACAATAGGATTTAGGTTAACAATACGTTACGTACGTATCTGTAATGACGGTTAATCTTTTCTTTGATATAGGTATTAACCTACAACAAAAAGGAATAGATATAATGATATGTGACCTACATACGTACACAGTACATGAACAGTGGCAAGTACAAACAGCCTATTAGCAATACGTAGAACTATTTATTAACCTGAGCTATTAGTGAAAACTTTATTCTACATTCTACCTATCAAGTTATAATAATGTGTTTAATATGTCGCAGTCGGATCGTATAATTCTCCGTATTAAGGCTCTGTATAACACCAGTGACCTTGAGCGTCAAGTCCCATGCTAATTTTGTAGGCGACAAGGGCGTATTGCGCCGACCGGAGAGTTTTGAAATCGGATAAAAAATAGCTATAAATAATTGAGACAAAATTTGCAAAAACTAAAACGACCTTTTCCTGAGGTTTTTTTGTCTTACTTAAAATACTGAAATAATTTTCACACTCGTGTGACTTATAAAAGAGAAAAAAGGTTTTAACTTAAAAAAAGGGTGGAATTAGCATATTTTAAATCAATATTTTCAATTTATAAAAATACTGTCATCGGCTTAATATAGATAATAAATAATGGCTGAGAAAAAAGATTTCAAAGAACTCCTATTTTCAGTTCTATCCAGCGCACAACCCCTTAAGTACCCTACACTAACTAGCAGTTTTCAAAAACAGGGCTGTTTTCAAATGCGGCGGTTCAACGATTCTTAATGCGAATAGATTATTATAACATGTAGTAACATGGAAGTATTAGCAACATATCCAATTACCTAGTACGATCAGCCATTTGATACCGTGTTGTGTCTACCTACACAGAATAGTACTAATTACTTACTTACCGACTCTATGTTCCAGCATTTGACACGTGCGAAATAATTTATGATCATCCAGTTTCCCTGCAACCTCTTGTTTTACTTGCATCATATCACTGGAATGCATCATTCTAGGATTATTTTAATAATAAGTGCGTTTGTAGAATAGGAACGTGTTATAATCTTATGATGTATTCCCAACAAACAAAAACGTCATATACCTAAGTCAAGGCTTGTACAATTTCCAGTTGTATTGCAGTTTTATAATAGTAATAAGGTGAACAATAGGTCAATTAGGCGTCTTTAATGTAACTTTTTAGTCGTGCGACCAATATGTCATAATAAACAGGTCATAGCGGTGTCGCGTCGGCAAGACTAAACTACACGACGTTATATTATAGTTTTAGTTAAAACGTTTGTACGACTACGCAATAATTCTTTTCTATCTAAATAACTTCAACTGACCAAATTGAGTGATTGAAAAACCTATATATTATGACGTTTATATAATAAAGCAGCTGTTGTGTACACGTTTTCATAATGACGTTTGTAAACGAACCCCATCTTGTTTCACAGCAATTTCAAACTCTTGAGTGACTTGGTTATTCATTTGAGTCTTTTATATTACATGTTGTCGATTAAAAGTTATAATACCCTGACGTTAACCAACCTTGATGTCGCATTTGAGTCAATTTTTTACTTTTATACGTCATATTAATGGAAAGTTGTAAATTGGAAAGTTTGATATAATTTAATTCTAAAAATTATATATACTTGAATATAATAAAATGTAATCTGCACTCCACTCCACTTTTACTACGATCGGATTTTGCCTGAAATTAATAAAAATATAAAAAATAATAATCCTTTTTAATTTTCGTGCACCAATTTTCAAGACTTTTTCAGATCTCAAGTACATTATACGGACGCTCTAACGGTGAAGGAAAACATCGTGAGGAAAACCGCACATGGTTGGCCCCAGACGTATTGAGCAGTCATTCCTCTGGACTAGGCTAGGCTGACTGTGTTGTGAGAATGCCGTATGTGCTTGGGCAACCATACGACATTTAAAAACCAACTGTCCCAGGCACTACAGTATTTCAAGAGTGGTTACTTCGCTCGAAGAATACTGTATAAATCGTCAAATAACGAATGAAAAGGCCCAAGTTTTTTTTTATTTGTCAATATTAACACAACATCAATTATTATCTTTTCAAATTGAAAGATAATAATTGATATTGTGTTATCAAGTATCTTTAAATTGAAAGATAATTGATATTGTGTGAATATTGACAAATTAAAAAGGATTATTAATTTTTTGAGCAACCCTAATAGTAATGGCGGATGGCGTTAGTATTACATGGTCTTGAAATAACCTTAAAACAACTTACTGTCTTTACAGCGTCAATCAACAAACATATCTTTAATTTTAAGAAATAAACAAATTTTATTAAAAATATTATTTAAATACAAAATTACGAAAGGGCGTGTGAATTTGAATAGTATTTACATAATATGTATATTATCATAAAACTTAAATTCCCAGGCGAACTAAATGGTATTAGTTACAGATACCAAGATATGAAAATTAAATAACATGATAACACTCATCTTTTATTTTTTTGGAAATACTTATTATAACGGTATAATAAGTATTTCCAAAAAAATAAAAGATGCACGGGCATAGCAGGGCACAACCTAGTCCAGGGATAGCGAACCTTTACTTATCAACGTGCCATTTTTCTAATGAATTTTTTAATGTGATTTAGAGGCGTATTTAAAGATTTGGCGCCTGGGCCAATTAGATTTGCAGCGCATTACATATTATCAAATAGCACTCTTAACTATAAACATTTTTTTGTTTGTTTTACAGGTTAAAATCTACTTATACTTTAAATCGCAATTAACTGTAAGACAGTACTTCGAAAAAATACAATTAAATCAAGCCTAAAAACGAACATTGATACTAAGTAATATGGTATGTTCTTTATATTAAACGCTAGCGAGCGGAGCGAGCGAGCAAAATCTTGTTTATTTTTAACTGTTAAAACTTAAAATCGTGAAAAAATGTGTTTTTCGGAAAAATAAAATAAATAGGCTAAAACTGAATGTCAGTAGGTACTATATATTACCTTATATTTTCTTTACGTGAAACACGAGCGAGCGCAGCGAGCGAGAATTTTTTTTCCAAATTTACAGGTTAAAATCTGTTCAAAGATGCCTAAGGGCCTGTGAACTTCGGTAAAATACAATAAAATCAACTGGACATTCGTAGTATATAACATAATAATATATATTATGTTCTTTATAATTATTATTTTCCTATTTTACAGGTTAAATCTGTTCAAACTTTAAACCCTAAAAGACTGCACATTAAAAGAAAACATTTCGGTACAAACTTATGTCGATCGCAGCAAGCAAGAAAACATTTTGCTTATCATAGCAATATACAATTAAAAAAGTACTGTCTGTCCACCTAAAAAACTGTAAAAATATAGGAACCGATTAGAGTTCGAAACGTCATCGCCAAAAAAATATGATGTATCACCCTGGGGTAAATACACCACTGTTGTGATTATTGGGAAAATAATATTAATAGAGACTATCAACTCAAAACTCTTCATTTACTTCAAAAAAATATATTTTGAAAAAAAAGATCGTTTTGTAATTTAAATGAAAGTTAAAATAATGTGATTTCTGTTGTTGCAAAACAGATGATGTATAATATAACATGTTAAAGTTTGTCGTATAATACCTACTTCACACTTTTTTTCGTAGTACATAATTATAAAATTTTGTAATCAGTGACGTGCCCAAAATATTGTGTCTAGTTCTACACGCAGAGTTTACAAATTAATAATTGGCTAAAATAATTAAGATACCACAGTCAATAACTTTTGTTTTGTTTTTGTCTACGCTTAGACTTTTTTAGGCGTGCGCGTTTCTCGGGCATTTGAGCGCTGCGTGCGCGCTGCGTGAGCGTCGCGACATGCCGGCGTGTGACGTGTGTGCAGCGCGCACGCGGCGCGCTGCACCTTTATTTATTCGATTTTCTTTGTTTTTATGGCCCCCATAAGTCATAGCCTCGAAGAGCTGAGCTTGTAGCTTTTTGTATGTTATTTAAATAACATTACATCTTTTTGGCTATTCCTTAAGAATTTTTAAATCTATTTTTTTTCTCTTTTTATCAAAGAGAGATTCGAATTTTCTTTTTGAGATAGTTTTAAAACTATGCAAGCAAGCTTCATGTGTATTTTATTTGGGCATTTGTAATTAAGTACTCTTTCGAATTAACTGATAAAAAGACGATGTCCGATTTTTGGGCCAAATTAAACACTGTGCGGCGTAACGTTATCGAATGAGAATTCTTAAAATATTTTCATGTTGTCAATATTATTGCGGGTCCTTGAAATTGGAATCCAATACCTGCAAATCATGGAATTTATATTAAGTATTACATTTTACGTTTCATTTGAACAGTGGCGGATTAAGAGTATACGAGGCCCTAAGCACAGACCCTGTGTAGGCCCTCTATTGCTTAAATGGAAATGGAAGGAATGGAATGGAAGGTAGAAAGTATAAAATAAAAGTTCATCAAAATAGAAAGTGTAGTAGGTATAATTTAAAACTTAATACATTTTTTTCCTTGCCTTAATCAGAGCAAACTCCGAGATTACATCGTCGAAATTTATCTGACGAAGTATGTCTGCCTCAATACACATTAATGCTAAAGAATTAAGCTTGTCTGGACGGATTTTTGTTCTTTGCGGGTTTTTTAAATCTTTTTAGTTGTGAGAAGGATCGTTCAGCAGAGCAGTTAGTAATCATTAAGCTGTGAAAGATTCTAAACGCCACTTCTATATTTGGGAAAACGCACTTTACTTTATCTTTAATAATCATTTCATATAGATCGGAATGGGTGACCTTTGTTTCTGAAGATTCATATTTTATTCGAACATATTTGTGAAAATGATTAAATTCGCCGAGGAAGTTTTCATTGAAGTCTTCTGGGAAGATTCTAAGAGCAATTGGATATCTTTTTCATATTCTGAACATGACTTATTTAGATCCGCAAGAAATGAAAACTTTTGTGAAACTTCGTGGTATACATCACCTCTTCTTTGCATTTGAGCATTAAGTGTGTCAATTATTACATTGAAAGTCTCAATGCGGAATTTGTCTCTAGGATTCAAATCAAGTTCCTCTGCATTTCCATCATTTACTTGTTTCTTCCTAATTCGTCTTCGAGTTTCCGTATATTCCCCATTAGGAAAAATTTTTCTTGCCTCGCCTTCAAATTTTTCAAATTGATTCCTCATTTCAACGAGATGACCCCATAAAGAATGATACAAATTGGAACACGTCTTAAGATCTAATCCTTCTTCTTGGAGTCCTTTACTGGTGCGACGAAAAACTTGTAGAATATCATTCCACAAAGTGAGCATAAATATAAACTCAAACTCTTGCATTTTGTTTGAAATATTTTGTGATTCTAACCTGGTCTCACCTTTTTGGTTTGTGTCCTCAGCAATTTCATCTAAAGCATCCAAAATTTTCGGATAGGATTGTAATATTGCACTCGTAGCTACAGCGTGAGCTTCCCAACGAGTGTCCGACAGCGACTTGAACGCTATCGTTGCCTATTAATTCTTTTAAAACTGCCCAACGATAAGTAGAAGCCGAAAAAAAATTGTATAACAACTGCACACTTGAAAAAAAATTCACTGCAATCGTACAACAATCAACAGTACTGCGACCAATCAAGTTTAGAGTATGTGCAGCGCATGGTATAAATACAGCATATTTATTATGCTCTAAAATTTTTTGCTGCATCCCTTTGTATCGTCCTGACATATTAGCAGCATTGTCATATGACAATCATATGATTGTCCTCTGCACTTTGCAATATCTATTTTGCAACCATCTAGATAACTGAGTACTATATTTGCCATCTCTTCTCCGGTGTGACTTTTTAAATTTAGAAACGTCAGAAATCGTTCCACGGGCATACCATCAGACGGCGATACGTATCTCAAAATAATACTTAGTTGATCCGTATGTGATAGGTCAGGCGTGGAGTCCACTGAGAGGCTGAAGTACCCAGCTGATTGTATTTCTTCGACAATCACTTTGTGAACTTTATCACTCATTAAATCGATAAGTTCGTCGCATACTGTTTTCGATAGATATAATGGGTTGCCTTTCCCTTTACTTCCATATCTTGCAATATGGCTTGCTAAAAATGGATCAAATTGAGCCACAAGTTCAAGTAAACCCAAAAAATTCCCATTATGTATAGATCCAAAAAACTCATCATGTCCCCTAAAGGCCAAACCACGTTCTGCAAGCGTTTGTATAACCGCAATAACTCGTTGCAATACATTTTGCCAATATTTTCTTTCTTCTTTCACTTGTGCCTCTAGATTTTTGGTGATCCCTAGACCTTGTCTTCGACTCAAATAAGTTAGCATAAAGTCCTTATGAGCTGAACTATTTTCATGGTGCTCAATTGCAATTACGTTGCGCCAATCACTAAATCCGTCAGCTGCAAATTGGCTCGGCGCTGTGGCGATGGATTTGTTACCAAACAACTTGCAAACAAAGCAATACAAAGATCCTTGTTTTTGAATACAGTAACCATTCCCGTTTATATGTTTCACCGTTGGCTTTTTTACCGAAAAATAGTCGTGGTGTGCAAAAACGGACACTTTTACCACTAGCATATGTACGGCGCGATTCATGAAATGGGCCCTGATGGTGCTGACAATTTTCTGGACCGTGGTCAATCCAATAGCAAATATCTTCCTCAGAAAATTCCGTCCACAGCCCAGCATCTGTCTTTTTATTGGAATTGACGAGTTCAATTTTTGAAACTTCAGGAATCGCAACAATAACAGGTTCAGATTTATCGGGAACAGGAACAGGTGTTTTAATTTCGCTATTTATTTCATCGTCATCAAAATGATCTACTGAGGTGCATGTAGTACTGTTTTTATCAATTTGTGTTCTAACAGATGATAAAGATTGAGATTCTTGACATTCATTATTATCTTTACCAGATTCTAACTGATTGGTTGGAAAAAACGATGTCATTTTTGGGAGTGTATCTATTTTTTTCTTCTTCAGCTCTGCCTGTTTGCGTTTTTGTGCGCCACTGAGATGATGGCGTTTCATTTTTAATATAGATGATTAGTATCAATAACAAATATCACCTTCTGTATACGTACGGTGCCCTCTGGAACCTGAAATAAATTAGTTATAGTTAAAAAAATATATAATAGGGGCTTTTATTGCGTATGTGTAGGCAGTGTAGGTTATTACAAAGTAATAAACAAAGTGCAAAAGACATCGAACCTTTCTGTATGAAGCCAGACTTCAGTAACTTGGAAGTACATGAAATGTATTTTTTTTTGGTGTACAGGTCAATCAAAACCTAGGCCAATCGATAGAAAATATTATCTAAAACAATAAAATTACTCTTTGAAAAAATGACGTAAATCTCATAATTTCCGAGATATTTCAGTGTGAAGTTATAAAATCGAATAATACGATACTCGGTAGGCAGGTAGTAGTCGGTACTTATTGCGCCGGCGACTGACTGACGGAGCGAGGCGCGGGAAGTGCGCGGCGCGCGCTGTCAACTGTTGGTTGCTGTTTTATTTTACGACTTCAAACTGCAATGTCTCAGAAAGTATGAGATTTACGACAGTTTTTCAAACAATAATTATTGTTGTTTTAAATAATATTTTCTATGGATTGGCATAGGTTTCATACCTGTACATCAAAAAGTTACATTTCATATACATACTTCCAAGTTTAGGTATGTTTAAGAGGTTCCATGCCATTTCATTTTTTTTGGTGAATTACGGCGTTTTTGTGAATTTGTTATTTTAGTAAAAATGTAAAAAAGCTGTGAAAAGTGTGGTGACAGTTGTTTGTCAAATTTGAGGGACTTTTCGAAGTTTAGTTATCTATACTTATAAAATAACATGTCCTGACTGACTGATCCATCATCGCCGAGCAAAAACTGTTAAAGTTACAACCACGAAATTTGGTGAGTAGGGTTGTTTTATTAAGTAGACACCCACTAAGGAAGGAATTTTGGAAATTTTACCTCGAAGGGGTTGAAATAGGGGTTGAAAGTTTGTATGAAAGTCCGTCATTTCTTAAGTTAGAAACATGAAACTATATTTTTGGGCTACTGAACAAAAATGAATGGATACGTATTTAAGCGATTTTGAAAATTCTACCTCCAAGGTGGTAAAATTGGGAAAAAATAAATGTTTTATTTTTTACACAATTTAGTTTATAGGTCATAAATCGCGGGTAACACCGCGGGGCACAGCTAGTGAAACATAAAGTTAGAATTATTGTTGAAAAAGGCCATATTCTTTATACGTGTAAGTAATCAATAATGAAAGCATAAATATAGTACTTACCTGAAAACTTTGTGTGGGGTAACGATAAGTGTAGTTTCAATCAAAGCCACTCCGTAAATAAAGTAGGTATGTAAGCATGTGCAGTAATGCGGGCGCTATCGTTTGCAATGCAAAGACAACTCACTCACTCGGTCTCGACGTAAGGGCAGGCACAGGGGGCAGGGCCCTGCGGGGGTGTATGAAGGGTCACTCCCGGACTGCTCGCGCTTTGTGATTTCGGACATATTGTGGATGAATCTCGATAAAATGTAGGTATAAAATGAAACGCCAGCAGAGGATGGAGGGGGGCCCCTGGAGAACAGGGGCCCCAAGCACGTGCTTGTAGTGCTTATACGTTAATCCGCCACTGCATTTGAAATACTAACAAACGTTCAAAAATTTAAAATTAGATTAATAAGTATGTGGTAAAACTGTCCAATAGTATTAAAATATAGTAGGTACATAATAATTAATAAACTGTATAGTTCAAATTAGGAGCACTACCTACTAATAATAATTTTATGTATTTTTATAAATTTAATATTCTGTATAAAAAAATTAAGTAAGCAATAATATGACTTTGTTTTTAACATATTGCGTGCATTATTAAACATTCGAATCTTGTATTATTATTAGAGAAACTTCATAATCTTAATTCTTAGCATGCACATCAAAATCACTACACAATATGTTTCATTTATTGAAACAAATATAATCTTAAATATCTTTTTATTAACTCGAGAAGTTAAAATAAGGTAAAATTGTATACAATTACTAACCAATTCTTTGAGTCATAGCATGTACATATAGTGGTTATATACATGAATTTATTTTATCAAACTGTTTCATCATAATAAATATGATTTCGAGTTCACTTCACAGGCAATGTGTGAAAGAGTACACACGTTATAAGAGTGAGCCAGTTATATGGTTTGCACAGACGATATTTAGGTATAATTTTGAATTTCGAACGCCTTGAATATGTACGATCGCCAGTTTCGACAACCTGGTAGCGGGCGGCGGAACCAGTGGGTGAAAGGTTACGAACGCGACGCGAGCGCCGCGTGCGCGCTGCACACACGCCACACGCCGGCAAAAACAAATGTGGCCTTAAACGCACCACTTGGTTTCATCTTTTTAACCGACTTCAAAAAAAGGGAGGTGGTTATACATTCGGCTGTATATAGTTATAACATAGTTTATAGTATTTATAATTTTCTCAAAATGTGTTCATAATATACGAGGGCTGATTGATAAGTTTCCGAAACGACAAAGAAAAATTTCAAATATCTATTTAAAATAAATTTATTTCTCAACGTAGTTTCCTTCTACCTCGATGCATTTAGTCCAGCGCTTCTCCAATGCCGTTACACCAGTTTGATAAAATGTTTTCTCCAACCCCTCAAAATACTCGTCCACGGCAACAATGACTTCTTCATTTGATGAAAATCTCTGGCCACCTAACCATTTCTTCAGGTTCGGGAATAAGTGGAAGTCGCACGGGGCCAGATCCGGGGAATAGGGCGGATGCGGTAGCAATTCGAACCGCAATTCATGGAGTTTGGCGACTGCAACCATTGACGTGTGTGCAGGTGCGTTGTTATGGTGGAACAAAATTTTTTTCTTGGCCAAATGTGGTCGTTTCTTCTGGATTTCTTCACTTAATTTTTGCAGCAAGCTTGCGTAGTACTCTCCATTTATTGTTTTTCCTTTTTGCAGATAATCCACTAAAATAATACCTCGAGCATGCCAAAAAACAGTCGCCATCACTTTGCCGGCCGACAAAACCGTTTTTGCTTTCTTCGGCGCAGGTTTTCCGCTCTCAGTCCACTGCTTAGATTGTTCTTTTGTCTCGGGAGTATAATGATGTATCCAGGTTTCATCGACTGTTACATAACGCCGCAAAAACTCATTAGGATCTCGGTTAAACAGCGCCAAACACTCTCTCTTCACTCACACGAATCGTTCACTTGACGTTGCTTTTGGTCTACAGTGAGCAAACGCGGCACCCATCGCGCGCAAAGCTTTTTCATTCCCAAATGTTGGTGCAAAATATTAAAAACGCGTTCAGATGAAATGCTCACCATCTCTGCTATCTCTCGCAACTTTAAGCGCCGATCATTCAATACAATTTTGTGAATTTTTTTGATCATGTCCGGATTCGTGACTTCATTTGGACGGCCAGACCTGTGGGCGTCTTCGCAGCTCTGTCTTCCACGTTTAAAATCAGTTACCCAGGTGTGAATTGTACTCAATGCAGGAGCAGAATTACCTAAAACACTGTCTAGCTTGGTTTTAATCTGGGTTGCTGTTATCTCTTTTAAAACGTAAAACTTTATCACCGCACGAATTTCCTTTCTTTCCATTGTTAAGAAAATTTACGACAGAGAAAGTTCTACGTCCTCTCAAACAAATTCCATCAGTTGGATTAAATTCAAATTTGGCGTTCTATTTTCAAAAAGATGCCAGAATATAATGTAATATTCCTTTTTTGCGTATCATTTTTTTAAGTTCGTCGTTTCGGCCAGTTATCAATCAGCCCAGGTAATATAATAATGATAGATAGTAAATTTAACTTATTTTCTAAATAATTGCCCTTTTAAGTTCGGCTAACATTTTAACTATTTATCTACGCTATCTTCTTAATTTTGAAGTCGGTACCAGCATATTTGAATGTGAGTTCTATAAAATATTGTTTTATCAGGATGTTGTTCGGGCCGGTACCCAACTTCAAAATTAAGAAGATTGAGTAGATAAATAGTTAAAATTTTAGACGAATTTAAAAGGGGAATTATTTATAAAATAAGTGTTTGTGCATTTTCTAATGAATGTTACCTTGGAAGTCGGTTTTAATTTTTTATCAATTATCTTCTTTTTACCTATGTTCGAAGATAACAAATATAATAAAAAGCACTATTGAATAGATAAACTACTGCCAAAAAACCTTAGAAACTGGGCTTTATTACATATAATGCTAGTTATTACAATAGGTTGTTATTATGATCAGATAATAGATTAAAACATTTTAAAATTATTAAATTTATTGTTATTAATATACTTCACAAAAATCTAGACTCCAAGTCCAATTACACTTTTGTTCTGTTGACTTTTCTTATAAGACTATTTAAAATAAATAAGAATTATGTAAGGATAAATGTAATTACTGTTACACTGCTATCAGCACCACAATCATTCTGTAAATAAGAAAAACATCTAATTAGTAGTATAATAAATGTTTTAAATAACTTCTGTAGTATTAATAACAAATGGACCTTGAAATTAAGAATAATGAATTAAATGTATTAAATACATACCCATAGAGATACAAGAAGAAAGAAAGCAAGTAGAATGCTAGTTTAATCCATCCTTCTCTCTGGCAGACTGTCAAGACATCTGCATTCATTATGCTGGTGGGATCATAGAGCCCGGGCCCAGACATTACAGGTCTGGTTCTGTATCTGAAAACGATCATTACCGTTAATATTAGATAAGCGAAACATATAATATACATAATGTTAACAAAATGTATTTTATTTATAACATAACCTTTTTACCTGTGAATGTGATAAAGGATGAGTGGAACGTTTATAAGCAGTGAAAACCATTCTCCCGATAGAAGGAACAATACGTTAATGAATAAATGTAGTAGGTACTCCGGCAACACTAACTGAAATGGAAAAGTTTATTAAATGCAAGTCACTAAGAAACAGGATCCATGTTTGATAAGGTCGTATACTCACTGGATTGAGGCTGTTACATTGATCTATTGGGTTTTTATAGTCAGTTTTTAATTCATCAAATGCTATGACATGGAAAATTGAAAAGAAAATAAGAAATGCATCTACAATTAACGCTATAATATACGAGAAAGCAGGAAAGCTAAACGCCATTTTGACAGTATAAAAATAATTTTGTTCTATGACTTTGACATCTTTTTTTTTTATATATATGGTATCGGCTTATAACCATTTGCCAGTGTCAAGTTAAAACGGCGGCAAATAGAACTTTCGTTTCAATTTTCAACACCATATTCCTAAATCATCAAGTCTAAAGTCTAGTCAAAGTACAAATAAATAGTCAGTGCAGTCAATGAGTCATGTCAGTTGATTCACTAAAGTGGTAGAAGCTTTACTGAAAGTTCGTAGGGAGTTTTGGCGGGAAACACAAAATAGTACGTTTTAAGAAGTTGTACCACTTGCCCACACTTGTGCATGTTATCGAATATTTAATGGTTAATATTCTACCAATATTATACATTAAGAACCGAAATAATACAAATTTATGAAATTATACAAATTTTACAACGTCACCCATTGAACTCGCCGGAAAAACTTCATTTGTCAAAAGTCATAGTCAAATTCCATATCGACGTTGACATCAACAGTTAATAATAACATTCCTTCTACTTTTTTATGTGAGTTCTAAAGTGATAATTTTGCCTGTAAAATGAAATAATATAATGAAAATGATGTAAGCCTACGTTCCCGCGAATGTTTTTTTGATATGATATGATTTTAATCAGTTTTTTTTTCTGCATCGATTGGTCTGGGCGTCACGTAAATAGTTTTTGGGATGATAGCGTAAGTATTTTGTCGAAATATTTTTTGTGCTGCCTTTTTACTCTGGAATCTTCATCTTAAGAAAAATTTCCAACCGAGTTGTATACCCTAATGTAACTAAAACGTCCTATACATGTAGGTACCACTGGTGTCCTTTTAAAATAAAGTAAAAATAAATTAAAATTATTTTACATCCGACTTTTTATGAGAGTAATCCATATGTCAAAATTATTATCTAATAATAGGAGAACACGTCAAATTACTAATAGGAGAATACGTCAAACAGTGAGCACTAAAGCCGCTCTGAGTGCTTACCATGGGTACGTATTGTCGCTGCTATCATATGGACTTGTACTGTGGGGAAATTCTATGGATATCGATAAGGCGTTTCGTTTGCAAAAAAAAGTGTGTTCGGGCTATTGCTGGATCATGGTTTCTAGATAGTTGTTTAAAAAATTCAAGATACTTCGCCTAACTTGCATGTATATAAAAGAAACCTATATATTTGTAAAATTACACCCTGAATACTTTCAACTCGATCTCGAACAGATTTAGGACGAAAAAATGAAAGTCATAAATTTAAAATCTATTTCCCACTTTGTAATTTAAATATATATAAAGATAATGCATTCTTACAGATAATAAAAACATAATATAATGTTTTACCGGACGAATTTAAATATTTACCTTACAACCTGTATAAAAGAAATATAACAATATTATGGCTCGCGAAAAAATGTTTTTACAACATGAATGAATATTTTACACAATTAAAAAAAAAATAAAGATGCAAAATTTTAATTACTATAATTATTATATTAGGATAAAAAAGTGAATAATATTAATTAATTTGTTAAACTATTGTGTATAATATGTATTATGACGATGTTATGATTGTTTAATTTTTGGACTAAAACTTTGACGTTGAAAATAATAACGATGAATTTTGTTAATTTGAATCAATTAATTTATATTTTAAGTTTCAGTTTTCTCAATTGTATGTTTATAATTTCACACACCATTATGTTATGGTAGAATGTACAGATCCAATTAATATGTATATCCTTTGTACTGCATTCTTGTGAATAAATATTACGAATTATGAAAAAGGTGCTGTAAGAAGGGAAAATAACTCTGAACGGACTACTTAATATTAGGTCCTAGTCTTTACATATTATGAAAATGGCGTTTGTACGGCGTACTGGCCACTTTGATCTCAAATATATCTTCTTTGGTTAGGAATTCCAATTTACTCATGCATTTGTGTTTCGAAAACCGTAATTCATTTGTTTTTTCGTCTTTTGGTTTTTTCTTTGCGTCACTCTGTTTACAAATGGAAAACTTGAAATATCGTATTATTTTCGAGTACGAGTTCCACCGTGGCACCAGTGCTGAAGAAACGGCTCGAAGGATTAATGATGTGTATGGCGGCGGTGTCACAAAAGAAAACACAGTGCGTTTTTAGTTCCAACGTTTTCGTTCTGGAAATTTCGACCTGCAGAACAAGCCCCGTGTACGGCCGAATACCAAAGTTGATAATAAAGAATTGAAGGCTATGTGGAAGCGGATCCAAACCACGTGAGTTAGCTGCAGACTGTGGTGTTAGAGATAAAATTGTGTTAATCCACTTGAAGCAAATTGGGAACGTGAAAAAGCTTGGTAGGAAGGAAAGCAAACCGACAGACGCGCGTCGACTGCTGCGTTACATTACTCAACCGGCACAATAATGAAGAGGTTTTAATCGAATCATTACCTGTGATGAAAAGTGGATCATGTACGATAATCGGAAACACTCATCGCAATGGCGAACCAGCCAAAGCCTGCCCCAAGCGAAAATTAACTCAAATAAAGTTACTTGTGAGCGTTTGGTGGACAAGTGCCGGTGTCGTTTACTACAGCTTTCTTAAATCTGGCTAGATGATTACGGCAGATGTCTATTGCCAGCATCTGCAAATCATGATGGAAAAGCTAGCTGCTAAACAATCGCGGTTGGTCATTCGCTGCTTCAGGACAACGCTAGACCACACATAGCACAACAGACGGCTACCAAATTAGTGGAGCTTCAATTGGAATGTCTAAGACATCCACCGTACTCCCCGGACCTTGCTCCAACAGATTACCATTTTTTTCTAAATTTGGATAACTTCTTGCAAGGGAAAAAATTCAACTCCGATGGGGCAGTCCAAAGCGCCTTCAAATATTTTATTGATTCCTGCTCGAATGGTTTTTTTAGTAAAGGAATCAATTAACTACCTATGAGATGGCAAAAGTGCATAGATAGCAATGGTATATAAACACACCGGCATATTTAGCGGAACACAAAAAAAGGTCCATAATTAAAAAAATATGGTTTTATTTTAAAATCTACTTACTACACTTCTTTTGTTATTTAAAGTTTCATTTGTTTTACTTAAAATGAGTTCACATTAGGAACAGATTTTGCGAGTAAAGGCTATTTGTGAAAAATGGTACATTTTTGATCTTTTCATGTAACCGGGAAAAGTGAAAATTAATATTAAAATAACAATTAATTAAATTAGAAAAATGGTGATTAATATCGCGTATTTCCTCCATGTGGAGGAAATACGCGATAAGAGCATGTGCTCTTATTAAAGTTTCTACCCGTCTAGGCATACTGAGAATGATGTTATCGATGGTCTCCTGTGATAGTCTCCGCCATCCCTCAACTACGGCGATTCGCAGTTCATCCACGTTGGCAGGAGCTGGAATTCTGGACTTAACTTTTCTTTTCAGCAAGTCCCAAACGTGCTCTATTGGGTTCATATCCGGTGATCTCGCCGGCCACTCCATAACGCCGGCCACAGTGATATTCATATCATTAAGACAAGCTTGAGTTACCTGAGCGGTATGCGGCCGAGCATTATCCTGCATAAAAACAAAATCGTCACCGATATATGGGGCAAACTGTACGACATTTTCTTCTAAAACTTCTCTGATATAGCGGTCTGCAGTCAGACTCCCTCTGTCAATGTCAAACAAATGCCCGCCCAAACCATTATTGATCCACCACCGTATGCAACTGTAGTTTCAAAATTTGTCTGAATGTATCGTTCTCTTTTGCGTCTGCGTGCGTCGTATATTCTTTGCCTGCCGTCAATTTGATTTAAGAGAATTCTGCAGTCATCACAAAACCTTACTCCATTGGTCCGCGTTCCAAAGTCGATATTCCTGAGCAAAAGTTAACCTGTTTCTACGATGATTTACCTCGAGCCTTGGAGCCTTGGCGGGCACAAATGAACCCAAACCAGCTTCTTCGAACCTTCTTCGTACCGTACGCTCACTTACGGTTAAACCCCGCACTGCTTCTAACTCATGTCGGGCTTGGACGGCCGTCAAATGGGGGTTCCTACGTACACGAAGCCGAATGAAACGATCATCCCTACTCGAAGTGCGCCTTTTTGCTGCCTTGTCCTGCTTTCTCACATAAGTACCGGTCTCCCTGAACCGTTAGATACTGGGATGGATCGTTGAAACTAGTCGACGAAGATCTCTGGATATCACTCTGTAGGTTTGACAATTTCTTCGCATTTCGAGTGCCCTGGCATTCTCCGTTGGGGCTAAGTCAGGCATAATTCAGTCCTCAACTCCAAAAAGATACGCTATTAAAAAAAAAACTAACAAAAAACAGTATTTCAATGAAATTTTAAATCAAACTCAGAAGGAAGAAATACTCGAAGTTCGCTCCAGATAAGGTGTATTTGAACAAAATTAAAACAATTGCATAAAATGTGATGTTCAGTTGTTTTCTTAATTTGAAAATATTTCTTTTTAAATTAAATGACGTATAAACTAGCCAGCAACCTTATATGATACTGATATCAAACCTTTATTTTATGTTCCGCTAAATATGCCGGTGTGTGTAGTTTGATTAAATAAATATATTACGGTTGAAAAAAATCGACTTTATGTTCCTCCTTTACTAAACGTCAACTTCATATGTACCTAATATCAACCTAATATATAAAATTCTCGTGTCAAGTTCGGAGATACACTCCTCTGAAACGGCTTGACCGATTCTTATGAAATTTTTATTGCATATTCGGTAGGTCTGAGAATGGGTCGTAATCTATTTTTTCTATCCCTAAATGGACCCACCCCTAAATATATATTTTTATTTTTTTGACACCCCACAACTCTCGATAGGGACAATAAACGTGACCAACTAACCCGCCACTTCACGGACGAGATACCAGACTTCGAGAGCACAGACATCGAGATACCTCTTGAGCAGCTCAAGAACAACAAGGCAGCTGGAGATGACAGTATTACAACTGAGCTTTTAAGAGCTGAAGGGCGTCCAGTCCTAGACCAGCTACGGAAGCTATTTAATACCGTCCTTCAGAAAGGCACAACGCCGGAGGCGTGGTCCAGAAGTGTGGTCATCTTGTTCTTCAAGAGAGGTGATAAAACGCGCCTAAAGAACTATCGACCGATATCACTTCTGAGCCATGTCTATAAGCTGTTCTCAAGCTCTCGAACCGTCTTGCCCGAAGATTCGACGACGTCTAGCCCCCGGAACAGGCTGGGTTTCGAAAAGGCTACAGTACGATGGACCACATTTACACACTGCGGCAGATCGTACAAAAGACCGAGGAGTACAATCACCCTCTTTGTCTTGCATTTGTGGACTTCGAAAAAGCCTTCAACTCCATCGAAACTAGGTTAGCTAGGCTAAGAATGTAAAGAGATAAAAATGGTAGGTATATATAAATAGATTTAGATTAATGAGAGACTTGTGGAAAATTCTGTAACTTTTCGTAATCTGAGAATAAAGTTATGAGTTGCTTAGTGAAAGTGAGGTTATGTTTAAATAACCATGAAATAAACTTTTTAACACAGTATTTAAGGTGAAGAAAGCCTGAAAAGTCATAATAATAGGTTAATAATAATGATTATTATGATTACTTAAGAACAATAAAGATATAACAGGAATATATTTATAAAGAACAGAAAACAGAATAATTTTAATGTAGTTTATGGTTTATTCGTCTTCTATAAAGATTAAAATGTTGTAAAGAAATAATCCAGGTGGAGCAATATTATGATATTGATACCTTGTCCAGTTAAGGTACCATAATATTATGACACATTGAGCAGTCAGTAGGCTCCAAGTTCGTCTGCTGCTGCAATTACAATAGAAGCGTACATAAGAATAGCTACAATTCCTCTACGACAGTCGTAGAGTAAAATATTATTTTCAAGTTTTGTGATTCGGATTCTGTAATAATAATTAAAGCAGTGGTTGTTGCAAATAAAACTATTTGTGAAAGCAGTCAAAAGATCAAAACACAACAATACGAAATTTATCACTAGATATATCTGGTGGAGGATGAGAAGCTCCTTAAGTCGGGAATACATGGAAACCTATTTCGGTGCTTCTCCTCATACATAAATAATCGTTCTCAAGCAGTAACATTAAACGGGTACGTTTCATCCTGGATGTCAATCCCCTCCGGAGTTCCTCAAGGCTCGCTGCTCGGGCCGCTTCTATTCGCCATATTTTTGAACGATGTGTCAGCTTGTTTTCATCATGCCCGTTGCTATATGCCTATGCATACGCCGATGATACTAAAATAAAGTGAGGATTGTTGATTGCTGCAAGATGACCTAAAAAGATTCAGTGAATATAGCTGAAATCACAAATTAGACCTAAATATATCTAAATGCTATGTAGTGAACTTTACTCGCAAACTAAATTTGATTATGTACAATTACACACTAAACAATCAGATCGTGTTACATAAAAATAGCATTAAAGACCTAGGTATAATTGTTGATCACAAACTATTGTATAACAAGCACATAGACTATGTAGTTAGGAAGGCCTCGAGAGCTCTTGTGTTTATTATTAGGTCTTGCAAAGACTTTAGATCACTCAACCCTATAAAATATACTTGTACAAGTATACTTGAGTATTGCTCTGAAGTCTGGAACCCTGCATATGATATTTATATAGATAGGATTGAATTTTTTCAGAAAAGATTTCTTAGATACTTGCAGTTCAAATGTAGCGATGATCTAATTAACTACGAAACCAGATATAAAAAATATCATTTCCTCCCTTTAAGAGTTCGTCGTAAAATCTCGGATATAGTCTATTTAAAGAAAATCATAAATAATCTCCTATGCTCCTAGATGCTCCTAGATGCTCCTGGCTTGCACAGTATAATTAAGATTATAGTACCCACTAGGTTCTTCTGCACCTTTATCCCATTTTAATATTCTAACATACAGTACAAATTATCGTTCAAATTCGTTATTTGTAGATCGACTGCACAATTTAACGGTATTCTACGTGTTCATTATGATGCTGATCCTTTCATAATCAAACCTTCTTCTATCAGGCGGCTTGCAACTACGGAATATTATTTCTCATCTGATAGTTAGGTAATAGTTTGGCCTCTGCAATACAGTTTACACTAGTGCAGGGGTCAGGGACTTCAGATATGTAAAACTCCTCTGTGTCAATAAAGAATTTATTTATTTATTTATTTATTTAAATACCTAATACTAATTGTGTGTATGGTTCTGCGATCCAGCGGTTCTCTTCACTTTCTTTTTATTTGCTTGTTACGTAATGGTTTAGTATCAGGGCGCCCGAGCTTTGCTCGGTTATTACTATTTATTGTATATGGTGAAACTCGAAAGCATAAATCTTATTCACGTAATCAGTATAGGTAAATGTTAGATAATATATTTATGAAAAATATATATTGTTATCTCAAACATTAATTACATTTTTTTAAACTTGTCTAAAAACAATAAAAATTAAAAAATTATATATAAACTTGAACATATAAAAAAAAACAAAAGTAAGTCGTCGAGCGGGATTCGAACCCGTGATACTCGTTTCTTGCCGACCGCTTCTTAACCCGCTGGACCAGACGGACAGTGGCCGGCAAGACGAAATTAGCGACCATATTCTGCGTGGACAGAAAAACGCATGAAAACTCGAAAACACGCATTTTCCCAAACATAATTCCCTTATCTAGATCGTTTGTTTACCTCCGAAAACCCCCATATACCAAATTTCAGCGAAATCGTTAGAACCGTTTCCGAGACCACAGAAACATATAAATAAATATACAAGAATTGGTCGTTTAAAGGTATAAGATTATCATTATTGCTTTTTTCATCTCATTATTTCATGGTTACTGCTAAATTATAGCACTCATTTTGTAGGGAACTTCACATCCAATAAAGGAGAGAATCAGATGCAAAATAAGAGGATTTTATCAGAAAATGCTAATGTGGAAAATCAATTCCGACGATATTATACCTAGTTATTAACATCAAAGAGTTATTACGGCTAATTGTGAGCTCACTTTAAGTATTATCGATGGCAAAGTGTATACTATACTCGAATGTTGCGACCTAAAAGTAGTAGTGGTGCTTATTAGCTTTATATTAATGTTAGTTTAAGCTGCTACTTCAGCGGAACTTGATCAGAAGAAATTAATAACTATAATATTGTATAACCAGTTTTATTGTACACGCCAAAAAGTGGTCTAATTGTGATTTTTTATATATATTATCAATTTTATTGTTTTTATTCAATTCCTGACCAGTCTAAAAAATTGCTGTTTCAAATAAGTATATAATTTTCTAAAGATGAATCCCGCATATTTTCAAAACTATTTTTCCACGATTCTCCACCTGTTTCGAATTTGATTTTTTTACCAGTGGTAGTAGTGCTCACTAGCTTTCTATTAATGTAAGTTGCATGTGCTAATGTTAGTGAGAAAATAATAAAAATAAAAAACATTTTTTCCTTGTTTTCATGGCCCCCATAAGTCATAGCCGACATGAAAAGGGTTCAAAATGTAGCTTTTTGTATGTTATTTAAATAATGTCTCACATCTTTTGAGAATTCCTTAAGAATTTTGAAATTTTTTTTTTCACTTTTTTATCAATGCGGGATATGAATTTTCTTTTTGGGATAGTTTTAAAACTATACAAGCGAGATTCATGTGTGTTTTAGTAACTATAATTATGTACCTGTTAATGTTTACCGTTTATAATATATTATACTCGGAGTTTTGGCAGGACTGTAGAAGAGTGACTTTTTTGTTTGTGTATTTCTTCCGTAAGGGGCCACCCCATACACGGTCCAGTTTTCTTTCAGTTCGGCCTGAACGGATGCAAAATCGTATCGTCTGTGTGCGTATCGTCGTCTGTTTGGTTTCGAGATCGCATCAGTCGGCCCTATGGACTGAAGCGATTCGTTCCAGTGTTGCCAACTCTTGTTTTTGCAAAACTACTAAACTCGCGTCGTTTTCTACTAAAAACTGCTAAAAGAGTACCGATAACTATAAAAAAGATACTAAACTTAGGAATCCCTAGAATAATATTTTTTAGGGATTTTGTGTTTACAAATATACATACATTTTCAGTTTTAATATTTAACCATTAAATTTAAAAAATATAGTAAGAAATAGTACGTATATAGAAATTAAATCTGTAGTTTTAAGCGACTTACGGATGCGTGCTACTATGTGCTATTATGATAAGGTGTTATAATAGCACATAGAAGCAGGCCATTTTGCATAATATGATTACTGTCTAGCTATTTTCTACAAAACCACTACTAACAACTAAATTCCTACTAAGGAAGGAATAAAATACAAAATTCAGTAGTAAAACTTTGTAAAACAACTAAGTTGGCAACATTCATTCTGACCTGTACGGATGGACTGAACGGCAATAAAATTGGAATGAATGGTAATAAAATTCGAGTGTAAAATAAAATCGGTCAAGTGCGAGTCAGCAGGATAAGTTCCGTACAAAACGGAAAAAATCACGTTTATTGTATGTGAGCCTCAAATTTTTATTTTATTCTGTTTTTAGTATTTGTTGTTATAACGGCAATGGAAATACCTACATCATACATTTGTGAAAATTTTAACTGTCGAGCTATCACGGTATAAGAAGGATACAGCCTGGCGACAGACGGACGAACAGCAAAGTCTCAGTAATAGGGTCCCGTTTTTACCCTTTGGGTACGGAACCCTAAAAATGGCACGTGGTCTAAAGAAGTTTATTAAAGTTCATTGAAGTATTTACAACTTTAGAGCCACTATGGTTGATAAAATCTAAAGACTATTACTATAAAACAAAGAGAAATGATTTCTTCTAGATTTCTATAACATATTACTGGAAAAATGTATGACTTATGTAATATATATGTAATAATTCGGTTTCGTCGATAGCGTGATTACAATTCTAGCAAAATACAATTAATAAATAAAATAATTGCCTAAACTGACCAAGAGCATGTCACGACATGTCTAAGGAGGGTTCCGTAACTATCAACGCGCAATAGGTTTTCTTTGAACTACTACAAAAGTTAATGTCATAAAGTTATTACAGAAGCTAGGAGAGCGGCGGACAGACAGACAGACGGAAGGGCAGAGTGAAATTATAAGGGTTCCTTAAGTATTACGGAACCCTAAAAACACGACCGAAGCTCGCGGAAATTTTCCGTGTATGTGCTCGAATCCATTCAGGCCGAACCTTATATTAAAACGCCACATACTATACATAGGTATATTTGAGATTTTTATTATATTATACACATCCATGACCCAGGAACACGGACAACTTTTTGTTCCTTCGGCGGGATTCGAACCCGCGACCCCCGGCATGAGCACCAACACGCTCATCCACTGACCCACAGAGGTCGTCGTATATATATATATATATACATACATACATACATATATACATACATATACATACATACCATACATTTGCCCTATTGTGAAAGTGTTACTAGTAAAAATAAATTTATTTCAAAATTTTCATGGCTAACTAATAGTTGCAACTAAGACAAAGTTTTTTATTAATGTAATGTAATGTAATGCTTACGCCTACATTGTTGCTTGCTTCACTTTATACGATGCGTTTGTTTGAAGACTATCTAGGCGTTATTAATCTAAGGGCCGAACTGACAGTTCGGTCGGATGCGATTTTCTCCGTGTATGTGCTCGAATCCGTTCAGGCCGAACTGACGTCAGTTCTAACTGAAACTATCGGCCTCTCGTCTGTGGAGGCTTTAAGTTTGTCTTATTTCGGTTCTTAATGTGTTACATTGGTAGAATATTATCCATTAGCTATTCGGTAAGTCGCACAAGTGTGGGCAAGTAGTATAACTTCAAAAAGCGTGCTATTTTGTGTTTTCTCCAAAACTCCCTAGGAAGCTTCAGTAAAATGTCTACTACTTTACTGAATCAACTGACTTGACTCATTGATTGCACTGACGATTTGTTTGGACTTTGACTAAACTAGACTAGACTTGATGATGTAGAAAAACGGTGCTGAAAACTTAATGGTTTTAAGCTGTGGATCACCTTAGGTTATACAAAAAAAAAACGTGACATTGACAGTGGTTTGACAAATGACAAATAACCAAGTCATGTTTGCAGAAATGTAATATCCGAATAAATTATGAAGGCGTATTTTGTGTTCAAAATAGCATATTTTAGGGCTCATTACAATTCTGCTAGGTTATAATAATCAATGAAAAAGTGAAAATTTTTGTTTTGTTTAAAATAGTTTTAATAAACGTGGAATATATCAATTACTACCTAACAGCATGGTATAATTACGTTCTATACAAATCAAGTGTTAGTATGATTATTAACAATAAAGTAATCATGAATTACTTACCCCTTTTTCTTCTTATTGGAAGTGGTCTTAGTATAGAAAATGATTTCAAAGGCTTTGATGACAGTATTTTGTTTGGTATAAATTGGTCCGGTTTAGATATACTTGAAGATTCTGTAGAAAATATACTTGCAGGGGTATGTAAACTTTCTTATCAATAAATTTTCCAGGAAAGATAAAATTCAAGTAACATAAAATGAGAAAGGTGAACATAGCGAAAAATAGAATTACTTTTTTCTGAAAGCAAATAGACTACATTAAGTTGGTCTTTAGTCATCATTTGTGTATTTCACTATAATTTGTGTATTTTTACTATTATTATTTTATTTACATTTCAGAGTAAAGAAGTAATAACAGTTACAACTATAAACAAAGAAAAATATAGGTGTATTTTACCAGAAGTGCACAAGAAAGAGACATCTAACATTGAAGAGTATGATGGCCCATCCCCAATTATTCTTCTGCAACCATTATTCTCCCAAAAAATATGCTCATATAGATTGGAAACATATTGGAGCTATGAAATGTGCCATGGCCGATATATCAGACAGTATCACGAAGAAAGAGAAGGTAACAAAAGTAAAATAATTTTAAGATATTTTTATCTTTATGATGGAATGGATAGATTTAAAAAATGAAGTCCCTAGTTCATCTAGTTGGGGCTCCTGTCTCCTACTTCACATTGCAAGCAAAAACACTAATAAAAATTATTGAATGATACTGTAGATAATACTATGTACTAATTGAGAGAAAAAAAGAAACACTTTATATCTTTTTCAAAATCAATACTACATATACATTTTAAAACTTTTCAGGGAAACAAGTAAAAACGCAGGAGTACTTTTTGGGACACTATAATGCAGAAAAAGAGAAAAAAGAAACCAAAGATGAACAAAAGAAAGCAGTAATCAGGACAACTCAAGTTGAGGGCATGACACTGCCATGTTTAGAAATTGATATGGATGATGGTAGGTAATTCTTTGTTTTTCTAGTGGATTTGTTTTCCTAGGGGAATTTGTTTTTCTAGTGGATTTGTTTTCCTAGTGAATTTATTTTTCTAGTGGATTTGTTTTTCCTTTTTCTTTAGATTTTTTTTTTTATAAAATTTGGTGCAATATTTTGACCATGCCCTACGTAACAAATTGGAACAACAAAATGGTTTTTTTTTATTACTGTTTTGGAGCTTATATATATAGGTTATCTTTAGTACCACATTTTCAAAAATGTTAAAAACCCATTGCTAGTGCATTTTTTTCAGTCATATTTTATCGTAACACATGAGTCTGTCTGACTTATGTTAACTTTCTCAAGTTAACAGTGCCCACCTGAGTGTGCGACAAAGCCATAACTGCCACTAATGTGAGTGTTCACTGCTATATATGCGCGTCATTTATTTTTTATTTTTGTTTTGGTTACTTAAATATGCTATACCAATTAGCATTCTTATTGTTTTTCTTGAATTAAAAATGTTTCTGAATGGATGAAAGATGGATTTTCATATTCTAAAAGTAACGAAAGTGGCAGTTCCCACAGTTTACATAGCTTTTCTTTAACATATTTGTATAGAATCTGACGATTAACGATACTTTACGTGGTATTTAAAATTCTGATGTTTATCGAAAGTGCCACTTAAGATTGTTTTGGATGAATTTTCTTACAGTTTTTGAACACATTCAATATAAGTGCTTATGTGAAAATGAAGTTTTATGTTTAATTATAGAGACAAAATTGAATTTCTTTAAGGAAACAACATTAAATTGCATTAATTTACCTACTTATTTCTATGATTTTTTTAAATTACTGCTACCCACAAATTGCGCCTTCTATAGTTCCTATTGGAATAATTGGAAGGAGTGGTAGGTGATGAACCCGTCTTGGATAGAAATTTAGCACAAGAGGTTTTCAGTTTTAAAATTTCATCAGCAACTTTTAAAGTTTCAGGCAGCAAGCTCGATCACATGTTATACGAAAGCCCGAGCCCCATTATTTTGAAAATATTTAAACAACGGATTAGTTAATCAATCTTTGTCAGATACCTTTGAAATATCACTTGACAGAAAATGACTGGGTCAGCTAGTAGTTACAGTATTTTATGAATGAGGAAGTTGGATGCTTATGTCAGTCATTATGCAAGTAATTTTAAAAGTATATCGACGATTACAGAGACTATTATTATTATTTATATTATATATCACTACTTGGATGTTATGAATAATTGTTTAACTAGAGTGGATATTTAAACTTATCATGTATGTGAATGGTTTTACAGTGATGCAACAGACCACTATTGTTATTATGGAATTTCAATTTAATTTTATGGGGAACAATCTTTTTTAGTATTCTTAGTTGCAGTTGATAAATTGTATTTAGATGAGAACGTGAAGTTAGACCGTATGAGCTTAAGCCGTAATCGATAATAGACTCACCTAGTGGATTATACAGAGTTAATATCGAGTTTAAATTAAGAGTTAATGTTCCATATAAAAAGTCGATAAAATTATGTTGTTTTAAAATAGATTTTCGAAATTAGTTGCGGTTTTTCACTCGAGGTAAAAGGTTGTCGTCTGATTTGAGTTTCACTATTAGGTCGTGTTTAAAAACGTAGTGTTGTGTTGTTAAGTTTTAAGTGATACGTGTAATGATTTATGGTGCTAGCAACGATTTTCAAATTTCAAAATGCAATAATAACACTTTGTAACAACTTTAAGTTTTAACTTTTAACATAACACCTTGCCGCGGTCACCTGATGGTCGATGGATTCCGTGAACTTAGTACTAGGAGTAGACTTAGTATCTACTACCTACTAGCAGTCATTCAGTACTCAATACTTCTTTCACGTAAGTAAATAGCTATTAGCCATATTTTTACATATGATAATACGTAAAAATATGGCTAATGAAGGATTATGGAATATGGAATATGGAAGAAGCAGTGAATCATGCGTACAGTTGCCAAAATTTAATTTAATAATGACGCATAAATCGTGAGCATAATAATTAAAATTGATGAGTGCATATGTCAAAAGTGACCAATGACGCATATGCCACGTTCATATTAACGAGTTTTCAGTAAGTCTACTCCTAGTACTAGGAGTAGACTTAGTATCTACTACCTACTAGCAGTCATTCAGTACTCAATACTTCTTTCACGTAAGTAAATAGCTATTAGCCATATTTTTACATATGATAATACGTAAAAATATGGCTAATGAAGGATTATGGAATATGGAATATGGAAGAAGCAGTGAATCATGCGTACAGTTGCCAAAATTTAATTTAATAATGACGCATAAATCGTGAGCATAATAATTAAAATTGATGAGTGCATATGTCAAAAGTGACCAATGACGCATATGCCACGTTCATATTAACGAGTTTTCAGTAAGTCATTTTGAAATTAGCACTGCAAGTTCCATGCAAATATTGAGGATCAATCACTTAATAGCAAATTTAATTTTTACTAAGTACATCATATGTGTAATGATTTACTGAGAGTCTTATTTTTTAAATTATAAAATTCCGTCAGGAATTAATAAATCCATTAATAAATTTTTTTTTAACGGCTACTAAAAAACATGCGCTTCCGCTGAATTGTTTACGATGACGTCATCTATCGGGATCCGTGCGCCGACGAATTATTAAATATATGAAATCTGTAATATCTTTGAAAATATTGATCTATTTTAAATGCACAATGTATTTATGTTACTTAATTGGAAAAGAATAAATGCTGTATTGCTTAAAATCGCTACGTAAATAAGCCATTATTTCTCGTAAAAAGTAAAGGATAAAAAATAGTTGTTGTGGGTTATCCCTAAGAGATAGACATATACCATCGCGTATTTTTTGTGGGCCTTTTTAAGGTGTACAATACTGTAGTACATTATTTTGATCTATCTCGTAGGGTTCAGCCAGCGTTTGCATTATAAGTGTAAAAAATCACATTAAAAACCTCTAAAATGATCAGTGTTTCTCTACTAAATTATCCATGTTGTTAGTTATATCCATACAAGCCTTCCTCTTGAATCACTCTTATCTATTATGTCCTTACATATGAAATCGGTGTAATTACGTACGTAACTTATTATCATTAATAATAATTTACTAATGCGACTTCGGGCACCCTTTTATACACGTACTTAGTTTCATTGTTACGTTACATCTTTCGGGTATTGTCTTTTTTCAAACACCGTCTGTAATTTCGATAGAAAAGCGATGATTGCCGTTAGACATTAAGAATTTAGTTGCAATGTACACAGGGTTCGTTATTTGTCAAGCAACATTTCGTGCGTGATTTATGAACCACACTGCAGGCGGTATAGAGCAGGCATTCCTAAAGTGGGTTCCGTGGGATAGTCATCAAGGTTCCGCCAAAATTATTTGAAATTATCAAATCCAAACATCCGTCACTTTTGTGTGTGTACGGTTGTAAGTCACTGCAATTTGCATACTTTAAACAGCTGAACGCGTGTTAGTACACGCGTTCAGCGATGTTTATGATGAGCCGGCCGCCGCGCCGTGCGTCAGCTGACGGGTCATTGGCCGGCGAGCGTAATGAAGTAAATTACATTGAGTAATGAAGTAAAAATAATAAAATTTTTGATTTTAATAAAAAATCTACCTCTAGACAGCTTGTTCTTATGATTAAAAGGTAAAAAATTGAAAAAAATAAATAAAAAAATACATTTTTGAAAAAAATAAAATAAAATAAAAAACTTTTTTGTAATGAGGTAAGGTAGTATAATTATATCCCAAAGTTAATAGAAGCGGTCTTCTGGCACCCTGTATAATCAGTATAAACATCATTGAATCAATTTTATCAGTTTAAAAAGTTATATTGAAATATTTGTTCTTTATACCTAATGGGACTAAAAAATAACATTATTTTTCAATTGATTTTTAAATTTTTTCGTTTAACAAAAGTAATACGTACTTTTAATATTATTAATGCAAAAGTAAATCTGTCTGTAACGCAATCATGCACAAACTACTGACCTGATTTGACAAAATTTGGGGTAAGTCAGAACTTAGAGAAGGTATTATAGGTTACTTTTATCGCAACATGTGCCACAAACGAAGATTCTTAAATATGTTTTTTATCCCAGTACCAAATTATACACAAAAAAAAAGTATATCCCGAATAATTATAGTTTTTTTCTATTACTTTAATACAGTGGTTTATAAATAAAGAACAACGAACAAGTGCGCCAAGCAAAGTACGATGAATAACCACGATAGTAAAGATATTTGATGTAAATTTTATTCTTGTTATTCCATTAAAAATAATCGTAAGTAAGCAATCTACGAAGTAGATAATCGAATGAGACACAATAATACATTCCTGATAAATACCAACGTAGACTATCGGAGTCGGAAAATCAGATATTTTTTGTTTATGCAGTTCCTAGTGAATGATTGTGAGTGTCAGTTATGATAAAGAGAGCAAGCTCATTTACGTGGTATACTATCGTAATTCAATTTTCGCGAAAACTATTCTACATTTTGAATTTTTAATACGATGTACTATTTTGTTATCCTAACAATACTGTTTATGCAAATTTTCATAAGGAAATTACCATTAAGGACAAAGTCATACGAAAAATTAACTTTAAGGCTGGGACTATATGCTCCGAAATCCGGAACGCCGGTGAAGATTCAGAGCACTGAAAAAACAACTCTGTATCATTACAATAGAGCAGAAAAACGAAGTGTCGAGTGTCGAACTGTCATATATGACATTTGACTAGGCACTAATGTGTACAATTTTCAACTCTATTGTTAAAGTCCAGAGTTGTTTTTCAGTGCTTTTAATTTTCTCCGGCGTTCCGGATTCCAGAGCATATAGTCCCAGCCTTAATCTCTCCTGAAAAGTAGCATTTTTCAGATACAGTTTGTTACGTAGGCGCCGTCGATTTGTGAAGGTTTTTGTGTGTTTGTGTGTAATAGTATTTATTTGGATATTTATTGTTGAGTTGTATGAGCAAATATTATCTCAAACTAACCATATATGTACACTTTATTCAAATTTACAGGCACAGTCTGTGATTTAAATGGAAAACCAAGGCACACCAAAGTGTTATATGTTTGCTACGCTCATGGAAAACATGAGGTGTATTCCTTTAAAGAGATATCTACTTGTGCATATGAGGCCATCATACTATCACCATTGCTATGTGAACATCCTCATTTCAAACCCAAAGACAAGAATGAGAATATTATCAACTGCTTGCCAGTTGACGACGCCCCCAAAAAACCAAGGAGTTTATTAAAACATGAGGTTGAAAGCCTTAAGTTTCAGCAACAAAGTTTAAAACTAGTGAATGAAGTGAGTATCATAATAATATTTTTATTTCTTTACTTCTATCTTTATTCTTATGTTCCTCTATAGTCTATTGTTAGTAAGCTAGATGTTATCCAAAAATAAATTACCCGTAGTAATACTTTGTTAAAAGCATGCTGATAGTTTAGAAATAGTTTTCATTTCCACTACTAAAATATATTATGTTATTGTACAGTATATTTAGCCAATGTGCATGCAGTTTAATATTAATAAATGTTCCTATAAATTTATAGGAACATTTTTTTAATAATAATAATAATTTATTTCTCCCAAAAATTACACAACAATTTGTGGGAGACGTGGAGCCCAAACTAAGCTGGAGCCAATTTAAATTTAACATTTATTAATATAAATTAAAGATACTGCACATTTTTTAAAACATATATATATATATATATATAAGTAGTTGATACTTTTAGTTGCTTATTTAACAATTATTGTGTTGCCATATTCAGGATGATCATATTAGGGATGTCTTAGCGGTGTTGAAAATTGAAAAAATTGATGAGGTAATTATTTTTTGTGTATTTTCTTGGAAATAAAAAAACACGCATTATGCGTTTATAATAATATGCTTATGTATGCGTAATTATCCAGAAATGTGTTATAATTATGTAGTATGAGTAAACTAGAGAAAGCATGTATAATGCATCAATTAAGAGTCTTCGAACCAACATCATCACATGTCTCAAGGGGTCTAATCTCTAGGCCATGGAGGCTCTTATTAATAATATTCTAATTAAATTCCTTTCATCTGTTACAATTATGACAACCAACACTAAGTAGCACACATCATAATATCATATGACAAAAAAACCTTGGTTTTTTAATTTTGAATACCCACCGACGGTTCTCTGGCTTTTTCCACTATTGCCGCGTACATGATAGGAGGGTATTGGACACCTGATTGATTGATTGGTTGGATATATTCACCGTATGCTTGTTAAGTGTGGTCGCGGAGCACGTAAAATTTCGTACATTGACTCATCACTATTTGTTTTTTTTCACTCGCGCACGAATACAGTGTTATTGCGCTCCTATTGCGCACCTGTGTAAACGCGATAGCAATAAACATGTGCGCGAGTGAAAGAGACAAGTAGCGATAAGTCAATGTACTAAATTCTACGTAATCCGCGACCGCACGGCGCACTTTAGTAGTGCAATCAAATCGCGAGCTTAGCATGTAGCTGTTTATCTGTTCTTCTTTAATTTGTGCCTTAACTGTCTAATCGTCTTGATCCTGACTTCTGTACAAACTTTTTTCGATATTATGAATTAGGTAATATCATTTACTTTAAAATTGTTTTGTCTTTATTTGATTCTTTGTGCAATGCGTTGCAGGCTTATATCAAGAATACCGAAGATGCAACATACAAAAAGTTATTTAAATTTAAATTTAAAACATGTCCGCAAAGTACATTCAATTTCATACTATATATTTTGTCGTTATTTAAATCAACCTTACTGCTCACTAATATAGCTTTATTTCATGTAAACAATACTTAGGTCGTAAATTTTTTATTACCAACGTTAAACTATTAATTGAATTACAGCTTGACAAAAAAGAGTATGACGTGGTGACAGCAGGAACTAAAGACATTTTCTACTGTATCATCTTTTATTCATAATAGATTAGAAAGTCGTATTTATTTAAATATAATAAAGTTGCTGCTGCTGCTGCTGCTGCTGCTGTCACCAGTTTTTTTGCCAAGCTGTACAATCAGTCAAGTTCTTTTTGCCATTCGGCTAGATCGCACGCGACTGCGAGCCTAGGGGTGCGCTTATTCGCATTTGAAGAACACATGAGTCACGATACATTTCGAGCGTTCGTGCGGTATCTTCGGTATTCATATCATATATATGATCTATGGTTGCAGAATATTTGTTGCGAGAGGGTTTACATAGGTTTATTACTTATTGAAAATACTTGATATTTTTTGTATGATACAGGACGGTGAGGCACACTTAAAGTTGGAGCTGCATCCGTTGTCCGAGGATGTAGATATAGATGAAGGCATTCATCGGTCCACCTTGCTCGACAAACCGCCGCCGATTACGGACGATTCGCCTGTTAGAGCATTTTTGAATGGAGAGAACTGTTTGAGTGGGGTAATATTTTTTTTTGTTTGCATCTCATACATCCTACTACTATTATGGGGATGGATGAATTGGTGTTTGTTACTCTTTCACTGAAAAAAACTACTGAATGTATTTTGATGACATTGGTTAATTTGAGTCTCTGGATTAATACATTTTATCCCAAAAAAGTACAGATGTTCTCATGAAATATTGTATTTACCCACCGAACCGCGGGCAAAAGATAATAATAATAAGTATTTTTTAAAGGGTGGGTACATCGAGAATACTATAAATGGCTGGTAGAGAATGCCACAAGGCATTAAGGCCGCATTGTACAGTCACGCGCATAAAGTGTTGTAAAACAATATCTAATCATGGATGAAAAAACGTGTAAGTTTTATACCAATAGTTTGGTCAGTGCCCATGCGCCACTTGACTCATAACAACGTCATTAGACTTTTCATATTTTCATTCTTTCTCCATCATGAAAGAGAATTGGTTATTTCCTACTATACTATATTAAAGTTTGTAGGAAGATACAAATTTCAAAGTATATATGGTGCCAGACATTTCAATAAGGGTATTTAATATTTATTCTGCCGTTAAGAGGCAGACCCAACTCACACAAAGGGTCATCTGGTGGCGTAAGTGGTATAAAAAATGGTCAACAAGAATTTTCGATTCTTTTTCTGTCACCAGGTGGGGTTTGGCAGCCGGTTCTTGTCGTGTCATAAAACTGTCAGATGTCATGAATTTAAAAACTCTCATTTCTGCCTTAATTTTTTTGACAGCTCAGTAATTCCGCGCCTTTTTTAAAAGTTTCGTACAATTTTCAGGGTACCGGCTGGTGGAAGTACGAGTTCTGTTACGGGCAGCACGTGATCCAGTACCACGTGGACCGCACGGGTGACAAGACCACCCTGCTGCTAGGCAAGTTTAACGAGGAAGCCCATATTAACTGGATCAAAGACAATCGCGGTAAAGCACCGCAACCTAAAGGTAATAAAAGTTAAGTACTTTTTTGTCTGTCGCTTTTTTTACCCGACTACGGCGAAGCCAAGGAAGGGTGAATGATTTTGGCAGTTTATGTATTACGTATGTTTGTTCCGCCGTAGCGCCAAAACTACTGATCTGTTTTTAATAAATGATGTATCAATCAATTCGTAATAATAGCCCGGGTAACATAGGCTATAAGGATAAAAGATGATACTGGCGTCATACTCTTTCTTGCCAAGCTGTAGGTACAACCTAAATCAGTATCTATACAATCGTTTCTTTTTAAGTTGAAATAATAATTGTAAATTGAACATTTATTTTAATCTACAATATTTGTTTCCAGAGAAACGCACGTCCGTGTCACATTTCTACTCGGACGGTGATGTGTGCGATGAGACTCAAAAGCCGCGACAGACTGAAGTCAAGCTAAAGTGCGTGAAGAACTCCTCCACTCCCGCTCAAGTTTCCCTGTACCTGTTGGAGCCAAGAACCTGTCATTATATTCTCGGAGTCGAATCACCCCTTATATGTGATATCCTACCCCACGTAGACGAATATGGTCTTGTGAAAACCGCAAAATCAGACGAAAAAGAAACAATTGAGGAGGCCAAAGAAGTGAACGCAGACGACGAAATCAAAGTGAAAGATATGAATAAATTTGGTTTCGATTTAAATTAAATGTATCGTATAGGTATTTGGAGTTATTCCTTGAATTGTCCTTCAGCCTATCCTACACTTTTGAAACTATGGTAATGAATACTTAGGACGTGTAGTTTTGGTGTTGAAATCGTAGGTGTATGTGGGTAGCTAAGCAGCTTGTAGGTGTAGACTGTAGTTCAGGCGCAGTCGCAGCCTGAAACTTTGCAGGGGGTCACGAATAATAATAGATGCAATAATATGTCGAGTAAATAAGACTTTATTGCACACATTAAATAACAAATGGAAGTCGCAATAAAATGGCTGGCAACACAATTAGCCGAAGCGGTAGAGTCCGGAGGCCGCCCGCTCCCTTTCGTTCGTTTTCGTTTGACGGCGGCCATTAGTTCGCCGCGAGCACGCAGCCTTGACAGTGATAATTAGGAAATCGCGTTGAACGCGCGCGCCGGTATATGCCTGCGCTATTTTGTACCAAGATTGTTATTACTGGACTACTTGTAAAAGTTTGAATATAGGTAGTTATGTGACAAAAACAGTTGTTTGAATTACCGAATCCTATAGCTAATACTAACAGCTATAACTGGCGTCCCAACGTGTGGCAAGTGTGTGTAAAGTGTACGCAATAGTGATATATATTACGAACATTACCTTAAGTTCAAAACGGATTTTGTGTAATATTAGTCCAGACAGTCGTAGTTGTATAAAATACTTCGTTTTTTCGAACTACATTTTTACAAGTATATCGGAATCGTAAAGTGTACGCAGTAGCGATATATATATTACGAAAATCGTCGTGGTTGTTATCCGGACAAATCCCTCCACCAACCCATGGCCCTATCAACCGTCATGGTTATACGGACCGAAGCATGGGAATGCGCAGCTACTGTCCTGGGTCCTTCCCTTCAGGTGCGCAATTCTTGATTCCCTACAAGTTCTCTAATTCTATTTCTATTTGTCCCTAAGTCCTTTTCCCCTTTCTGGGGCGGACAACACAGATACGACTTCGGTGTCTTCCGATAGCGCGTACTGGTTCTACCATCTAGGTTTCGTCCTTAATCACCTCCAATTGAACTCACTTGGCGTTCTAGTCCACTTCTGATCCTTTGCCATAGTCGCGCGTATTCCCGTAGCCGTCTGAAGTTCGCCGCCGAGGAAACGAGGTCGCAGTAATAGGCCGGACCCTCTCCGAAGACTTCGATCCCATCCAAGAGCTCCCTACGCGCCTCCCCGTACAGTAGGGCACTCCCTGATAGCGTGGTGTACGTCTTCCACCGCGGCTTCGCCACAGTAGCATGACCCCACGTCGGAAAGATTCAATCTGTGACGCCTCTCTCTGAAACAGCCGTGACCGGTAAGCAGCTGCGATGTTTCATAGTCAGGCTCTATCCAAGATGCCTTGGAGCGAGCCTTCACCTCCGGGAAAAACCGATCAAGCTCTCTCGCCTTGGCCGATGTGTCCCAACACTCCTGCCATAGTGCATAAGCGGACTCAGTTTCTCTGAGTTCGCACTCCGAAGCTCTTCCTTGGTAATCGCGGTCTCGCGCATCACACCTAGTCTGCCAGCACGTATTACCTCGAGGTCGGCCGGCAACACCCCTGCCAGAACTGCCAGGGCGTCAGTGCTCGTCGAGCGATACGCCTTGGTCAAAAGGATCAAGGCGGGTCTCTGGGTGCGCAAAAGCGCACTCCGCACAACGTAAAGGGTCGCCCGCTCGTACCAACATGCTGCCGCATAAGTCGCAGTGGCCACAAAGGTCCCCTGGTACAGCACCCGAAGAGCCCTGTACCTAACCCCCCATGAGCTAGCCGATACTCGCGACATCTTGCCGAAGCAATTTGCCGCTCTTTCCCTTATGGATACTGCTGGTTACTGTTATCCGGACAAATCCCTCCACCAACCCATGGCCCTATCAACCGTCTTGGTTATACGGGCCGAAACATGGGAATGCGCACCCTACTGTCCTGGGTCCTTCCCTTCAGGTGCGCAATTCTTGATTCCCTACAAGTTCTTTAGTCTCTTTCTATTTGTCCCTAAGTCCTTCTCCCCTTTCTGGGGCGGACAACACAGATACGACTTCGGTGTCTTCCGATAGCGCGTACTGGTTCTACCATCTAGGTTTTCGTCCTTATTCGCCTCCAATTATTATTGCCCTCTCTTGGCGTTCAAGTCCACTTCTTATCCTGTGCCATAGTCGGGCGTATTCCCGTAGCCGTCCGAAGTTCGCCGCCGTGGAAACGAGGTCGCAGTAATAGGCCGGACCCTCTCCAAAGACTTCGATCCCATCCAAAAGCTCCCTACGCGCCTCCCCGTAAATACTGTTATATAATATACTGTTATCCGGACAGTCGTATCTCTGTTTAAAGTACCTACGTATAGCTTCGTTGTTTCGAACTACAGTGTAGAAGTATATTGGAATCGTAAAGTGTACGCCGCCGATTTTACCTTGCCGCCGCCGATTTTGCCGCCGCCGCCGCCGATTTTGCCGCTCCGCCGCCGTCGCGAAAATACATCGGCGCGCCGAGTGAGCGACTTCGATTTTCGAACTAGCAAAAAGTGTGGAAAATGAACAAAGACGTTATAATAGTCTTGTGTTCTTGTGTTTTACCTAGCTTCGTTGTTTCGAACTAGTGAGAAGTTTTGTAAACGGACAAAAACGTAAAATAGACGTTTATTTCTGGTGTTTTTATACTAGCTTCGTTCTTCGAACTAGTGAGAACTTTTGTAAACTATAGTTAGTGTTTTGTAGGGAATGGTAGTTACGCGTGCGGGCCAGCAACAAAATATGCAGGCCGCCGGAAATGATCGAGCGTCCCCGCTGCTGTTGACCGGACTGGAGGAGTCCGCCGGCACGCCGGACCTGTCATCGTCGCCGGTTCCCGGGCGTGAGTCGCCCGTCTACCGACCGATCCCGCAGCTCAGGCGTGCTCCGCCCATCTCCTCGCCACAATCATCATCATCAGTTGTGATGTCCAATGATCAATTCAGGTTTTTATTGGAATCATTACGGCCGCTGCAGCCAGTGGAAACTGCGCCGTGTGCGTCACATACCGTGAGTAATTTAGCTAATTGTACAACAAGATTTGATGGAAAGGGGGACGTAGTTGCATTCATAGACGCTATTTGTGTATATAAAGACTGTGTGGGCGTCCAGGATGATATTGCTTGGAGAGGGCTACCCATGTTGCTCACTGATTTTGCAGCAACCTGGTGGCACGGGGTGAGACATTCAGTCACTACCTGGGATGAGGCCTTACATTTACTACGCCAAACTTTTGGACCACGCCTTCCCCCTCATAAAACATATCGTCAAATATTTAGCCGAGAACAGGGTGAAGAGAGGACGGATGATTTTATTTGCCGTATAAGATCGCTGTTTGCTCAGCTCCCTGCTGGAACGCTGACTGAAAATCCAGTGCAGCTGGATATGGTGTATGGACTACTCCACAGACGCATCCGGGAGAGAATACCTAGAAGCACAGTCGCCACGTTCGCCCAGCTGCTACAGCAGGCCCGCCTGGTGGAAGACGTCTTGGAAGAGGTATGTCCTCCAACACGTGCAAAGAATTTTGCGCCAACTACAGCTGGTGGCCCAGTAGCAGGTAAAAATTTACCGTCTACTTCTAGAGCGCTTTCGGCGGATACAGCTATGGACAAGCTGCGAATATATATAATAGGCCAAGACCGCGTTGTTCTTTTTGTAAAATGTATGGCCACAGTAAAGAAAATTGTAGGAGGCTTATGAATAAAAAGCCCACCGATGCCGAGACCGACAAAGCTATACTAGTTGCCGAGCCATTGAATGCACGCCCGTCTCCGATATGTTACGGATGCGGTGCGCCAGGAATTATTCGGTCTAACTGCGAGTCTGTCTGCAACGACATCCCGTTCGGCATTCGCGTCAGTGACGGCAGTTGATTTGTGTAAATTAAAACCGCGTGTGAGACCGATCTTAAAGATCAAAGTATACGGTGTTGAAGGCACCGCGTTGTTAGACACGGGTGCAAAACATTCAGTGACCAGTGAAAGCTTAACAAAGGTGTTAAGAAATAATGGTCAAGTGTTTAAAAGTGTAGAGACTGTGTTAAAATTTGCCGATGGTACAAAGCGAGTACAAGTAATAGATACCGCTGTAATTGATGTAACCGTAAGGGGAATGGTGGTGGTAACCAAGTTTATGGTATTACCCGGCGCGACAGAATCACTTTTAGGTATCGATTTATCCAGGACACTGGCTTGATACTAGATTTTCATAAAAATCGTTATTCATTACGAAGTTCAGGTTATTATAAATTAGAGTATGAACACGAGAATGATGTAACCGTTAGTTCTGCGGTGCACCTCCGTGTGTGCAAGGGAGTTTTTCTTTCAGATGCTGATAAAGTTAAATTATCAGTTCTCCTTCATATCAATGAGGATATTTTCAATGCAGGAGGAGAGCCAACCCCATTTGCAACACACAAAATTGATACTGGAAACGCCGAGCCCATCTCATCGCGGCCTTATCGGGTGACGCCCGCTAAGAAGGAGATAATTTGGGCTGAAATAGATAAAATGTTAGAAGAAGAAGTTATAGAGGAAGCAGAGTCTGAATGGACCTCACTTCTCTTCTTCAGTCTTAGTGCCCAAAAAGAATGCAGAGATGCGATTTTGTGTGGACTATAGAAAACTAAATGCAGTATCGCGAACAGATAAATATCCGCTGCTTCTAATTGATGAGAGTCTCTCTTCCACAAAACGTAGTTGTGTGATGTCTGCGATCGATTTAAACTCTGGATACTTGAACGTAAACCTGGCCCCAGAGGATAGGCACAAGACAGCCTTTGTGTAGCCTTTTGGAACATTTCAATTTCGACGTATGCCATACGGCCTAAAGAATTCTCCGGCAACGTTCCAAAGATTAATGGACCGTTTTCGATCTGGTCTTAAGGATATTTCAGTAGTAATATATTTAGATACGAGGGCGGCACTGAAAATTTCGGGAATCAAGGAAGTGACACAACATTACTATTTAAAAATGTATTTATTGCTTTTCGAAGTATTCTCCGCGAAATTTGACACATTTTTCCATACGATGGAACCAATCATTGAAGCAACCATTCCATTCGGAAGTTCCCCAACTTGGCCAAAATGGCCGTTTTGTAGGCGTCCACAGCTTCTTCAGGTGATGAAAATCTCTGACCACGCAATTTATTATTTATTTTAGGGAAAGTATAGAAATCATTAGGGCTTAGGTCGGGGCTGTACGGCGGATGGTCTAATAATTCTATGATTTCTTGCTCTAAAAACTCTTTTGTTCTGTGCGCGGTGTGAGAACTCGCATTGTCGTGATGGAGGATGATGCGGCGGTTGCAGTTCTCTTTACGGAGTTCAGAAACGACCTGTGGCAAACAAATGTTAGCATACCATTCTGCATTAACCGTTCTTTGTCCCTCAAGAGGAATAGTCGCAACATGGCCGGTTTTGGAGACAAACGTGGCCACCATTTTTTTTGCAACACTCCGTGAACGTACAATTTTTGTTGGCTTTAACTCATTTTCGAACACCCAAACTCGTGACTGGTTTTTTGTTTCGGGTTCGTACGCGTATATCCAGGATTCGTCACCTGATACGATGTTGTATACAGCATTTGAGGATCCTGCGTGGAATCTTTCGAGAGTTCTGACGCACCAAGTAACGCGAGCCGCTTTTTGCTCTTCACAGAGCAAATGCGGTATCCATCGGGAAAACAACTTTTTTACACCTAATTGTTCATGCAAGATTATTTGTATTTGACTCATGCCAATGTCTAAAGTTGCCTGAATTTCGCGGTATGTCACATGTCGATCTTCCTCAATTAGCTTACGCACAGCATCAACGTTTTCTTGGGTGAATTCAGTTTTTGGACGACCTTGACGGGGATCATCACTGAGCTTGACACGTCCACGTTGAAATTCAGCAAACCAGCGATAAATTGTGGTTTTGGATGGGGCTTCATCACCAAATGCAGAAATCATCCGGTCAACACACTGTTTTTGTGTTAAACCACTTCGAAAGTCATAATAAATCATCGCTCTAGAATTTTCTCGAGTCAATTCCATTTTCTCAACGACTAAACAAGTTTGACAAGACCTTGTGACATGACCGATAATCTTTTTTTAAATAAATAAACGGTATTCGATTTTAAAAACCAAGGAGTTTTAAATTAAAAAGATTTTAATATGACACGAACAGTGGAAATATTCCATTCCCGATACTTTTAGTGCAGCCCTCGTAGGGCCTTGAAAATTCAAAGTTTTAACTTAGATATACAGTATACCCTAGGTTACTATTTGACTCGAGGAGTGCTTTTCCGTTTTGATCCGATGGGAGACTCTGAGGAGCCCCAGCTGGTCGTCCCAGAGTCCATGCGCGCAGAAATTATGAAGGAGCTGCATGATACTCCCACATCAGGTCATTAAGGCCTGGAGCGCACCCTAAAGAAAATCAAGGAAAGATATTATTTTTCTAATATGCGACAGTACGTAGCAAGATATATTAAAGATTGTGATCTATGTATGAAGTTTAAATCAACTAACTTAAGCCAGCGGGTCTACTGCAAACTCCTGGTCCGCAACAACGTTTTGAAGTCCTCGCGATGGACTTGTTTGGTCCTTTACCTAAAGGAGATAAAGGCGAGAGATGGATTTTTCTTATAGAAGATACCGCCAATAGATGTACCGAATTATATTCTCTTGTAGATGCTACTGCAGAAAGTTGTGCGAAGGTATTAGTTGAAGAGATTTTTCTACGTAATGGCTTTCCCCGTCGAGTTATTTCGGACAACGGAGTACAGTTTGTCTCCGCAGTCATGCAAAAGGTAATGCACGTGATGGGAATTAAACATAATTTAACCCTAGTGTATCATCCGGAGTCTAATCCCGCCGAGCGGAAGAACCGAGAATTAAAGCAGATGTTGGCGATACTCACAGATCCAGAGCATAATAAATGGCCTGAGGTGCTTCCATCTGTTCGTTTTGCGTTGAACATCTCGGCGAATCATGGTACAGGACATACCGCTGCTTTTCTTACCTTTGCTAGAGAATTTCGGTCACCAATAGATATAGCAACTGATCTGCGTCAAATCATAGAATTATCTTACGTACCTCAAATTACCCCATATTTGCGAACTTTTGTAGAACGCCTGCAAGAAGTCAAATGGAGGATTGAGCATCAGCAAGATTTGAGGAAAGATGGTGTCGACAGGAGGCGTCGACCTGGATCCAATTATCGGAAGGATGACCTCGTACTCGTAGAGGGGCACCGTCTGAGACAGGCGACGAAGCGTTTTTCGAGCAAGTTTGCTCCACGCCACGAGGGTCCGTGTAGGATTAGTAAAGTAATTTCTCCGACGACTTACGAAGTAGTAGATAGGGATAATCAACGCCACGGAAAGTATCACGCCAGTCTCCTGTCGTCATATAAAGGTACTACGGAAGCTATCGTACATCATCAAAAGAGGGGTAGACCGCGCAGAACCGATAGTGCCAAGTCTGCCTCTGTGTCCTCTGCAGACTTGGAGGGGAAGGATATAGCGCGCTATAAAATGGCTGGCAACGCTATTAGCCGAAGCGGTAGAGTCCGGCGGCCGCCCGCTCGCTTTCGTTCGTTTTCGTTTGACGGCGGCCATTAGTTCGCCGCGAGCACACAGCCTTGACAGTGATAATTAGGAAATCGCGTTGAACGCGCGCGCCGGTATATGCCTGCCCTATTTTGTACCACGATTGTTATTACTGGACTACTTGTAAAAGTTTGAATATAGGTAGTTATGTGACAAAAACAGTTGTTTGAATTACTGTATCCTATAGCTAATACCAACAGCTATAAGTCTCCTATTACTTTTTTGCAAAATCGGCTTACAATATTAGAGACTTCTGGGGCCATATCTGGGTGAATATTTAGAAGAGCTTAACTTGTCAGCCTCTCTTCTAATATTGCGGTCATGTTAGGGGAATAAATATAAAATGAAACATTTATTTGACAATGAGACATTACACCACAAATAATAAAAGAGCCTTCATACAAAAATCACAAAAACAAGACAGAAAAGAGTAGCGAGAAGTACTATTAAGGGTCGGAAGGTAGGTAGTGTAATTGTCAAAAAGAAGGCCGCTCAGGCGTATCACTGCGGCGTAGCACCACAGTGCCTGGTATTATGCGGTTCAAACTGTTGTCGTTTGACGGACAGAAGGTTAACATTTAACATTTAACGGCTGACATTTAACAGGTTAACACACTCCGCAACAGCATATAAACCGTTACATATATTCATAAACGATTAACGAGATAATGATAATAATTAATATATATTATTGGTTAGACGATACACTTGTTCATAGCAACTTTCTCGAGATAAACAATACAAACAGAAAATGTACAGTATATTACATAATACATATACACTGGCGGACACATAAACTGCATCATAGTGCAAGAACACATTCAATCAAATTTTATTACGAAATATGCGAACTTTTTACATTTATTAGTATTGGAAAATAAAGGCTGGTTAAAAAAAAAACAAAAACAAAATCAAATTTAAATATGGTACTGTCACAAAAGAAATAAAATATTCTATAGAAGAAATCTTGTCAATTTACTAGAGATTAACTCGTTGTTACGTTAATGTTGTGATTGATGGTTATTTTTTTTTGTTTTCTTACATGTTGAATTATTACGTTTTTCTCTCACGAATATGGACGTATCGTCCGAAAAAGCCGCACAAATTGTTGCTCTAGTGCAGCAACGAACAATTGCTGCAGATTTAAATGTAAACCAGTCTACGGTTTCCCGAGTTTAAAGAAGGTTTATGGAGAAAGGTTCATTCAAAAGAAGACATGGAACCGGCAGAACTCGGGTGACAACGTCTCACATCGCTATATAACGGAGATATTGGACCCTCATGTGGTACCTTTTAGCGGATTTATAGGCGAAAACTTCATTCTTATGCAGGATAATGCTCGTCCGCACGCAGCGAGACAAGTTGAGCAATACTTTAATCAGGTTGAGATTCGTTCCATGGATTGGCCAGCACGTAGGCCGGACCTCAATCCGATAGAACACGTGTGGGACAACCTAAAAATACTTGTATTTACAAGAAATCCGGTCTCAACAACGGTTGCGGAGCTCAGAGTTACATTGTCACAAGAATTGGTCAATATTCCGCAAGATATTTTGAAAACACTGATCAGGTCGATGTGAAACCGACTTAAATCAGTTATTAGGGCAAGAGGAGGTAATACACCTTATTAAAAACAAAAAAAAGTTTTTTTGTTTTTAATAAATTATTTTCTTAGTATTGTAAAATTTTCTTAATAAAGCCGTTTTTGTTCTATTCACATTTTCATTCCAAAAAGCAGCAAAAGTAGTAATTTGATTCTTTTAGTGAGAAAAGTTGACCTATACACTCATGAATTGATTTTTTTATCAGATTAAGAACCTGTCGTAGCATTATCATTGAAATAAATCAACATAGTTTGCACTTTCACTAATGATATTTCATTGAAAGTTATCTTGCACTATGATGCAGTTTATGTGTCCGCCAGTGTATATTACACTAGCGCAGTAAAAATATGAAATAGTACCTAAGTGTTTGTTATACATTTAGTTGTGATCTTTATAAATATTATGCATAATTAAAATACTTACAATAATAATAATAGATTTTATATTTTAGTTGTGTGCTACATAGGTACGAGGGCTGCACTAAAAGTATCGGGAATGGAATATTTCCACTGTTCCTGTTATATTAAAATCTTTTTAATTTAAGACTCCTTGGTTTTAAAAATCGAATACCGTTTATTTATTTAAAAAAAGATTATCGGTCTTGTCACAAGGTCTTGTCAAACTTGTTTAGTCGTTGAGAAAATGGAATTGACTCGAGGAAATTCTAGAGCGATGATTTATTATGATTTTCGAAGTGGTTTAACACAAAAACAGTGTGTTGACCGGATGATTTCTGCATTTGGTGATGAAGCCCCATCCAAAACCACAATTTATCGCTGGTTTGCTGAATTTCAACGTGGACGTGTCAAGCTCAGTGATGATCCCCGTCAAGGTTGTCCAAAAACTGCAGTCACCCAAGAAAACGTTGATGCTGTGCGTAAGCTGATTGAGGAAGATCGACATGTGACATACCGCGAAATTCAGGCAACTTTAGACATTGGCATGAGTCAAATACAAATAATCTTGCATGAACAATTAGGTGTAAAAAAGTTGTTTTCCCGATGGATACCGCATTTGCTCTGTGAAGAGCAAAAAGCAGCTCGCGTTACTTGGTGCGTCAGAACTCTCGAAAGATTCCACGCAGGATCCTCAAATGCTGTATACAACATCGTATCAGGTGACGAATCCTGGATATACGCGTACGAACCCGAAACAAAAAACCAGTCACGAGTTTGGGTGTTCGAAAATGAGTTAAATCCAACAAAAATTGTTCGCTCACGGAGTGTTGCAAAAAAAATGGTGGCCACTTTTGTCTCCAAAACCGGCCATGTTGCGACTATTCCTCTTGAGGGACAAAGAACGGTTAATGCAGAATGGTATGCTAACATTTGTTTGCCACAGGTCGTTTCTGAACTCCGTAAAGAGAACTGCAACCGCCGCATCATCCTCCATCACGACAATGCGAGTTCTCACACCGCGCACAGAACAAAAGAGTTTTTAGAGCAAGAAATCATAGAATTATTAGACCATCCGCCGTACTGCCCCGACGTAAGCCCTAATGATTTCTATACTTTCCCTAAAATAAAGAATAAATTTCGTGGTCAGAGATTTTCATCACCTGAAGAAGCTGTGGACGCCTACAAAACGGCCATTTTGGCCAAGTTGGGGAACTTCCGAATGGAATGGTTGCTTCAATGATTGGTTCCATCGTATGGAAAAATATGACAAATTTCGCGGAGAATACTTCGAAAAGCAATAAATACTTTTTTAAATAGTAATGTTGTGTCACTTCCTTGATTCCCGAAATTTTCAGTGCCGCCCTCGTAATATCATTATTCATTCGCTATCGTACATTAATGAGATGTAGGTACCTGACCTTCAAGGCGACTACAGGCTTCCTGCAAACCGCCATGAGCCGAACGGTAAGTAATGTCATAATTTATGTAATATAATAAGTTATGTAGAATTGTAACATAATAAATTATGTAAGTACATGTCATAATAATAATAGTTCTTTACCTATAAAATTGCTGTTCTGCAGTACTGGCCATTTCAAATCAAAATAATTTTTGTTTGGCTAAGAATTCTAATTTCAAATTAATTTTATTTTAAAAACATGGAATTCTTTTTCCAAAATAAGTCATTTGTTTATTGATTAGTGTTACATTTTCATCGCATTTCAATCTTTTTCGTCATCATGGATACGTTAAAAATTCGAGTAATTATGGAATATGAGTACCGTCGTGGCAGCAACGCGGCACAAGCGGCACGCAACATCAACGACGTTTACGGAGCTAACACTACAGACCAACGCACCACCTGTTATTGGTTTGCTCGCTTCCGTTCTGGAAATTTCGACCTGAAAAATGAACCTCGGGGTCGTCCGAAGACTTTGGTCGACAATGACGAATTAAAGGCGATTGTGGAAGCTGATGATACACAATCTACGGCTGAATTAGCAGCAGCTTTCGACGTTAGCGTCAAAACAATATTGGTCCATTTGCGTCAAATTGTCAAGGTAAAAAAGCTTGACAAATTGGTGCCCCAGGAACTCAATGATCGCCAGCGCGAAGTACGCGTCGAGATGTGCCTTGCACCGCTCAACAGACACACAAATGAAGGAATTTTGAACCGCATTGTTACCCGCGATGAAAAATGGATTCTGTTTGATAACCGCAAGCGCTCAGCAAGTTGGTTGGATCCTGGTTCAGCACCTAAACAATGCCCTAAACGAAAACTTACCCCTAGAAAAGTGATGGTCATTGTTTGGTGGTCTAGCGCCGGTGCGATTCATCACAGCTTCTTACCAAACGGGGTGAGCATTACTGCAGATGTGTACTGTGAAGAACTGAACACAATGATGGAGAAGCTGGCACATCTCCAACCAGAATTGGTCAATCGTTGGTCTCCGCTGCTCCTGCACGACAACGCGCGACCTCATACTGCACAGCAGACGGTCTCCAAGTTGCAAGAACTGGGGTTGGAAGCTCTCCGTCATCCGCCCTACTCACCAGACCTTGCGCCTACAGACTACTACTTTTTCAGAATTTGGATAACTTCTTGGCGTGAAAAAAATTCAATATCCGAGAGGCAGTACAAAATGCCTTTCAAGAATTTGATGCCTCCCGTCCAGCTGATTTCTTTAAGAAGGGCATCAATAAACTGCCATTGCGTTGGCAAAAATGCATTAATTGCATGGGTGATTACTTCGATTAATAGAAATAAAAAATACATGAAAAAAATTCTTTTAATTTTTTTCATACAAAACGGCAAATTCATAGGTAAAGACACTAATATTAGGAATTTTATTAATTAAAGGAAAAAACATTTCATAGGGGAAAGTTGGTTTCGTAGTAAAAGAGATTTTAATTTAAATTTAAAATAAATTATTGTTTTCAGAGTACGCAACTCCGGCGGTAGATGGTTGTTCCAGATTTTACTTGCCAGGTATCTGAAGCTACCTCTGAACATGGAAGTGCGATGGAGTGGAGTAATTAGTAAATAAGCCGATCCCCTAGTGGTCATTGTCAGGTGTTTATCGCATGCCCCCTGTAATTTGTCATAAAGGTAGGCCGGTGTTTTAAATTTTATGACTCCAAATAAAAGAATGGCATAGTGTAATTGTTTGCGACCATCCAATTTAAGCTACCGTAGATTGTTTAATATAAGGCGTCACGTGAGCACGCGGTGGGATGTCGCAGCAATACCTACTGCACGCAGCAATAACTACTGCACACAGCAATACCTTTTGAATGAGGCTTTTAAACCGTGCAAGTAACAGGGGCCTATCACCAGTCTGCGTAGCTTAAGTTTGAGAGCACCAGAGATTCACACAGGGTTCGTCGTAACGGTTGTGATATAAAATTTCTTATCTTATCTTTAATCGGTGGAAACACCGACTCACAGCTTTAATAACATGCTTTTCAAATCTGAGTCCCTCGTCCATCAGCGCTCCTAAGTTGCGTGCTTCTGTTACTTTTTCAATCATATAATAATAATAATAATTTATTTCTCCCAAAAATTACAAAACAATTTGTGGGAGACGTGGAGCCTGAGCCTGTATATTGGTGCCCCCCCCCCCCCCCTCACAAACAATGAACTTACTTAAATAAACTATTATTATATATTTATCAGAAATTACAAAGGACACATCATATATTCCATCATTATACATCATATCGTTCCTAATACGTATAAGCAGGGCATCTTTTATATTGTCTGCCCTACTTTCTATGTCCATTTCTTGGGTACCAATTAGTTATTTTGTTTGTCCACTTTTCCATTTCTTTCTCTGATTAAATTTCACTAAACGATTATTTGTAACCTCGTAGGTACCTTTACACTTAATTGGATCAAAAGCCCATTTCTAGTTATTATTTCTGTTCAATTCGCAGTATGGTTCACTCACACACGCATCAAACCGAGTGTACACGAGAGCAATAGCATACTCTTACACTAGAAAGGAACAAAGAAATAATTACGCGAATTGCCCCCCTGTGCAGATTATTTTACATTAGGCATTAAACCTGCTAAACTGCGTATTGTACCTAAGTAGCTCTTATATTCTCAGACAGCAGCTCCCCGTCTCCCATTTTCATTGCTGAACATAACAAGAAGGATTATGAAATAAAAGTAAACATTTAACTTGACATTTATTTACATTTATATCAACAAAACGGGTGTTGTATAAAACAGTTCTTTATAATTAATTTAATGTTATATCAATTGTATATCTACTGAATGCGGTGCCTCGATTTGTGTGAAAATAATTTCTGTGATTTGTTCTCATTATCATCTCTGGTCGAAAAACTGAGCCATTTCGTCCACTTTCGAGGGATACAAACATCAATACTTTGGCTTCTAAAGTGGATCTTATAGCTCAATTTGTGACTCGGATAAGTAGAAATCGTGACTCTTACATTTCATTCTAAGTAGAAAATGACATAAGCTCTATTGACAATGTGATTCATAACCAAAATACTTTAGATTGGCACTTTTCACTGATTTATTATTTGCATATTTGCGATTGAAAAGTGCCAGAAACTTTCTAAGACGTACTAAGCACATTGTTTTTTTAAATGTATCCGGCTGAAACATATTTTCCTTCTGCAGTAACATTATTGCAATATAACGCTAAGCCATGTTCTCACTACGCCGTAGTCTTTGCGGTGAAAAGTCGCGCGTCTTTGCGATGTAGTCTGACGTAGCGACGTAGTCGCCGAGCCGCAGGCAACGGCTACGGAGCGGCGAATTTCATTAGTTACGCTGCGCCGTACACTTTGCGCTGTAACAAAGCGACGTACCCTGATGTAGCCCGCGCGTTGAACTACGACGAAGTTCATTACCTTGGTTTACGTATCGCTACACTATAATACACTGTTTAGTGTTTTATAATTTCACTATCCCATTTTAAATTTTATTTTAATCACATCGTCAAACCAATTCAACAATCTAGCGATCTCATATAATGTTCATAAGAAACATTTTAAAACCTTATGTAGTCAATAATTTTTTCAGTACCTAATATCCTAAATCAGGATTCGGTACGAAATACATGAAAGTTGAGAGCTATTTATTATTAAACGATTTCGTCCATATAAAAATATTTGTCCTTCATAGGTAAACGTCACTACGTAGGTGTAAAAACTAGTTTACTGTTTATATGCAAAAGCTAAATTACATATATCCAAAAGCAAAAATTAAAGAGAAATTGACTCGGTCTCAGATCATGAAAAAATAATTATTGTTAGTTATTTTTATCTAAATGCATGACACAATTACTGGTTGATAGTGATCACTAAGAATAGCAGACGTTTAAGATGCTGACTTTTATTTCTTACAATAATTGTAAAATTTTGCGTAGGAGTTATTTTCATGATCTAAGAGCCCAGCCAGCCAGCCAGCCAGCCAGCCAGCCAGCCTAGTAAAGTTGGTGAAATTTAATTTCCAGATTGATATACACGGTGAGTTCATTTACTAGCACTTAATTTATTAAATCAACAGTTACAACAATGAGGTCTCATTCAAGTTACTCAAAAATAAAATTGTAAGATAAAATCTTATCTTAAATCTCTTTATTTATCTACATCACACATATAGACATACAGGTTAGATCGACCGTGTCCAGGATTTGATACACAAGTATGTCAAGCTAATACAGAAGTAGGTAAGCATTAGCGTCTATAAGACTAAGATCCGGAAGGCCAAAGAAAATTCAGAGTGCTGAAAATAGAACTGTGCGCTTATACAATAAAGCTGAAAATTGAACACACAAGGGTCGGGTCAAATGTCAATATCATATATGACAGCTCGACACTCGACACATCGATTTTCAACTCTATTGTATTAGCGCAGAGATCTATTTTCAGTGCTCTGAATTTTCCTGAGCCCGCCGGATTCCGGATCATATAGCCCCAGCCTAAGGATTCAAAATATATAGCTTTAAAGGTTTCGTTAAGGTGAAGTTCCTTCACCATTTTGACAAAGTATTTTTTAGTCAATATATCAAAGTGTGCTTCTTCAAGTTTTAACAATTTCCATCATAAAACTAAAGAAGCACTGGCTAGACATATACATATTGAAAGGCCGCATAATATCAGCACATTGAAAATAAACATCCCCGTTTACAAATAATTTATTTATATTACTTACCTACAAACTAAATATAATAAAATTTGTTTTATCGTTAGCCAAAAACAAAATGTTCTACAATTTGTTCCAACTGTCATTAAACAGAAAGCTTTTTAATTAAAATAATATTTTATTAGTTTTATTGATTTTGTTACGAAAACCGTAAAATTAACAAAGCATTAATTGTGAACCCTTTACAATAGATTTGTAATAAATTAAACTTAAAAACAACTAAATTTATAAGTTACAAACGTTGTATCTATCAGTTCTTTATATAATTAATAAACGATGAAAGACAAAGGGAAGAAACAAAAGGAATCGACATTTAAATGGATTAAATGATGATAATATACACTAGTAGGAATTTAAACTAAACTAAACCCCTCTTGAGCTATGTTTGTCAACAGTTAATTATCTAATATAAGTTTCGAAAAATTAATTAATCGATTCAGTAATACTTAATTATAACTATAAGTAAATATTGGTGATTCTTTATGCAATAAAGATACTCAGAATGAATCTATAAATGAATCTTAAAGAAAACAACAATTTAACATAACAAAGAAGTATGACACAGTAAACGTGGACATACGAAGGTGAATGTCGTAGATACTTACGAAAAACTTAATCTATATTTTAAATACTTAAATCTAACAAAAGATTTTGACTACGGTCAATGTTCGATGTTTCAACAAAATCACAAACTACAAAAGGCATTCGTCATATCATACATATACAAACGGAAATTTACCACCTTTGAATGTTTACCCTATAGGTATTTTAAAATTATATACTAAAGAAGTAAGGTATTTATATATTTGGTAAAGTGCACCAGAAACTTCATGCAGAAAAATATTACATACATATTAAGTACATATTGTTATGGTTACAACAGCAAAAACAATTACACTGACAATGTTGACTGACACATTGAGATCGTAAACTAATTTACATCACAACAATTACTGTCATCGTAATGGCCATATTTTTGGTAACGAAAAATTTGTAACACTGTAAAAAAAAATTGTAATACGAAATATTACTGCAACTCTAGCTTACAATTTATAACCGTGTAGGTTGTTCGACAGCTTCGAATGTCGGACGTCGCCTTAAATCATAATATGACACTATTTCAAAACTTGCTCTTTGGCGTTTAAAATAAACGCACGCTTAAACTAAAAGCGACTAAAACTTATAGAAAAAAAAACAATATGGTTTTGGGGAATACTTTGGAAACGTTAAATCCTTTGACACAAACCTTAGCCTTATACCTACTTATTAAATAACAACTGTGCACGTGGACTCGCATTTCAAATCTTACGAACTATTCAGTACGAGTGCACCGAACATCACAACAACGCTCCAAGACCCCGTGCAGTCACTAGTACGGTCGGGACAGTTCCCTAGAACGTTTCAATTGAACTTTGAGTCTCTTTGTACCTATCTGGAAACCGTTCATGGCCTGTATGGCGGCCTGCGCGGAGGTGGCGTTGTCGTAAGACACGAATCCGAAGCACTTGGACAGGTTGGTCTGCTTGTCGATGAACACCTTAGCGGAGATGACGTGACCGAACGGCAGGAAGGTGGAGGCCAGGTCCGTGTCCGTGAACTCCTGCGGCAGGTGGTAGATGAAGAGGTTCCCGCCCTCGGGGCCTGAAATGTCAGCATAAAACTATAACTACATTGCTTTTCGGCTGTAATGAGGCTTCATCTTTGTACACGTAGAACCAGGTTGTAATTTTGTAATTCGAAGGTATTAGTGGTATCAGTATTGAGTTGGGCTAAAATAACTGGTTTCGCTTCTCAATTATTTATACGAAAAAACTGAGTACTTGACTAGTGTGTGTACGCGTGTGTATGTTTGACTATTTTTCACGCTGAGACGGCAAAAAATTAGCACATATAATATGAAATTTGACACACGCAGTTTGTAGACATTATTAAATATTACACACATGGACTATTTTTATCACGAAAAATGTAGGATTCCACGAATAAAGAGATTTTATTATAGCGCGGGTAACATCTAGGTGGACTGTTGCATACAACTATGCACATTGCACACTGCATATTTTACTTAAGTACAAATCGGGCTACTTTTAGGTATAACGTATTATAGACGACGCATGTCGAGGCAAAAACTGTCTCCACTTAAATGGCCCCCTTTTGTGGTTGTTTGGGGCCATTTTGACATTTGAGGTATGGTGAAATCAAAATGGCGTAACTTTTTCTTGTATGAAGATTTTCTCTGTCAAATGTCATCATAACCCATCCTTAGTTTTGAAATCTTTAGGCATTACCAATCAATTAATTCGCACAATATTCACCTTCGACCTGCTTCCCCGCCGCCGCAGCAGCCGCCGAGCCGAGCACGGAGCCGAGCGGCGCGGCGGCGAAGGCCGTGCCGAACTGCGTCGCGTACGCCGATCCCAGCTGCTCCGCCGTTGACCCTGGAAAGTTACCATTGGACATTGTATTTAGGACTTTGGCACTTGCTGAAATTAGATGGCGATAAGAGGACGGTATAGCTGCGCTTCGAGACTTGGCGGAGGCACAGCCGTGTTCAATATAACTCGAGAAACGTAGCCGGAGCACATAATCACATTATAATACTACGTGACCTCCGTGATCCAGCGTTTTAGAGTTTGGCTCTACTCGGAGGTCGTGCGTTTGATTCCCACATTGGAACAACAAAAATGTTGTTTCCAAACAACAAAAGTTTGGTTAGGACAATGCAGGCTGATTATCTGATTGTATGACAAGAAAGATGATCCATGCGTCGGATGGGCTACATGCCCTACAAAATTTGGTCCTGCGCCTGATCTCTCGCCAGTCGTGTCGGTCATCCATCCCACTGGGTTGCGAGAGTAAAGGAAGAGAGAGAGTGCTTTTGTGTACTGCGCACACACTTGGGCACTATATAATAACTCCTGCTCCTGCACCGAAATCGGTGTGGGGAGCTATTGGGGGTATTCAAATTTTATCTCACCTACAATTCAATATTATTAGGTGTAATCGGGTGGGAGGAGGGGGTTTAATTACGGAGATCTCGCGCGACAGCCATTAGTACTACATGAAAAAAAGGGGGGAGGGGTCTCGGCATATACTACGGCTGGTTACCATTGGGGTAAAAATGGGTAAACAGTGTCACTAAAGTAATAACTTTAGTAGTAATAATAGCACAAATAAAATTATTGGTCGTAGACGCATTCTAGTCGCTACTTATACTTCGCGCCTTATTAAGAATTCAAAAATCCTCGATGCTTTGAACTATGGGTTAAACAACAAACAAACCTCAAAAATGATGCTCACCTTACAGTGAGACAGAAACTACTTGGGACAAAGTAAACCCGAAACAATTTACGTTAAGAACGACTATAAGAAGCAATCACATAATCGCCACAAAAACGTCGAGAAAGATCCAAACAATGGCGGAATAATTTTATCGTATATTTTATCGCCGACATGTGGAATCTAGTTCATTTTTATAATAGCTTACGACATCTGGTTATGCAACATTATTCAGCGAGGAAAACTCTATCTAGACCGGGTTATAAGAATATCGAAACACGATCGTTACTTCATACAAATTCACACAAACATTCTGTGTGTGAATCTGAGTTAATCCAGACAATCTATATTTTTACTGTAATTATTAATGTTACTGTAATTGGATACACTTAGGGTCAGTTGACACCGCGACGATACGAGACGCTACGCGGCGCTGGATTTTTTAGAAAGCTACTGAATATTGAACTTTATTCACTACACAAAAAGATAATCGTTTCATGAAGTCATTCACTGCATACGCGATGTGCAGCGCGGTGCAACATGATATTCGAACTCTTATAATAATGAAACTGTGTTTTGTAAATTTGCATTATGTAATGTCCTAAACATTCATAAGGCCTGTTTCACAATCTTCTTGAAATTGTCGGATAGCTTGTTTGAAAGTTTTGTCGCTGCTTGCTTTATATCAAGCGACAGAGACAAAACCAGCAAATAAGCTATCTGACACTTATTAAAAGATTGTGAAACAGAACCATTAGCTAAGTTAGCTAAGCCATCGCTAATTACGAGGCGAAGTTCGAAAACAAAAATGTATGGTATTAGACATAAGTAGCGCGATGTAGCGTCATAGCGATGCTTACGTCACTTAGCGATGCTAATTTCAAATCCCAAACATTTTTGTTTTTAAACTGCGTCGTCGTAATTAGTGACTTGGCTAAAAGCTCTGGCCCTTATGCAACAAACCTATTAGAAGGTATTTTTATGTAGGTATCAATAAAATGTACAATCTAAAACATTACTTATTAAATTACTTTAAATATAAGTAACATCTATTTTCATGCTACATACAATTTAAAATTATTTTCCCAAAACTATGTACACGCTAATTAAAAATGTAAATGCAGTAAACATTGAACAAAGATAGAATTTTGTAGCTAGCAACACATTTATAAATGATGTCAAGCCAGTAGTGATGTTATAATTTAATACAAGCACCCTCGTGCAGAAAAACAGCGAAACAAGGCTTAATTAAAAGGAAAACGTGAGCTTCAATTATTTGGAGTTCGTTTAGAATGTTCGCTGCGACTACTGTGAATAAAATAATAAGTAGGTACATTTAACACATTACAAATCACACAAATAGATAAAATTTTCCTCGAACATAGTTATTATTATTTATTACACAAATATTATTCGATATTAGGGTATATCTTATGTAGATGGTATTTTAGTACACTAAATTGAAAGTTTCTTGTTTACACTGCATGGTTTTTGAATTGTTTAAAAGTCCTTTATCTATATAGTAACAAATTATTAAGAACATTATAGTTTCATATGATTATTCAACATAATATTATTATAATTCTTACAAATAGCAATTAAAGCATGCCGCATGCGTCTTATTTTGTGGTTTTACTATGTAGCCAAAATACCTAATATTATGTTGATATTATATACATTGCCTAAATCCACGAATAATATAATATTTACATAACGAAAACAAGCACAATCAAATTGTTTATAAGCACAACTTCGATGGTTAAAAATCAGCAAACGAATGCACTATCTGTGAGCAAAGAACAAACCTTTCCAAATTTAAATTAATTGATAAGTACTTATAACAAAAAAAATCTTGGATGTCAAAAATTATCAATCTATGTTTACACTTGGTTTACGGAATTGAAAATAGCGTTTACTAACGCTATTTATAATTCTTGACATGCGTTTAAAGCGCGTTCAAACCTCGTCATGTAAACATAGCCTTAACCTGTACCTGCTTAAATCCACACACGCGTTACGTCATTAAACTTTACAAATTATAAACAACTTAAAGATTCATAACACTCACAGACAATGCGCCGTATGCGCAACAGATTAATATTATCACAGTTACATATGTCAACGACTAATTAATGAACACAAATTAAATCATTCCATTACAAACGTCGCAGACTCTTTACCTGTTATATTAGTCTTTCCGAGAAGACCTGAAGTGTGAAAAATGTTCATCGTTAATATACTTTTTACTCTCAAGGTACTAAAGCCCAATCTGAAAGAGGAAAGTTTGAGGACAAAAAAGATCATTACGTTTTTCCATGGCCAACTTACGTGGCTACATTCCAATTAGAGATTTGGACAGGTAAAGTCATTAAAGCGGAATTTATAGAACCTTAATTGCCCCCGGAGAATGAATTCCCGGACTGGGCCGGGCTCCGGCAGAAATGTCAATTATGTTCTCCTGTGATTAATTAATTAAGACTATTTTAAGAGCTGACAATGTACGGTCAGCGAATAAGTCTAGTTAGACAAGTAGAGGCATTTTTACATAAAAAAATATTTCTGATGAAGTTGTCAATTGTAGTTTTACATTCATCATTATTAGAAATGAACTCTCTAGTATAGTGGTATACACATGGAAATACTCTCTCTAGTGTATATCTTCACGCTGCTTCTGTAGCAGTGATTAAAGTCAAATACAGTTAAATACAGTATAGTTAGCTACAGTAGTCTGAATATCCTCCGATTTGAAATTGTCAGGCGAATCGACGTGCGATTGACACTACATCTATGATTTAATGACCCGTCATTCACATGGAGCCAATTGGAGATATCCGACGGATTATCTACGTAAGTACGTGAGCATAGCACCTTATACTAAAAGTCATGATATTTAAATGTCAATGCTACTGTAGTCTATAAGCGTTAAGTTTGCAGTGAATATCAGTGCATATGTCAAAATTGACGTGTACCTAAGCCTTATTCCCATCTTCAAATTAAAGTAAGCCATTTTGACATATGTATGCTTCACTGCAAACTACAGGTAGCTCATTTCAACTTTCCCTTTAAAAGTGTTTTGACCATATAAATGTATTTGGTTCTTTCCATTTACGTCTTTAATAATTAAGAATATTCAATAATTTCGAAGTTAACTAACTTCCATTTGCAAATCAATTCATAATAAGTACGACCACGGCTTCAATGTCTTTCGGCAATCGTCGTTTTTCATATATCGTCTATCATTTCCATAGAAAAACGTAGATTGCCGAGGGCCATTAGCACGGTTTTACTGTAATTTATAACTAGATTATAATATTATGTTTATTAATTTTTAGTGCACTTGGCTGAAGGACGTAGATACTTACACAACTGCGGCGCGGCGGACTGCGGCGCCGCCGCGGGCGCCTGAGTGACCACGGGCTGGGTCATGGCAGCCAGCGCTGCCAAGTTCTGAACCGACACCGGTGCCAGCAGCCCGCCCAGCTGCTCCGCCGCCCCGCCGCCCACGCCGCCCATGCCACCCACAGCGCCGCCACTCAGCCCTGCGCCATTGAAACCGATATCCTGATAGTTAACACCTAGGAAGGAAAAACGGAAAGCAACTTAACAAAAAAAAACAAACGAAAACTGAAAAAATAATAATTACAACACAAACTAAAAAACAAATTATATAAAATAATAAGGTAAATTATAAAAACACTTGAAACTAAATTAGAAAAGATTAGCATAAAACAAATGCTCATTGAAATTACATGAGAATTGTGACACGAGTAGATAAACATTTAAGAGCGTGCATTGAATTTTAAAGTACAATGTACGTTATTATTTTACAATCGAGTCGCTAATTGGAATGTTCCCAAAAACAAAGAAAAGGTCAAATGCTACGAGACGATTGCATTACCCGAACAATATATTGAAGCTTGTATAAACTAGCACATGACGTCACAAATTATATGCTTTTGATGGAATTAACAAAATTAGATATTAATCGCTAAATTCTCAATCATTTCTTAAAGTTAAGAGGTTCTCAAGTCACATGCTGTCCTTGTCTTTCTGACAAGCAGGACAGTGACAGCCTGTTATTGAAAGCACTTGACTTGTATCTAACAAGCGGTTACATTTTCTAAATAAATTGTTAAACGCATCTTATTGATAATGAGTAATGACTAAGTAGGCAAAGAGTTTGTTCCTAATTAGGTACTAATGCCGCTGCCTCGAACATAGCGGTGAGTGGCACGGCAGCGGCACTCGCACGCCGGCGCCATTGTCAACGCTCGACTGCTGTCAAACTGACTGTGGTGCCCGCGTGCGCGCGCCGCCGCTCGTTGAAGCCGCGCCGCCGCGCCGCAGCCGCGCCGCTCGCCGCTATGTACGTGGCAGCAGCCTAACATTACAAAAATATAGTGTTGTTTTTTTGTGTTATGTACTCCTTACGAGTCCTACTACTATACTATTGTAAATGTGAAAGATTGTGAGAAAGGTACAAAATGTAAGTAGTTTAGTTCTCGCCAGATTTCTTTTCGTGCGTAGTATGTCGCGGTAAACATCAAATTTAATAATAATAATTTAATGACTATTAAATTCTACACAAAATATTATAGTACTACTCGTCTAAGATAAGGTATTTGTGAAGAATTGAACAGGTTTAGTCTTGATATTGTTTCTTTATTTCATTGACAGTTTGTTATATTAGGTCTTTACCTATGAAATTGCCGTTTTGTATGAAAAAATTTAAACAAATTTTTTTCATGAATTTTTTATTTGTATTAATCGAAGTAATCACCCATGCAATCAATGCATCTTTGCCAACGCTCTGGCAGTTTATTGATGCCCTTCTTAAAGAAATCAGCTGGACGGGAGGCAACAAATTCTTCAAAGGCATTTTGTACTGCTTCTCGGGTATTGAATATTTTTCCCGCCAAGAAGTTATCCAAATTCTGGAAAAAGTAGTAGTCTGTAGGCGCAAGGTCTGGTGAGTAGGGCGGATGACGGAGAGCTTCCAACCCCAGTTCTTGCAACTTGGAGACCGTCTGCTGTGCAGTATGAGGTCGCGCGTTGTCGTGCAGGAGCAGTGGAGACGAGCGATTGACCAAAGCTTCTCCATCGTTGTGTTCAGTTCTTCACAGTAAACATCTGCAGTAATGCTCACCCCTTTTGGTAAGAAGCTGTGATGAATCACACCGGCGCTAGACCACCAAACAGTGACCATCACTTTTCTAGGGGTAAGTTTTCGTTTAGGGCATTGTTTAGGTGCTGAACTAGGATCCAAACAACTTGCTGAGCGCTTGTGGTTATCAAACAGAATCCATTTTTCATCGCAGGTAACAATGCGGTTCAAAATTCCTTCATTTGTGTGTCTGTTGAGCAGTGCAAGGCACGTCTCGACGCGTACTTCGCGCTGGCGATCATTGAGTTCGTGGGGCACCCATTTGTCAAGCTTTTTTACCTAGCCAATTTGACGCAAATAGACCAATATTGTTTTGACGCTAACGTCGAAAGCTGCTGCTAATTCAGCCGTAGATTGTGTATCATCAGCTTCCACAATCGCCTTTAATTCGTCATTGTCGACCAGTCTTCGGACGACCGCGAGGTTCATTTTTCAGGTCGAAATTTCCAGAACGGAAGCGAGCAAACCAATAACAGGTGGTGCGTTGGTTTGTAGCTAGTTAGCTCCGTAAACGTCGTTGATGTTGCGTGTCGCTTGTGCCGCGTTGCTGCCACGATGATACTCATATTCCACAGTGGCGTGCACAGGATTATGACACTGGGTATGCGGCGAAGTACTCGGTCACAAAAACTTTTTCGTTTATAGATTTTTAGCATAGCTACAGCCAAGCGACGGATCTCTAAGTCGAAACCATGCCAACAGAGCAAGTCTTAGATGTACTACTGTTCATGTACATCTTCTACGGCAACGCAGACAAAACAGCGATCGATCGTCGCGGCGGAAGAAATTCTAATAAGTAAAATAATAAATATATTTTAAAATATTATAACTACTCACCAACTCCCGATGCCGATGTAAATTACTAAATAATATGCAAGGAAAACAATATAATTTAATCGTGTGTACACAACCACACAGCCAGTTATACGTTTCATAACTTTTAACATGAAATTTTCGAGTTACATTATTTTTTTGCTGGTTTAATTGTTGTTACTCGGGTACACACCTACCTTTAGACATAATTTGAATCTTTTCACTGAATGACAATTGTGAGAACTTGTTATTTTTAATTTTTAATAAACACACATTTTCAACACAAACCTCGCAGTCAAATAACATTTAAAAAAAATTAACTAACTCACTAGTAAAAGCAAATCACTACAATTATTATAGAAACTCAGTAATAAACTGTTAAATGTACACATCTTCAAATGTTAAAATGAAAAATCTTTTAAGAAAACTATAAATAAACTGGAGTGATTAAATTATAAACAATGCTTATCACATGAAATATGTAATATGGCCCCCGCGAAACACAAAACGTTTCTTCTATTTAAACAAATAAAACCTTACTAAACAAAAATGCATAATGTGCATACGTGATTTATTAGATTTCCGACTATTCTTTTTATTCGGATTATAGGCAACGAATAATTTCCGACAAGCCAGTTCGGCGGTTTTCGGAAGCGATCGGATAGCCGAGGCCCGAGAGCCATCGCCTGCCGCGGTATATAATTTCCGGTATATAATCATGTCGATATTCATGGGTGTGTGCGTTTGCGAAGTATGAAAATTACACATACATGCGATGATTTGTCCTGCAGCACGCACCGGCATGAGATGAGTTGCTATTTATAAAATATTAGGCGTTTTTAAGTTATCATATTTTTTTAATTAATTTATTTACTATTAATTAATTATTAAAGTCATCTAAAACGTACGAACGTTTTATTAAAATATCTGTGAATGACAAGTAAAGCACTGCATTTCTGCCTATATGGAGCGCACGCCCCTGATATTCCATAATTACTCGAATTTTTAACGTATCCATGATGACGAAAAAGATTAAAATGCGATGAAAATGTAACACTAATCAATAAACAAATGACTACTTTTGGAAAAAGAATTCCATGTTTTTAAAATAAAATTAATTTGAAATTAGAATTCTTAGCCAAACAAAAATTATTTTGATTTGAAATGGCCAGTACTGCAGAACGGCAATTTCATAGGTAAAGACCTATTATTTTTCAAATTTCTAATGTAAATCGATAGCACGTTTTGAATATTTGAAATTTCAAAGTTCAAAGAGTACATAAAATAATAGGTACAACAAAGTTTTTGCGTTTAAGTAAATAAAGATAATGAAATAGCTCATTCTGAAGTCATAATAAGCATTCAACGTAAACGTTTTTAATTAAAGACCGTGCATAAATTAGTTCAATTGTTTCTCTTCAGGATAACGGGGAGTGTATCGTAAGGAGGTTACGATTTATTGCCATAGAAAATTCTAATAACGCCCTTCCGAGATTTGCGACATTCTCCGCTGGTATTGTGTCTTTTTATTACGCAAAGCCTTATTGGCTTTTTTAGGTTTCGTAGGCCTCTAAATACTGTTTAGATGTCTTTTGATTCCACAGAATAAAGAAACAGAATAGAAATGAAAGAAGTAATACAACAGAATGGCGAGTCTAGGATACAATAATAAGTAGCATTACTTAATTTAGCATTACCTTATTATTACATAATAGTTATAGAATCATTAATTAATGACGAATATAAGATTTGATATTAAGGGGCCCAATATACGGTCCGGTTTTCCTTCAGTTCGGCCTGAACGGATGCAAAATCGTATCGTCTGTGTGCAATTTCGAGATCGCATCAGTCGGCCGGATATAGACTGAAGCGATTCGTACCAGTGTATCCAGCTCTGTTCTTGCGAAACTACTAAACTCGCGTAGGTTTCTACTAAAAACTAGTAAAAGAATACTGAAAACTATCAAAAAAGCTACTCAACTTAAGAATCCCTAAATCCCCCAAAAAACATGAGCATTTTAGGTTTTGTTATATTCAAATTTTATTATTTATTTAATTAAGTATAATATAAATGTTATCGATAAATTAAAATATACTAGGAAATATTACGCATATAGTAATTAAATGGGTAGTTTTAAGAAAATTACGGACGAATGCGATTGGGTCGGATGCGATTTTTTTCCGTCTATGTGCTCGAATCCGTTCAGGCCGAAATGACGTCAGTTGGGTCGGATGCGATTTTTTCCGTGTATGTGCTCGAATCCGTTCAGGCCGAAATGACGTCAGTTGGGTCGGATGCGATTTTTTCCGTGTATGTGCTCGAATCCGTTCAGGCCGAACTGACGTCAGTTCTAACTGAAACGATCGGCCTCTCGTCTGTGGGAGGCTTAAGTAACATAACCTTATCTAGCGTTTATTAAAATTGAATTGTACCTTGCAACAACGTCGAGCCTTGGCCCTGCAACAACTGCTGTTGTAGGCCAACCGCCTGCAGTTGTTGCAGCAGTTGCAGTTGCGTGGCCGGTGACAACGCCGCCTCTGAGGCCAGGTACGCGGTGGGCGCGACCGGCGTCGTCAGGCCCCATAGACTAGCCTGCATGGCCTGCATCTTCTTCTGTTCCTTTTCCTTTTGCGTGTCCGCGAACTTCACTACCAGTGGCGCAGAACAACCCTCCATAGTTTGACTGTGATGTAGCGTCTGAAATGTATCATGCAGACGGAATTTACTATTTTCTATCACACTTTGGACAGTTTGATGTTGTATTTCTCTGTTTGTGTTACGACATATGGATAATGCTTGCCAAATAATAACCAAACTGTTATGTAATTTGGATAACTACAATTTTTATAAAAAAACTATAACTCGAGTACTTTAATAATTATGTAGCCTATGTTACCCGGGCTACTATTACGAATCTATTGACCTTATTTATTAAAATCTGACTAAGTATTAGCTTAGGCGCTACGGTGGAATAAACAAACATACACTGCCAAAATCATTACCCTTCCTTTTGGCTTCGCCGTAGTAGGGTAAAAATTAGAGACACGTAATCCGTAATCCAGATTACCCTACACTCTACAGTTGGAGAATAAATCTAAGCCACAGTTGTTTATTACTTATATTCATAAGAATACAACTATAAATTATATGCAATAAAGTATTTAAAACAAATACATTCAATCAACAATATCTGACGCACAATTAAATCATCCTACAATGCATGGTTGACGCAATCGTCTTTTGTTACCGTTTGCGGTAACTATACGCATTAGCTGCCTGCCTAATTAATTACCCGGGGGGATCGATCAGTGATTGTTTGATGGCCACTATCGATTAATTAAACGTCTTTGACATCATTTGATATTTACATTACCCATGGGCATTGGCATGTTCTAGATCAGATTTGTTATGTCATCATCATCATATCTATTCTATATTATCTATTCGTCAAAGCATAGTACATATCAGCGATATGAAAAATAAAGGAATACTCCCGACCACAGTTGATGCATACCTACATCAGTAGTATAACTACTTGGTTGCGAATAAATGATCAATTTCATAAATTTTGCACTAATCGAGAAGTAAGCCTCCATTTACACCGAAACGAAATATGGCGCTGCATGTCGCGAATCGTTTCGTTTCGGTGTGAACTGACCTTACGTAATAGACGTAACACATAACTGTCACCTTTAATCCGCGCAGGGCAGGTAGAATCTTTACCTATTTAAGCAACATTACTTCTAACCATGGAGCTAGTACAAAGCTTCTTACACGATGCATTATCAACTTGGTAGCTCGTACCTTGATAGCAGCTATCGCGGCCTGCTTGCTCACGAAGGTGACGAATGCGCAGCCCTTACTCTGCCCTTGCGCGTCTCGTAGCACCGTGCACTCCTCTATCGCGCCGTGGCCTGCGAACAGCGCGCGCACGTCGTTCTCCGATAACTTCTTGTTGAGCATACCCACGAAAAGCTTGCGTTCTGGAACAACGCAAAATCTTATTAGTCTAAGTGAGGAAAATACAAATTATGTATGTTGTATGCTCGCCTCCTTGGTTCTTTCATATTATCACTATTAAGTTAGAGTGGTGATACCAATGATACAGCAACACTTAGGTATATTTGAATCTTCTTTATTTTACGTGTCATATGATACATATCAGAGAAACGCATAAGACACACGTCTACATTGAACATAGCCCCCTGGCTAACTAAAATAAACCTTCATAAGCATCAAGGTCACTGTCATTTTGTCATCTGACATTATACACTTTTTTATTTTATTTAAATATATGGCATCGGCTTAAACCCATTTGCCAGTGTCAAGTTAAAAATGTGTAATGTGTTGAGCTAGCGAGCGGTCGCGCTCCGCGTTATACATGTGCAGCAAATATTATTTATTTAATTAATATTTTGTTAATCGCGCGGCTGATTGCCGCTGCACGTGATCATGGCGCTCGTGGCCAATGAGTTGCTGGCGTTTATCCAGCATGCCATCGACACTATGGACGAGGTCAGCATAATGCAGATCTGCAAGTCTTCCTTCACCAGCGAGGAGATTTGCGAAGGCAAGCATTTGCTGTACGAAACGCTCGGCCAGAGCGCGAACATGCCATCGCGACGGAGAGATGGAACCGAAAGAAGCGTGCAGGACATCATCTCCCTGCTAAAGCAGACGGATCCGGATGAAACGCCAGCTTTTGTAGCGAAAAAACTGTATAAGCTGCCACCGGTAACACTGGACCACGTCGACGTCGTCAGCCTACTGAAGGACATCAAGTTCCTGAAGGAAGAACTAACCGAAGTTCGAGGTAGATTGCAGGCATCAGAGTCTACCATAAGTGATTTACGTAGTGAATTGTCACAGTTAAAAAGTGTTAATTCTATATGTTGGTCACCTGATGCAGCAAACATTACTCGTCGACGAGGCGCGCAGGCGGTCACGTTTAGCCCGTCAGCACTATCCGACGGGTCAACGAACATCGTCGCTGCCGCCCCTGCTGCCCGCTCCCCGCCCGCGAAGAAGCCGGTGCCAAGTTACGCAAGTGCCGTAGCTTGCGTCCCCCGCCACCTCCCCCGCGTCCGAAAAACAAAGGGAAGAAGGAGGCCCTTTCAAAAGAGCGTCCTCTTTCTACAAAGGACCGAACGTGCGATGATGACGGGTTCATCAAAGTCGAGAAGAAGAAGAAGAAACCCGTTGTCCGCAACCATCGCGGCACCGCACCCGGAGGATCCAAGCAGCTGCTGCGGTGTGAGACTCCCGCGACACCGCTGTACGTGTCCAGGTTGCATTGGTCTACGACGGTCGAGCAGGTCGTGGACTACATCAGGAGAAGAACCAACTTCGCCTTGAGGGTCGAGCGTTTGGAATCTCGTCATAAAGTGAACTTTAGTTCTTTTGTGGTGAGAGTTCCAACCCATCACTTACCGACCTTCGAGCAGGAGGAGTTCTGGCCGATTGGAGTCGTCTACAGAATATTTAGAGGACGACTCCCGAACACTTCGCGCCCCACGTCGCAGACAATACGTGTTTAATGTTTAATGTTAGTGTTAGTTTATTATATAGTATGTATGTTAGTCTATAAGGTATTTATAATATGGGCCTATGCAGCCTGAAATAAACGCTATTTAATTTAATTAAAAAAAAAGCGGGAATAACACAAATTTTTCACCCATTGAATTCCCCGGCAAAACTCATACACTTTTTTATCAATACTTTAACATTATGGTCGTAGAGATTCTAAATCTATGCCGTAGCCTATTTTTCGGAAGGGTTTTATTGTAACTGAATTAGAAGTTAGGACTCCCGCAACGATTGACCGCTTAGAAATTGTATTATATGCTTTCAAGTTTCATCACACACGGTTGAAAAACTTAGGCCCCGAAACGTAGCATAGTCAACGCTATAACAAGTAGCATGAATTACTTGTTATTATATATTATATTAGCATGTAGATGAATCTTAGAAATGTACTCATGGACACAATTTATCTTATTCTACCCGTAGCTACCAACATAAACGTGTTGAAAATATTAGTTTAGAAAGAAATTGGCCTAAGAGGTTTCAGTTTAAGTGTTCACCTCACCCTGAGATGCGCGCGACGGCGTAAAGCTAGAGTGGAATATTAAAGCAAATGGCCGTATTACAAGCGGTATAAGCCACACTACATTTTACACCCGCAACATGTCCCCTCGGATTTATTATTTAATATAAGCCAAAACAATTTAAGCTTTCACTAAGTAAAAGGTTTCGTTTTTTATATGCGCGCAGCACAAGTGTTTCGTACAAAACGCGTTGTAATTACACGCTACGCATAGTAAATTTTTAATCTTTTGTAAATTGTATTTTTAGGGAACACATTTAAAGGATACTAGATATGATAACAGGTTACCCTATGGTCGAAATTCGCCCATATATCATAGTATAATTTTAAATTTTTCTATAAAAGGATTCTTTTGCCTGTCAAAAATATAAAAAATGAAAATGTTGCCTATGGAATGTGAAAGACAGATCGGCAGTTGTGTCACAAATGTCAAACCAACATCTACTGTTATTACACAAACGCATAGTAGTGTAAGTTATTAATCTGAGGTGGTGTGTGTAACGTTGTTTTATTAATTTGATGTATTTATAAGCATCATTAAAAAATATTAGCTTTCTGCACATCTTTCTCCACATAAACTTTAAATGTGCCAAATTTCATACTCCTCTGTTCGTACAATTCTCGTAAAACTGTAATCAAAGTTTTTGCTCCACGAATTGATTTAAAATATGACGATAATAGATTTTTGAAGACGAATTTTTGCACTTTTTTAACATGTTGTTAAGGTTCTTGATTCAAAATATATCTCTTCAATAATTTTATGTTTCGTATGTTTCGAAATAATTTCCAACAACAAAGAATATTTTCTTACACAGTGAAAAACTCCAGAAACCAGAAACATTAGATTCGTTATTCCAATAACGACGTCCCTTCCACAATAAAGTAGAAATCGTAACGCTGAAGTGTCGCGGAAACATTTTATCCGACTCGAAGTATAAAAGATTTGTGTTATATGAGAGCGTCACGTACTCTGATACTCTTGTCACGTAGCCTTTGCGTTTGACGCTCGGCGAGTTGAGTGCATCGTGGCAACGTCGGCCCCTCGCCACTGCGAACTATTTAATATTACAGCGAATCACTGGTACAAGATTTTCGTTTTAGTGGCGAATATGTAACTGTCTCGATGTCCACTTACTTACGTTCAGCGGAAATGTAAAAGTGTACGCTATTTAAAAGCGCGCAAACTTTTACATAAAAGTTAGCACAGTTCGTGATAAGTGGATAATTTACACGGTATTAAAAAAAAGTTGCTAATTTTGGTTCTGCATAGTATTTTTAAGTGTGCATGTACTTGCAAGCAAGTGAATTTATCTAATTACAATTTGGCAACAATTTTGGGATCAATACCTGCTTGTATCAAAGGCCTGATCAAATTTATCCTTCTAATTATAACCGGCTATTTTGTCCTCTGCATAACTCGAAAATTCCTCACATCAAACTGACCAGCGCAGCGGTAACCTTTCACAAGCGCCTAAAATATTCACTCTGAGTGCACACAAAGTTAAACAGTTGCCTAACTTTTTTAAATCAACTTTGTAATGATACATTAACCAAAGCCAACGTTAAAATGAAAAATAGTACCAAATGTTTCATACTTTGAACAACATTAAATCAATTTTCACGTTAAAGTTACGCGTTGCGGCTGCCACATAAAATACAATCAGAGAAATTCACTAAAACACAATGCAATATTGTGTTATGCTCAAAATTCTGTCTTCAGTTTCGGATCCCAAGGGGCAAGACGCCAGGTAAATTGAAAAGGTACGGGGTTCAGTTGCATATATTTCATACCCGCCCCACCAAATCAGCGCAGCCAGGGAAATTAGCATGAAAATGGCGCGAAAACCTGTCAGAATTGCAAAAACAACCTTAGTTCCGCGTATTAAGTGCCATTATTTTGAGAGGTGCCGAGATATTATGGGCTGATTTTGGTTGTTATAATAGGATTTCATGTTTAAGATTAAAATGATTTCTTATTGTTTTTACAGGCCTACGTTAATAAAACAGCTCTATGCAAAAAGTTTCCCAATTGTAGTAAATGTGGTAGATATGTACGCTTAGTATTGACATAGTAATCGTGTGTTTTACCCACTTTAAATTATATAATCATATCAAAAAATAAAATATTATAATTTATTGACTTTGTTCGGTGAGCCGTAACTTGCTTTATAAACATTATTCGAATACAACCACAAACAAAAATATCGCAACCGCTGTTTTAAAATGATTTAGACCGGAGGTGAAATTCAATTTAGCTTTCGGTGCGAAACTACAAAAACTCATACGTAATATCATAACCTAAAGTTTCCGGATCTCTGAACCGCTTTGTGAATGGTGCGTGTTAAAATTCGCCAACAAACGGGCTGCGAAATCGCCTCGTGTATGTACCCTTTGGTTTCCAGTAGGTGGTTCCGTTTGACGCGGGTTCTTGGGAGTGGGAATTATTCACGTGGCCTATTTATTTAGATTGCCTGCGGAAAATTCGGACCGGTTCACGATTGAGTCGACTGCGGGCAGGAAAATTTAAATTAAACTTTGTTGTATTGTGTTCTCATACTTCTCATGTAAAACTTTGACTTTTCTTTGTGTTGTTATTGACTTTATGAATCTGTGAATAAAAATTGCTTTTGTATTTCTTTCGCGTAGTTATTGTTGGCAAGTTTTCAATAAATGACTTATCTTATACATTAATCGAGACAATCTTGTATAAATCTTTCATCTTAATCTTTCGTCGTGCAACAATATATCAATAATTTCGACTCTATTATGTCAGTCAGATTAGCAGTTTGGTATGCTTATGTATAATTTTTGCTTTGTTCTAAAATTCGGAATGTGGTGGGTTTGAATCCCGGTCAGATAAATGATAAAAATAAATAAAAAGAATGTTTGTGATTCTTTTTATTTATTTAAATTTATTAGAACTCCGAGCAAAGCTCGGTCACTCAGGTACTTATATTTAAGATGCAGGTATCTTTTAGATTTTGGCTGAGGTCACATTTTAGCAGGATAAAAATGCAGGTACCTACTAATGTAAATTTTGTGTATCAAATTCATCCATCCACTAATCAAATCAAATATAATTGTATTACATAGAATATATTATGTATTATAGTTTTTATTAAATTATAGAAAGGATATAAGAAAGGATTTAGAAATTTTTTAACTTTAAAAGGATGAAATAGGGGTTGAACGTTTGCATGGAAGATGTGTGGAGAATGTTTCAATGAAAATTGAGATTCATTGTCTTAATACATTTTAGGGTTTATTAGAATTCACCCTCTGAGGGTGTATAAAAAGGGTTGAAAGTTTGTGTGAAAAATATTTAAAATCTGTTCCGATTTTCATGAAACTTAATATCCGAGGTAATAAAATTATTGAGTACGTATTTTATAGTTTTTTGAAATTCGTCCTCTAAAGGGGTGAAATAGGGAATCCAAGTATGTATAGTAAAATAACAACTGGATGAATTTCGTTGAATGGTGGCACGCGATACTTATTATGACGTAGAAATCCCGAACCTGGACAAACCCTCTGCGAGGATAGAACAAAGAAGTCTTTAATGCCAATTCGTAACTAGGATTCAATAGGAGTCCGCCTAATGGGTGAACAATGCTCGTCCCGGGAAGCGAACTAATTGTCTACTCTATAGAATTACATTTTAAAATGTTAATGCTAAGTGGGTCATTGGGTCTTAATAGCGATGCTCGTTAAGCGATTTACATAACCTCAGGACTCAGAAGGGCCAAAGATCCAAAGGGTCCCATGTATATTCATTAGGCGAATAAGATTAACACATTGGCTAATACGAGAAAATTTGGATAAACTTGACTCTTTACTTGAAGTAATAAACGTAGGAATAAATATTACCTGTGCAGGAAAAAGAAGGAGGTAGAAATCTATAAAGAGGGAGATATATTTATTTATAAAAAAATAATTACTATTATAGTGTGTCCACCATAGGACAGCTGATGCCTAGTTTGGGGGAACGATACTTCTACTTTTGCTAATGTTTTATTGGAAATAAACCATTTTTATTTGTATATAAAGCGTTTAAAAAAGAGAAGTGAATATATGGAGTGTAGTGTAGGTACATAATATGATCGTAATTACATTTATCGTATGTAGAATGTATGCTTTATTCTTCTCAATCCCGGTCTTTACTAAGCGAGTATTGACCCTTTATAGTGTTTATAAAGTAAAACTAGCTATGCACGTAAGGGATTACATGTTAGGTAAGCTTGAGCTGATCTGTATGGAAACCTGCACAGTTGTGCAACATACACGCTCCGGTTTACCTGTCAGGTATACCGTTACGTGTACGGCTAGCATAAGGGAAGTTGACTAAGCTATGAAAGTATCACTTTACCGGTGCAGCAATAACGCCGGGTTTTTACCGCCCCACTGGATTGAACGCCGTAAAATCACTTAATCCGAGAGATATTTGTCGACGGTCATAGTTTATAATGTGTTGATTTATAATAAGTTAAATTACTTGGTTGAGGCAAGATTTATTTTTCTTTACAGGTCAACAGTTTAATTAGTTTGTGAATGGCACTTTTGTATGTTCTTTTTGACACGTAAATTTTCACCCTCGGACCATCTAGCCCTAACTGGTAATATCTCATATTTATGCCCCTACCAGTTACCTAAACCTCATTATGCGTTTGTAATATGTTATGTAATGTAAAAGTGTGGTCGTTACCGCGCCTCTTTACATTATCACGACGATTAATTAATACGACTAGATTTAGAAGTTGTCGATTTACACGTTGAAAGAATGGTATAATCAAAAGTTAAAAACTATAACCCGACTACGCAAATTATACGTATAGTCTATATTACCGGGGCTGTTATTACAAATTAGTTATAAATTAGTATTAGCTAAAAGTAGTTTTAGCGCTACGATAAAACAAATACATACATACATAGACTGCCAAAATAATTACCCTTCCTTTTGGCTTCACCGTAGTCGGGTAAAAAGACTTATAATAATTAGTAATTAACCCTGCCTTAATTAATTATAAGCTAATTTTCCTGATATCTGAGTAAGGGTTCCTATTATTTAGTTACCTAGCTTAATCTACCTGAAAACTATTGCTAGATTAGAAAAACAAAATCAGGTAAATGACTGAACGTAAAGAAACTAAATATTTGTCTTGGACCGCCATGATGTGGAGTAGTTGACATTATTGTACGACAATTTGACATTGAAATAAGAAAACGATTCTACTTTAGCTGTGAAAAGAGGCCATTTTGTGAGCTCATGCTCGCGAAGAAATGTTGTTTCTGATAACGACGATGCATCGACCTTGCTGCCTTACAATAAGATCTATTTTGCTCCGAATGGTGTTAATGTTTCTTCAATCTGTCATTATGTCGATTCTTTACATTATGGTGTTTCTAGGGTGCGCATGCTAAGCCTGCTGTAGCAACCAGCAAAGCAACAATACAAAGTAGTCATTCCGTAATATCGAAAACAAATATTTAAAGAAAATTAACGGTTGTTCCGTAACCAAACCTGTCCGCTATCACCATGGTACTGTGTACGGCGAGGCCATGTCACACGGGGTAATCGGCGTGATACTCGTAATGGCAAGTGTTAGCGCGAACGGTACCTAATGTAACTACAACCATATTAATAAACTATTATATATTTTACACGTATTACTACTCGTACTACTAGACGACCTCTGTGGCCAGAGTTTAACACGTTGGCGCTCAGAGGTCGCGTGTTCAAATCCCGCCGATGGAACAAAAAGTTTTCTGTGCTCCTGAGTCATGAATGTGTATTAATTATATTGTATTTAATATAGGTAATGAAAATCTTAAATATTGGTAAAGTTTTATACTAAAAGTATTTAGTAAATTTTACTGCCCGTCGTCCGGTACCTAGTTCGCTATGGTAAGCGTCCATAGTTAATATTAGAATAATTATGACTAGTTTCTAATCGTACTAGTGTATTTCATCAATATCTCCTAAACTACTATATTCTTTTTGATGCGTACATCTTTTATCTCGCTTTTTAACATCTCCGAAGATTTTGTGCAAATGACATGGATATTTGCGTAACTTTCCGCTAAAGTGGGCCATGGTCAAATTGCCTGTGTATTGTGTAGCAGCGGTAAAGTTGGCAATAGTTGTACACATACTACGTATAATACCTATTATTTAATTACTAGCTTTTTCCCGCGGGTTACCGCGTAAATCCAGTATTCCACGGGAACACTACTTTATCGGGATAAAAAGGTAGCCTATCTGTTAAACCAGAGCTTAAACTACTACCATACCAAATTTCATCTAGTCCGTACAGTAGTTATTGCATGAAAGTCACAAACATCATCCATCCTCACAAACTTTCACATTTATATTAGTAGTAGGATTTATAAATTCGTCCATATTTATTTCTCTAGAATTTATTTTGTTAAAATAAAAAGTATTCATGCAAAAAAGTGTTTTAAGTCATCTATCGCTTTTTTTTAGTTTTATTCAGATGTTACACATAACATGGGACAACAGCTGTACAACTTATGATTAAAATTTTAATATTCATAAGCTTCAACTCATTTGATTGCAAACGTTTTCACATACTGAAACACCGTAAAGAAACTCGGAAAACTAAGATGTAAAGTGAACCGCGATGAAATCCATAAAAGTTTTATTGGAATGTTCTGATATCTTTATGGTGAAAATAGATGTGACTTGCAGTTCCACGCTCAATTCTTATAAAATATCAAAGAAGTGCTATAGAAGCTTAAGAAATCTACTTCTGTGCTTTCAATTGGCAAATACATTTCGGAATAACTGAAAATTCCCATATTATTAATAAATTGATTGTGCCGGGAAAGAATTTGATCGCTAATAATTCAGGAATTGGTCGCTAGTATTTCATTGAGTATAAAATATTAATTCATCATCAAACTAAAAAAGTCCAAAAGGAGAACTTGCACGTGTCGTTTTTCTATCTGCAATACAACTTTACACGACATATTTGTATGCGATAAATGTGGAAGCCGCACGAAAACCTCTGTACTCTCTAGGCGCGTGTCGTAAGTCACGACGACAATATGACGTGCATCGCGTCATATCGCGTCGGGTGTCACGTCACCGTATTTCAAAGTCGGAGTGCCTTTACTTGTCGCAGTGGCGCCGGACTGAGTTATGTCCGACGCGCGACGTAACGTGTGTAAATGTAAGCTACATTAGTTCTTTTGGCTACTTAAGGATGGACGAACACTGGACGAACGCATTTTTGAAATTGCAATAGTTTTTTAGATTCACGGCCACGTTCTCGAACGGTTTTTAAATATTATATGACTTAAGAGCTTACAGTGCAAACGTTTTTTATAGACATCATTTAAACGCCTTTCGGAGATTATCGGTTATCGGTTGTAACAACCATCGGCAATTACGACTATAATTTATCGGTTCCTTCAATATCGTTAAAACCGATTTTCAGTGTAAGTCATAATTATGCTATCCTCGTCATTCTGCCAAGCAGAGTATTGATAGCTTGTCATTTAAGTAGCCCTTAACTTTAATAACCGTTGGATTCAGTTGTTTGCGTTAGTCTGAATTTAGCGAAGAAACCAAAACTAGTTGTGAGTATCAAGTAGCCTTCACTTTGTGTTGAGCGACAAAATCACAAAATCACGATTAGAAAATATTAGATAGAGCATTTTCTCTATTAAATAATAATTCAATAAGCAATTATTTTTACTTCCCACGCAAAGTTTTTATACGGCTGCCCGGAGCTAACGGCTTCCGCTCGAGCCTCGAGGTGAAAATAACAGAATGTAATTACTTGTGTATACTAGTATATTTTGTAACGAGCATCCTACACCAGCCAACCTCCACCTACACTTACGTATACTTGCAATGTTATGATAATACCCATCATTTTAAGCGAAAATAACATCTGCCTTGCCATAATTTGTCACAAGATACAAAATATGATTTCGCAAATAAGTATTCGCAATTTTTTGACAAAGTGACGATTGACGTCACACATAAATCAAGATAGAAACAGCCTTCAAATATTTAAAAATATTTGTACTTAATATTAAGACATTCAGAGTTTTTTAACCGTTTTTAGGGTTCCGTAATACATAAGGAACCCTTATAGTTTCGCTCTGTCCATGCGTCTGTCTGTCTGTCCGTACAGACAGCTTCTGTAATTATGAATATAAATGGATGAAATTTGGTATAGTTATAGATTGTGTGTAGGTCTAAGTTTTGGAATCATAAAATAAGAATAATTTTATATTTTAGGGGTGGCTCTCCATACATGTGAAGTGGGGATGAAAAATATTTTTTCATTTTACCCCATCGTGTCGTACCTTTTTATTTTACCCCTGGCGTTTCTAAACTATTAGACTTAGAAACTTGCAATTTTATATGCTGATAGATCATGCTAAATACCCTTTAGAAAAAATATTTTGAACACAATCGGACAGTGACTTTTGAAGTAATTTGAATAAAACCTATGACGCGTTTATACGGAACCCTCCTTAGACTGTCTTGACATGCTCTGGGTTAGGTTATTTTAAAAAGTGACGTCCACAAACCAATATTAGACTGTACAATTTTCATAGAATTTACCCCACCTTCTGCAGAGATGCGACCTATGCAGTTGTAATCTACATGCAATTACGCTTACATCTAAACTAATTTTATCTTTGGTGGCCGTGGATAATTGTTCCATAGTAAAATGTCCAATGTCCTTTAAATAAATATTGTGCCTTAAAAAAAAATCGAAAATAATATAAAATTATTTGTCCATTTGATAAAAACGGATGTTTGTTTGCTGTGTTTGACAATAGTTAATATTGGTTGTTTATTTAAGGTGTTTCTCTCAATTCTCACTAAGGCCAAGTTGGCACCATTTAGAAACTTACCCAATTAACCATGCGCTAATCATTTCGGCCACGTGTGTTGTTTTGCAATAAATAAAACGCATGACAAAATTACTCTTCTCCATCACTATTGTCGTATAAAATTACTAAAGGAAAAAAAGAAATGCGTCGTCTAGCGGATGCGAAAAATCTGAGTTAATTGGTATGTACGAAATATCTCGGTTTTTTTTGAGGAAGGACTAGGGTTGTAAGAGCCCTATTGTTTATGGCTACAACAGTATTATAACGTCGGACTTGTTGTTGGTGAAACCCCCTTCGTTCCCTCAGTCTCAAACGGTTTGAGAAAATAACCTGCGGCATTTGTTATTGTTGTTGTATAAAATGTTTCACTTTAAAATATACTTGAACGGCTAATGTGTAAGAGCGTTTTCACATTACGCGATACAATAGCCGATATTGGACCGGAAAACGCTCTAGTGTCGTCAGCATTAGAGCGTTTTCCAATCATCCGAGTAGATGACCGATATCGCGCCGATATGTTATATAGTGACAGAGACTGTTCAATATAATAATATGTTATTGATTGTACTGTAGGTTCTTGGTGGAAATTCATGTTTCAATGTTCGACAAACACCTGATGATGACTTTGTCGAAACCGGCCGTGTAATATATTAAAATTAATGTACAATACTTATTAAAGTGGAAATAGTGCAAGAAGTCCTGTGTGTTATTACTGTGCAATATAATAATATCTATGGATGCTTTACACCACACTAATCTAGCCGTATGGTATAAGTATCCGAAGAACTTATGTTACGGGGACCAGACAACGGGAAGTAGATTTAATATTTTTTATACATATAATTTAGAATTTTATTTTATTATAAATTTATATTTTGGTTATATTTTAGTATAAAAATTGAATACTTTTTGTTAAGCATGATTAGAACCAGCGACCTCCAGCTTGAGCGCCGACGCGGTCACGCCACAGAAATAAATTAATATACACGTGCCTCTCACATTATCGTCCGCGATATCAAATCGTTATAGCGTAATGTGAAAACGCTCTTAGGCAGTAAATAGAATGGGCAGTAGGCAACAGGCATACTTCGAGGCTGCACTAAACAGCAGCTCATGGCTAGACGAGGTGCGAACACACTACACTGTGTACACACGAGCACGACACACTTGCATACAATTAGCACTAATACTCAGCTTCTTAGCGATAACCCGCTACTTATGCAACACGGTTTTGACAAAGGATGCTTAAGCTTTGCGCTACTTTTGCTTATCGCATGTAGTTAGTGAAACATTTTGTTGTGGTGGCGATCGTCTTACCGTATACGTGATGAATTTATTATCGACTTGGCATGGAGATCGTTTTACCGTCGTGAACATTTTTCACTAACATGGGTTTTTTTTTGGGTAAAGATAGGTACTATACCTAGGGTAGGTTTTGATAGGGTCACGTAAGTATTTTGCCCTACCAATTACTCTGAAAATTTTGTAGGTCCATGTACCAAACAGCCTGTAAATTCATCTAATTTAATTTTAATACCCTTATTATAGTTACGACATGCTACTTGCGAGGCGAAATTAAAACAGATACATTTTGTCTATGGAATGTAAAAGAAAGATTGGCAATCGTGTGCGTGAGGTAGTGTATGTCACTTTATTTTTATTGTTATGTTATGTATTTCTGAGCATTATTTATAAAATATTAGCTAACTGCACTCCTCCAAATAAAGTTTAAGTGTGTCAAATTTCACACTCCTCCGTTCGTCCAATTCTCGTAATTCAAGTTTTTGCTTCACGTATTGATCTTATACTTTAATCGAGACAATGTTGTATATATACAATCGTAACCTCCCATGAAATTTAGTATGCAGGGAGTTTTGGGGGAAAAAAATCGGTCTAGCTAGGTTTTATCCCTGGGAAACTGCGCATTTTTAAGTTATATATGTTTTGTCTTTCGTCGTGCAAGAATATATCAATAATTCGACTCTATTATGCCAGTCCGATTGGCAAATTGATTAATTTTTACATGGTCGGAAAATCGGAATGCGGTGGGTTCGAAAATTATTAAATTCATTAATTTTAGTAAATCCTGAAATACGTAATTCATTATTTTTTCCATACCTACCTAATTCATACGGAATATCATGCAAATATGATCAAGGAATAAAAAGTTTCATACAAACTATTATCACCTATTTTACGCTTGGGGGTTGAATTTTGAAAACCGCTTCCTTATTGGATGCCTACATCATATGAGAAATACGTGTACAAAATTTCAAATTTCTAGCCTTAATGGTTTGGCCTGTGCGTTGATACATCAGTCAATCAGCTTTGCCTTTTAAATATATAGTTAGATATATAGAACATAGATAATAAGAAGATATTATGATATTCCTCATAGATTGTATTGTTTTGCCCACCATATTTGACCGGTCAGAATCATTCCGTCCGCTATTGAGTACGTGAACTCAAGGTATATTTAAAAAAATACAATTCCGATCATGCTTTAGAATAGTTTTTACCCGAATACGGCGAAGTAATGACTTTGGCAGACTATGTATGTATTTATGTATGTATGTCCCCTCGTAGCGTCTAAACAACTGTTCCGATTTTAATAAGGAGGTGTAAATAGATTCGTAATGATACCGCGGGTAACATAGGCTTTATATTTTTTTTCAAAATTTTGTATTTCGAAAATTGAACCTCAGATTCTAAGATCAAAAAAATATTTTAACCGAGACAATCATCATTTGTTTGGTATCAAAAGAAAGGTCGTGGCAAGCACACCACAAATAAGTATATATACTTTACATATTTGTCGTGTGCTTGCACAAATATGTCAAAATGCACGTTTAAAATGCGGTCGTACAATTCGTACTAACCGAGTTGTAGAATTTTCGAACATTACGTAATATAATATGACTAAATATAAAATTTATATATTATTCTACCTTTATAAAATATATTTCATTTTATAAATATAATTTATTATAGACAATACATAGCAAAATAAAAAATTTAAATAACTCCTGAATTTTTTACGTAGTCGGGTTATAGTTTTTCGTTTTGTATAGATGTATGTTTCGTCACAATACAAAGAATAGATAAGCAGGTCGAGTGTGAAAACACTGATTTTGTAAGCTCTCATACTATGTTACGAGGGAATAAGTAGGTATTAGATATTTTCTCCTGTGAAAAGTACCTACTCCACTCCATCAACGCAAGCAGTCTCCTGTTTGAATCCAAAATTTTGTGTTATGTGATTTAAAATTAATCGTGTCACACGATTCTTTGGATCATGAAAAGCTGGCGCACATAATAAAGTCCCGTCAAATAGGGACGTTAAAAATGGCTCCGTGCGCACACCGCCACCACCGCGCCGCTGTCGTCGACTTCGCCGTGGAAACAATGTGAACTGTGCCGCGTTCGGGTGATAATTTCAAAAGCGAGGAGCTTTACCAAGCAAACCAAGAACGGAATTCGTATGCTAAGAGTTTTTGCACATACTTTGTGACGGTATTTGCAGAGTGCCTCGGTCTTATGATTCCTATGTACATATGCGAGTCTTTGTACCTCTCCTTCAAGCACACAAATCTACACGAAGAAATTCGAAGTATGCAGAATTAATATTAATAAGACGAAAAATGCCTTAAGCGATTTGAAAGGAAGGAAATGTTAAATGCAAGCGCTTATAAACAGGTTCTCTAAAGCGACATTTGAGTGGAGAAAATGTTCTTCAACTTAAGTTTAACCCAAAGTTAATAAACTATGTGTTTAATATTCAAAAGAAATAAACAAGAACAAAAATAAAAAAAAAAGATAAATACGTAAGTACCTACAACATATAAGTATTTACGGCAACAATTCCTTATCAAAGCTTCAAACACGATATAAATCGCAAAATACCGAACTCGACGTATAATATTGTAGGACGCGAGAGGTGAGCTGCATCAGATAAGTCAGAATTTGAATTGGAAATGTTTAAGCTTCCATTCATAAAACCGGCGTCTACGGAAATTATTTTGTTCGTGAAGCTGTCTCCAGACTCTCAGTTATACAGACAGGTCCTGCAGAGCTAAATGATAAAACCTCCATTTTTTATTTGTAATTTCGTATTCTGAGGCATAAAACTTCCGCAATGTTTTCAAAGTATATGAAGAATTCAGATTTTTTAAATCTGAAGAGTGGTAAGTCGAATAACTTCTTCTCCTTTTATTACAAGCTTTCAAATTCAATGAATAGACTTACACTAAAAATTCAACTACCAAAGTTGAAAACGTAAAGAACATTAACAAATATCGATATCAAATTGTATATAAGTCAAGGCCTAAATTGCCATAATATGAAAATTAATGGGTGTAAAAGCTCCTTATAACATAGGTAATGACAGGTTGGAACTTTTACGATTTCCGCCTTTTAAAATTTCTTTTATATATATATTTAACATGTAACAATACCTTTTAAGTGAAATTTTATTCAGTTATTTAATTAAATCGTAGCAGTGGTTTTATTAATATAAATGTTTAAATAAGAAGAATCATATGTTTTCAACTTAAAACATTTGCCTTATGCCAGAACTGGCAAAATAAGTGGCCCAAAAAAAGAATTACCATTCGTCATGCATTGTTAAAATATTGTATCACATTCGAAATTTCCTTATACGTGATACTTTTGTGTCCTGTATGTTTGACATACTTATTAGTTAAATCGTGGTCTTGTTACTAATACATAATTGTAAAAACATAAGAGTAAGAACTTTCGGAGTACAATCGCATAATGTGAAATCGTATTTCCATCGTATATTTTTCAAGTTGGCAAGTAATTTATTAAATTAAGATAAACAACGAAAAGCCAACAGATTTGAAACTTACGATACTTACAAACCTTGATGACAAAATTACGTGTTAGTGAAGTGTGAATCATTATGTTTATCACAGACAAAATAATATGCTCATTATCTTCAAGTGCAAACTTCTCTTATCGTAGCAGAATGAGGGCACTCGGAGATGGTAATGCACCAGGTATCTAGGCATTTCCTCGGCTCGCTTACTAAAATTGAATAAATTTGAATGTGTATAAGATCCGGCAGGAGTCATTTAAGGTTTAGGAATTTCGACGAGATGTATTTCTAAAGTATTTCAACTGTAAATGTGAAAGGAACTTATCTGAACTGTAAAGCATAGTTAAGTATTACTGGTGACGAAAATAACAAAGTCTTTTACGTTTAAAATAATTTTATGAAAATAATATTATAATTTTAAAAGTTGGTTTAGCCTAAGTTATTATTGTAGAATGCATTGATTATTGTAATTCATAATTTTCATTTTTTATTTTGTTTTTAAGCTATTGCATAGCTTTTATCGCGGGCTTTGAGCGCGGCGACCGAATCAATAAATTCCGTAACGAAAATAAACCTAACCCACTCCGACCGGCACAGTGGTGCGGCGTTGAAAGCCGTGCATCGTCTAACGTCGTTTCAGTTCGGCAGACTTCGGCACGGTGTTTGTGTGCGTGCGACTAGACGTATACGTGTAGACTAGCTGCTAACTGCTCATAACTGATTCTATCTCTTTTAGACACAATGCTAGGTGAGACAGCGTGCTTTTTGGCCGCGTCCACGAGTGAGTTCGAGCCCGCGACTAGTTGAACCTTAACGTGTATGTATATGGTACGACTGTACGAAGCTCACACGGACCGAGACGAGCTGCTCCGAAATCGGACGAATACGTAACCAGCTGTTTGTGAGAAAGTATAAAAAATGCTATGCAATAGCTTTACCGCGGCAGTCCCCGAGTGCCACACGTATTTTTTTATATGGATACGACTATTGACTAGTCAATCAATCAATATTGCTGTGTAATGTGTATGTTGGTATTACTGCCTATCTGTCATTACCTATAATAATTTATTTTTGCCTGACTACGGCGAAGCCAAAATGAAGGGTAATGATTTTGGCAGTCTATGTATGTATGTATGTTTGTTCCATCGTATCGCCTAAGCTACTGATCCGATTTTAATAAATTAGGTGTCAATAGATTCGTAACAGTAACCCGGGTAACATAATTTATATAGTCGGGTTATAGTTTTTTATAATTAAAATAGATAATATTAATGATGATGCACTTAAACTAGAAATTTAGATTTTATACTGTTTCTGAAAGTACAATAATACGTTTGTTATAAGTATTGTATAGAGAGGCCGATAAAGTTTCAGAAAAGAGAAATAGTATACCTGATTGTGTTCCCCATATGCAATTTTTCGCTTAATGTGACACTTACCGAACCCTCGATACTGCCTATTATTTCTTTTCACACTCTTTGATGTGGGGGTAGGGTTCCACGTATGTGTATAATATAATAAAAACGGGCCGTGAACGTAAAAGGAAAATTATTTCCAGATATTTCGATATTGAAAATCAAATATCAAGGTAAGTAGGTAGGTATGGAATGTCAAAAGCGCAATTATGTAACATTTTCGTAGGTAGTGCGAAAGATCGAAAATGGCTACAGGCGATGACACGATAGGTAAGTAAAGAAATTATTTTGTCTCTATGGTGGTGATGGTGGCGGTGGTGCTATGTTCTATATTTATTTTAAGTAATGAGAACTGTAGATTATAAAAAAAAAAAAAACTGACCAAGTGCGAGTCGGAATAGCGCACGAAGGGTTCCGTATAAAACGGCAAAAAAATCACGTTTGATGTATGAGAGTCGTCCTTAAATATTTATTTTATTCTATTTTTAATCTTTGTTTAATAGCCGCAACTGAAATACGCCTTCTGTTAAATTTTTAATTGTCTAGCTATCACGGTTAAGGGGATACCTGATAGGTGATAGACACACGGACAGCAGCGAGGTCTTAGTAATAGGGTCCCGTTTACCCTTTGAGTTTGGCTTCTCACCCATTCTGTTTCGTTATTCTACAAGCAATACCTATACAAAATAATCACGAGAGTATCAAAAATGCATTAAAAGAATTTCCTCTGTTAGTTTTTGCGCAAAATCAAAGAAAACTGCCGGAAGATGTCCGTCAGTCTTCCATTTATCAGTCTCTGGAAATACGAAGCTTTAGAATTTTTTTACCGTTTCATATTTTTGTTCATTTCTAGTAGTGTTTAAAGACGGAGGTGCGGTTTTTTACCCCTAAATACATAGCCACGTCCGCCGTAAAAACCTTATAAATGTATTCTATGCATAATTTTTACCTGTGTATTTCAGTGTTTTCTGTTTTTATTAAGATCATTCATTTTTAGACCGAACCATTTTTCTTCAAGCGTTCCCGCATAATGCAGTTTAAAACAATGGAATTATGCAACGAGAAACACACGCGACCTCTGTTACACACTGACATCCCCGACGAAAACAATTCCAGTGCACGATTTCATTTGAAAAAAGTTAAATAACTCCACGTCGAGCTGCGCGCCGTAGCGACGCAGGTTCGCCTCACTTTTTAATATTATTTCTGGAAAGCTTTTGTATTCATGTTTTTGTGCTTAAATATGGGTGACTCTTGTGAGTATTTTTTTTTTGTTTGGAAAGCAGGGTTGCTCGTGTTTTTTGTTTAGTGCGTATTTTTCAGAAAAAAGTTGTTGACATCTGTTGCTCGCGCTACGGATGAGCGAGCGGTTTAACTAAGGACATTTGAAAATGTTATGTAGCCCTCGTGCTACAAAATATTATGAATGCAGGCTTTTTATACGTGTCTGTAAATTCTCTAGCTAAAATATCGCCATAATTTCCAGAGTACTTGTTCGATCAGCCACATAACGGCACAATGAATTGTAAAGATACAAGATTCGTGGCGAGTAAACATAATAGGTTGTGTTGCGGCGCGGGCGCGGCGGGGGTGATAAAGAGCGGGTAGGGGGAGAGGGGGATCTCGATACATCCCCGCGAGGAGACACACGATTGAACAATTTGACGTACAATACACGACATTGTCACTTTAACGCATATTATCATCCAGTTTACACCTATTTAGTTTATTATTTAGTCACACAGACTCAATATTATGTGTTCAATATAGTAATAATTTAATAGTAATAATAATATCTATGGACGCATCGCACCACGTCAGTCTGGTCCCGTCGTAGGTATCCGAAGAACTTGTGTTACGGGTACCAGACAACGGAAATATATTTAATACTTTTTATACTATACTTGTATTTAAGATTTTTATTATATTATACACATATTTAATACACATCTATGACCCAGGAACACATAATACTTTTTTGTTCCCTGGCGGGATTCGAACCCGCGACCTCCGAGGGAGCGCCAATGCGCTAACCACTGAGCCACAGAGGTCGTCATTTATATCTATTTCATTTATTCTAATTTATATCTATTGTTAAAAAATGTATAGGTAGTTATACTTAATAGTACTTAATATGGTAAGATTATATCTATGTAATAGATATATAAATAATAATATAAATTGTGTTAATTTATGGGAATGTAAACTTTATAAAAATAACAGTTTCTCACCTTAAAATCCTATGAAGGGAGAAGTCATGTTTATAAATACTCTGTATTTAATAAGCACATGAACACAGCACATAATTACGTATAAAATAATAACCCGCACCGCCCGCGCCATTGTAAAGCACATATTTGTTATTGGGTGTATTTGCGAGCGACGCGCGGCTAATAAGCGAAAAACCGCATCGCTAATGAAAATTAATTAAACTCGTTCGTGGAATTGGCCTCCCGTGGATCCCACCATCCCGCCGAAACACAATGACGTCACACGCTTTTCATTTTTCTATGGATCACACTTAATCAGGTCGACATCTCGAAAGTTCGAAACGAAATTGAACATTTATCATGGTTGTTGAGACTCGTACAGTCGTTTCAAGCCTAAGAGATTTTAAAATAAAACAAAATTATAATTTTCTTTTTTTGACGTTCAAATGTATTTTTTTTATATTTCTCTAAAAAAGTTATAAAATAAATTACTCAATAATGTAAAAAAAAATATTATGATTATAATATGGTATAAAATGAGAACCTTTTGATATGTAATTTAGTTTTATTCAATGTAACGAAAACATCAAATATTGAAATGTTTATAGATCAGGGGGTGAGGGTTGCGATCCCCAAAAGGTGGGTATTTTGTAGATAAAATTAAACCTATTATCTGCTGTTAAAATCTTTTAGCCTCGAGACGATACACACTGTATATTTGCTCGCATTAACCACACTTAGCCCGATATCCTGGGCCTTCAGTCGAAATGCATTCGATAATTCCGACGGCGACGTAAGAAATCAAAAATGTATGGGATTTGACATAATTCATTGCTAAGCGACATGTCGCTTGCGATGCCTTAAGTCAAATCCCATACATTTTGTTTTCGAACTTCGCCGTCGCAATTATCGAATGCATTTCGACTGAAGGCCCTGAAATACATAAATTATTATGTGCAATGTGTGATGTTTAATAGTGAATAGGTACCTAGTAGGCATATTTGAAGTACTTTTTTGTGACATTACCAGAGAGCCATAAAATACCTGTTGGCTGTTTTTGTTATTGCTTGTAAAAATGACTAGTACCTACTCTGTAATATGAGTAAGTTCTCAGATGAAACAATATATAAAAATCTATATTTTTAAATATACTGCCATTTGTTTGCAGAATTTCGCAAGTCTATACAAAAGTCGCCGAACGTATGACGTCACATGTTCCTAAAGTTATATGAAATATATTATAAGAGTCGCACGAACATAATTGTTAATATTTCCGAAAATTGTGCGTTTAAGTTGATACTTACTTATGCTGAATGGTATTTTATGATGTAAGTAAACTAATTATGTACTTAGAGGTTTTTATACATATATATATAGCAAAAAATTGAAACTATTTTGTAATTTTCAAATATGTAATACCTACATCTCAAAAATACAAAAAAGTTTCAATTTGTTTGCTATTTTAGAAAAAAATCTATTATTTAGTTATTTTATTTTATAGTTTTTAGTTATATCATAGTTATTTCATTATATCATATCAACTTATCATTAATATTTCTGAATAATATATAAATTAAACTAAATATTTTACATACTATAGTCAACCAGCCCTATTTTTAATACTTGAAAATATGTATAAAAAGACATGCCTAATGTTATCACTGTTTAAAAAAGTGTAACGTGAAAGCTTGACGTTAGATTATATTATTAATATTAAACAATAAAAGACCTTTAAACCACTATTACACTTTAAACAATATTCACGTCTTATTCATGCTTTATGACGAAAAACTGTTTATTAATTTTCAAATAGTGAACTGCCATTTTCACTCCACGACCTGTTTTGTGAAATTCTATTAAAATACTAACTAACTAAAACTAGTTTTAACTTTTAGTGACATTCATTTTAAATTCTTTTTGTATTTAGAAAAAAAAAACTAATCTTTTTAGTTTTCCCATAGTACATAACATAATATAGTGGTAACTGTCTGCATAACATCGTTAACAGCAATATGAAATCTGAATCTGAGTTTTTATTTCATTTTAATTCAAAATTCATCTGTGTATACAGATAACAATTTTTTATCTTTTACATATAAGAAAATGTACAATTTTTTAAAATATGATCATAAAAATAAATCCAACAATGACTTTTTTTCGTTTACTTGAAACAAGAAGAAAACCGAACCATTTTTCTTCAAGCGATTTGAAAAAAACCCATTTGAAAAAAATTAATCGGTTGTCTGTAAAGTCGGTTTACTGACGATAGTTGAACGTGACAACGTCATAAGAAAATACTGATGGATCGCTCACTCAAGTAGGAGAGAGACAGATTCCGCGCTCTCGCTTGCACTTCAAGCCTTAAATGGAACGCCTCAGAGCGAGGTAACGCCGAACGCTCCATCGAATTATAAGACGATGTCACGTCGAAAAATTACTTTTATTTTCATGAATAAATTGTTCAAATTTCTTGCTCGTAAAAGTGTACTTTTTTTAAATATAACAATTAAAAAACAAAATAAATAATAATATTTGTCCAACACCACACGTGTCAGGCTGAGCGCGTGGCGTGGGGTAGCGTAGCGTGGCGTCGCGTCGGCACTCGGGGCTCAGCGCGGTATCGACTGTCGACTGTCAATATTTGGGATCACCGGCGATCGGAGCGCACTGTGTAGGGTTGTCACATAAATAGACGATAGAAGCATTTTTAGTTTCTTTTTTGTTTTGTTTCAATACTAAAATATTGCAAACGTCCTATTTGCTGATTGAACTATTGCAAATACGAGTATATCAACGAGTTATGAAGTATTTACTAAATGTCTGTCTGTCGCCTGCGTGTTTTTGTTGATTATAAAAAATGCAATGCAATACGAAGTAAGAAGTAGCAGAACTTTCTAGTTCGTTCACGTCCTAGCAAGTTCCATGCTTATGCATGTCAGGATCGCGCTAAATGGAGAATACCTACCACTATGTAAAACCATCAGGAGCATAAAGTACGTTTATGACATAACTTGAGAACAGCTCAAATATACTAATTAACACACATAGTAGTAAGATGTATGTTATATTAAAATATTTAAAAGGATATTGGCAGTTTTACTATGGGACGATTGGCCACGGAGACCAAAAATAAAATTTGTTTAGATGACAAGATAGTAGATGTAGATTACAACGGCATATCTGCAGGAAGTGGAGTAAATTCTGTGACAATTGAACACATTTTAACGAATATTCATATAAAGTATGATTAACAATTTATTGATTAGCTCCACTTCTCCATTGATATGAATTATGATCATTACGGAAAAAAATTTAAATGAAAATAGATCAATCTAATAGTATTTTCGGTTTGTTGTCGTGACTTTTTTTAAAGCAGGCAAGAAACGCCGAATGTTTTATACTGCACGTGTACGAGTGATATGGAAAGAATAAGTCAGTAAGTTCTAGTCCTGAGTTGAACCTCAGGGACGTCTTATCAGATTTTACCACCAAACATTTTTAGATGACAAAAAAAATATTATCGCTATTCTCAGACACGGTAGCCCTATCACAGAGTATCGATTCGAGAGATAATACCAGGTATCGAGTGGGTATTAATTGGGATAGAGTCCCCCTCTACCTGGGACGCGTTCTGCGTATTGAGACTCTTTATTTGAGATACATCGTACGGAGTATATTATTATATCTGTCGTCTTTGATGTGAATAAATAAGAGGGGTAAAATGTGACGTAATGAGTGCTTCGAATTATACACGCACGTATGAGTTTATTTCAGTTATGAAAATCATAAAATCAAGTATCATCATCATACCGAAAACAAAGTAAACAATAATTTTATATAAAAAGTAAAAAAAAACTTAATATTTGGCCATAAAATCTCTTGATGTGGTTGTGCGTGAAATTTTATAATTATAATATCTGTATTATAATAGTTAAAGTGTGTAGCACATCTTCGTAGCCGTAGCGTGCTACGAGAGCTCTACGAGTAAAAGCGTTCGTAGTAATTCGTAGGTTAATATACTTCTATACTAATATTATAAAGAGGAAAGATTTGTTTGTTTGTTTGAATAGGCTTCGGAACTACTGGAATATTTTTAATTAAATTTGCACAGATAAAGAGTAGACTACAGAGAAGAACATAGGCAAATTTTTATTAGAGCAAAATGTACAGTTACCTCCGAGGTTTTCTTTTGCGCATACGAAGTCGCGTAAAAAATCAAATATAAAATATACGTGTTAAGCTATAATTTAAATTTACTATTATTATGTCATATCGATCCGTTATACATGTACAACTAAAATTGACTTCATTTTCATAGCGCTGAAACGTTTTGTCTCTAAGACAATTAGCCTTCTCTAATCTGTACATTGCACTGTTCAATATAACGCTTTTCTATTTTTAAAATCGAATTGACCATAAAGCCATAACAATATGGTAGCTATTAAGATCACGCACACACATTTATTTTCTACTAGCTGTCTCGTGCCGACTTCGTTGGGCGTTAAAAATTTTTACTTGTGTTGAAATTATGAGTGTGGTTCAGCTGTTAGACGCACTATGCTGTGATTGTATTAAACACTTACGGATTGTGTCGCGGTGCACTTTCCAGCAGCCGTGGTCACGGGAGGACTGAGGTGACAGTTGTCCTATTTGTTGAAGTCATTCAACATCCCGAAGATACTTCAATTATTATTTGTGTTCCTGTCCACGCGAAACCTACTAACCTACTAACAGAATAACCAGTACTACACTATGACTGCTATGATTTATTTCCTGACTGACAAAAGGATTGTTATATTTTTACTATACGTGTACGTATTGTATTTGCATGCCATTTTGGATATATTATGAAAAAATCGAAAGTGTACGTATTACGTTTCGCAAATCTCAATTAACCTCGAAGTGAGTGCGTGTTAATATAAAAATCTACTTTTTGTGACTATTATTTTTTGTAGGCATTATCATGATCTTAAACTTTTGTTTAGAACTCAATATTGTATCTTACATATCACTCGACCGTTTTTTCCGATTTATTTTGCAAATTCGACTACCACGGTAATGACTTTTCATTTTACGATTAAATAAATATATAGCTTACGACACTCTCAACACTATCAAATAATGTAGGTTTATATTGGTAAAAGTATTTTTCACAATCGGTTCCGTAGATTCAGAGATTAGCTAACCCCTGTCTCACAAATAAACACAGTCACAAACTTTACTTCTTCATAATATTTACTTCCCTTTACATTACTTTTGCATCGTTTTTTATCACGGGGGTTGTTTGTAGCTGCCTCCACACGTTAATCGAGTAATAATGTAGGGTAGAACTATAATTTGTTAATGCACGGCGGCAAACGGCTTCCAAATCGCGCCACCGCCGCGCCGACACGAACATAATTTAGTCGGGAGCGAAGTGTCGACTAAATTATACAGTGACGTGTTGTTAAAAGTTAAGTCGAAAATACTTTTCACCCGACTACAAGGAAGGGTAATGGTTCTGGCAATCTATATATTATGTATCAGTGGCGAAGGCTGGTTCTCCTTTATAGGAAGCCCTGGCCTGTATAATTGGTAGGGATTTGGATGGGGGTCTTCAAAAGGTAAGTGGTAAGTGAAGCCGATAGGAAGGAGTTATAGGAACCCCACGCCACTGATATGTATGTGTGCTTGTTTGTTCCACCGTAGCGCCTAAAGTACTAATGAGTGCTAAATGAGGTGCCAATTGATTCGTTATAATAGCCCGGGTAACATAGTCTATAATAGACTTACGTATTCGTCATAAAGTTATTTAAAAAAATGTAGGCAGTAATATGTGCCGTTACGACGACGTAAATATATGCGCAAAATTTTAAATAAACAAATAATGTGACTGTTTGGGTGCTTATTAACTTAGAGCTTTTATCTAAATATGAAATTACTGTTTTATCTAAAAATGCGACCATTTCTTTTCTTCAGATTCATTTTGATCCCGACAAAACTACATCGACAATCACATTGTATTTACTTTGGTGTGTGTGTACTCGTAAGACGTGACAAAAAAAATTCATCAATTAGTTGAACTGCCTCGTAGATAAGATTTTTCAAAACAAATTTACACCGATTAGAGTAGTTAAAAGTTCGAGTGGGCAGAGCAGATAAAGTGAAAAAGCCAAAAATCCCCAAACAAAAAACGACACGAACAGCTTTGGTGTAGTATTCAAGCGTCACTGCGTCACCGACTCCGTGCTCCGATAAACGTTTGCCGCAAAAGTGACATAAAATTGAACGTATTGGGGAACGATTTGCATGCAATTAGTGTAGCTTTATAAACTTTTCTCTAAAGTCATCCTACTTATAGACGAGGCATCTTGAGGAAAAAACTGTCCCCACTTAAAAAGCCCCACTTTTAGAGTTGTTTGGTGCCATTTTGCCATTTGAGTTATGGTGAAATCAAGATGGCTGACATTTGAGGTATGGTGAAAACAAGATGGCGTAACTTATTCTTGTATGAAGGTTAGTTCTGTCAAATGTACGTCATAGCCTATCTTTAGTTTTAAAATCTTTGATCCTACTAGTATTATAAAATATGTAAAAGATTATGAGGATGGATCGATGTTTGTGACTCATTCGCCGTTCACGGGAAAACTGGTGAACGGATTTTGTTGACATCTGAACATTAATTCTCGTATTTGACTTAGACTTTAATTTTACTTTACAAACTGCAAAAATCAGTTTATGATAACAAAACAATTCACTTATAATCCAATCAAAGTAAAATGAAAGTCTAAGTTAAATACGAGAATTGGGTTTCTACCAGAACTATACAGAACAGTAGTTGTTTACGCTTTGTATTAATACATAGGCTACTTTTTATCCCGAAAAAGTATAGTGTTCCCGAGGGATACTATATTTACGCGGGCGGAGCCGCGGGCAACAGCTAGTAATTCATATAATTTTTACGTTTGAACTCTAAAAGGGTTCTATTGCTCCTTAAATACGAAAATGTAAATTTTATCTATTGAATTATCTATTGAATGTGGTGAACAGATTGACAAACGTCAACGTGTGACAAAATTGTATCAACACATAGCGTGAGTTATTAATCTGAATCGGTAGTGTGCACAAAGTTTTTGCTTCACGTATTAATATAATATACGATATACCAGTGGGCTTATTTTTCCACGATTTAATTTTAAACGTATTTAAGAAAGTGAATTCAGTTGTTTGTTATAACGCGACTTTAATCAAGGTCCCGGTGTGGTAATAACAGATTACGGAAATAAATCAAGAAATTTATTTCCCCTTAACCTCGCGATGTACTTTAATTATTCATCAGCCAAATTATCCGCCCCTGCGGGATTCGAACTCGCGACCCCCAGAGTACGTCTAATATATAGAGTTTTATAAAGTTGATGTAACAATTAGTAAGTGTTTGTTATTTGCCAGGACAATATGTGAGAAGCTAGTTAAGTTTAAGTGAATATAAATGTACTCACAAGCGATTTTGGTATGCTTTCTATAGCAAATACTGCTAATTATGTTGGGTTATTATAATATAAAGATTGTTTATGAGGAAAGAAAGCCATAATGATACATAATCCAACAAAAATAACGTTCTTTTGACACACAACAGAGAAAAATACAGCATGCTCCTCTTACCCCATCTGACCTTACATAAAAACTGTGGATACGTCTACGCTTTCAAAGTTGCGTTTAGCTAACGCAAACTAAAACAGTTTTATCACAGGGCTTTTGTATACGCGCAAAAGAAAATCCCGCATTTTGCCGCGATAAAAAGTAGTCGATGCCCTTTCCCGTGGTCTACTATATATTTGTGCCAAATTTCATAAAAGTCAGTCCAGTAGTTTCAGAGCATATTCGATGCAAACAAACAAATCTTTTCTCTTTATAATATTAGTATAGATTATGAATAAGAAACATAAGAAACCGATATTAAAACCTAATTAACTCGTCGCTCCCAGAACAAAGTTAATTATTTTCCTAACTCACGTAATAACCACTTTAATGGGTTAGTGAAGATATCTCCAACGAGATTATTACCGTTATTATGTGGAATGTTCGGGAATAACCCTGCGTTAACGGACGTATAAGCCGCTCGTAATGACGGATTACTTTGTATTGGTTATATATTGTGTTATTAGTTGCTACTGGTATTTGCTTCGGCCATTATTGGGATACCAACAGTCATATTTTTGTTAGTGTTAAAATATAATACGTCTTTTCGGTGAACTTTTGTTTTTTGCACATCCAAATACGAGGTACTTTTTACAACCTACAGTAAATAAAATTATAGTACCTATATTGTCAAAAATATCGAGAAGCGATCATTTGTGCGAAGTTACTGCAATCAAGAATCCCAAAGCTATTATGAAACAATGTTTAATTATGTCAGCGAATGTGCATTCAGATTCAATATCGAGTAATCGAGATCGTGAACGAGCTGGCGTTTAATATCGATTTAGAATCGAGTTGAATTTGCGTGTAAATCGAATCGAGCCTTTGGAGGCAATGCAACTGAAAATTAACGTGCACGTCAGAGCCGTTGAACTTCAATGAACAACGGGCAATTACTGAGCACGCGACACTCGGTACGTCGTATACAAAGCGTAGATTACGCCTTTGAAAATATTACAAGCACCAATTTGTAAATTGAATCCACCCCCGTATGAAACGTTTCCCAGGCGACCTAGACGTACGTCGACAACGCACACATTTGCATGCGGCGGAGGTTTAACACGCGTCTCTTCGGGGAGTATCGCTTAAACTCGAGGTGTGAAGTCGGCATAACAGATGCATTGTTATCGCGCCTACACACGCACACACCGCCACATACGGAGAATTTCTGACCAGGGTTGCCAGCGTGATTGATGTTTCGGATATTATTATGTCATACAACACATCCTTTGAACAAATTCTATCCAAAAAAGTTTCATTACATGAAAAATATTATCTATATGTTTTCGTAGAATAGTCGTTATCATCAGACTTTTAATCCTTTCTAGGTCATAATATTCATAATCTTTATATAAAACAATTACCCCACAATACACTAAAAACTTCCAATATGTTGCACCAATCTCAACGTATCTTATACGATTCAACGTATCTTATACGATTTAGACGCGCTAATCTTGTATATAATATATCATCGGAGTTTTTTTTGGAAACTCAATATAGCTAGGTCTTATCATTATCATAGGTTCATTCGAAATTGAGCATTTTTAAGTTATAAATCATTTCAAATAGCTATTTGGTACAAATTTCAACCAGGATATTTGTACTCTTGAAGAAGTGTAATTTTGAAAAGGAAGTTTGGGGTTTAGACAAAAACTGAATAGCCTATGGGCGGTAAATGTGTAAATACGGCACTGTAAATATCATAGACAACTTATACATTTTTATTGCGTATCTACCTTTAAAAATATGGTCGAATTTCGATCTCTATAGGGCGAGTTAGTTATTAATAATTTCGATTCTAATATATCAGTTCGATTGGCACTTTGGTATGTGTATGTATAATTTTTGCGCTATTCGGAAATTCAGAATGCGGTGAGTTTGTATTTCGGTCAGATAAAATATATTTTTATGATTCTTTTTATTTTTTAAGCCTACTAGAACTCCGAGTAAAGCTCGATTACCAAGGTACTACTTCATGGAGCTGGCAACCCCGAATAGTATGAATTACCTGTGGAGCACCGACGTGTGCCACGACGCACGTATTAACTAAACATCACACACACACACACACACGCGCGAGCCCAAATCCTACCAAAGACATTCGAAACCGCAAATGTATAGACGTGACACATAACTGATTACGTACGCGCGTTTGACGGAACGTTTTGGAACCGGTACGCTTCGAACTCAATTTATCACCAGCTAGCACTTTTTTTTCAGTAAATTGTCTGGCGTTCGCCCAGTAGTAATATTTTACTAAAACAAGTTATCGCCAGTACAGAGTTTGAAGATAAATGTCTCAAATCAATTTGTTTATACGACGCGCGACGTACGAAATTACTTGTACTATTTGACTAGTATTAAAGTTTGCAGTATATGAGAGTGCTCGGCTTCGGCTATTAATTTTAACAATTTTAAGTATATTTTGTGGTAAGATTGATCTACATTTTATTGTTAAGTGTGAGTAAGCTTATTTTCGGAGTGCATTTTTTGTTCATAAAATAACACAGGATATGCACAACACTTACACATAATATAATGTTCCAATCTACATTAATGCTAAGTTCTCTGAATATGGTACTCGTAGCTTGCTAATATCGCAACCAGCGCTCAAAAGCATTAGGTAAATCGACGCCTGACTAAACCCAGAAAGAGTTTACTGGATCAGATTAAGTATATTTGTTATAACTTACCCTAATGACGCCCGAATGACGTCGGAATTATAAGACGCAATTCACACAAACGCTCAGAGAAAATACGCGAAATGCAAAATAGGTTTATGGGTTTTACCCACTCGTGAAAACCGCGCACTAGAATGTCGGCAGCTGAACGTATTAATTATTCAGATCTCGGAGACGGAAGGCTTGCTAGTGTATTGAAATAAGCATCTTTGAAACACACTTAGTTGATTTTAATGTAGAGCGAATAGAAAACAAAAACAATATCTATTTAGACGAAGTTTAGCTTGTTTTGGGATATGTTATTTTAAAGTTGCTGATATTATCTGTGTAATATCATTATGAGTTGAATATTTATGTATTGTTACGGAAAAAAAATAGTTAAAATAACAATACCCAATTAATTATCTGCAACTAATCTTACCTGAAACAGAAAAACATACAAATTATTATTAAACAATAGGTACATCACTTCTTACAGGTAAGTTATAATTCAACTTAATAATGATAATGATAATATTTAGCTAAACATCTTTTTTCCCAAAATACATACCACAATAATTATTGTTTTATGTATTTTGTTAGTGTTAAAATTGAATAGGTACATCTTTTTGGTGCCTTTTCATTTTTGCACATCCAAATACATGCATAGTACATTCAAATAGTATAATAACTAGTACCTACCTATAGTATACGATATAATAGTACCTATATAATTTTTTTTTTTAAATATCGAGAAGTTGCCAAAAATTTCAATATCAAATTATAAATTAAGTCAGAGACGCTCGCTTCCTTTCGCATTTCAAATCTTTGGTTTCGGTAAATATAACAGGAAAGTTACATCGCCACTGAGCTTATGAAATCCTGGTAGCCGTGTGTCATTGGTGTTGTGTATGCAGACCATGTGCCGCTGCGTCCGGGCTTTTGACATGAAGGCCAATGAACGCGGACCATTGTCTACTCGTTGAAAAAAAAAAACAAAGAACTTTTATATAATATTAACATATCATTAAAATAAAGAATACTTTCAATAGTTACATTATGTTGTATGATGTAATTTATTAGTAATTTAAATTATTACCTACTGTCTGAGTATCATGGCAATTAATTTTGTTTATTTTAAAGATAATCTCCACAGTTGCATGCAGATTTTGAATTAAAAACCATAAAGAACAATTCTATTGCCAGTAATATAATTTTACATATTTTTATTAATGGATCAAAAATCTGGCTCTGTTAAAATCAATTTGTAAGAATAATATGGAAAGTTCTTGAAGTATTATATTTTATTGTTATATATTTTAACAGTCCGCTCATCCACAAATCTTTATCTACCTTACGGATGTTGATACAAAAGTCATCTGTGAGCGACATCTCATTGTTATTCGGCTCGCGGGTACTAAGTGGTAGTACAAACAGTGGAATATTATCTGAAATACCGACCATCTCCTCCACTATTGACATAGTCTTTAACATAATTATTTGCGTCGGGAAAATTGCCATGTCAAATTGAAAATTAATTTTATATTCGATATTTCAAATTACGATCGCTGCTGGGAATTTTCAATTTATCGCCTTGGGGAATACAAATCGAGCAAACGTAAGCGTTGAAAGTTTCAAATGGCATTTAGTGTACTGTTTAATATTTTCTATTTGCGACCAGTTTAATGTTAGAAATCTATTGCTTTATAAAAATCAGACTAATGCGTAAAAGGAAATCTCGCGGGAACCGTACATTAACGTTAAACATAATAGATATTATGGCGTAACATTTTTTATATATGTGCAATTTGCATTTTAGATACCTAAAACACAATGAGGATGATGATTATATGAGCTGCATATATTGCAGTGTGAAATTAATTGATTTAATTACCTACTCAAGCAAGTAGGTAACAGAAATGACGTGGCGTTCATTGGGCCACGTGCTACGTGCGCGTCATTCACGCGATAATGTTAAGGCACGGCCACATGTGCGTATCAATACTGTAACGCGCTTAATAACCGTAGCTTATTGACTTTAAATCTATTTTTTTCATATGCAAAGCATGTCCTACTTGTACACGTTTTAAAACAGGTAGAAACTATTAAGTACCCAATACTCGTATTATGTTTATTCGTTCGTCTATTATGTATGTTAGCTTCATCGTTAGTTTCACTTTAATGTAAGATCTTATCTGGTTTGTAGAGAACGTTCTATGTATGTACTTATTATTAATTCTAATACCTACAAAATAGATAATCAAGTTTATTAAAAGCAAACAAGCAATCGTAACACGTTTTTCAGATATATTTTCTGATATTAATAACAATAACAAACCGATAAATAAGTAGTAAATGCTATTAATCAACGTTTTGAGCAACAATATCCTGGGACGATCTTCTAGCGTCAGTTTTATCCTAATAAATACAAAACTGACGCTAGAAGATCGTCCCAGGATATTTTTGCTCAAAACGTTGATTAGTAGCATTTATATATAAGGCAAAAAACGGTTGTTCCAGTAAATGGGCAATTTTAGTCGGCCGTTTGTAGGCGGCCTACGCCCATATTATTCCTCGCATTAAATTGTTTATCGCATCATTGAGGTCAATTCGTTTAGAAAACAGGAAATTAATTTTGTGAACGCGTTTAATTACTGGTGCTTACGGGCCGTTTAAAAATAATACGCTATTAATGAGTCCGCGCACGTTTGACATCGGCTGAAGTTGTTTACATACTGTTTAGTTTTAACCGCAAAATTGGAGATGGCTAATGTTTACCTAAACTACAATTAATACTCGTTATTAAAAAATGTCATAGATATAAAATTCATCTCTCAGATACCTAAGGGTCAATTCACGCCGAAACGAAACGTTATGCGACATGGTGCTACATTTTTAAGATAGCTATTCAAAATTGAACTTTATTCATTAAACAAGATACACGTTACAACTGTAACGTAGTTACATTTCCTCTCCGTAAAATCAATTATTTCCGCGCTACTTGCGTCATCTATGATTTGCATGCTTAATTATTTTAGTAATTCAGAGACTTTAGTGCCACCTATCGGTGCACGTCTTTACTAAAACGGCGTTAGCCTTGCTATTAATATTTGGTTCATAGATAGATTTTACTTCAGTATTGAATCTTAAAAAAATAATAATTTAACCTTGAATACTAATTAAAATACAATAGAATTGAATTATTATATTACATAATATATTGATAATTCATATAATATCTTTTTATTTTGATTTGTGGACATTTTCTCTTTACGCTTCCTTAGTTTTTTAGTTGTTTTAAAAAAAAAGAAGAACTAGTAGGGTACATAACCACTTCGTCGAGTTTTGCCGGGTAGTTCAATGGGTGAAGTTGTGGATTTTGTATACCTTCATAAATTTGTGTTATTTCGGTTCTTAATGTGTAATATTGGTAGAATATTAACTATTAAATACTCGTTAACGTGCACAAGTGTGGTATGTTGTGCGCAACTTCGAAAAACGTGCTATTTTGTTTTCCCGCCAAAACTCCCTAGGAACTTTCAGTAAAGCTTCTACCACTTTACTGAATCGACTGACATGGAATGGACTGGACGATATAGGAATACGGTGTTGAAAATTGAAACGAAAGTTTTATTTCCCGCCTTTTTAACTTGACACTGGCAAATGGTTACAAGCCGATGCCATATATAAAAAAACGCACTTCGTCGAATGACGTTTCTCTTTTAGAATAAAATTTTCTATAGACTCAAGATGTAGTCGTTATATTCTTAATCCTGTTTTTACTTTGAGTTTTTTTATATCTGTGTTGTGAAGTTTCATTCGGTAAATCACGCTTGTATTAAAACACATTATTTTTTCATGTAAATTATCACCTTGTAAAATTAGTTGACAAATTTGGTTAGACGAACACGTGCTCTTGTTCTTTCTCATCCTTCCGTTTATGCATTGATATAATATTAGGATGTTTCTATCCATACTTTAATTGTTCTTCATATCCTATTTTATTTTGTTTACTTTTTTTATTTTGTGATGGTCACACAGCCCGTGATTTTGATCGTTTGGGGTTAAGAACATGACGGCTGTGGGACTCCAATTCCATGTGCTTGTATGGATTTTCCAGGGACCTATATTCCGGGTTCAAGGCACCGTTCCGCATGGACTTATGGCTAGTTTCCACACTTCCGGATTTCTGAGTGCCGCTAGTTATTCCGGACTGAACTGACTGGCTTTGGACCCAGTCTGCACCGCCCCTTGGACGATCTACGTCGCGGCGGGTATATTCGCCGCAACGTAGATCGTCCAAGAACGACAGAGAGACAGAGACGCTACCAGAAGTTAGGCTCCTCGCGCCACGTGTTGACTACACTCCTGGACCCAGCTAAGTGCCCGTGTGGTTAAAGCCCCTCCGATTCCCACAGATCCAAGAGGCTAAACCAGAATTCTCAACCTTCTGCCCACGTCCCCCTTTTTTTTTAAATATATTTGTCACGTTAGTTATTCCTCGTTTTATTTACCCGTAAAGCAACTGATCCTAATTTTATTTATGCTCGTCTCATTATATTATAATGCTTTTCATCATATTATGAGATATTTTGATATATTCTTATGTGCAGTTCAATGTAAATGTATGAAAGGTAATTATTACCTTTGATGCTTTTCAAACAGAATAGGATACTTAGTGATTTCATACAGAAGCGGCAGTGTTCCGTTAATACAATCGCGAATATGAGTGTAGACTGTATTGCACAAAGCTCCATTGTACAATTTGTACGTGGATATTCTATTAACATCGAGTCCACAGATCCGGTAACCCGATCTTGCATCAGTACCTAGTTACCTCCCATATACTGGTAAGACCTGGCACACAGAGACTGGAGCAAACACGAGATATGACGCGCGTTTTCAAAATGAAAATGCACATGGTAACGATCGTTAGAGACGTGTTTGTACTATCGAACAAGTTGCCGCTTTACCATGCATAAGTTGAAAGTCGCATAACAGCGCCGTTGAATCATGCTCACGAACACATTCTCAAGTGTAAATACGTAGTTCAACCGCGTCTGCAGTCGTAGCGGTCACTTCCTTTGTGTTCAAACATTTTGAGGCGTCCTAGTGCAAAGTAATATGTACGGAAACTGGTCGATCAGGAACTTTGTCGATATTTTACTAGAAGTTAGTTAAAAGTTAGCACTATCAGTTCCCAGAACGGGCGTCAGCAAAGCGCAAAGACACGTACCTACGCGTTCTAGCAAAGAGTGAGTTTACAAAGCGCACCTGTAGCAAAGCGCGCGTTGGGAAGCGCCTAATGTATACCAGAACTTACACAGGTTTACATAATATACGCTGACGGCAAACTCCCGGGTCTGAACCACAGGCCATTGTTACAATATGCTGATCAATCTATTTCACTATTTACTAAGTACTAAATATCTTGACAAATTCCATCTTGATATTAACTCAATTCAGGTTGATAATAACAACTAATAACAATAATAATAATAACTCAATAATAATACATAATATACATAAAATAGAGTTCGTAAATTGATGATATTGATAAACCTCCTTATGAGGTATATTGAGATTTTACTAAGCACTAGCTGTGTAGACACACGTTGTCCTGTCTTAGCTATGAACTGGAAATAAATAAATAACCAATCAGGTAACTGAATGCACCTATAAACATTTGACAGCCAAGTAATACAGTAAACAGTTAGAATGGGAAAATTCAATTATCGTTTTTAGTAATTTCTCCACAATTTTTCCAATGTCTTTCACCGATTATTTTTAGATTAGATTCGACCTTCATTGAACTATCACAATCATTTCAAGACTAAAAGTAGCCAAATCGGTCAAGCCATTCTCGAGTTTTAGTTGCAATCCATTTTTTATATAATGTAAAAGATTAACCTGAAAAAACTCATACCCCCTTATCAATTACAATTTTTTTATAAACACAGATATTACTGTATGACAACCCCATAATATGTGTAATGTGTATAGATATAATCTATCACTCTTACTAACCCCCTAAGTAATACAAAATAAGTTTAAAAAACTATAACCCGACTACGTAAAAAAGGGGGTCTAAAAAGGCCGAAACAAGAAAATAATTCAAATAGAAATCCAGAAATGCATAGTTACAAAAATAGTCAAGGTAGAGCCGTGGTCGCACACACTAATGGCGTCATCTAAGCGTCAGTTCACACCGAGATGCGTGACGTCTAGGTATAAACTGAAACTGCGTATATCGTCATGTACACATGCATACCCCAAGATAGTTACAGACGGTTGCGTTTTGACATCGACTGTTCCGAACAGTAGCACTGCGACCACGGCTCTACCTTGTCAATTTTTGTAACTATGCATTTCTGGATTTCTATTTGAATTATTTTCTTGTTTCGGCCTTTTTAGACCCCCTTTTTTTACGTAGTCGGGTTATAGTTTTTTAAACTTATTTTTTTATTTAATATTTTTCCGTTTTAGCTTACTTTATCTAATACAAAACTATACGTATATTATTTACAATTTAAATCAAGTAATTACCGTATCACGAGGAAACAATAATTAATATTATTTATTAAAGGACCTTAAAGGTAATAAAGTAACTGAAAAACTGAAATTAAAATAAACTAACCATAGCATACACAGTAAATGACGACTTGATTCGAACTCGAAGAACGATTTATAAAATATAACTATTTATAATAAACGCAATAAAGATCATTCAACATTCATCTATTTCACCAATGCAATTATATTATAACTTATTCACTTTTTATCGTATTTTGTTCTTATACTATAATTGTAGTGGAATATATCATAAACTTCTAAACACATCGATACCGCGATTCACAAAAATTTAAGACTCGTATAGTGACATCTATCGAACGAGTGAGTAATAAAAGTGCTAGTTATTGATTTCATCTTCATTTTCTTATTAAAATAGGATGATCCAATTATCCGATTTTGATCTAGTTTTTTTTGTTTGAAAGCTGACATAATTAAGAGTGGTCTTAGCTATAATTCATCATCATCAACTCGTTCACTGCTTGGAAATATAGGTGTTATTTAATTTTTTTAATTTGTTATGTATTGCATGTAAAAAATTGTATTTATAAAATAAAATATAATGATTATGAAGGAACATAATATATAAATTATATGTTTATAGTCTTATTATACGTAATTTTAGAAAATTGGACAAATATTGTACGAATTGTATTTTAAACGTATATTTTGACTTAAACAATATGATATAATACAATATATATACAAATTATGTAAATATTTGTAGTGCGCTTGCCAAGACCTTTCTTTTGATACCAAACATGTGATAATTATCTCGATTTAATTTTTTTAGATGTTAGAATCTGAGGTTTAATTTTCGAAATACATAATTTTGAAAAAAAATATATGCCTATGTTACCCGCGGCATCATTACACATACATACATACATACATAGATTGCCAAAATCATTACCCTTCCTTTTGGCTTCGCCGTAGTCGGGTAAAAATACGCACACAATGGATAAGCTATTTGTTACTGTGTGTTTCTACCGAGTGAACTCCAACGTATCAGACAAACTTCAAACATAAAAAATGGTTGTCTGTTAAGTTGGTTTACGGACGATAATTTTACGTGATAACGTCATCACACGCCGAACGCTTAGGTCGAGCGTGCTTCTCTATCGCTTGTTTCGCGCTCTCGCTTGCACGCTCGGCTCAGGCGGAACGTGACAATTTTGCGGAACGTGACAATTTTTCGTTCGTGCAGCCGGCGTCCATAGATTTATAAGATGAATATGTGGTAGCCCACGTCAAAAACTTTATAAGCAACTACGTACTCAAATCAAAATACAAAGACAGCAACATTGAATAGCTTATCAGTTGTGTGAATATTTTTATTAATAAGGGGGTTAGAATACAATTATTCCTTCTGTTTGTTTGGTATCGAGTCTAATTTGTGTAGTCGCGTGACTGTCGGTGCGTGAGCCGTGCGCCAGTTCGTCATAACTCCGCTACGATTTCCATCGCTACTAGAATAACATCAATCTCAGCATCTTGACATTTTTGTGACTCCATAAAATGTAACAATTTTGTAACACACGTGTAAATTAAATCTTATATTATGATAAATGCCTGTAGCGAGGCTTGAAGTTGCAACATTCTTGGTTGTGTTAAAAAGATATAAAATTCTTACCAATATTATAAACGAGAAAGTTTGTAAGAATGGATGTATGAATGTTTGTTGCTCTTTCACTCAATAACTACTGAACGGATTTTAATGAAATTTGGTAATATAGTTTAGACTGTGGATTTGCGCACAGGCTACTTTTTATCACAGCAAAAGGGCCGCGGGATTTCTTTTTGCGCGTACAAAGTCGCGAGCAACATCTAGTACGTCATATAAAAGAGTAAATACCCGATTATCAATTTTATTTTTTGGTGATTTATTTTATTTAATATTAATTTATAACTAGGCCGGCTCAAACTTATGACGTATGGACTTTATAAAATAAAATATTTTAAAAAAATAATACGGAGAATTTTTAATTTTTGTTACTGATTAAATGAAGCACAGATAATAGAACTGAAATGATCAGCACAATTATTACCTGATTCAGCTGTAAGTTGCAACATTGAACAATCGACCTAATAGCGGCGAGATATTTCGAATAATCGGAAACTGCCGGTCGATTACCGGGATAGAGCCTAATGAGATACATAGTTCAACTTGTTGAGATTCCATTAACGAGAAATTCTCGATATTAGAAGTAATAATTTATATCCGCGATCATCGTTTTAATCCTTGGAAGTCCGTATTGATTTTGCAAGTACTATTGATAGCGTTAAATAATGAATAGCTAGAAGAGTAACATTATATACTTTCTAATATCACTAGATTTGGCCCGCGGCTCCGCCCGCGTAGTAACAGTGTCCCACAGAAACACTGTACTTTTTCGGAATAAAAAGTAGCCTACGTGTTAATCCAGAGTTTTAACTACTACCATACTATTAATTACAATTCGTTCAGATGTTTTTGCGTAAAAGACCATCCATCCATCCATCCATCCTCACAAACTTTCACATTTATAATAGTAGTAGGATAAATGTAATGGCGCTGTAGTTTTATTGAAGTGCTTTAATTTAAATGCGTGGTGTAAGGTTTCAGGAGTATTAATAAGTAATTTACTACTATTCGTGTTACCATAGACCCATGGAGCAGATATTCTCTCCATGCATACACCACGTATGTTCACGCATCTGACTGGTTTCAAAACTTTTGCCACAAGACACCAAAATCGCTGTTTCGTAAACCTCTACACGTTGGCGAGTGGCGACATTTTTGCGAACACGCCCAATTATAGCGCGAAAGTATCGAGCACGCTTCAGCCGTCAGAGGCGTCGATTGACACCTCGACGTTCCACATCGGTTCTGCATCGGCATTCGGGAACCGAATACCGCACGCTAAGTGACATCACTATTTATAACCGACCACTATAACGTGACCTCTCTACAATTCACTATTTATACCTACTAATAGAAAGAAGTAAGACGATAATGAAATATCGCCTCTTTCTCTCTCTCTCTCTCTCTACCTACATTCAATAAATTATGTTAACGAATTGTACCTAAGTAAGGTGATGAATTGGCATTATTATTATTTTTTAAATTAAGTTAATTTATCATTTTTACAAGTGTAACAAAATCTAATAAAACATCAATAATGAAAAAACCCATTGTTGATTACGCAAAAAATACGGAATGATAATATTATATAATAATATTTAATCGTAGAAATGGTGAACTTTTTAATTATAACTTTTGTAAATATAATAGAGACTTGTCTAAAGAAAAACTTTAAAAGTCATATATAAGTGTAAAAATGAACACTATTGAATAAAGTCAGTTGTTTCTTCAAACTTTCATAAGTACACTCGAAAATTAGTAAAGCAAAAGTTTCGAAGACAAACTACAAAGTGAAAAGTTCTTTATAGATCGGTCACGTTTTATTTCTAGTACACAAACGACTGATGCGTCACCTGAACTGCTTGTGGGACGTCGGGCGAATATCAAACATTTGTTTAACTAATGGCTGTGAACTGCGACACACTTTTATCGGAGCGCTTATAAAAACAGTTCAACTGATACCGACAGCCTACAAACGTAAGTAGTTCGTAAAAACTCAAAGTCACATGTTATTTTTTGCAGCTGAACGTTTCGAATATTTTCACATTGCGTAAAACCAGTAGCAATACGCAATTTTTCACATTAATTTCGGAAATACATTAATTTGCTTACTGTTAAAAGTCCGAAGTATTTTCAGCTTTCATAGTAATGAAAAAACATAACGTAATATGAAAATACATTGTATTTTCAGTGATCATTATCCAAACACGTAGCGATCGAAATGCGGTTCTAGAGATTGTGCCTATTTCTTGGCACGGGCCGTAGACTGCACTAGACGTTAAACATACTTTTAATTTACATAGTAGTATATAAAGTAAAACTTAAGCGTTCATGACAGCATGCTTCACGCAAATGTAGCACTCTCGCGACACCCGTGTTTACTGTACCAACTGCTTTGAGGACGCCACTGCCAAGATCATCAGGCGAACGATGAGTGTGATAGTCGACGAGTAATTAAACCATCGAATACGACATACGGGACGGCATCGAGACGGGCATAGACATACGGGACGGCATCGAGACGGGCATAGACATAGACAGGCATCGGGACGGGCACAATAAATAAAAAAATAAATTAAAAAGGCAAGGGAACGAAGGTGACCAGCCACCTTGATTATAGTTTATCAAAACCGTGATGGACTTCGTATACAATTATAATAAAATAATTTAAGGAAATGTATGAATGCCCTGAGCATAATAATTTTCTTATATGGCTAAAACGGGTACGGGCATTTAGCCTGTTATTTAATTGATTAAAAAAAAGTAAAACCTGAATAAGTGTTATCGTAGGTCATAGTATCATGATATTATGATAGTTTCTTGGGATTTTTTTCTCAATGAGTATAATAGTCGGGGTGGGCGTGCCGTGCCGACATGATTGATGCCGCCCACGCTCGGATTTGTTGTGATCGTATTTTCAGCTCAACAATTCAACTATGCGTAGTTAGTAGCTCCAGATTTATTGTTTTAAATATTTATTAGTCGTTAACGTTCAACGAGTTTTCGTTATTTCCGAGCGCGTCGGCTTATTTTTAGTTTTTTTCTGCGGCATAACGATCAGTGAAGTATCGAGCTGATATTGAAGCTGGTAAACAATGAACTTTAAAATACCCTCTAATAGTGTTATTTATTTATTAATAAGAGATGTACCTGGTTAGCAGAAAATTGGTTTTTAGACAAGTGGTTGCGGAATTTAACTCTTTGGTTTGACTGTATTGTGCCTTTGTAATATCGTCGTTCATCGCTGATTCTTTTTGGCAAACTAGTAAAATCTAGGCCGTGTGAGCATTCTATTACCAATAAATATCTGTGAAAATTCTTAAAATTAGTAATAACGATGTTATTACCACTAGATCAGTCAACGACGTGGCAAAACACACGTGTTACGTTCGTCACTCGCCGCCTCTGGACGCCGAACAATATTTAGAAACATTATTCGTGTTCTATTTATTGATATTCTTTAAAAAGTTCTTCAACTGATCTACAGCCGTAGCCAGTACACTGACGAACGTATTTTATGCACTGGTAGAGTCATTACATTTCGACATTATAATATTATTGCGTGAACTGCGATTCTTAAGATTGTTTCACTAAAGCAACAATTTTCTGCTTACTAAAAATAGTTCGTAAAACATTGTTCTTTGTGTTACTGTGGTAAATTTCACCGGTTATTCTATTTTATGTGCACGGCAAACTTAAGTGTTGCTCTCGCAAATATTTGCTGTCCAACTATAAAGCGTTGTAAAATTTATAGTTTAAAATATTTATCAGGGGTAACATCGTTTCGTGAGTTAGGTTAGCCAACTGTATTATAAACGGGACCGTTTAAGCGCTGAGATTTCAATCTGCCTCGTTAACTGAAGGCTTGCCAATAGTCCAGATTACTCTGACCTCCACTCGTTACAATATTTGCATGGCATTCAATTAAAGTATATAATGGGGTTTGCCTATTTTAATGCTAATATTAAAAGTGAGGAAGTTATTCTACAGTGCTTGCTTTATATCTTACAGCTTTGTGTTACGTGGGGTTTTCAGTGATATTTTTCATTTTCAGTGAAGTTAACGCGACTTAACGAGAAATAGGAATTTATCAAATTAATATTACAGATTTGTTTTTAGGGTTCCGTAGTACAAAAAGGAACAATATAACATTGGAAGTAATTTGAAAAAATCCCTCTTTCGCATTGCGTGCGGAGCCCGATAAGCCGTGTCCTGACACGCTCCTGGTTAGGTTATATACCCTTAACATTGGTTAAATACAATATTGAACCCATACCTACCTCTCCTACAAGTAATAAATTCAACCAGGCTTTACAGTTTCGATACCTCCGAATCCTCCGATATGGAATACATTGGTACAATTTAAAAGCAACGATAATAAATAAAACATTCGCATATTCGGGCGCGATACAGCGTGATTCATGAACTTATAATTCGGACTTTGTAATTCACACTGGGGGTGAAAAAAGTTGCGTTATTGGCGATATTGGGCCGAAAGTGGGCTTATGTGAGTTATGGCGCCCATGTGAGTTCCTGATAGAGTAGGGCGAGCGCGGGTCCAATGTTAACATAAAATTTATTACTCATGGTTAAATATCTGTTAATTCTTAGTATTGTTTGCTAAAGATATAGAGTGGTTGATGAACTCATCATTCGGCTTTGTAATTCACGCTGGGGATGCAAAAAGATGCGTAATTGGCGATATTGGGCCGAAAGTGGGCTTATGTGAGTTATGGCGCCCATGTGAGTTCCTGATAGAGTAGGGTGAGCCGTGTGACTGCGGGCTCTCCAAAGGAAACATAATTTATTGTTCATTCTGAAATATATCGCTACTTAGTATTTACAATTTAACTGTTTGCTAAAACGTAAAATCGCCTTCAGAACGAATTATTTCATGGTATAAATATTTTTTTAAGAATCAATTGGTTATCAATATATTATTTAGTACAATGAACAGTGTTAATGTTAAATGAAACCCTACTAAGTATTAAAGCATTAAAGTATTTAAGTATTTTTAATAGTTGTGTAAGTATAAGTAGTTCAACTTCTGTCCTCAATACAAATGTTGGTCATTAGAGAAAATCATTCGCAAGGTCGAGCGATAATCCGACTGTAACTAAACAATAAAACTACTGATGTTCCATATGCTATTGTACAAGGGTGGGTATTTTAAGACGAATAAAGAATACAAATGATTGCATAATTTTTGTAGTCTAGAATAACTGTTAGACAAGCCTAATCAACTGATGAGTATTGGAAAAAAATATACAAATTTTCATACGTGTGCCAACGACATGGGGAGAAAGTGCAACAATCGTATGAACCGTATGTCTGCGAATTAAATAATATGAGTATGTACCTATGACAAAAAATACATCATAATCGGTCAATAAGTTTACTAGCTACGATGCCATACAGTCTATGACATCGAAGCTCTATGGCATCTTTATGTCGGAGGTTGTCGGGTAAATAGATTCATGTACGAAGATTATAATCTATTAAAAACAATCAACTATTTGGTATACTTGAAGATTTTATTAACTATTGTCACAGTTTTTGTAATTTTCATACAAATACCCCGTCGCGTCGTCGTGTTGAGTGGCTATAATCGTTCGTAGCGCGATTTTGGTGGTCATTAATGTCTCAGAAGATCACAGTGTTCGTTGGCATGTCTCTAAAGTCTAAAAGATACAGCCAATTTGGATTTTGAATAGCGATATTCCAAACTCAAATTGCTTTTAAATTGATTTTTATCGATCATCAAAACAAATCCAACATTACAATAATTGTATGATATTTTATTGTAGAAACCATGTTAACTAAAAATATTATTTATATTTTTAAAATAAATAAAGTAGGTACTTATGTATCTACAAAGATACTCCACGTAGACGTTGATAGAGGTAATCTATACTAATTATAAAGGGGAAAGATTTGTTTGTTTGCATTGAATAGGCTACTGGACAGATTTTGATGACATTTGATTGATTTTTTGAATAGATCACGGGGAAGGAAGGCAATGTACAGTTCTGTCGATATTACCTTTTGCGCGCACGCGGTCATGGGAAACATCTAGTTTACTATAATTTGAATAAAATAAAATGCACTTTTACATTCGCTATTTGACATAAGCCCCTAAAGTTTCTTTCTTGGGATGGTGTTAATGTCGTGTCCCTATACTATACTTTTACTTTAGTACAGGTACAATAAACATAATTGTCAGGGTGACAACTGACAGCTCACTGGGCTCCTTGCCTCCTATATATATATATATATATATATATATATATATATATATATATATATATATATATATATATATATATATATATATATATATATATATTTCTAAATTTACTAGAACTCCGAGCAAAGCTCGGTAAGCTTACTCCATATACACCCCATCAACTTACCTACTGTATAAATTTGTAATAAATAATTTTAAGATCTCCGATTCCTTACTATAACTGATACAAACTGCCTTCTGTTTACTTCTATTTCAATCATTAGATCCGCGAATCCCGCAGGCCCTAGTTAACCCTGAACTGCAACGTCATGTATAGCAGCACGAGTACAAAAGCGTTACCCGTACCTGCACGTGATTACAAATGACCATTGCCCCGTCAATTCCCCGACCGCGCGTTAACGTAATAAGCGTAGTTCGGGAGATACGTACTTTCCTCTGTGTCGTTAAATTCTAATTCCGCATTACACAACGGTCTTATTCTTATAGTCTTATTATAAATTTAACGCAAAAAAGCCTAAACATTTAAAGGCGAAATTATCTACCATCATTAGGTACAGCTAATGGACCATATTTAAGTGAAATTTCAAGTTCTAAATAATAGGTAATTTGAGGCAAAAATTACTATTTCCGTATAAGTCAAAAATAAAAAATATATATCAAAAGGGATAAAAAAACTTTTTTTTTGTAGATTCTGTACTATTCTACATAATGGCTTAAAGAGTTATTTTTGCCTAATAAAATGTTAATTGATACATCAATTACATTTTAATTTTAATAATTGTCGATAAAATATTTTACGTAAATCTTATAAGTCACTAAATACATATATTAATACTGTACAAAGTATACTATTAACTGAATACACAACGTATTTTACAAAATTAATTTCATTTCGTTCGAGTTCATTTTGAGTTTATCACATTTCATGGAAAAATAAAATCCGAACGAATTAAAAGATGCGTTCGGTCCATACTGAATGTCTGATTTATTTAAAGAGAATTTCATCTCCCAATATATTATCTTGGTTTCGTCACATAACTAAAATGATGTATGTATCTACGTATCAAAACATTTTACATAAAAATCACAATACGCTTTATAATAATATTTTTTGCAGAAAAAAAAAATGGTATAAGATACTCCAAATTTCGTGTAATTTGAGAGTTTAAAATGACATTATAAAAACATGGTGGAAGGGTTTATTTATGGGTCATAAACGGTTAACGCGCGACATCTACGACATAGTCAACTTTACGATGGTCGAGGTTAGCATTAGCGGGTTAAATGGCCGAACTTCGCGTTCATAGTGCCAGGCGATAAATATTTATTCCGTTTTAATAAAATTTTACGTTGTATATTGGAAGATCTTTATATCAATTTGTGATGAATAAAGAATTATATATATATAATTATATAAAATATTATAATATATAAAATAATAATTGTGATTTTTACAATAATTAGGGGTGTTCCACTCCAATAGTTTAGATGGGGTTAAGGCATACCTACTGAATTATTTCCGGGCCAAGAGAATATACTTTTTGAATCGCACCATCTGTACCCATAGACTACCTACCTATCTTGCAACATTTGACAGTACATAAAATAATATATTAATAATAATATACGCGTCCATACGATTTCACACCACGTTAAGGAACTTGTGTTACGGGTACCAGACAACGAAAATATACTTAATAATTTTATACTATACACCTATTTAAGTTTTTTATTATATTATACACATATTAAAACACATCCATGACCCAGGAACTTAGAAGATTTTGTTTCGTTGGGGGGACCTCGGGCTTGAGTACCTACTAATACGCTCAAGCAGTGAGTCACAGAGGTCGTCTGCCATCCATAGACATGGCATCAGACAGTACATGAACATTACCTACGTAGTAAGTATACAGTACACACAATCATGTACTCTAATAGACACATTTTCAGGGGATTCAATTAATATTTCACCGCTTAACAATATAATGATTTCAGAGACACGCATTGCAATTATAATTAAGAATGATTTGTGTGGCTACGTGGAAGTCATTAGCTTCAGCACAGTTTAATTTATATCTACAAATATGTAATATTATTATATTAAATTAATATTTATATGTCATTGTTTTACCCATTTCGCCCGTTTTATTTAATGATAGTTGGGGCAAGATGATACTTTTTTCCGGGTCGAAAGAAATATATACGTTTTGAATGGCACTGGCAATCCTAATTCATAGACCATTTTGCCTCATCCGACAGTAATTAGATTAATAACTAAATAATTGCAATATTTGTATGACGAAAGCCATCAGATATGTGCACAATATTTTGATAAGGAGTACAATTTAACAATTTGCCTTGCGATATCTCGACCGTACAAAACATGAATGTCTAAAACGGTATCACGTCTAGAAAAATAGAACTTTACACATTATTTCAAGCAGAAAGTAGCACCCGGGTGCTACGAAATAAAAGAGATCATAAAACTTATTCGAGGACAGAGAATTTATTGGAGCCCATACACATAGAACGTCGCTACAACATTTTAAGGAAATGTGTTTTAGAAACGTTTATGTTTCGTGATTTGTTTCAATATGCGGAGTTCGACCCACTTGCCGGGTAATCGATTATTATCGGTTGCATATTGCATGCCATTGTTTAATGTCTGAATAATTTTAATGATGCCGATATTTTGACGTGAATTATGTAGATATTTCCGCTTGGTATTAGTTTGATTGATAGGTATTTAAAAATATAGGAAAATAAGAACAACGGGGAAGGGAATGTTTGTGATACTCATAATCTTGGAGATAGAACATTTAGAGCCTTAGGGTTAATTCATATCGAAAGGGAACGATACGCGACATAGCGCTTCATTTTTAAGATATCTATTCAAAATTGAACTTTATTTATTACAAGTAGATACACGTTTCATTGTCAGGGCACGCTTCATGCAGCATGTGCAGTGTATGATTGATGATAAATTAAATGTATATCTTTTTGTGTGGTGAATAAAGTTAAATTTTGAATTGCTATCTTAAATATGCAGCGCCGCGTATAATCGCAGTATAAACTGACCCTTAGAGATGCCGTTTAGTAATCGTAGATCTTATTATATCACAAATGCGGTTTAAGTATTTTTTTGGTAATAATGACAAATATTTGATTTTGTTAGTACTGTATACATACCTATAGTTCTATTAAAATTAAACCAATATTCGCATCTTGTCATTGCGGTAAAAATGCTAGTACATTTTTGTTTATTACCGCATCGTATAAAAATTTACAGGTGAAATACACAAACACAGAAATATAAAAAATTCAATGTTTTATTAAAACCAATTTCCCCTTTTGTGTGCCATCACATGGCGCAGATTTAAACTTTATGTTTTTCGGTTGTATGGAAACAAATAAATTATTAGGGTGTTAAGCATAAGGGTGCGGTTACACGCTTGAACTATAAAAACATCATTAATAAATTTACACACGGTACGTAATCTGTACATTAGAATATACCTACACATGTTTAAATCCTATTAATAATTTACAGGTACTAGGTAGGTATAGTTTAGATAGAAGGTATTATACATATTACAAATCTCAGAATTACAGAAAGAATTTACTTACTTTATTAAAAATACTTAAATAAATATAGATTACTAGATGTTGCCCATGTCTTCGTGAGCGCAAAAGGAAATCTCACGGGAACCGTACATTTTGTCGCGATGTTGTTGGCCTCCCCGTGGTTTACTCTGTCTTGTGACAAATTACATCAAAATCTGTCCTGTAGTTTCGGTGCCTATTCAATGCAAACAAACAAACAAACAAACATACAAATAAACAAACTTTTCATCCTTATAACCTTAGTATAGAATACAAATACAAATAATATTCATAAGAATTTCTAATATATTCTTTCTATAAAGAAATACATAAGATAGGCAATAGGCACATGCAACTGTTAAACAATGACACGAACTTTTATTATTATACTCTTTTCTATTGGAGAAATTAATTTCGTATTAAACTAAATGAAGAAAAAATCTTTTGTTTTTGTAATTTAATCAAAACGTAGTGCACTATACAGTGTGCACTATTCCTTACCGAAAAAATTACAAGGTCGTTAGAGGTGAAAATGGCATCAAGTTGTGGCGTTTATTCACATCGCGAACGTCACAACTGTATCTCGTTTATAGTACATTTTTTAATCTGCATAAAAGAAATTGGGCCTTACTTTCTGCAAATTTATCTATCCATTACTATTAAGGATTTCCGTTATAAAGGCTAGGTTGGGTAAGAGGGCCGTACTTTATTTTTCTTTCAGGGTTAAGATAAGATGAACTTTTTTTTTGTAAAGCACTGGCTAATTCACTCATATAACGTATTAATCCATTAATCCATTTTATACGGTACAAAATACAGTCTATTAAGTAATTACTTTACTAAACCGGAACACCGCGAAGTCGTTGAATCGTGCATCGTCACCTTCGAGTTACCGGTAGCACCTACCTAGCTACATAATACCCCACTGCCGGCCGACAGCACTCGGGTTACACACGCGACACGACTCGCAGAGGTCACGCGTTTGTTTACACAGGTGACTGGCGCAGAACAGATTCAACAGTAGGTCGACAATACAAATGCAGTTACAAATATACGTGTATTGAAGCTGATTGTTTCATTGTTGGTAGCCGATTGCTTTATATAATTTTGTACATATTGTGGATAGTAAAAAAAACCATGACTCTCATCGTGCCTAAAAAACATCACTCAAAAGAATAGAAAAATTAAATTTGTACACCTAGCGCCGTCTGTTTATTGAGCTGTACTTTAGAAAGTTAAGTGTTTGTGTAAGAACTAAGAAGTATAAGTAGCTTCCAAAAGATAGTGTTATATCCAAAATCATGTTGTGACGTGTCACGATTATGAAATTTCATTCTTTCACTACAAAAAATAATAAAATTTATTTTAAAAGTACCTATACATGTCAGCAAAATCAAACAACATAATCACAAGACTACATTTTTTTTCAATAAGACAACACGCTTCCCTGCTACACATAATTATTCTAAGTGGCAAGGGTCTTTCTGCGACGATCTATATTCACTATTCAGTACATGTGATTAAACTAATAGCTGTGCGTCGTGAATGAAACAGAGGATAGCTTATAGCTCAGATCACCGGGATTAACATCTAATGCTCCACCGAGTAGGCTAAGACTCATTAATCTACGGTATCAATACTGCTAGAACATGTCTTTACAGTTTACTTTAAAGCTTAGCTTTAAATAAAAGGCATAAACGTTTAATACTAAGGACAAGGTATGTAAAACGTCAGCCGAAAAAATTCTTCACAAATAAAACTAACCCCATCTTCTGAAAACCGAAATGAACTGAACGATGTCTACAATCGAATCGGCCTACGAACGTACGCGTACTTCTATATTGTCGAATGTAATACTCGAGTGCTCGGAAGGTCGTTTTTAGCATCGACATACCCCGTCCAAAGTATAAACGTCTATTATTAAAGGTATATGGAATCAATTTTTATGCGTTGTATTTAAGTTGTCTTACTGAAATAATTGTTCTACTTTTTAGAATAAACTGGTACCTATCTCAACAATCACAAAGTTTCTTAAACGTAACTTCTAATGTTCAAGCCACGTGAAAGGCAAAACATTTTCGGCAAGAAATAAAGAAAGCCGCTTAAATATTCACTTGTAGAGTTGTAAGCTTAAAGGAAAAACCCCATTTGTTTTCACGGATAACATTGGGACAGTGCTTAAATTTATTTCAACGGATGGTGTTAATCTACTACAAATCTCGAAGCAAATGTAGGAGCGTTGTAAACGAAGGAGCGGAAGAATTATACGCGCGATAAGGATCAGGGCTCCAGAGGCCAGTACTAGCGAGTGCTCTGGCAGTCTGGCATATCTGGCAGACCGGGCGGTCTGGCAACGATACCGGCTACTTAGCAAATAGTTGTAGCGGGCGCTCTACGCTATCATTAATTATTGTGTCAAGCCGACGTATTGTTCCTGTGTTATAATTTAAAATGTGTCATTTTCATTATAGTTATAAGGAACCAGACTCTGAATAAACAGCGTCAAAGGGGAGGTACATAAGCTAATATTAAAGATAATTTCATAAATATTGGTGTCATGTAGCTTGAATTCAAACACGTAAGCAACTCCATTTCAGACAGTATTTAGTTAAAATACAAGTTACAAACCCTCGAAATCTCGAAATCTAAGTACCGCAACTTGAGCGGCATCAGAAATGCGACTTATAATAAAACAATTATCAACTCGACTGTACCACGAACTAGTAAAGCGCATCAATTAAATTCGTAATAATATTCAAAGTCCCGGCGCCACTAATGTGGCGAAAGCCAAACTACAAATGCCTTTGTCGCACTCGTAGCGAATTTAACTCTGTCTTGTAAGGGCCCTAGCTCACTTAACGGTGGTGCCACCAGAGTCTTGTTTGTTCGATGTCAATTTGGTGACGACAACAATGGACATAAGGTGAGTCACAAGCATAAAGCTCTTTATTAAGTTTTACTTAAGCTGCCATCGTGGTTGTGCCAACATGCTAGCGATTATAGGGTATTTAAAAGCTAAAGCTACTTTGAACACATCGCATTTGAAGTTTGTAGTGTTGTAACTTTAAAAAGTTTAATCGATAATAATTTCGCAACGAATAAGTTATTAGTTGAAATCAAATCGATTTACGAATCACCGTTAAACACAATCGAGTCTAAGCGTTAGAGATTTATGGTCGATTTATTAGTGTCAATACCTATGACTTTTAATGTTCCGTTTCGCCGTAAAAAGCATGTATGAAAATTTATTTTATGTATTTTTAATGGATAGTTCCATTCACAAAATAATCTGACTGATATCCTTATTTATTTTTCTTGTTAATTTAATTATTGTATATAATTTTAATAATATTTACTTTGTGTAGTATCGAGTATATAATATTGTTCATATTTATGTTTTTTTGTAACTGCTGATTGTGCAGAATAAAGTATATTTTCATTTCAATAATTATTAAGTTTTTTATCTACGGTTTATACGTGGCAAGTCAATCTGTCCAAAGTAGCTTTAGCTTATACTCGTAACACACTATAGTGAGCAAGGGGCCTTACAGTCGGCAAATCGCTCGAGTGTAGCGCGACTCATTATTACTAATGCACGTACGTCTTTCGGGACGTGTATGTCAATTTCGGCGATACCCGCCGCCGCGCGTCTTTTGTTTTAAACTCAATTAAAACTTACCGACAACCGTTAGAAGGTCGTTAGTGAGTTACAGAGGGACAGGCAGAGTAGTGTAGAAACTTAAGAATTATGACACCACTTATACAGTCAACACTCTTGTTTTAAACTGCATATTGCGCTATTCACGAATCGCAATTGTTTTCTTTCAAAAGACGGCGGAAAATAATTTTAACGATACTCAAAATTAAAGTCTTGAATTTTATTCTCAAAAAATAAATAAAAAATAAATGTTTTACAACAGGCTCTATCTTAGAGCATCAAACCAACAGCTCTATGTACCACATTGAGTTAAATAAGTTTTTGTGTCGGCTAAAAGTAACATAACACGATTTCAAAATGACGTTTTGAGATAAGTTAAAACAATGAAATATAATATTTATGAAGGGTAATAAATGTTATCTTTTGAGTTTTAATAACATAACATGTTACATTTTTTTGCATTGCGCAAAATTGCAACTTTGAAGTGTTCATTGTTAAGATTGGTAGGTACAAAAATTGGGTAAACATTTTGCATTTACGTTTGAATATTATTGTATTATTATTATATAATTCTTTAAGATTATTAACATGATTATTTAACTTTGCAAGGCAAAATTCATGTTATTCCTATTTTTTTATTATATTTTGTTTCATTTAATAACAAGTAGACAGGCGCGCTTACAGCAGCAGATCTTTTTGTCGATTCAATAAAAAAAATAAAAAAAAAATTTTTAAGGTATTATGTTTTTAAAGGTTTTTTTTTATGAAGATTGGTTTTCGAATGTATGCGTGGCAGTTAATGAAAATAAAGAAATTAGACAATTTAAAAACCAATTTTAGATGGTTTAATGAATACAATTAATCGGTCAATTTAGGTTCATGGATTGTTTTTTTAATAAATAGTTTTAAAACAATAGTGAATAAGTAATATAATGAAAATGTAAATTACGTAGCATCGAACGACCGTGGTCAAAATACACATTGATGCATCAGGTGGGAACTACGAGTGTTTAATTTCGAGAAAGTTGAAGGTTCATTGGCGCTGGAATGTACTCCTAAGTGTCAAATATTTGACATATTTTGTTGACTGTACGTCTCTCAGTTTAAAATTAAAAGTGTTAACTGATGCGATATATCCATTTAATGTTATAGCGGACAGTAAAGCCACAGAGTAACCTTAATTATGACGTCATCGTGTTGTTTCTACGTAGCTCATGGGCTAATTTTATTTGGATAAAGTAGTTGTTGGGACCTTGCAAGTTGCGGCGCTTCAATCGTCATTGTTCTTAGATTGGTGAGCAGTGAGTCATATGGTGACATCGCTGTTATTGTGACAGTACCTGGGTCACCGATCTTTGCTCGGAGTTCTAGTTATATGAGAAAAAATTACGAATTGCAATAGCATTTTCAATATTCAACCGGGATTCGAACCCCAGACACCTATTTGCAAAAAAACGATAAAATTATACATACGCGTAGGTACCCAATACCCATCTACCATTGAGACACATATAGTCGAAATCACTGAAAATGTGTTGTTTCACTAGCAAAAGAAAAACATACATTTATAAAAAATACGCGGTTTTCCAGGGATAAGACTAGCTAGTCTTATCCCTGGACGATTTTTCTTCCCGAAAACCCTCTGCATACTAAATTTCATTAAATACTTGCAGCCGTTTCCGAGATTCTGATTATAATATTTATATTTACAAGTAGTAGGTTAAAGTCAAAGCTTAAGATTAAAAAAAAAATCCAAACGACATAAATATTTTTTTTATTGAAATCCAAACTGTATGACGTAAGCACTTAAGGACTTTTCGGAACGGATATATATCGTTAAGGAAATATAAAACTTAAAAATCCTTGTCATTAAAGTTTACTAGGTAAACTTAGATAAAAATACTTACCTAGTCTTTGTTTTATTCTTATTTTTATCTACGTTAAAGGTATTAAGTTCATTACCGTACTAACCTATGTTAATTATTTATTGAGGTCGATTGCAATATACTCTAACGACGACCGACTCTCTGACGTAAATAAGCAAAATATTAAATTATATTAGCAGTTATAGGGACTGCAGATAGCAGTGAAATTAAAAAATTATAAAGTAAAAGAAATAAAAAGAATATAATATAATATTATATTTCGTCTGACCGAGATTCGAACCCGAGACCAATTGGTCAACAATGCAATAATCGTCTAATCGTAATAAAAAAATCGTCGGCATAAAGGTCAAGTTGGAGATATAATAATTTTGAACAGACTTTCAACAAGTTAGTCATGAACATGTCGGTGACGCGAACCCATAATTTAATCAATTTTTCCCTACCAAAAAGTGCCCAACGCGGCTATAGAAGTTTTCACTTCAAAAATACGGAAACTTTTCCATTAAGCAGTGACAGAAATCAACGTCAAAATTAAAAGAAAGCTAAATACTGAAATATTTTATTCGAATCTGACGGCCAACTCTACCAACGCGTGCTCAAATAGCATCTCGTAAAATCAAACAGCGCGCGCTTACGCGACTTCCTGTTACTCCCACAAATTGCAAGAAAGCGAGAAGAAGGATGTTACAGTACATCAAAAAAGATATAAAAAGTAAAAAATATTATTGAAGACCTCATTTTCATTATTTCTCTATTATATAGGTAAATGGAAAAACACTTTGAGGTTCTACAACCCTAACGTATTTTCGTATCTATAAGTCATTACGTTAACAATTGCATATAATAAGCTGCTGAGTGTAAAGCAGCCTTTATGCAACTGTAATTTGACTGTAATTGGTCTGTCATCAACTGTCATCATTATACGTAATTGGCTGATGATGGTGATGAAAGCCATCAATAAATATAACATCTGGCAATAACATTTATCTTTTGTATCTGATCTGGAAAATTGAAACGTGAGTCCATACAGAAGTTATTTCCACTAGTCGCTGTACCTCGCTGCAATTTCCGTCGCAGTCGTTTCCAATAGCGACTCGTAATGTGTACACAGCAGTCTGCCAATGAGCACGAGCATCAATTACACTTAGGCATTACAATGCGTACATAAAATCGGAACTCGCTGGAAGCGGCCATACCAAGTCAGCCGTGTAAACGTAACTGCTTAGCCGCTGTTAAATGTCGCATCGGAGCGCATTTCCCATCGTTCTGCTCGTTCACTACGACTTCACACTGACGATTTGCTCTACCGTCTCTATGCTTTTTAGGGTTCCGTTGTACACAAGGAACCCTTATAGTTTCGCTCTATCCGTCCGTCTGTCTGTCTGTCTGTCCGCGCTTCTAGCTTCTGTATACATGTGAAGTGGGGATAAAAATATTTTTTCATTCTACCCCATCGTATAGGATATGTAATAATAGTAATCGGCCTCCAAAGTGGTTTGTAAGTTTACCCCCCTAGCATTTCTAAACTATTAGAGATCTAAACTTGTAAGTGTTCATGCTGATAGATCATGCTAAAAACTCTTTTGGAAAATTATTTTGAACGAAACGAACGAACGGACGGTAACTTTTGAAGTACGAGTACCTATTACGCGTTGATAGTTACGGAACTCTCCTTAGACATGTCCTGACATGTTCTTGGTTGGGTTATTATATTGATGACTGTCGGTAATCAGGAGCATTTGTCACACGTTATGACATATATTTTTTTAAATTTAAACAGAGTGGTGTGAATGTTAACATAATCTTAACAATGACGCTGCTCTTATATACCTGTACTTATTTATAAATGGATTTTTACTTACGTAATTTATTATAAGTTATAAAATGCAATTATCCTATAAAAATATGCTAAGTGATACTTAACCTCACCTGTTTTAAAATATTATATTAAATATTGTGTTATTAGAATAGTTGATAATTATTATTAATAATGAATCTTTATAGTAGACTAAGACCGTAATGAATTTTTTTTTTTTTAATTTTCACTGTAAATGAATTTCGGTTATTTAGTCTATTTACTTGTCCACAAAGTTTAAGTTGTATTACTACTTATCTAGTGAATTCCAGAGTATTTGTCCTGCCCCCATGCAGTGCGAACAATGCTTTGTAGTAATAGTCTATCTTGCTGTTAGTACTGAATTATTTATTAACCATCCCGCATATTACAAACCCTTTCTAGAGTAGGGCTAAATATATTAAAATTGATAAAATTAATTAATTCAAATTCAAAATAGTTATGAGTGATACATGAAAAATGATGGAAAGATGTGAGTGTGACAGTGGTTTTACCACAGATTAAAGAGGAACAGATAAACAGCTATTTACTAAGCTCGCGATTTGATTGCACTACTACAAGCACACGGTGAATGTTTGCGTGTCCACTTGCCTCCTATCGCGTACGCAGCTATGAGGGGAAAAATCCGGTAAAGCCGGTGGACCGTCGAAGGGTTGTAAATATTTTAAGGATAATAATAGATAAGTAAATATTTAATTTTCTATTAGGTGTCTTGCTTTATTATTAAAGCGTCCATGTCCTAGCGAATAGATCCCTCGTAACACACGTGATGGTGCAGGTACGATGTCGTGTGTACCAATTAGACTTTCTCAATAACCTTATACTCAGAACGGAAAACATCGTGAGGAACTTGCGTGTCTGAAAATACTTCACGTGCTGACGCTTAAAATGCGCGTGAAGTCTGCCAACTCGCAGTAGACTATCATATCTTCTGCGACAACCCTGACAAAATTTGGATAGATTTCTATACCCCATACGGAAGTATATCACATGGAACATATTGTAATTACTAATAATTAGACATGCCTTAGCCTCTTAAGGTTTTATTGTAAAAAGCAAAAAGTAGAGTTCCAAAAATGACTTTTTAACCGACTTTCAAAAAGGAGGCGGTTATACGTTCGGCTGTATATTTTTTTTTTTCATTTTTTTGTATGTTCAACGATTAATTACTTCGCCTTCTGTGAACCGATTATCAAAATTCTTTTTTCGATGTAAAGGCTATAACTACAAATTGGTCCTTTTGACATCAAAGTGGTGACCTGATGATGGGATCGATGAGGAATCGAGGGAATTCCTCGAAATTTTTATGGACATATGTGGTGATTATGACTTTTTCTGAAGTAGTCCAAGCATATGCTACCAAAAAGTAAGATTTTGCACCAAGATAGATGTCAATTACAGTAATCATCATCATCACCATCATCATAACACCATACATCATCACATTATAATGATTTCTCATAGTATTTTACTACCGATACGGATATCTTTACACATTACTTTGCCATTTGTGTACCTATTTGCAAAATTTTTTGTTGTTGTAAAGGATATAATTCGAAATTTGTCCCTTAGTTACCAAAGTGTTGACCTGACGATCAATGATAAATCGTGGGACCTCTTCGAAATTTATATGGACACATATAGTGATTTTGATTTTTTCTGAAGTGGTCCAATCATATGCTACTAAAAAGTAAGCTTTTGTACCCTGGATCCAAAAGCACTGAACAGATCTCCTGAGTCCTTATAGATACATGTTTGGGGATTTCGGCACTGTTTAAAGAACTGCAAGCATATGCCATTATACGACCTAAAATAATCATCATCATCATCATTACCACTATCTTCACACGATACACCAATATAATTATTATTATGATGACTACTCATGAGGGTTTTGCGCACCGATACCAATGTCTTTGAAATTTTGCTATTGCCAAAGTTATATTCGTGATCACCATTATCACTAAAATAAATTTATTGCTTATTGCTACATTTTTTCCGCCTAGTAGGTACCTACTACAATAGATAATAATAATAATTACTTAATAATATAGTATATAATCATTATCATGACTAATGATTGTTTATTGGGTCCACAGATCGGTAATGCTTTTTTGGGGGAAATACCATGATCTCTCAGAAAACTGGCATAAAATAACGCTTGAGTTAGTTTTGGCAAGAGAGTGAGAATAGCTTTTTTTGTATTTATAACCTTCTTAAATTGTGTTAATAATATTAGAATAAATATAACTATAAAGTGAAAAATTATTATTTTTAAACAAAAAATTAAAACCGACTTCCAAAGTGAAAATGCTAAAAAAAGGATGAATTATATTATATATTTTTATAATTAGATTAAACTCATTTTCTAAATAAAATATTGTTTTATCAGGATGTTTTTCGGGCTGGTACCGACTTCAAAATTGTGAAGATTGAGTAGAGAAATAGTTAAAATTATAGCTGCATTTAAAAGGGGAATTACCTATTTAGAAAATGAGTTTTATTTCCTACTTTTTTGTGCATTTTTACTTTGGAAGTCGGTTTTAATTTTTTGTTTAAAAATAATTGCGTAATAAACTCTTACAATTGCTGGCCAGTTAAACTGGATTATAATGATCCAACCGTTGAACACTAAATTATGTCCAAATTGTAGTAATTATAAAGCAATTATAATTCGGTTAAAAGCAATTTTTGAGCATTAAGATTGCAACTTTATAATATAATATAATTAACTACTTTGCTTAGTAAATAGATTTTCTTTAAAGGTAGGGATTAAACTTTAATTGTATCAGCCGTAGACGTATATATTATAGACGAGGCATATTGAGGTAAAAAGTGTCTCCAGTTACATGGCCCCACTTTTGAGATTTTTGGGGGCATATTGACATTTGAAGTATGGTGAAAGAAGATGGCTGAGATTTGAAGTGTGGTGAAAACCAAGCTGGCGTAACTTTTTCTTGTATGAGGATTTGATCTGTCAAATGTACGTTATAGCCTATCTTGAGTTTTGAAATCATTGGTATCAGCCATAAAATATATTATTATTGGGTCGTTAGTTTGCTATGACTTGTGATGTAAATTAAATAACGATAATATTATTGTCTTATTACGGTTTTCACTTTTTAGTATAATTGACTACAACATAAATCTTGAACAGTTTTCCTCATAGATCGTGTAATTTTTATGCGTTGTATTCTTAAATTTTGCAACTATTTACTTCATTAAAATTCATAATTGTAAACACAGATATAGGAGTTATCAAACGTTTAACAATACACGCATAAAATATAATAGTGAAGTAAATAAAAAAAATATATTTTTCCTATTGTAATTGTAATGTCACAATAATTTTCCAGTTAGTTTCTTTGAGTATTATATTCTCAGTGAGAACGAGTTAGGCATTTTCACACACGAGGCGGTGCGACTCCGCTGTGTCACTTTGAAAGAAATATAACTCTACATAAAGCAGTACAGAATGGAATGTCATCATAATATGTAAGCTATACATATTTATATGTATGGCGTTACATATTATGACGAGACATAAGTCGTAATAACTTTCACACGCTCGTCTTACACCTATACATTAATTGTCAAACTAATCTACTGTTTATCTCGCGTCAATTATTATAGGCGATCCAGGCGATATAGTTATATGCGTATATTTCGCATCGGATGCGAATTGGATCGCCGCTGCGGTGCCGCACCGCACCGTGTGGGAGAGCATTTTTACACCGGCGAATGTTTGTTTGTTTGTCCGATCACAATGGGTGTTGTGTATCGCAATTGCTCGGAATGTCATATTTGTGTTCTCAGCATAAACATTATTGCATCGTACCATCGGTTTGAGTCAGACATTTTTATGGATTGAATAAGAGCTTTTGTTCAGTTTAATAACACTTCGTATTTCCGATATTGTAAGTATGTACAAGTATAATCATGTTATAAAACCTTCTTGATCTAACGATTGCCTCTTGACCTTCAACTAGTGAATGCTCTTAACCAAGTTGAACAATATTGTTTTCACTTCTGATTATAGTAGGTAATGCAAACATTTTAAACAAAAATGATTTCCTAAGGATATAATATAGACGGATACATGCACTTAGTACTATGTAATTGAATTCTGTCTATCTGATCAATAGTTGAATGCGTTACGTGCTCAGTGCTCACACATATATTTATCCTATCATGATGTAATCTGTCTTTATCTTCATCAAATTGTTATCTCTTTTACACGTTTGATGCGCATTCAGAAATTGCAGGTTCCTAAATGTCTAAATGGCCACATTAAGTGAATTGTGTTACCTTTATAATTTGTTTTATTTCAGATATCATAAAATAGCTACATGTCATATGAAATAGAATCATAATATTAGAAATTCATAAATTTTAACAGTTTTCAATAGAAATGCGTTAAATGACACACATAAGAAGAATTGCTTGGTTGTCAGATAAGAGAACTGTATGAAATTATTGTAAGAGCATCTATCTTCTATCATCTATCTTTAATACATACGATTTACTTAATGTGGCCATTTAAGACAAGCAGGACCTACAATTCACAGGACTAAGGAGCTGCAAATTCGAATATGTTTACAATTATTCTCTATATTTTTATTTATTATAGACGAATCAAGATGGTCATGCGACCTCCAAACACTAACAATACGCAATTAACGCGTCGAAGTATGTCATCTAACACTAATGTTTGCACCGTGCATGAGAAGTTATAAGCACGTAGGTATGGCAGGGCCAGCCTCATAAAGCACGATCACTTTCAGGGTCAGATATGATATAGAGGAAAACTATTGATTGCTGATTGTAAATTATATATTATATATTTAAAGATCCTTTAACATTTAACGTTATGTAAACAAAGTCTTAAATATGTGTTATAATATTCTTCTAGGTTTTGGTTTCACAATCTACTGATACATGTCAGATAGCTTATTAATTGCAAGTTTTGTCTCCAACGCTCGATATAAAGTAAGCTATCCTACACTTATTAGAAAATGTGTAATTTTTGCGTTGTTCGGAAATTGGGAATTCGGACCCCGCTTAAATATTCTTGTGATTATTTTATACTTTTTAAAATCTTCTAGATTAAAATCTACCCAGCTACTATATTTTTTATGTAGCGACCAGTTACGATTTATTGTATTATATTGTAATGGTGATTGATTACATAACATTTTACTATCACCTAATAACTCATTATTTCCTCACGTTTCCTGATATGTATTCGATGTATTAAAGCCGACTCAATATCCTTGGCGGTTTAAGCGTTCTTATCGTACTCATTAGTACACATACCGCGATGACATAAGTTCAAAGATCTCACTTCCTTTGGGGAACCTTCGTTATCTTGTTGACTTTCTACGTTGATAGTAATCAGAGCCTCGAAACAATTACATCATTATTTAAAAACACTCCCAGAGGCGCAGAGGCAAGAATGCACTCAAATATTTTAAGCGTGTGAGTAATGCTTAACATTATGACATCTACTTAGTTATGTCAAGGGTTGCTTATAAAATAAAAAAAATGTAATCTCAATCGTTAAATCTTTTTGACTATGGTAGCTGTGGCCGAGTCGTTAAAACCAATATTATCACGTTTTCAGTGTACCAATGAAATTAATTAAAAATCGTCGTAATGACCGCTTCGTCGTCTATGTTGTCATTTAAAAAGGGTTTCCTGGAGTTTATTTAAAGAAACATAGGAAGCATATACCTAAACATTAGCAAAGGGCATATCATGAATATTTAAAATGTTCAACATCACGACCCAATTTTTTTTCACTCAACAATTTTAGTTCAACAACATCTAACAAGAGGATAATACAAAAGGAGGAAACAGATATACATTTATTTCTGTCGCTATGCACAGTGTAGTTTCCTGCAGAGAATCACAAGTCCTCCTTGTGTTGGATCCCTGGATACTTTATCCAGGGATCCAATTGAAACTTTCAGCTCTGAGATGCAGTTAGTCTATCACCGTCTACATGATTTCCCTTAAGAAACTATTTAAAAAATCCGTAGACAATTAATAAAATATGCTACAACTAGATACAAGTATAACTGGCAGACAGTGCCACATACTTCTAGTTGTTGACAGGATACATTTATCAAGAGAACTACATTACAAATGAATGATATAATATTTTATTATATATTATATACAATTCTCGTGTGTTTGTTGCAGATCTCCTCCGAACAAAATAGGTTTCCTAGGTAGTTTTATAAATAAATAGCTAGTGTCCGCAATTCGTTTGCGCGGAATTATGAATGGAAACAGAATCCTCAGATAAAAGTAGCCTAAGTTAATCCTTTTAGCGTCAACTATCTGCTAGTGAAAATCCGGTCAAAATCGGTCGAGCCATTTTAGAGATTACCCGAAGCAAACAGACAGACAGACGGATAGACAGACAAAAATTTAAAATTTTGATTTTTTGGTGTGGGTGCCGTGTATAGGTACTATCATATGCAAAGCTCCAAAATTCAAATTACAAACAGACATATCAATTTTTAACAGACTTCCAAAAAAAGGAGACGGTTATACGTTCGGCTATATATATATTTTATATACTTTTTTGGATGTTCAACGATAACTCCGCCGTCTGTAAGTCGATTTTGAAAATTCTTTTTTTGTTTAAAGGGGTATAATCTGAAGTTGGTCCCGTTGTCACCAAAGTGGTGACCTGATTATGGTATCTATGAGGAATCGAGGGAACTCCTCGAAATTTATATCGACACATATAGTGATTTTGACTTTTTCTGAAGTAACCTAAGCTTAAGCTACTAAAAAGGTAGATTTTCCACCAAGGTATATCTGGATCCACAAGCACTGAACAGAACTCCTCATTCTCTAAAGACACGCGTTTGGAAATTTCAACATTGTTTAATGAACTACAAGCAACTGCAAGCATATGCCATTATGTAACTTATAGTAATCATCATCATCTTAGTATATAAAATACCTTATGGAAGCTTAGCGCGTTTTCAATAATACATTCGATAGTTTATTTTAAAAGTTCTTAAAATTTATGAATAATAATATAACAAATATGTCTAAAAAGGGAAAAAATATTATTTTTAAACAAATACTAAACCGACTTCCAAAGTAAAAATACACAAAAAAGTATGAAATAAATTTTATTATCCAAAGAATTTCCCTTTTAAATTCGGCTACAATTTTAACTATTTCTCTACACAATCTTCATAATTTGGAAGTCGGTACCAGTCAACTAAACGTGAGCTCTATAAAATAATGATTTATCAGGATATTGTTTGGGCTGGTACCGACTTCAAAATAATGAAGATTTTTTTAAGAGTAATGATAAATAGTTTGCTTAGATTCCTATGATTTGAGTCATGCATTTTGTACGCCTAAAAATTTTAGTAATAATATATTATAATGGTGACTCATCACATGCATTCTATTGTTCAATGAAATCTGACCTGTTTCACAATCGCTTATTAAGAAACAAATAGCTTATCCGGAAGTTTTGTCCCTGTTGCCCAATATAAAGTAAGCAGCGACAAAACTTCCGGATAAGCTATTCGTCACTTATTAGGCGATTGTGGAACAGGCCCATAGTCTTAGAAACAAATTTGCATAGTATTCAATTTATGTTATCTAATTAAACAGTCTTGGAATATATAATTATATATACCCATTACCCACTGTTTACAATTCCTCTTTAATTACTGAACGTTTGACTAATAAAACATTACATAATTTATGTAAATACCTACCTAAATACAGCACGTTATTACGCATACCTTATTGTTATAACTATGAATATCTATTTTATACTAGCACAGGTATGCTTAGTTTTACAATATTATCATATAATTAAATAGCATTTGAAACATTTTACATATCAAAAAGTCTATCGACGTTCTAAAATTTATAGCTCCGCATAATGTATTATGGAAAGTAAAGGCAGAAAAGTAAGTTTTGCGGTAATGTGCTGAATGCCGAGTAGTAAAACCATGTGAGAGAAACGAGCCGAGTACCTATCAAACAAAAATAAAATTTAATTTTGTTATCATAATCGTAAGTTTTACGAAGTCAGTAATAATTTACTTCATATTATTTATTTATTATATAGGCCAAAATTGCCTGAAACCAAAATTACATAAACTGTCCGTACATAAACCGTAAAAAGGTAACCGTCGAGGTAGAATGACGAAAGGGAGATCTCTACGTAAATGTACTCTATATACATAGACAGTAGCGTCTCAACGATGTGCCGTATAGGTTATAAATTGAACATAATTCGCGTCTGCACCGACAATGCATCTATGTAATTACACTTGTATAGTTCAAAGTTGCATGCTGTGCAGTCTAATCTAATTACTATCAGGCAGGTTCGTGAAATGACTTAGGGGGATTAGTTGATTTTGATATTTTACAATATGGCGACAGAAAAAGTGGTTTTAACTAATTATTTATTTTTAATAATTAGGAGATAAAAGATTACTCTAGGATTAAATAGATCTAGACCTAGATCAAGTACTCAGAATAAGTTGATGATTCACAAATAACCTTAAAGAGGATGTGTAGATGAGATGAGCGTTAGATCAATTCTTTTGAAATTCATTGAGGATATCCTTATGCTTATGCTTTTTTTGCAAAGACTTGCCCGATGAATGTGGTATGTAATGTCTTAAAAATGTCTGAATTGGCATTTTTTTAAGACTTATAATATCATTAATCTTGTTAACAAGCCGATGAGGTACGTAAGATTGCTCTAACATTCCTAATTTATTAGAGGTATTCATTACAATTGTAATTCCTAAGATTTAATAGATTTAATTTTTCTTTGCATAATTAGGTAATTATGCAAAGAATTTAGCAAATAAAGTAACTCTTATATTGCACAATAATCATGATTAACGTGACTACACTTGTAATGAACCGTCAAATACGTAACTAATTCTAGACTAGCTTTTGCCCGCGGATCCGCCTGCGTAAATACAGTATCCCACGGGAACACTGTACCTTTTCGGGATAGAAAGTAGCCTGTTTTAATCTAGAGCTCTACTACTATTATTACTACTACCATACCAAATTTCCTCAAAAATCGTTAAGTGGTTTTTGTGTGTAGGAGTAACATGCATCCATCCATCCAATAACTATCCTCACAAACTTTCACACTTCTAATAGTAGATTTCGAAAATGGATACTAATTATATTTATCTAAAAACTTAAACGGCGAAGGAACTTCTGCACGAAATATTTAGTGGTCTAAATTTTGCTGTTATCGATTACCTATTAGGATACTACTAATTCATCCTAAAAATTATTTTTAGGACCCTCATTCCTAATAATCAATATACAATGTAATTATTTCCTAGTAAAATAATATTGTGTAAAGTATTTTTTCAGTGAACGCATCGGTCGAGGTCACTCTCGATTTCGAATTCACTGACCGAAAACCTTGCAAATCGTAGAGCAATAACACGGCTTAATCCATTAACCATGTTACTATTACAACAAATGTACTTAATACACAAGTAAATCTCAACGCATTAAATATTAAATATTATTAACACATGCCAAGAGATCCACAAAGACACCTTGGCAACGCGTTTAAATTTAAATAATAGGTACCTGAATTTTGGCTTTAATGGCATATTGACATGGTTCCGCTAACATATTACCGAGTGTCGTGCAAATGCAGTAGGTATATCATTCGAAGACACGAGATTGTTTGTTTAACTCATTTCGTCGGAACGCAAATATCAAATACACTAGGCGCGCTATACGTCATAAAAATACCTATATACCTATTGTTATGATAGTCACGCTACGCAAAATAGCATCTTACGGCCAATCGTTTCGATTCATTGCGGTCCAAATTCGCTCGACACACTCGAGCTCCACTGAGATCTCTTGTAAAGTCATCACTTATTGAATAACAATTACATCGGCGCGACGGTCACGTTGATGGACGTTTCATGGTAGAGGAGACGTATAACGATTATCATGCTGAAAATGATCCGAACCTGGCACATGGTAGGGGGTCGGGTTCGAGGGCAGCCAGTAGGCGGCACTGATGGGCGGATAGCCGGCGCCGGACCTTGCCTTGCCGCGAGCGCCACCCGCCTCTCCGCGCATCCTTCACACAGCACAACACTGAACTACCACCACATCGCGCGTCTGCAGTCAAGCGCGGCCGCGACACTACTGGCCACGTACCGCATGCGCGCCCGCAGGTCGCAACAATACCGATAGGTGCGCGTGAGTTGACAGACGATCAGTCATTCCTCGTGAGTGTCACCTCGAGCCGTCGCGCCCCACTCTGCATGCTAATGAGTTCCGTCCTGCGCTCGCCGCGCACCGACTCTCCACTGACGATCGCGAAGGGCCACATTCTAACTCGAACTACATGGCACATTAAAATTCGAACAATTATACAGATCGTTGGTGCTTTCCATTAAATGAATCAAGGGCTTGTTTGCTGCGGAGTGTACCCGGCAGACATTTACACAGTGATTATATTTCGTTTAAATTGTCCGACCACAAAAAATTATCTTCTATCAGTTGAAAGCTCATAAAATATTTAGTCATAATGCACTTGTGTAAGATATTAACTGTGGGTATCATGTATTTACAACGAGTCACAGAGTTTTAAAACCCCTGAAGTAAACTAGACCTATCTCGATTGTATATTACCGTTATAAAATAATTACATTTTGGATTTTTTGAACACGTGCAATTGGCGCTCAAACATTTTCGAAACATTCAAATTAGCATAATAATAATTAGTGCATGTTGGTAATGTATAATTACAAAAATTGTAATATGAGGAGACGGTAGAGCATTTTGCATTGTTAACAAATCTCGAGTTAAACGTGAACCGAGTCATGTATCGACTTGAAGGTCAGGGGATATATTATCGCCGTCACGATCTGTCATTGCAAGCATTTGAACAACGATGTGTAATTCTAGACACAGAAAAGGTTACTTGGACGAGTAAATTATTAGTATACTTAAAGAAACGTAAATTATTATACTTAAAGAAGAGTAAATTATTACTTTGTTTTTCAAAAAGAGTATACTTTTTGTACGGCATTGGCCATCTTTATCCATTGACCTTCTTTCCCTATCTCATAGATTTTTTTTTCTTAACTTAAAATATCTGCTAATTCGGACTTCGGAAGGTTATCCCTAAAACACTGGGTTATAGGTTTAACCTTTTTAACCCTATTAGGTACTACGAGTTTTTAAAATATTTTTAAAGCTTTACGCGGACCATATTCTACATCAAAATTAACGGGCAGTCTGTCAATTATAAAACTATTTTTCGTTTGGAAGGATTTTTTTAACTATTTGTAAACTCAATATATTTCAATATATACATTGCTATTACATAATGAACATAATTTAAATAAATTATTTTGATCGTTATTTAGATTTATCCTAATTAGGTATCATTCAATTCAAACAAAGCTTATTAATTTGTTTGTCTAGTTTTAGTTTCATATCTATCAATATTTGTCGTGATGAGACGAACTAATATTGACAGTATTATTAGTGGCAACACTTAATCTTCGAAGGTTTTGTCACAGCGCACAAGATTAATTAATTATTATCTGATTTTATAATTTAACCAATGTTTAGATTTAACCTCAGTAGGTATGCTTAGCTAACTGTAGCTGGCTATGAAGGTAAACAAAGTGATAACACCGGGTTTCTAGAAGTGTTCCGAGTGCTCTATTGTGTCTGTCTTGTTACGTGCTAATCTAACAGTATGAATTACTGTAACGCGTAACAGTTAGAGCTAAACATTATAGTTCTTTAGCATATCCGAAAAATAGTTTTGACCCATAAATATAATAATAAGTCAATATTTGCAAGTTTAAGTAAGGTTCACGACATTTTTTTTTCCAATAATCCGTAAAATCCTTTTTTTTCCTTACTGTAGTAACCAAGGGCTAGGTTAAAGGAAATAGAAATATATTTTCTCTACATTACTTGAGGAGATTAATAAATTAGGAGCCCAAAATATAAGTGTCGGGTCAGCTAGTAATATAGTAAAAGCCTTACTTAATAAAATTATAAATTGAAAGTGAGAAATTTTATTCGTTGGCTGGGCTTTTGAGCTTAACCGTTGCATTGGTAATAAAATTCATCTGTTTTTGTCATTATTGTGCTGTATTGTCAGGTGGGTCAAGTTTGACTCTTTAAAATTCTTAAAGAAAAATAAAGTACCAACGTTCCTTTTATCTTACCTATCCTGCCCCCCAAAATATTTCTATGTAACGTGACCTATTATTGAGACGTAAATTTTTTATGAGGCATTTTGAATCACGCAAAGCTATTGTCGATATAAATTCAATCCACTAGCCTACTGTTTGAAACTGTATGTTATGATTTTTCTAAGCACCATTGGGGTACCAGTTACGAGTTACAGAAACAAAATATCCACGCCATTATCAAATTGAATTGTTCGAATGTGCTTATTTTTAAATCAATACTAAAAATTTAAATAGCTCATTGCTGAAACTAGGGGTTACTTTCCGCGAATAATATGCAAGGTGAGGTACAAACGAATAAAAATACAGTAAAAATTACGTATTTCATTTAGTTTCACGTGGTTTTTGTCTTTTGAAACAAAAAACCTTTAGCATTCATTTCAAATCTGCAAGAAGATGACAAAACAACATTAAAAAGGGACAACCACAATATTATTGTATACCAGCTGGTATACAATAATATTATGGTATGGTATGGTATGGTATATGGACCCGAAAAACGTTGTTTTGCCATTGTATGTATTTTGTAATGCCACATCATATAAAAATAAAAAATAAATTGTGTAAAAAATAAAAATAAATATTTAGCGGTGGGTACCCTTACCATTTAGGGCTTGAAAAAATTGATTACGACCGATTCTCAGACCTACCGAATATGCAAACAAAATTCATAAGAATCGGTCAAGCCGTTTCGCAGGAGTGTGTCCCCGAACACTATGACACGAGAATTTTATATATTTGATTTTATTGTAAGTAAAGTACCTCAACTGTTTATTTTTATACGAATTAAACGTTTCGCACGGAAGAAATCCTACTTATATTATAAATGTGAAAGTTTGTGAGGATGGACGGATATATGTTACTCTTTCACGAAAAAACTACTGAACGGATTTTGACGAAATTTGATATCGTAGTAGTTTAGGCTCTGGATTAAAACTGTACTTTTCCGGAATAAAAAGTAGCCTACTTTTTATCCCGGAAAAGTACAGTGTTCCTGCGCGATATTCGATAGTATATTTACGCGGACGGAGCCGCGGGAAACATCTAGTATAATATACGTGTGTTTTTTAAACACAACTGTTTTAAACACACTCAAAGCATTCCAAAGAATGAAGATTCTGATCATTAAGACTACCTCACGTCCCACAGTAAGTTCGTAAGACGTGGCCCATTTCAGATGAGCAAATCTTTGCTACACTAACTCATTCTGAGTCGGTGCGCGGACATTGTTTCGATAAATCCGGTCTGCCACCAGCGCCGCCAACTTAGGAACTCGTTTGGGAGACCATGTACTAGCTTTTGTCTTCCAACTTTGTGCAAGATTTAGCCAACTGTAGCGGACTACACGGAGGAATCTGACTGTGATTGCTGACGTCTTAAAGCTATAATTTGCACAGTGAATTCGGTGGTAGGCTGTGTAGCACAATACTATAAGTATTAGGCTGGGACTATTTGATCCGGAATTTGCAAGACCAGGGAAAATTTAGAGCACTGAAAACAGAATTCAGTGCTAATAAAATAGAGCAAAAAGAACACACAAGTTTCAAGTCAAATGTCAATGTCATATATTATAATAGTTTGACACTAGACATTTCAATTTTCAATTCTATTGTATTTGCGCTGAGCTCTATTTTCAGTGCTCTGAATTTATCCGGGCCCGGCAGATTTCGGATCATATAGTCATAGCCTTAGATACGTACTTATCTATAAAGAAATAAATGATTTAAGTTTGAAATATATGTAGACTGTTAAATAGACATATAGGTATCTAGTTCTAGGTATAAAAGTAGCTAATTACAATTTCATGCACTTGGAAATTTGAAAAAAACCATAAGTATAAAACCGTACGAAATTAATGTCAAAGGCTGACGAACTTGTTATCCATATGAGCTTATAAATAGTGCACTGAATATGCGACGGCGTCACGTGCGCATGTAAATCGACACTGTGACGACAAATCGCCGACTTTAGACCACGCACACACTATACACAACTTTATTTTGATAGAGAATGCGCAAACCGTTAACGTTCATCTGAAGGATGGTCAAAACCACAGGGGCGACACTCTCTACAAATGACAGCTCGAGCACCGGCGAATGTCAGCCATGTTGACGTAAGCCTAAGATTGACACCAAAATAATTTTAAACGTTTTACAGACAAGTCCATCATAAATATTATAAAATTATATTGTCAATTATGTCAAAGCACAAAACGACCAGCCGTCAACCCCGGTTGGAAAAAAACTCACGCCCCGCCCGCTGCGCGCAAACCCCCATACGTCTAGTCACGCACACATAGCCGCGAGCTGTCATTCGTGTAAGTCTATTGAATGACGGTTCAATATGGTAGTAATATATTATATTCTTTGTCAAAAGTGAATAGCCGCGGGTCCCAATCGTTAGAACAAAAGTGCACCTTGGCTTTGTTATTATGGCTGCTACACGGGCCAGAAGAACGTAAAAGCAAGCAGAGAACGTTTCTATATGATATGGATAGGCAATATTATTACCAGCTGTAGCTAGAGATAGTCTAGCTTCTTAGGTTTTACCCGATTATAACGAAGTTAGAAGGAAGGGTAATGATTTTGGGTAGTCGTAGTTTGCGAATGAGTCGTTCTATTGGACTAGTTCATTTGCGTCATGTCGTTCATTTATTTAGATTAAATACAGAAATATCTTTAGTTCACTTCACTGGTTATGGTGTAAAGCGTTCATAGATATTATTTTAGAGATGTGCCGACTAGTCGGCAAAGTCGGAAAATCCGGTCATTTTCATAATCAGCAACAAACGCCGAACATCCGCTTTTTGACTCTGTATATTCACACATCGTCTGTCACTTCCATAGAAAAACGAACATTACAGAAGGATATAAAGTTCAAAAGTTGTGTTAAAATTCACCTCTTTAGCATCTTACATTGAAATTAATGCACGAAGCGAATAATAACTAATTTTCAGCAAGAAACTTTAAACAACTTGTAAAATGAAAGAGAAAAAGCTGAAACCAACTATTCTGAGGAGGAGAACAGAGGTATATGACTTCGGCCATTGCCCATTGGACAGCGCCCAGTGGCCTTACAACTAAGCTACTGAACTAACAGAGTGATATAGTTCACCATGATCAAAAGATAGAGATAAGATATCTTATCTTTTTAGTGACATATTTTACGCACCTCTACAATCTATGTATGTATGTTTGTTCCATTGTAGCTCCTAAACTACTGATCCGATTTGAATGAATGAGGTGTCAACTGTCAATATATGCGTAATAATTGCCCAGATAACATAGGCTGTATAATTTGCGTAGTCGGGTTGTTATTGTTGCAGAAATAAAAGAATCAAATCAAATCAAATTCCTTTATTGCTAGAATGTAGTAAATAATGGTCTTATATTCTGTGAGAGCTGCTGATACATTCCGCCATTACAATAGCGTGCAATACATTAAAAATAATAATTGTTTTGTCAATTAAATTACACCACAATGCTAGGGAGTTAAATTTAACAAATAACATTTAGATAAAAGTTAAAGATTCGTATAAATAGTAAATTTGTTTAGTATGTAAAAATAAAACTCATTATAAAATTATTACAATGTCAAAGGATAAATTAGCAAATAATACAAAACAATCACAATAAAAGAAATTACACAAAAGATATGATTTTAAAAACAAATAAATAATAATACCTAGTTACATATTATGTCAATTTTGCAGAATTAAATCCACTTGCTACCATATAAGGATAAAATCAATTTAAATATTACTGAAATCAATGTATAAATACAGGATAATATATTATGTCAATTTAGTTAAATACTACATTATTTATCGATTTAATTTATCCTTTCTTCAAATCTCATGTATTCGTTAAGAGTATAAAAGTAGTTTTCTAATAGCCATTTTGATATCTGAGTTTTAAAATTAATTAAATTATAATTTTTAAATCTGTCAGGAAGTTTATTATACACTTTTATAATGCTAATGCAAACCTTTCTTTTATATAAATCTAGGCGACATTGGGGCATATATAATTATATATATAATTATAATTATAATTATAATTTATATTTAAATCATATATAATTATAATTTATATTTAACTTCTATTATATACATCCGAGTTAACTGTAAAATATTGAGGATTTTGCTTAACGAACACACAAAGGTCACGAATATATATAGACACACCAGCGGCAATATGCGAAGTTTAGTAAAAAGTGGTTTACAGCTGTGCATAGACCAAGCCCCACAAATAGCCCTTACACATTTCTTTTGCACCCGGAAAGCCTTTTCAAAATCAACCGAGTTCACCCACAACAACAGACCGTAGAAGCTAGAGAATTTTCTACAGTTTGACCACAACTACCAACAATATTGTCAATAGTACAAACACTGCTAGCAATTTTCAAAGTCTATTGCGAATACATGCTGAATAGTCGATTTTGTTCGACGAAGTTTTGTTGCCTATTTCGCGCGATACCTCATTTATAACTGACTTCCAAAAAAAGGAGGTTATGCATTCGGCTGTATCGAAATTCCTTTTTTTTGATGTAAAGGGTATAATCCTAAATTGGTCCCGTTTTCACCAAAGTGGTGACCTGATGATGGGATCCATGAGGAATCGAGGGAACTCCTCGAAATTTATATGGACACATATGGTGATTTCAACTTTTCCTGAAGTAGTATATGCATAATATGCTACCAAAAAGTAGTAGTAGTAGGATCTAAAAGTACTGAACAGAACTCCTGACTGACGTTGTTTAAAGAACTGAAAGCATATGCCACTATGTCAATTACGGTAATCATCATCATTAACACCATCGTCACACCATACAATCACATCATGATGATATAGTAGGTACTTCTCATATTATTTTACATCGACATGGATATCTTTGAACATACTTTAATTACTTTGCCGTAATATGTAAACCTATTTGCAAAATTGTTTTGTTGTTGTTAAAGGTTATATTCGAAATTTGCCCCTTGGTCACCAAAGTGGAGACCTGATGAATGATATTCATGATAAATGTAGGGAACTTATCAAAATTTATATGGACACATATACTGATTTGGAAGTGTTCCAGCCATTTTGAAGTCGGTACCAGCCCAAACAATATCCTATAATATTTTATAGAACTCACGTTCAAATTTTCTGGTACCGATTTCAAAATTAGAAAGATTGAGTAGTAGAATAGTTTAAATTTTAGTCGAATTTAAAATGGGAATTATTTAGAAAATAAGTATTATTTCATACTTTTTTGTCCATTTTTCCTTTGGAAGTTTTCATTTTTTTGTTTAGTTCTAATCTTAGCAGAGTTTTTAATATAATATCTATAAATATTTCAGAGTTTTTTACGTAAGTAAAGCAAAAAAAAAATGTTATGTTTCTTCGAAATTAATGAAAACTGAATGTAAAAATAATATTTAGGTTACCAAAATTATATTACTAATACTTTATCTAGAAAACATTGAAAACATTTTTCACCGGGTTAAAACTTTTATAACAAGTTGATATTGCAGTGTCAAGTAGCACTATAGATGCAAGTTATATCATAGTAATATTAAAACTTAAGCCTTCAGGTCGAGTCACGTGTTCTTATAAATGGAAAATATTATACGACGGCAAAGCGTTTTTCAACAAGCCACGCGCACACTACCAACGTGAAATTTTTGACGTAATATAAAACTTGTTAGCATACAGTATGAACAAAACATATTCATTATTAATTGTATTTCTATCACGATTCACGTAAACATCTCCTCTAAGTATATTTCGTAAAATATAACAAGAATACGATTTCAAAATGGCCAAAAATAAATTAAAATATTATAGCCCGTAAACACATGGTATATTAAATTAGTATTAGGTACGCTAGAATTAGTGTTTATATAGAATGCAAACAGTATGTATGCACCAGCCGTAAATCTATGACTAGGTAGTTATCGCTGTAAAACAGGTCAGACAAACATACATAGTGATGCGTACGCTAGGGTTGTCACTTGAGCCTGGTTTTTGTATTAGTAGGTTTTAAACTAAATAGTAGCTGTTATTCCGTAATTATCCGGCCTCGAAGTATTTATTCACAATAAATAAATAAAAACAATTCTTACTTAGGTATTCTAGAACAAGGGAGCCCTAAATTTATAATCTCGATATTATGGATTTGTTATCAATATTGGTAGCAGATTTTCCAAAATATACATAACAATAGCGGTAGTGGTTTCTCACAAATCCATATCCGAAATCACATCCCTCGGTTACACGAAGTTTGTCCAAGCTAAATATTTGATATATCGACTAATTCCAGATATTTTGTGCGCGATTAATGACGGGATTGATTTATGATTGGTTTAATGAAAATTCACAACAGAATGGCTGTTTTTCCACTTACCGGCCCGGCGGCCGGCACCGGTGGTTCCAGTGACATGTTTCTTGTGGAATTCATCGTCGCGCCGCGCCGGGCCGGAACGGTCAGTGAAAAAACATGCCATGAAAATTAATATTGACTTTTTATTCCGTTTCAGGAGAAACATTGTACATAAAATAGAGTATTTTGGCAGACTTGGCCATTTTTTTACAACATCGCACTACCAATTTAATAGCATTATTTATTAATTTAAACACTAATGTCATGTTATCGAGATTTGACACGTAAATCAAACACGAGCGTTAGACCAAGACTCTTCAAGACTATTCAAGATCTAATTGGAAATCAGATTCCCTATGGCAGCGTAGGTTCAGATCCTACAGACTGCGCCATGTCATGTTATCGAGACTACTAAAAGAACGTTTTCGAAAAAATATTGAAATTAAACATTAATTTCACCCTGTTTCGACAGTATATTTCAATGATTTGTTGATGCAATGCTTTGTGCACCCCACCACTATCTAGTACGGCTTATCTAGTACCTTTATTTACGCAGGAACTGTAGCGTGGACTTTGTTAATTATTTATTTATTACTAATTATTATTTGAACATTGACGCAAATACTTTCACATATAGACTTTCGAACCTTTTACCTTCATCATATTATATCCATACACTTTTGCTCACCCGGCAATAATTTGTAATCGGTGCCGGCGCGGCGCCGCGCCGGTGCCGGGTCGGTAAGTGGAAAAACAGCCAATCGATACCGACTATCAACTATCAGACGTTGATCGACGCGGAAACAAACACGACAGTATGTATAATCCGACTGAATCAAAACGTTTCGTTCTAATGTAAAGCAACATCATTACAGAACATTAATTCGCATGATTCAAAATTGTTGAATAAATAAATAACAATTCAAATGCTTGTTCCAAGATAATTATTTAAAGTTGTAAGAGTCTAAATATAATAAATAGCAACTTTAACCGGTGTCATATTTTTCTACATATTAAATTATATTATAACTTACCATTTCTATTTTCACTATCAGCAGGCTTCATCTGAATAGGGTGGTGCATCTGCAACAAGTAAAATTTACCTTTAGTCTACAAAAAATATCCAAGCTTACTATCACGCTAATAATATAATAATATATTGTCAGTTGTCAAGAGGGTACGATATAAAAAGTATATTCCTCTTGAACCGAAAAAAAAACCAAAGTGTCTCCCTCTCGCTCTAACTTAAGTTATAAAAAGTTAAAAAATAAAAGTTTTAAGGCTCAATTATACTCCTTAATAATGAAAAATTTACACCACGGATACGCTAATCCAATTCTGTCTTTGCCTGTCAAGTGGCTTTTTCTACGAATCAAACAAAGACAGCAATATGGATTAGATTATCCGTGGAGTAAAATATTTTATTAATAAGGGGAATTAAGTTTATTAATAGCCTACGTTGTCAGGCACACTTCAGCCGAGTAGTGTTTTGTCAACGTGATTGTCTCATTAGTTATTTCATGCCCTCCTACCCACGGGAACTCATGAGATAAATATAAAGTATTAACAAATTCTATGATTATTTTTGTTGTAGATCGTTAATTTGTAATAGGATCTATAATAAATCTAGCAACAAATTACTGTAACGATCAAATTTTCAATTTATAATGACTCTTTTGTCACTCCTCCGGCGTTTGTGAGTCCTTTGTTAAGGGTGGCTTTCATTTTCAAGTTATAGCTTTCAATCCATACCTATGGTGATAAGCAATCAGTTTGCCCCCATTACTAAATAGGATCATACCAGAGAACTCAGGACCTTTGCCCTATTACTACGAAGGATCATAAAAGAGGCGCAGGGGCGACACTCTCTACAAATGCCAGCTCGAGCACTGGCGAATGTCAGCCATGTTGACGTAGGCCAAAGTGTGACACCGAAATAATTTAAACGTGGCGTCAGACTAATAATCTATCATAAATATTATTAAATTATAGTGTCAATTATGTCAAAGCACGAAACGGCTAGCGGCCAACCACGTAAACGAAAGTTCTAGCTGGAGAAAACTCACGGCATACGTCTAGCCATGCACATATAGTTGCAAGCTGTCAATCGTGTAAGTCTATTGAATGACGATTCTTTACGTCAGTACTCAGTAATATAATTATATTCTTTAACAAAGGACTAGAAAACACCAGAGGCTGATGCCGATTGCGCTCTCTGCCTAAATTTTTAACTCTCTATGTGTTAGTGTCTTGTACACAAATGGATACATTTAATTGAAACTGTGACGTCATGAATATACAGTAATGACGTAATACATCATCTTAATCGTCCCATGACTAATGCCGAACACATTGTTTCGGCGCACAATTCAAAGTTGACAAAGACGTATTGAATATCTCCTTCGAATAGGATTATTATACTAAATTCCTATTCATATACCAACTGAAGGTGCCTAATAAAGTAATAAGTGTTATAGATTTCACAGAAGCAATATGACATGACACGGTTAATGATAATTATTATCGTTTATGTATTACTCATTATTATTATATATTTAAATGACTTTCGTTGTAAGAATTCTTTACTTAATGGTAAAGAGTATTTAGACAAGTCAATAACTTGACCAAGATGGCATGTCAGGACATGTCTAGGAGGGTTCCGTAACTATCAACAGTTATATACAGATTTCTTTTTATTATTAATATTTTTTCTGAACAGGTTTCTATCTCTTATTGTTTCGAAATGCCAGAGAGGCCAACTTGGCCAACAACTCAGAAATGGTGGAATTTGTATAAAAATCATGTAGGTATAAATTGCATAAACCTTGCTTTTATTTAAAAAGATTCAACGACAGCACCCCACAAGCAGATTACTGTCAAACTAGTAGCTTTTATTTTTTATAGTGTAAACAAGAGATTAATGCTCTCCACGAAATAACAGCTGATATAATAATAATGCTTCATAGTGACATGTCGTAAAATGAAACACACCAAACAATTATTCGTCGCTCCGCGGTAAGCGGTCGAGACTTCAGAAATAAACTAATGACGATTGATTTTGTATCTGAAGCAGACGTTTCTAAATCAGTTTAATATAAAATAAATACAAGTAATACGTATGAAACATGTTGTAAACCTCAATTTATGCACATTTTAATAATAATATGTACATATTGTACATTTAACCTTGGATAGACTACACTTCCGTTTCGATTCAATGTAATTTAAATGTAACCAAAAAATGAAATTCGACCAAATTAATGTGTTATTATATTTCTTTATAGCGCGGTGATTAAGTGACATTGAAAGTGGAAGCATTACAGCCGCCCATATTGGGCTTTGTTTACATTTAGATTACGTTGAATCGAAACGGAGTTTACATCTGATCTGGATTTTTATATGTATCAGCGATACGATTTAGTAACTGGATATTGTAGAAAATAATTGATTTCATTAATTTTAACAATCATAGAGGTAGAGTCCATTGTACAAATTTGTACCTCAATAACGGAAAAATAGAGGTGATTATTATGCTATAGGTGAAACACAATATGACGCATCGCGTCGCTTCGACTCTGCGCCAGTGTAAGTTGAGCTAACTGTATCTGACATCTGTCTGTAGGTACCCTACGATATCTTAGAGCATATTATTACGTTTTTATTTTTCTTTGATTTACCAAAAATAAAAAGATACAATTTTACTACAATATAAACAGCATTTAAAACCACTGAGGTTTGTCCAATGCTGCCATACAGCCTTATTCGCAAATCTAGTTTTAATACACAGTTGCTTACATTTTAACATAATTTTTTTATGAATATTAAAACAGTTTGGAACCAGATAGAATTTCTTTACATGTTTTAGGCATTCTACATTAGAGTTTTAATTTTAGATAGTTATGTAACATGATTTTAATTTGCATTTTATATTTTTTTCAGTTAAATTATTTATTACATCTATAGGTAAATCATTAATAAGACGAGGAGCTATGTAGCTAGTCATTCGCTCGCCATATCGGTTGCAGGCTCGAGTCGTCACTAGCCGGTTTTGTGCGACGGCTCGAGTGCGTACAGGTGTTCAGTTAATACTTTTAAACTTTCGTTAAAAATATTGTTCTTTTAACAGGGTAAATTTAAATTTAGTAAATACTGGTAAAACTTTACAGTGTTTAAATAATTCATCATCATTGTTGACGAGTTTTTGTTTTATATTCGGGGAAACTATTGATTTTAAAATTCTAAGTTGTAAGTTGTAAATTTGATTTAAATAACTTTTATAGGTCCGACCGTAAGTACTTAATCCTCAATTTATATGCGACTCAGCAAATGAATAATATAGCATAAGTTTCACTTTAAGTGGAATTTTATGTTTTAAAACAGTAATACTAGCCAGGAACTGTCTTAGTTTATCGCATACATTTTCAATATGATGACTCCAGTTAATTTTATTATCTATCGTTATACCAAGGTATTTTTGTGAGCTTTCTTCCTCAATAGCTTGGCATCTACACGAATCACTCTGGTAAGATGTAAACAGCTATGGTCATGAGCAATTAATTTAGTATTTAGAAATTGACGCCGAAGATAAGGTGACCTGATAAATAATTATTTTGTTTTTTCCGCATTCAGTACTAAGCCAGCCATGACACCAGCGTTGAATCGTATCAAAGTCAGTTTGTAAGCACTCAAGTGTCGGACAAATCGGACTAAAGTCCGCAAAACGGCAACACTGCATATTATTAATTTTCCTCTCATTATCTGTAATTTCTAGATTAGACGTAGAGTACGAGCCATGAGGAGTAACGTGACACGACATCTGGTGGACACAAGCGGAAATAGGTAGTACCTTCTATCGCTAACAGATGGCGCTAATAGCACGTACAGAATAATCTCGTTGGTTCGAGAATGTTCTGGTGTCTTCCACTCACTTCTAGCAGTAATTGGAATATATAAGAAGGCTAGTGGCGCAACCACAAGTCAGTTCCTATGACACTGTTGTGAAATAAAATAGTGCGTACATCCTTAAAACGTGTTTGTGCGTGTTTAAGTTTAAGACATCTTTGTAACAGTATTTTGATTTGAATTGTTGCTTTTGTGTGTGATTTAGTAGTATGGAAAAGAAGCGAAAAATTGATAGTGCATGCAGAAAATTCAAAGATCGGTGGAACATTCAGTATTTCGTAATTGAGTCCAGTAACAAGGCGCTATGTTTGATTTGCAATGAAAGCATAGCCGTTCTCAAGGAATATAACATTAAACGTCATTATGAAACAAAACATTTTCAAAATTACTCAAAATATACAGGAAGTTTGCGGACAGAAAAATTCGAAGCTATGAAGCGCGGATTGAAATCGCAGCAATCTTCATTTACAAAACTCAAAACTGAACAAGAGGCTGCAACTCGTGCCAGCTTTCGTGTGGCTCTTGAAATTGCAAAACGTGGAAAACCATTCACCGATGGAGAAATGATCAAAGAATGCATAATTGCAGTAGCCAAAGAAATGTGTCCTGAAAAGGTAAATTTATTAAAAACTGTCAGTATATCAGCAAACACTGTGGCTCGAAGGGTAGAAAACATCGCTGAAAATATATCCTCTCAACTGTTCGACAAAAATTGACATGTTGAGTGGTTTTCTTTGGCCTTGGATAAGTCAACGGATGTGTCAGATACTGCTCAGGTGTTGATTTATATTCGAGGAGTACATAAAAGCAATGAAGTGCATGAAGAACTTCTTGATATGTATAGTATTCATGGCACAACTACTGGTACAGATATTTTTAAAGGAGTTGAAATGGCCATTAATCAAAAGAACCTTCGATGGAAAAACTTGAAATGTATTACAACTGATGGAGGCTAAAACATGAGTGGGAAAGATAAAGGAGTGGTCGCTCTTGTGTCAAAGGCTGTAGAAAATGACGGTGGTTCAAAACCATTAGTCTTACATTGTATCATTCATCAACAGTCTTTGTGCGGAAAATGTTTGGATATGTCTGAAGTTCTGAAACCAGTCATATCAACTGTTAATTTGATCAGATCTTTTGGGCTGAATCACCGACAATTCCGACAATTTATTGAAGAGATTGGAGAAAATGACTTACCTTATCATACTGCCGTACGTTGGCTTAGTTGTGGGAAAGTCCTTTAGCGCTTTTTTTAACTTCGAGCAGTGATCGAAATTTTTTTGAATACTGAACTTACTGAATTACAAAACAATGCATGGCTGTGGAAGTTAGCATTCTATGTTGATTTGACAAAACATGTGAACGAACTGAATTTGAGATTGCAAGGAGAAAACCAGCATCTTCCTGATTTATACACTAATATCAAATCATTCCGGAAGAAATTGATACTGTTTCAATCACAACTACGAAGTAAATGTTTTTCACATTTTAAAACATGTGAAATATTCAGCCACACCACTGAGACTGAGTTTCCTATCGATTTTGCAATCGAAAGTTTGAGTGCTTTGAAAATAAATTTTGATACTCGTTTCTCGGACTTTGATGCCATTGCGAAACAAATTAAGATTTTTCAGAATCCTTTTGATACTGACATTGAAACCCTAGCCCCGGAACTTCAAATGGAAATGATTGATCTACAGTGCAGTGATATAATTAAGAACAAATATCAAAACTCATCTTTGTTGGAATTTTATAAGGGTCTTCCACTGACACAATTTGATAATTTGCATAAATTTGCTCGTGTTTTCTGTTTTTGGTACTACTTATTTGTGTGAGAAGACCTTCTCCAAAATGAAGTACACAAAAAATGTTTACAGATCTAAATTAACTGATGAACATCTTAAATCTCTTTTAGTAATTGGTACAAGTAAAATTAGTCCACAACTACAAACTATTGTCAGTGGAAAATCTCAATTACATAAATCTCATTAGTATTTCATATGTCATTATGCTTGTTATAAGTTATGTTTTAATTTAAAATGTATAAAATGTTAGTTGGATTCATTTCAATAATTTGTTAGTTATTATATACTGAAGTTAAATTTTCTGCATATTATACATGTCTTTACTCATTACAATTCTGTGTTTCTTTATCCAACTTATCACAAAAACAATAACGTAAAAGTAGTTAGCCCATGACCATATCAATGTAGATGTCATATTAATAATTATTCAACATAAAATTAGAATACTTCAGTAAACTAAATTTAATATGCTATAAAAATATGTTCTCTAAAAGGAGTTTTCAAGTATGCTAGCTCTCCGCGGGCCAGACAAAATCTGTCCGCGGGCCGGATGTGGCCCTCGGGCCGTAGTTTGGAGTAGTAGTTAGACCATAAAAAACTTATGTTTTTTATGGTGTAAGGTGTCAAATGCCCGTGAAAAATCGATAAAAAGAGCGAGAACAACTTTCTTATTATCGAGCTTTCCATTGGCCTCATCAGCAAATAGAGACAGAAGATCGGTGGTCCCTTTCCCTTTTTGAAAACCAAACTGGTTTTTTTTTTTTGCTTTGGATTTGGAGGATTTTCTTTTTTAAATAAAATACTGCAATCAACTGGTTTACTGTAACTAGCAGAGCTTAAGAGGTTTATTTTGCATTTAGGAACGATTGTTTTAACTGCTTTATCAAATTCGCTAGCAAAGTTCTCAGATAGTACTTTGGACGTAAGTCCTTGTGCATCAAATGCTCTTAAAATCGCGTCATCTACTGAACGCTTGACACGACCCATCATTTGGTTTATTATCTGAAATATCTTTTTTGTATTATTAAAATTCTCATTAATTAGATTAATGTAGTATGTATTTCTTTTATTTTCTACAACCTTGTGTACTCTGATTCTAATTTTATTGTATTCTAATCTTAAAGCTGGATCGTGTAGGCTACTTTTCTAAAGTGAATATAATTTATCCCTTTTTGCACATACCCTATTTATATTGTCATCCATCCATGGGACTTTAAAAATTTTACGTTGTATTTTGCGGTTTGAAGTTGTATTTTTTTACAAACTGTTTAGCGTCATTGAAAGAGTTATTAATAAAATTTAGAATATCGTTAGGGTTTTTCATATTATTTGTCTGAGTCCAGTTTAAATTTTTAAGTTCATCATAGTAATGCTTAAAATTGAAGTATTTTTCTTTTCGATCACACTGTATACCGCTAGGCGGAGTGTCGTGTACGCAGGTAAATATAATTGCACGGTGATCGGCCAGTACGATATCGAGCGCTGCCGATGTGGGGAATTGCGCGAATATATGGTCGATGCACGATTTTGTTAATATATTTGATTTTAGTTCCACTCTAGTGTAATCAGTGATTCCACACATCAATCCACACGCGCTCAGTGTTTCTTTGTATGAGCCTACGTATGCTTTAGTAGATTTAAGGTCAATATTGGTGTCACAAATGCAAATTAAATTCTTTTCACAATTAAAATTAGAAATGTATCAATCTAGTTCCTTTACAAAATGTGGCTTGTTTGTTGAAGACGACCTGTAGATTGCAGACAAAACTACGGTTTCATGGGAGGGAAGTTTTAAGGTGCCCGGGTAAAAAAACTTAGATATAATTAGATATAATTATATATAATTACATATAACTATATATAATTATATAAAGTTATATATAAATATATATATTTTGATATCATTAGGGATATATATTTAGAAATCTATTCCATTAGGGTTGCTGGTATTCAAAATAAGTCTAATTTAAATCATATCCTCTTTATTTCGCATATATGCAGCACTTATTTTAACATTTTTTATTATTAAATATGTTAATGTATCGCTTCACAAGGAAATATATCGCAAGTATTTCCGATCATACTGTAGGTAATCAAAGGCCTTCTATTATAATAGTTTTTCACCATTACAATTTTCAGTATTGTTACTAATAATCACCTATATTTTATATCTAAATTAAACTTTATAAATTAAATTTAACTGAATTTCTTAAGAAAAACTTATGCATATACATGACTTTTTGTACTAATGTACCAATTGGTATTAATATTAGTAGTACTAATACTCACTTTTTAAATATTGATAATTTTACATTTTTAATTACGTATACATATTATATTATGTTTAATGATGACCTTTTTTCATTTTTTTATCACAATATATTATAGTAGATTATAATTTAACGTTAAATAATAAAATACAAATATAATACCATAGAAAATGAAATTAGAAATCAAACAGACATCAAACAACTAAAACAACAAAAAAATATTTCTTAGAAATTAATTTAAATGTTCACATACTTTTCAGAATTAAATTTCAGTGTAATCACACATGTCTTGTCACTCAGATGCATATTATAAGTTCAAATACTTTTCTTCAAACGCTCAAGCATTATTCATTCTATAATCTTAAGACTCATATTTAAATTACGAGTACTATTTTATGCCTAACAACCGTCTAATTCATAACTTAACAATACTTTTTATGATTAAACATCTTGGAAATCCAATACTTAACCAAATGACTAAATTATAGCAATTACTCTACTCTGTGGTAAAAGCATAAACTATGATAAAAAATATTAAAATTTGAGAAATGGATAATAATCACAAATGTAATAATCAATAAATTCGATGGATGACAGCCATTAAACATGCACTAAAAATTGTTATCTTTTTAAATTTATCTTATTAAAGCCTAATGAGCTTATTTATTTATTATTTCGACGTGTAACGTCGAACGAGATAAAGTATTTGTATCAAATTATTCAAAAAGGAGTGTGACCAAACGAATTATGTGTTTCGCTTAAGATTTTTTTGGTGAGTTCTTTTCAACTCACCGATCCATTGTGACATAGCTACATGTAGACCACTTGGGTTGGATTTTGGCTACCCTATTTTCGTTGCATAATCATCACAATATTCTGTAATAAAATTTTAATGCATCATCAATATCATGGATAGAATCAATTATAAGTAAAATGAAAAAAGATTATGTACCTATAAGTGCTCTTTTGGCCAGTCGATCTAATGGTTCAACTTTCTTAAGCTGTTTGTCTTTTCCTTGTGCTGAAGGAGGCCGTCCACTATACGTGCAGTTCAAGTTTAAAATAACATCAGGCGTAAATACTCCATCCATCAATCTTCGTAAAAGCGATGTAGCAGACTTTCTAGATAAGTCTTCTGCATCATCAAAAATCGTTTTTTTTTGCATTAAATATTGTTTTTCAACAAAACTACCTAAATTTAAAACTAAAAAAAGTGTGTGTCAGCTCCGACGCACGACTAGAATTTACTCTAAAAAGTAAAACACGTCCCTCAGAAGGAACAAAAACTTTAGCGATCGATTTGAGTTCAAAAATTCGCGCCATGTGAAAAAAGTGACAGGTGCGCAGAATAGGTTGCGCACGAAAACGTAACGAGGTCATTCGTTCAGTAGATTTTACTCCTCATATTTTTTTCATACCGGGGGCCTTATATGAAAATCGATTCTTAAGGAATAAACTCCAAAAAAAAAAAATGATATTTGTGGTAATTGAAATTTATAATATTATTGACACTATTTAATTTATGATAACAGGAGAATACTTATTTAAACTACAATACTTAAAAACTAAGAGGTTTTCTTTTCTCCACTTATAAAATAATTTTCAAATACTCACTGGCTCGCCGCAGTTTTTACCCCACAATTGACGATTCAAAGTTGTATCATTTCACACATTGAGATTCACTAATCTCAACAGTAAAAGAAAAGCTTTTCTTAGGCTTCCGGGATCTCTTAGAAGGTAATGGTGATGAACAGGTGAACCAGAAGCTTTACGTTTCCGTTGAAACTTTTTTGCCTTTTCCTTTAATAGATTAGCATCCTCTAAAATATTCCCATAACATATAATTATAATCGTATCATTATTATTGAAAAATGTTATAAGCTATAGATAACCTCATTCAATTTATTTCAGTTTTACATCCATGTTTTAAATTATATTTAAAAACAAATCGAAATTTTAAACTGATCAATATTAAAATTATATCAATATTTACCTGACATGCCAACAACAATCCCTTCGTACTTTTCTTTTCCATAAAAAATTTAACATTTTCGTCTCATACTGGTGGTTGATCGGGACCACACACGATTTCAAAGTAAGTACAGTACACAATGATTGATCTTTGGTACACTCAATTAAATAAAACATATTCAAATATTTTAATTTAAACAATATAATATTCGCGTACTCGCGTATTAGGTACAATCTTTTTAATTTTAATTGATTTCGCTTTAAAATAACGCAATTCAAAATGATGCCTTACAACATGAACACGTGTAGCGTCGAGATACTATGACGCCATTTGCAAAAAATTTACCTATCGTTTGTTTCCAGAGATTGCCACAGTGTAGCGCCGCAATCGATATATTGGTATTTATCACTGTATGTGTATGGGTATGTAAATTGTTCTATGTTTATATAAATTGTAAGCAATCATTAAAAATTATTACAGATATATAGTATTTATTAACATTATTTGGACACTAGGCATCCGGCGTAGACCGGATGTCATTAATTTAACAGATTAGACAGGAAATGTATAATAATAATTATTATTTTAGTCCCGGAAGTCCATAATGTTGATGAATAATATTTATACCGGAAGTCAAGAATATTGGGGGTTTTTAATTGATGGCGGGCTGGGGTTCTGGGACAAGCTCATTCGTTTTTCGGACAGCCAAGCTGTTAAGTTGTTTGAATTCATATTGAGTGTTTTACTCGTACTTTTACTAAGTGTGGAAGTATTATTCCGGCCACCAAGGATCCTCTTTATATCTCAGAAGTGGGATAGACCTACGATAAAAGGTACGTAATTACAATTAAATTACAGTTCTTCCTATTGCAAATTAACATATAGCATTAATCAAATGTCGCACTTTAGCAGTATAACTTTTACATATATCGTTTTTTTTCTTCTTTCTTTTTTTTAATATATAAAATTATACTAATGCATGAATTTAAGACAATGGTTGCCGAATTCATTTGCAAAAGACTAACATAATTTAGTCAAGAAAATTTCGGGTTATTATACAATAAGATTTAATACAATAAAAGACACATAATGGGTACATTTCGGTATGATTAATTATTATTGTTCTATAGCTCATACTCGTAAGAACGAAACGTATTCCAAGCAATCATATTTTTTTTAGTAAAATATATCTAAAATAAAAAAAAATACTACTACTGGTCCAATATTTTAAGATTTTAATAGTATTGTGTCGTGTGCGCAAATAAAAGATGTTTGTGTATATCAGCATATATTTTATGGCCCAATAAGAGCAGATATTCAGGATATATTATGACACTATTTAATTCTTCTTAATTGACTTGGTTTTATTTATTTATTTCATTTAAATTGATTTGTTTTTATTTCCGTTTGAGGTAATCCCGAAATGCCAAAGCGCAAGCGTCGTGACAAGACCCCAAGTGTGCCCCGAGGTCGCTCCCGAGAATCCGAAGGGTCACCGGGTACGTGACGCAGAAGACATGAGCAGACTAACACAAGAGACGGCAGCTACCGTGAGTCCAGACAACGAGAGTCGAGGTCGTCGGCGCCGCGTACGTCGCAGTTCGTCGGCTTTCGGTGAAGGACACTCTCCAACTGTTGCTCCGAGGTATGCAGAGCCACAGCTTGATTTTTTTCATAAATTGATCACGCGATGAACAATTTTAAGAGTGGATCGGAACGCGAAAATTTTCCAGTTCTCAATGTTGTACCCGAGTTTGACCCACTAGGTCAAGAGCAATCGATTGATTCCTGGTTGAATAAAGTAGAAGAGTGTGCTGAAATATATAACTGGGACGATAAGCATTATGGGTTACTACGGAAAATATTAGGGTAGTATTTTCATAGAATTATTTTGTTTTAACATACTTTATGTTGAATCATTTTTAGAAGTTCAAGAATTTGAATTAGGTAAGGTTACAGTATTATAGAATTTATCTGATGTACTGGCCAGGTAACAGACTGTTTTCAGTTTGGATGTATTGAATTATAAATAAGCTGGGATCAGTACTGGGGTGTGTACATCGGAATGTGATTTAAGTTACGCCGGTTACGGGCTATTTAACAAGTATGTTTATATAATGCCAGGTCACGGGCTAAGCCAGGTCACGGGCTATTTGTCAAGTATAACTGTATAGTGCCATGATTTGGGCTCAGCCAGGTCACGGGCTGCTATACATTTTGTATATCATAGCTAACCCAGTAATAGTAAAATTTATACAGTATTACAGAATAGATCAGACGGTTTACAGATTTCATTACAGTGATTACAATTACAAGCTTAAAGCCTAATTTTTTTTTTATATACAAGTTCTGAATAAGGATTTATGTATAATTTTAGTTAAATTTCTATATAAATTATTTTCTTAATTGTTTGTGATTAAACTAGTTAATGTTTTTGAGTGAAGTAAATTATAACTTTTGTATTTTTAGATTATGCATGAACGAGAGGACTCGTCTCAGAACGGATGGCCGAGTTGTAAGCAATTATTAAAAATTATTACAGATATATAGTATTTATTAACATTATTTGGACACTAGGCATCCGGCGTAGACCGGATGTCATTAATTTAACAGATTAGACAGGAAATGTATAATAATAATTATTATTTTAGTCCCGGAAGTCCATAATGTTGATGAATAATATTTATACCGGAAGTCAAGAATTTTGTGGGTTTTTAATTGATGGCGGGCTGGGGTTCTGGGACGAGCTCATTCGTTTTTCGGACAGCCAAGCAGTTAAGTTATTTGAATTCATATTGAGTGTTTTACTCGTATATTATAGCAGTTAAATGCTAAGTGTTTGAATAATTATGTTGAGTGTTAAGGTGAATAAATATAAAGTGATTTTACTAAGTGTATTATTCCAGCCACCAAGGATCCTCTTTATAAAATTGTTTATATATATATATATATATATACATGTATGTGCATATGTAATGCATGAATGTATGCATTTGCTTACAATTAAAACACTTGTTTTAAATAATCGTTAATTTCAAATCACGATATTTTTTCAACTTCATGTTAAATCAATTAAGTTTTATCTTGTTAAATAGATAAGTTATAAATAATATGTCATCAGATAAGTCTTCTGATGATGGGTTTCCAACTGTCAGGAAAAGAAAATACAAATTGTACAAAAAAAATCCCAATAAACAAGAAAGTTTGAAATAATACAAATATTTTTTTTATAAACGGAAAAACATTTATAGAAAACACTAATTAGAAAATTTTGACATATTGTTTATTCATAATGACATTGAAGTTAGCCGTCAGCTGTCAATTAAAAAAAAAATAACAAATTAATTACAATAAAAAAATGCTTCTAAAAATTTTCACTTATAATTTTTATAAATTTGTACATGTGGAATTTTTTAACAATTTTTTTTTAATAATAATTTAGTTGCTATAAAATTCTAAAAAAATTCTTATGTCTGTCAACTTTAGTGTCATTTATTAATGTATATAATCATATATAATTATATGTAAATGTATATTATGATTATATATAATTATTAAAAAATGCTGCATCTAATTATATACAGGGTGACCTGAAATTCGATACATTCCTTTGAAAGATAGAAAGTAGACCTCATTTACAGTAATATTTTTCATTGCATCCCCTATCCGAAAGTTGATATTTACAAAGTTATTGAAATTTCAAAAAATTTTTCTTTATTTTCGACTTTTTTACTTTGACATGACGTATTTTTAAAAATGTTTGTCTTTTTAGTGATTTTTTTTATGTATTTTAACCGTCAATGAGTCAAATAATATTTTTATGGAATAAATAGGGACAAACTAAGCGAGAATTTTTCATTATGAGACATGAAACAGAATTTTCTTTTAAGAAAAATGCACATTTTTCTTAAAAAAATGTATGATACAATGCGTACAAATATTCTAAATAACTTCCTTATCTCATTAGCTTTCCAAAAAGGTGCAAATGTCTACATAAAAATATGACGTTGCAGTAAACATATTAGAAGTAAAATGAAATAATGTCTAAATCGATTTATTTGCGATAAGGTTAAAATAAAAGGAAAAACTTGCTTTTAAGAAAAATGCACATTTTTCTTAAAAGAAAATTCTGTTTCATGTCTCATAATGAAAAATTATCGCTTAGTTTGTCCCTATTTATTCCTTAAAAATAATATTTACTCATTGACGGTTAAAATACATTAAAAAATCACTAAAAAGACAAACATTTTTAAAAATACGTCATGTCAAAGTCAAAAAGTCGAAAATAAAGAAAAAAATTTTGAAATTTCAATAACTTTGTAAATATCAACTTTCGGATAGGGGATGCCATGAAAAATATTACTGTAAATGAGGTCTACTTTCAGTCTTTCAAAGGAATGTATCGAATTTCAGGTCACCCTGTATAATTACATATAAGTATATATATATATATATATAAAATTACCCGGGTGCCTGTTAAGCTTTCAAATGTAAATGTTTTATATAGATAACAAGGAGTAAACTTTATGTAGTTTTTGGCATAAATAATAATCCCGCCACCCTTTTTATCATTTCGTAGTTTTGTGTGCATGTTATATCCAGGTATGTTATGCAGATGTGATATATTATCAGATATACCGGCCTCGGTAATTATGATTATGTCTAGTAGGTATGAATTATTATGAGCTATTTGCAGTAGATTTGCATAAGTTTTAATCATAGAACTTATATTAATGCGCATACAAGAAAATTTAACATGACTTTTTAGACGTAATGTTTGGACAAATTTATTGATTGAAGTACAGTTAAAGATTTCTTTTATATGAGATACCATTTTTATCTAAAAAAAATTAAGTAGGTACAGAAAATTGATACGAGATGATAAAAATAAATGAACAAAGTGGACATAATATCATTTACGAGGTTTTTTTGTTAGAAATTTTTTTTCAATTTGCATAATGTCATGTAGTGAACGAATAAGATAAATACTGTTATTAGTTTTTCAGGCAAATACATTACCCTCTTTACACCATACGAATTCAAAGAATGGTTTCAATTTAGATTTAGCATGATATAAAACAGTTTTGATATGCTTCGTTAGGGCTTCTCTAATAAAAATATTCTATCCTCGGGTTTATCCTTAGATATGTTAGTTTTGATCGAAGCAACAGTAAGACATTTTTCCTTTCCAGCTGCTATCCACTTCCTAGAGGCTTCTTTGGAATTCATGTCTAAGAGATTCATTCCGGGCTTGTCATTTTAAGTTGATAAGCACTTTGACGATTGAATATCCCGGCTATTAATATCCAGTTTCATAGCTAGGTTCTCAATGGTAGTGTTTAGGTTTTTAACATCTAAATCTGGAATTCCGGAGACTTCTAGGGTCGAAGACAGAGCCTTTTGTTCGAATTTCCGCATGTTTTGTTCAAGCGTGGACACCCTCAGTTTAAGATTTTATTTTTATTAAGTAAATCCTGATTTTTGTTCTCGAGATCTTTGATTTTTTTGTCTTGATTTTTAATAGACTGCTCCAATGTACTTAGTTGATCACTTCGAAATTCCAATGACGCTTTAATACTTCCTAGTTCCTCCTTGAGGGCTATTTTGACTTCTGAGACTGAGATATGTCAAGTACAAGTTTACGTATGTCGATGCTCTGATTAGCGGTGCCCGCGTCAATGAGGACAAGGATGTTCCTTGTACTCATCATCGTCCTCGTCTTGAATCATGTAAGAAGATCTGCGCGAGAGGTGCTTTAGGCAGTCTTCACAGCTCCATTCGATCCCAGGGGAATTCCGGAGTGTATTCAGCTGCTTGTTGGTCAACTTTACCCAAACTGGGTTGGCATGAACAACCTTTTCACATCTACTGTACTCCAGTCCTGGGGATTTTTTAGTTACAGTTTTTTTGCACGTAACACACTTTTTAAGTACCATTTCGGGTAGAATATAAAGTCAATAGTGATACTCTTCTACTCGTAACATCCACACGCGATGACGTTGCGAATACGACTGTTTACCTATACATTATTACCTCTATCAGCGGTACTGAAATTAGCCCTTGTAATTGCACCACAGACACATAATTAATAGACAGCAACGTGTTAATCATACGGTAATTTAGCATGCACGGTCTGTACAAGTCGGCGGCTGTTCACGCTAAAATCGCTCACCAGGTCCTAAGCCTTATCTAATTACACCGAGACATATCATTAATCAAGCGTGACAGCGGTGTCACATAGATTAAAACATTACGCGTCGCTGTAATCAAAGTAAAGACTAATCAACACATTGTTGAATTCAGAAATCAAATCAAGTTCAACTACAGATAATTTATAGTCGTGGTAGACACATTGTAGTATTATAATCGGACCGAGTTCTAAAATAAAGGATTTATATTCATCGTAGTAGCCAAAGTTATATTAGTAAAACAACATTGTTGAGTTACTGAAATTATGTCATCTGTAAATGTAAAGTTAATAATGTGAAGCTTATTATATTTTAAATCTTTTCTTGTACTAGCTGATGCCCGCAACTTCGTTTGCGTAGAACGGAAACGGTAGCCTCAGTCACTCCTTAATAGGTTTAATATCGGCTATCTGCCAGTGAAAGTCCAGTGAAAACCGGTCGAGCCCTTTCAGAGATTAGCTGGAACAACAGTCAGACATACAAGCGGACTGACAAAAATAATATTCTTTGATTGTAAGTACATTTTGTACTTTAATAAGCATCACTCCTTAATAGGTTTAATATCGGCTATCTGCCAGTGAAAGTCCAGTGAAAACCGGTCGAGCCCTTTCAGAGATTAGCTGGAACAACAGTCAGACATACAAGCGGACTGACAAAAATAATATTCTTTGATTGTAAGTACATTTTGTACTTTAATAAGCATTCAATTAAAAGCTGTTAAGTTAAAATTACAAACATACACTTGAATTTTATTTATTTGTATAAATGTAGGTATAGATTATCGTACAATATTAATATGATTAAAACAAAATTATTAACTAATTATTCATTAACAATAATCCTCAATTCAAAAGAACAACAATGCTATTCATTATTACGCTAGAGAAAGACATAAACGTACTATAATTATTAAAAGCTTACGTCGCGTCGTGATTCAGATGAATTTATGATACTCGCGGTGTAAAAATGTGGACGTTTATTTGACATAATTTAGTAAACAACGCATAAAACACATGGTTGGCTATTTAATAGCAATAAAACAAGTTTTATGATGTAGTGAGCCTCTCCCCCAAGATTAGAGAATGAAGACTAAACTGTTGATGTATTTGTGTTGTAAAATAGCAACAAGATTTGTCACTTATTAATAATTCATCTAAGTACTTTACTCACGTATTAAGACTTATTTAAAGGGGATAACGATCTGTGGGCGTAACGTTTTCGAATGAAAATTGTATATGATTTTCACACACTAATTATCATTTGATAACGTTCCGAATACGTTATTATCAATTTGTTCGTGTTAAGCCCACTGCTCTAGACTCACGTGAGTCACACTACGTACGGCCGTATAGGGAGTCTTGTTTTTAAATATTTTTGTTTCGATACAAATGATTTTGTTCGATCCAAAAGGTCAGAGTGAAAGTCATTAATATGTTTAGTTTATAAGTCGTGTCTATGAAACGTAATGTTCAAACGATTGACGTTCAAAAATAAACGAGCCGCGTTCGATGTGAGCCAAGTCGTTCTCCAAAGTCATTAGTACAGCACAAATTAATTTATTGCCGCATTGTAAGAACATATAGCGGTATTTAAATTTGAGCCATTTAAAGAATTTCATCGTGGCACCATGTTGCGTCTGCGACCTTAAAGTTAATATTGCTCATTGTCAGTTGGGGTAAGATGATCTGTAGATAAAGATTGACCAGATAATTATGCTCTAGATTCTAAAGGAAAATTAAGTAAGTCTTAATTTCCCCTTATTTACCCCAACTACCCAACTACCCAACCACAAACTCACCTTATGTGTTATCGGGTATACGTCTTCAATCGTATTAACAATATGTGGCCCCAGCTAATTATTTATTTTTTCCTAAAATATTAGAATTCTTCATGAAGCGGGCAACATTAATCTGTACAATGTTTTTTAATTATGCTTAAATTTGCCTACTTATGTTCAATCTACCTTCAATTTACACCTGATGATGAGATAATCGAAACCGGTCGTGTTATTTATATAACATTATTGTAATAACTTATATAAAGTGGAAGTGTTTTAAAAAAGGGGATTTAATTAACCTTGCGAACAAAAAATAAGTTGGCGACTGCACATGAGCATACTGTATTACTGAATTTGGCAGCGAATTAATATGTTGGCGACTAAATTACTAAACTAGCGAAAGCACTCAGGTGACAATAAATATAAAAAGCGGCAGATAAAAAGTGACGAAATTTAATCCAAATTGGCACCGAACTTTATAAGTTGGCGACTTAATTTCCGAGTTGGTGACTATTATACGATGTAAGCAGCTATAAAACCAGCTTGGGTTAAATTAATAGCTGCTAAAAATTCAATTTGCAGGCTACGGAAAATAGCATTTTTGGATACTGTTGGAGTTTGTTTTACATACCAAATATGGGTTGTATTTTCAAGAATTTTGGGGGTACAGAATAATATGAAAATTAAATCAATTTTGGAATTCCAAAATGGCGTACACTTCTTTAATTAAAATTAATATGGGTGCCCTTTTCCAGGTTTCTGGGGGTGCTGATTATAAAATTGTCTTCCAATTTCAATTTCCAAAATGGAGAATTTTCATTCTTCTTAAAAATGATGAGAACTAATTGCAAAGTTGTTGCGCATGCTGATTAGAATTGATGATTATTAACACAGTATCTTATGTAGTACCAGCTATGTAAGCTATAGAATTTTTTGGAAATTTAGGATTTTCAATAAAAAACTTATCATAAAGAAAATACGTGGTTATGTGGTTACGGGGTTACTTGGAGAGGAGGAAATTTTCATAATTTTTTCAGTAGGATTACCTGTTCTCGAGATAGAAGCGATTATAGAACAAAAAATATGGCAATGCTCTACATTGAGATGCGAGCGATGTATAAAGCTATAGATATGTTGCAAAATTCATGATTTTCAAATTTCTTTTTCTCCCATCATGAAGAAAGTAACTATGTGGCTGCGAGGTTACTAAGGGGGAGGAAATTTTCTTTATTTTTTTAGTAGGATTCACTGTTTCCGAGATAGAAGCGATTATAGAAAAAAATATGGCAATGCCTACTTTGAGATACGAGTGATGTATAAAGCTATAGAAATGTGGGAAAAATTAGGATTTTCAAATTTCTTTTTCTCCCATCATGAAGAAAATATGTGGTTGCTGGGTTACTAAGGAAGAGGACATTTTCATTATTTTTTCAGTAGGATGCACCATTTTTTAAGATAGAAGAATTTTACCGAAATTAAAAGATATCCGCTATTTTGAAATTTCAAAATAAATGTTTTTTTTCTAATTAACATTCTCTAATCATAAAAAAGGACACCTAGATTCATTTTATTAAAAATAAATTTCCGCTATCTTTGAATTTAAAAATGGAAATCATTTTTGTATTCAGCACCCCTAAAAACCTCGAAGACGACACTCGTATCAATTTTACAGAAAAATAAATATTTGCCATTTTGAAATTTCAAACTGGATGACTTTTTTGTAATCAGCACACCCAGAAACCTATAAAAGGTTACCAATATTCATTTTTATAAAACGAAATATGTCCGCCATCTTGGAATTCCAAAATTAATGTCATTTTCATATCCAGCACCCTAATGCAAAAATGGGAATTTGGTACTCTCTTTTACGTTTTTTTATGTGCGCTTGTTTTGCTGCTTATGTTTTTTGAATTGCCTACATTAGGGCAAATATATGTGCCTATTCTGAATGGAACGTGAATTTCAACCAAGAAAAAACAGTACACTTAATCAGTTATTTATTTTAAAATACTTATTTGACGATACACCACACGATGGGGTAGAATAGGAAAAAAAATCACTTCTTATTAAATAATATATGAAGCTAACGCAATCTATAACTGTACAAAATTTTATGCATATAATATATTCATAATTATCATAGAAGTTAGCTGGGCTGACAGACAGACAGATGGACGGACAGAGCGAAACTATAATAGGACGCTGATAAGCAATACTGTGTCAACCCACAAAATTACTAAAATCAAGATGTTGATACTAATCGCTTTCTCAGGCGATAAACTATAATTTTCAAAATAGTGTTAAGTGAATCAAATCATTTTAGTACTGAAAAACTGATATAAACTTTTGACATATAGTTGAAATTCTCTATAAAATAATTTAATTAAACACGATTTTCTCAAAATGGCGATCTAGAGGGCTAACATATTATTGCTTATCAGCGTTCTATTTCCTTGTAGTCACAAAACCCTTAAAATGATTATGTACTCGGAAAATTATATTCAAAAGTACAAGTATATAATATTTTAACATATTTAATACTATTATGAGGTTTTTGTTTCTAGCAACAGAAACCGAAACAATTAAGAGCAAAATTAAAAGCGGTCAACGTTTAGTATCGAAAATTATTGAGCATAAATATCGGTTAATTGTATTTTATTCCCAAAAACCTAAAAGGTGCAAAGGATGATAAATAAATCAAGGCATACAGATCGAAATACTTTCTTTTGAATGAAATGAAAGCATGAAGACTTTGTCTGGACCAATTTAGCTAAAATCGTATCTTTGTCCTCGTACTATTGTTTTATGCCCGAAAAAAGGATGACGTAAAACTAAAGTTGAGCATTTAAAAGAGCGATTGAAAGAGCGATTGAGCGAGAGAAAATTTCTCCGTTTAATATTTTATGGTATATGAATGTGTTGCTAGGTGTTCTGTCGGTTTGGTCAATTATTATCTATATTTTATTTAATATATTTTCTTAGGATAATAAAGGTTCAGCTTATAAAACGTAAGAGTTTTTTAAAGGACCTACACACAACGGAAACATTAAATTTTATTTCGTTTTTCAAATGGTAACGTATACCAGTTTTCCGTGGGGTAAATCAAAATCAATTATATGCATTCCTAACAAACTTCCTTCGCCTTCAAAATTCAAACACATACACATTCAAGACTTCGGCCACTGCCATGAATTTCGCGGCGGATGGACCGATTAGCGCGTTGACTCATTCGCATAGGCTTTAAATTATCATATTTAGACATAGCACCCTTTCGCCACCGACGTTATAAGAGCGGCCTCAGGCCGTTTGTCCGCCGCCGCCGCCACCGGGACGTCACCGAGAACGAGAATTATTTCTGGCCGAGATTAGGTTGACGTGACGGGCGTGCGGCGGACACACGGCTATAGTAAATGTGTGTGTGGCGCCGTCATGTCAATCTCGGTGACATCCCGGCAACGGTGGCGGTGCACAAACGGTCTTATTATTTATTGAATGTCAATCCCGATCTCGGAGGAGTTCGTCAAAGGTGAATAAAATTCTTACATTTAAAGGAGAATCATGAGGCTTTTAGTCTTATTATAAGAACCCTCTTAGAGCGAGGAGGTAGCCGCAAAATGTAATAGGAAATAATTGCGAGTACCCCCCGCATTGTCTCCGAAGCTTTGAAAATATTGCCATAGACCCCAAGCGACGTAATAAATAAAAATAACGTTGTCTATTTTCATACTAAACAACACTTTTAGCGATGAAGTATTTTAGATGTGCTCGTCTTACATTTTAAATGTGGCAATGTTTTTTTTGCTCACCGATCTAATGTAGGTGGAAAAACGAATGCAGGTAAAGGCAACGCAAGCGTTATTTCACGCCGGTTTTCTGGAAAGTCGTGGTATATATCCGGTCGAGGCGGACCATTCGTGCCGAAGCATGGCTCACATTTGGTCTTCTACTCTCCCACGTCTAGATGATATAATCAAAATTATATTTCGAAGGTATAAATAAAGTGACTGCTTCAAATACGACTGACACAATTTTATATTTTCAAAGATATAAGAACTTTATATGCGTTATGCACATATATACGCAATATACTTATACCCTTTAGCGTATAAATATTAAACGAAGTGCGAAAATGCCAGGGTCTAAGTGTTAATATAATAGACATTGACGAAGGCCACTTCACAGGAAAATATACCTACTGTAATAATAATATTATACATATTGGAATGCCTACCTTTATGGAATCGACTCAGAGGCTCAGTGGTTGAGCGTGTCGGTGCTCAAGCCGGGGGTCGCGGGATCGAATCCCGCCGAAGGAACAAAAGGTTTTTCGTGTTCCTGGGTCATGGATGTGTATAATATAGTAAAAATCTTAAATATGTGTATAATATAAAAGTATTAAATATATTTCCGTTGTCTGGTGCCTGTTCGAGAACTTACCACGGGACTAGATTGATGTAATGTGAGGCGTCCATAAATATTAAACCTTAATTTATTTTAATTGAAGTGTTAGACAGTATGGAATTTTTCATGTTATACATTAAACTAGCTAATCTTGTATATATATAATCGGTTTTTCGAAAACGGTTGCAAGTATTACCATGAAATTTAATATGCAGGGAGTTTTGGGGAAATTTACCTAGCCAGGTCTTATCCCTGGTAAAACTGCACATTTTTAAGCTATAAAATATGTATTTTCTTTCGTCGTTTATCAATAATTTCGTCTCTAATATTTCAGTCTGAAATATTAAAGTGAAGTTTGTTATACGTATGTACAATTTTTGCTTTATTGTGGGTTCGTATCCCGGTCAGATAAACATTTTTGTGATTCTTTTTATTTTTTAAGATTTAACAAACTCCGAACATAGCTCGGTAACCCAGGTACTATATTATTATACAGATATATTCAACGTAATGGTTGTATTTAAGCATTATGTCGAAGAATATGGGGTCGAGTGGGTAATAAAGATTTTGACCGCACCACCCGTACGCGATTGTTGTTACAAAATTTAAATTTCGAATTCAACGGCGCTCTGCTAATTTTGAAAGAATTCTCTATCAGTTTTGACCTAGCGTTTGACGATCGAAATGAGATCTTATGGTCTACTACTTAGAGTTCATTAATCCATGATAGTTTATTATCCCGTGTGTTGTAACTATCTAGCAAATAAAACAGCACAAGTCAAGCTTAATGATTTCCCCCGACGCTCTTTATTTATGCTTTGCAGTGTAAAACAAAAACGACAACTTGAACTAACTATGGCAGTGTTATATTTGCCAAATATTCTCTACGCTTATTCTTTAAAAGTGCCGTAGTTTCATTTGATAAAATGTGGCCACAATTTGTAAAAGAGCTACATTTTATCCTAATGTTTTTTAGTTTTAGATGTAGAATGTGCTTTATTTATGTTTATGATCAGGACGATTCAATTTTAATTCAATAAAAGTAAAATTAAATTGTACGTTAATTATTACGAGAATTGGGGTTCTGATACATTTACTTTAGGAATCTTACTCAGTCTAAGGGTTTCTCACAGCTTAAATGAGTTTTGTCACCTAAAATGAAATAATCCATATTCTAGAATATGTCGACACAAAAAATGCGATCCCCATAACAAACAAAGAAAAACAAAAAAAGAAGATATAACGGGCACGAAAACTAAGGTAATGAACATCGAGCAAAGCCGGTGTTGTGTAAACACCCTAATGGAGTTAAAATTACTGCTGCGCCGCCCGTGCGGAGCTAATGCAGAAAAATCCAAAGGATTGATGTTTATTACTGGCCGTTCCAGGGGAGCATTGAGTCCAAAAGTTGAAGGGTCGGGAAAAACCACAGAGCACTTTATCAATCTATAGGGAGTACCACTCGCCGAGACTGCGAACACAGTATGCTCAAAGAATGAGCGTACATGTACGTATACAAAATTTGAAAGACACTGTTCTACGAGTTCATGATTTAGTGTGTGCGTTACCTTAACCGGACGGCTAGTCCCATCTCTTATCTTTCTTAAATTATAGAAGTATCCAATGCGGAAAAATCCAAAGGATTGGTATTTATTTCCAGCCGTTCAGTGGAGCATGGAGTCCAAATGTTGGGGGTCGGAAAAAATCGTCCCAAACTAATGGAGCGGAGGAGAATGAACTTTTAAAGTTGCCTGCGCAGCTCTCCCCGCTTAGGGTGCCCAAGTGGAAAATTCCACGACCCACATAATTGTCGAACGATGTTACGGGCCGTAACGATGTTCGATACGATTACCCTTATCGACCTTTTAACATACTATTTTTATATTTACTCCGCCATATACTTTACAGTCCAGGGAGTTTCTTTTCCGTAAGAGTTCCGTTAAGTTATCGTTTGTGTTATGGTATACCTATGGTAATTCCGTTCTAGGTAGTAACAGAAGCGATAGGTAAATAAAGAGTTTTTAAACCTGATTCAGCATTTAGCTTTTGGTTAAGTATTAGGTTTACCCCTAGTTACCTAGCCTCAATTATTTACTTAATAAGGTACAGAAGTATTTTTACCATCAATTCTACCAGGAAATAAAAAAAATATGTGAAAATTAATATGTAAAGTGTGACGAATTGTGCTGTTATGTTTGTATCAAAATATTATTTATCTTATAAATCAACAAAAATGTCCTAAGCAATAATATATAAAATGAATAACTAACACAATACAAAAGGATTGAGTACAAATATCTGGATATAAATTTATATTACGACTGTTATGATTATGGAATTGTACATTATAACAATTGGCATTGTACAGGAATCTAATCATGCCGGCCGCAGAGAATGAAAACAATTTGCAACTGAAATAGGTTGCCAGTAATATTGTAGGGATTTGTTACCACCCGGATAAGCTATAAAAGCAACCAGTAATAAGATAGAAAGATAAGAAGAAAGTAAATTATCTACAGCGTGATGAAAACAGTAGAACAGTTATCTTATGAAGAGATTAGTTAAAAGAAACCGAACTGCTCAACTAGTGGAGTAAAATATTCTTACTCAGTGAATCAAGGATCTGTCACCATCGAGGCGGTTATTAACCTGTGACAAGGGGATCCGCAACCAGCAGGATGAAGGGTCAATAACAATCGGATGAATCAGTAACCAGAAAGACAAAGAGGCCATTATTGACGGGATATGGGGTAACGGGGTAATGGGGGCAAAAACATTGCTCCTGTAAACGGTAATTTATATTCAGATTGCAGGTTAAGCTCGGACGACATTGAATCTGATTACATCCGTGATACTGAGATGTTACGAAAGCTTACATACAAAACTCTGCTATCTTAATATGTACTAAACTAATATATCAATACATAGTATATACAGCATTTCGTCCTTTTACTTGATAGAGGATTCGCCTGTTTATATTTTTGTATGTTGTACAAATGTATTTATACCTTTATAGGACCTTCTGTTGGAAATCTAAGACTTATTTCTAATGCACATCCGAATACATTTCAAACAAAATAAAATTCAGCATTAACACTGGATTCCAAAACAATTTGAATATCAAAGAGGGCTTATGCATGGTAACTTAGAGGAGAAATTGAAAAATGGGCAAACAGACCGCCGCGTACCTCGACAATAATGCCTAGAGTCCCATTGTGAACGTCTATAATATAGAGTTCAGTGCCCCATTGTGGACCTGATCCTTATACAGCCGTCAGCGAGCGGCCGATATGAGTTACAAGACAACTGTTTGCTCTCTCTCTGAAAGACACGAATATTCCTGCTCCTTATACATTCGGATTTGCCCCGGACAAAGCGCTCGAGCTCTGTTTGTCTGGACTCATAAAATGTCGAGATGTGGTATGGGATAGCTGTAATCATAGTATATATTGAGCGCTTTCAAACGCCTTTTAAGATTAAAGAAAACCACTAGCTATACCAGCTCAAACACTTTTCGAACAAAGATCCTGACCAACCCACAGAACCATCCATGACCATCAATAGAACTCCTTCTAGTGGTTATATTATTAGTATGCCTAATTGAAACGAACAACCATATAGCACGATATTCATTTCCTGTACGTTTATATAAAAAAGGTTACACAAACTTTTGTTTAATTGCCCACAAAACAACTGTCACTAAAATACATTTTCCGATAGTGGGTTACTATAATGCTTTTGCAGATCTAGACTTGTATGATCTGTGGTATAAAGAAATTCACAGCGTTACGGAATGCAGTGTGAAGTATCTTAATAAAAATACCGACAGCTATTGAATTCTTAAGCTATTCTAAAATTATACTTTTTGCATATTATCAATAAAATATAATAAAGAGGAAAGATTTTTTTGCTTGTTTGCATTGAATAAGCTCTGAAAGTACTGGACCGATTTTGATAACATTTGGCACAGATACAGATTAGACCACGGAGAAGAACATACGCTACTTTTTATAGCAGCAAAATGTACGGTTGTAAAAACAGTCCCGTTTTCCGCGGCCCCGAAGGCGCGGACAACTTCATGTAAAATTATAATTTGACGCAATTTTAATTTATTTACTCTTCACTCTATTTTGTTAAATAGCTCTACAAATAGGCCACATCTAAACTCTACATTACTTATAAGGGCATAATATAACACGTCTAAGATCTTCACCTAAAATTCATTCTCATAAATCTAAAGGCATCATTTCAATACTCGGAAATCGTGAGCCATTTACGATTGGATATGGGATCAGTCGTTACACACAGAGTAACCATTTTATCTTGATCTCCCGATTCATACATACATTAAATAATGGCAGCGGGTTCGGAGTTCTAGAGTAGTTTGGCAATATAGACGTATCCGCCAACTTTTGTTAGAATAATATCTGGGCAAACGTTCAATCTGCCTAACATCGCCTCAAAATTTCCCGAGGTACCATTTGTGAATTGTTCCACTCCCCGGGGGCTCGATTGTTCGTACCTATTGGATTATTAGAAAGTTCAAATTTTACTTGTTGCAAAGGTTCTCAAACTTTAAATGAATTAACGCGTTTTAAATGAAAATAAAATGAGCGACGCGGTTCATTAAAAATGAATTAACGTGGCAGTAAATTTTTAATATATTAAGAATTTTAATTAATAATGTTGCAGGTGAAGCCCGTTGATCGCCTGCGGGCACAGTTATACTGCAGTTTACTCGTGCATCATGGCGGTGATTGTTTGTGAAAGACTAGCGTAAGTACAAATAAATAACATTCACTAATCCGCACTGCTTTCAACCGTGCGATTCTGCTGTGTCTACACTTGATTTTTACGTTTTTTTCTTTATTACGTATAATATTTAACATACTTTAATTTACATAACGGGAACACTGTACTTTTCCCGGATAAAAAGTAGCCTATGTTTTAATCCAGAGCCTAAACTACTACCATACCAAATTTCATCGAAATCCATTCAGTAGTTTTTGCGTGAAATAGTATCAAACATCCATCCATACATCCATCATCACAAAACTTTCACATTTATAATAGTAGTAGGATTTATTACGTGTAATATTTAACACATTGTAATTTACATAATGAGTATTCAGAATATGTATATTGAAAGTGTCATGAATATAATATAATAAAGTACTAGCTTTTGCACGCGGCACCGCTCACGTAAATAAAGTATCCCACGGGAGCACTGTACTTTTTCGGGATAAAAAGTAGCCTGTTTTAATTGAGAGCCTAAACTACTACCATATCAAATTTCATAAAAATCCGATCAATATTTTTTACGTGAAAGAGTACAAACATCAATCTATACATCCATACGATGTATAGATGGATGTTTGTTACGATGATGGTGAAAGTATGTGAGGATGGATGGATGGATATACTTTTGTGACTCTTTTACGCAAAAACTACAGGACTTTAATGAAATTTGGCATGGTAGTAGTTTAGGCTCTGGTTTTAGACATGGGCTACATTTTACCCCGAAAAAGTACAGTATTCCCATGGGATACTGTATTGACGCGGGCGGTGCTGCGGGCAAAATCTAGTGCGAACATGATGATAAAGTGTTTCATTATAACATTATATTCAACATCAATTCCAAATAAATTCTGATGTACCAACGTAAAATATTAAGACTCGATGGTAACAAAGTCATTGGCGTTGACCGATATCGAACCCGGGTATCCGATAAGAGGCGGGTCAAGCGATTCATGGCCCGGGCCGGTCGTTCTTCCGGTACATTGTCTTATCCGGGTCTACCGGGCGCGATCAATCAAACGCAGCTCCATTTGCTCCGAATATCTGGAGGTGTGTTTCTTTTCGCAGGAATGATACGAATAGAGCGGTCAAAGGTTACTTGGTTATTAAAAGGTCGGGCTTGATCAAGGTTGTCAAAACGTCTTTAGTTTGTTAATCGAATATTAAAATTCACACTTAAATTTTAACAATAAAATGAAGGCCTTAATTGTACAATTTGTGCCGATGCTCGAGTACACAGGTACTATCGAACTAGTTGCCGCTCGGCCAGGCATAAGATGAAAATCGCTTAACAGCGCCATTGAATCGCACACATAATCGCGTGTAAATATGTAGTTCAACCTCGTCTGCAATCATTGTGATTACTTTCTTGGATTTGAACACAATCAAATATTTTGAGGCGTCCTATTGCAAAGGAAAATGTCAAGAAACTGGTCAAGCAGGAACTTTGTCGATATTGTACATAAATAGCAGGTACAAATATAGAAATTCATAAATAGTTTCCGTTGCATGGCAATTCCATGCAGAAACTCCGCGCTTAAAGTCTGACATAAAATATAGTACGAGTGAGATATAGCCCGGAGTATCTATCGCCGAGTCAAAGTTGTAATAACATCGCATAGGAAGCGTGTAAATTTAATGGTCTAAAACCGGAGCTCACTAACACATAGCTCGTATAAGCGTCGTTTAGCTCACTGAGATGTATGTCACACTCATAGTTGAATATTAGTTAAGTTTTGTTGAATATAATTGCGTGAAAACTTCTATTTTATTACAAAATTCCTACTTATATTAGATATATATTTTAGATAAAGTAACCAAATTGTCCAATATTTATAAAAAAACAAAAAAAGCGCGCTTGGTAAAGGGCAATAAAACTTTGGTGTAACATTAAAAATAAGATTGTAATGATAAAGAATTATGGTACAGAAGTTACAAGACAACAAACAGAGGAACGAAGGATTACATTGTGCCACATAAGAAGTCTACGCTACTACGGCGTAGCATGCAATTCGTAGCCGCTCGCGCTACGAGTGACGTTTACGAGCTACGGCACGGCATGACGATTATCCGGACAGTCGGGACACTCCAAGGGCGATACAAAAAAACACAAATAATACAATACAATACGATACAAAAAATATATTTTTGTTTTCATAAATTAGTAAGCTAACTATTTAATAGATTGTTTTCACAAATTCTAGCCGAATTTAAAAGGGGAATTATTTTGAAAATAAGATTTATTTTCATAATTTTTTGTGCATTTTTACTTTGGAAGTTGGTTTAATTTTTTCTTTAAGAATAATATTTTTTCCCTTTTTAGTCACATTTATTATATTTATAATAACACATTTTAAGAAAGCTTAAAAGAAGCGTTCGAATGAAAATTCGCGCCTAGTGCCATTAGGTATATAAGATGATGATGATGATTACTGTAAGTTGTATATAAGATGTTGTATATATTATATGATGATGATGATGATGATTACTGTAAGTTACATAATGGCATATTCTGGCAGTTCTTAAAACAACACCGTAATTTCCAAACGTGTGTCTTTAAAGACTGAGGAATTCTGTTCAGTGCTTTTAAATCCAGGGTACACCCTTGGCACAAAATTCTACTATTAGGTAGCATATGCTTTATTTAGTTCACAAAAGTCAAATTTTTGTAGATGCCCCTATAAATTTGGAGTTTCCTCGATAACTCATGCATACCATCATCAGGTCTCCACTTTGGTTACTGAAGGACTAATTTCAAATTATACCCTTACAAAAACAAAAAAGAATTTTCGAAATGGGTCCTCAAACGTCAGAATAATATTTCAGGATATGTATCGATGTAAAATACTGTATAAGTATTTTACATCGATACTATAATATAAGTAATGAAAAGTACCTATTATCATCATAATGTGATGATGAAGATTATTGTATCTATGGGGTTTTTACTCAGTGCTATTACTTATATTGCAGGTATATTTGCTATAGAAGTTTTTTGCCACGAACACTCCCACGCGGGCGAAGTTGCGGGCAAAAGCTAGTAGTTTAATAGAAAGTTGAAATCATAATTTAATTTTATATGATATTATATGAGATATTATATAAAATTTTAAGTGTTTTAGGGATTAAAACTAATCGAACCGTATTCACATGAAATAGGCGCGGGGTGAGGCTATCAAAGATGATGTATGGCGGGATAAGACAATGTTGAGCGAAGGTGCATCCGGGTCCGACCTTTCAATTTCCTTGATTGTCCGGGCCGGGTCGATACTCTGATCCTCCGACCGTGTCTTTGTGTGTGTGTGTGTGTCATTGGGCAAAAAGCATTTTGTTCAATGATTTTTGTGGTGTGTAAAATATCTCGTTCCGCCCACAATCCGACTCTCGAAGGAATGTAATTATTTCTAGTCCCACTCAAATAAGGTTTTCCGTTCCCTTTGAACTGTGCCCACTTATCGTTTTATTATAGCTATATTTTACCTAAAAACCAGATTGCTTTAATTTACGCAACCTAATTTAGATAAATTTATGTAGAAACACATATTTTATGGTTTCAATACATACAATAAAATAGGTACAGTTCGCAAAAAGAATCGTGGATAGATTGATAGACGTATCAATGTATCAAGTATAAGACGTTATACTTTATACGCTAATCCTGCTAATATTATAAATGTGAAAGTTTGTTCGGATGGATGGATGTTTGTTACTCTTTAACGCAAAAAATTCTGAACGGATTTCGATGAAATTTGGTATGGTAGTAGTTTAGGCTCTGGATTAAAACATAGGCATACTTTCTATCTCGGAAAGTGTTCCGGAGGGATACTATATTTACGCGGGCGGAGACGCGAGCAATAGCTAGTCTTGTATATACTTATATAATTGAGGGAAATTTGGGGGAATAAACTAGATCTTGCTGGGTCTTATCCATGGGAATCTGGGTATTAAGTAATACATAATTTTTCTATCGTTGTGCAACAATATATCAATAATTTTGATTCTAATATGTCAGTCCAATTGTGAATTTGGTATGCGTTACATGTATACATTTTGTGTTATTCGGAAATTTGGAATATGGTGAGTTGAAATCCAGGTCAGATAAATATTTTTGAGATCCTTTTCTTTTTTTTGAAACTCCTAGTACTTCGAGCAAAGCTCGGTTACCCAGATAATTTATGGTATCAGTGTTTCATAGTATTTAAAAACTTACACTCCTCGTATATGAAACGTTTTGAACAAAAGGTAATTAAATTATACATATAAAATCTCTTGCAATTGAAAAAGAAATTTAATCAAACCATCAAGTCCCCACCAAAACTATATCTCTGGGACGAGAATGAAACATACGCTGAGGCTAGGTTTTTTATATTCAGAAATTCACATATTAGGCACGCTTCCATTTTGCATGACATGTATCACGCGAACAACATATAAAATCGTCAGCACTCAGCCGAGTGAGACATAAAAGTAAAGGAACCCTTTATGCATATTATGATCAGCAATCCGAATATCTTTATGATTATATTTCGACGTTATTGAAATAGAACACGAGTTTTATGATAATATCAGAAATTACATGTTATGATCTTGTGTACTCGTGTGTGTAAATATATCGTACGAAATTGTAGAATAAATATATACCTAGTATGAAAATATAAAGCAATGGGAAAGTGCAAGTGTTTAGTGTTCATGTACTATTAGTGTATTTAATAGTAACTTCTTAATTATTTAATGGCCCGTTTCAATAACCAATCTACCAATAACTATTTGTTAGAAACGTCAAATTTGTATCGCAAAAAACCGGCATATGATTTAATGACGAAGTTTTTACGGGCCGTAAGTAGTTCGTGGTGTGTACATAAAACCGTAATTAAATAAGTCACTTTTAATCCCTAAAATTAATAATTATTCAATTATTTTTGATGAGCGGCAATTCCCTCTAAAACACTCGTTTATTGGACGATAAAATCTGTACTGAAACAAGAGTCATTTATGTATTTATGAAACCCAAAATGAGATTTATTAAAGTCATTTAGTAACCGAATTATAAGAAAGCACCACAGTTACACGCTCCCAAATACGAGGGGTTTACTAAAGCCTCAATAATCATATTTCGTTATAAAACCACTTCAAAGCCCTTTATTTGGTATCAGCGAAAATGAACCCTTGCGCGATGCAAATAAGGCAACATTTATAACGATAGAAAAATATAATTGGCAAAGTTTAAATTGGCGTAAATCGTTCATGATTAATTTTCATTAATAATACATTATATTTAATATACTGTACACAAAAATGAATCCTTACAGTATCACCAGTATCGAATATAATAATATCTGTGGGCGCTTCACACCACGTCAATCTGGCCCCGTGCTAAGTATCCGAAGAACTTGTATTACAGGTACCAGAAAACGGGAAGTATATTTAATACTTTTATACTATACATATATTTAAGATTTTTATTATATTATACACATATTTAATACACATCCATGACCCGGGAACACAGAAACACTTTTTGTTCCTTCGGCAGGATTCGAACCCCGCGACCCCCGGCTTGAGCAATAACGCGTTGAACCACTGAGCCATAGAGGTTGTCAAACCGACGACCGAGACTATAAATACGACCATACATATAAATACCAAACGAGAATATAATGTGCTACATTCCAAGCCTTGTGTAAAATTCAAAATTAGTACAAATAAGTATTTGTTTTACTTTTAGTCCCATCCCTGCAGCCAAAAAATGTTTTCATTGTTTGACTTGAAAATGAAAATGATAAAATTATTACAAATTAGTCGAGTTTTTGAATAAGAATTACGGAACACAAACAAGGTAAATTTCGTGGAATAATTTATTAGCGCTGATTATACGGCGATTCTTTGACTTTACTAACAAACCTAATTTAGATCTGATTTTCTTTATTAAATTATTTTGTTCGCGAAAGATAAAGCTCATGCTATTTAATGTTATATTTAATATCGTAGTTGGCACGTTTTTTCGCAGCAAAGCGTGTTCCACAAAGAATTTTTCAATGTTATTGAAACTCATTTTAGTTAAAATATTAATTATAAAAAGTACGAAATATTCGAGCCTGAACCTCAGGAACGTTTCGCTCACGAGAACGTTTGTGAGTGAGCTAAGCTATGAGTGGAATATTATGCATTCTTCAGATACTTTTAGTGAGTTCCTCATAGCAGCAGTTTTTAATAAAAGTCACAGGTATTGAATACTTCTTGAAATTACTACGTGAAGCAAAAACTAGCATTACAGTTTTGCGAGAATCGTGCGAACGGAGTATGGTATTTGGCACAGTCAAAGTTTATGTCGAGGAAGGTGTGCAGAATAATATAATATGCTTATATTTTTTAAATAGTTAAATAAAATGCGTAGAAATAATTAAAAATAACAACAATACACACTGCCTCAGATCATAAACACACAAACGTGCGTTTGATAGATACAATTTCGTTCCATGTTGATAGTTGATATTTGTCTCTTCATTGACAAATATCTACAAACATTTCCTTTTTTTATTTTTTCTATTTAGGAGCCAGGATTTTATACTCAACCTTTTATTCCACTACAAACAAAAATAACATTATTGACCTAAACAGTTTATTTGTTATAGAAATAATAATAATATAAGTAATTCCAACGACCCGTAACACAGCATGAAGTAAAAGTTTAGTCGTAAATATTAATAGTCTTTTGTGCGGATATAAAACCGATGGGTGTAGGTTAGGGCGGTTTTAAACCCCATGTCTATAATTTTAATGGTAAGTCTCCTCGATTCGATTATATACTCGATAATACATGATATTAGGGGTCTCAAGCTCAAGTCTCCCCATTCGCTTCATGAGTCTTATCAAGTCGTATTATTACTGCACTTTTTAAGAGAACAGATGAGAGATTTTTGTTGCGGGTATGCTATACTAATTAGTGAATAAAAACTGGCATACCCGTAATACCAAAGCTAAGAAAATAAGATGTATAGTCTATGTTTATATGTTTAGCTGCAGCATAAAGACAACTGAATTACATTTATAACACAAAATAATTAATAAGGAAAAAAACCTGTATAAAAAAGAGATTGCCATTTTACCGATATTCGGCGGCGATTTAGGTTCCCAAAATTTATAGATATGTTTATATATCTTTGCACTGTGATTTGTTCGCAAATCAATTAAAATATATAAAAAAAAATTAAATTACACAAAAAATCTTTACGAAAATCCGCACACTCCTCCGGCCCCATCATTGATGCGTCATCTTAAACTAAAACGCTAAGCTTTGATAAAATCGATTGGAAAATTTCAAATTATGAATGTGTCCTTTCATACCTTTTTATACACTAATGATGACGGAAGTTTATTATAGCTTTTAGATCATTAATCTTTGTACACAAATACACGTACGAGTATATACCGTGGCCGTGTTATAGTGAATGTGTACACGGTACTGGTAACTTTGCCTGAAGGCAAAACTCTTTTATTCGTTAATCGTTTATGAGTGAGAGTATCGGTCAACTTTTCAAGAAATCGTATATCACTTACAACTATAGTACAGTAACATGAAATAAAAAAAAAATGTAAATGTCAATTTCATGTTGCAAAACTCAAATAAATAATGTGTTGCATAAAATTGTATTTAGGAGTTACTAAGTTACTTACCAGTAAAATAGTAAAGATCTTGCACCCAATTTTTTTTACATAGTTATTATCTTAACAGTTGAAATAACCGCTCAAGTGAGTGTCGGACTCGAACGCGCAGGGTTCTCCAGAAAACGGCAAGAAAATAACGTTTGTTGTACGGCAGCCCCACTTATATATTTATTTCATTATGTTTTTATTAGTATTTGTTGTTATAGCAGCAACACAAATGCACCTGTGAAAATTTCAAGTGTCTATAGCTATCACGATTCACGAGAAATAGGGTCCCGCTTTCACCCTTTGGTTGCAGAACTAACAAATAGGTATGACTGACTTTTCGAGTATTAGTATTTTTATTTAATTTTGTAACTATTAGCTGCAAGTTTTATAATGCCATGCTAAGCAGATTAATTTACCCAATACCCAATTATATTTTGGTTGTTATTGACTCACTGGTTTTTATAACTCACTGACTCTTATTTCAGAGCACGATGCAAGAGTGAATATATTTTTCTAAATGAGAATGTGAAATAATGTTTGCAATTAGTTATAATGTTAGCGATGACACATCGTATTATCATGTTCGAGCAATTTATATAAGAAATGCCTTTCCCTTATACACACAATTTAACAAAAACATATTCCGTATGCCCAATATCACTATAAAATGTAATGCGATTATCGAGAAAAACCTTTACAAAACACGCCACCAACCCAAACCGCCCCAAACCGCCCACTAATGGAACCGGTCAATTACTTAAGACCGGGGCCAACTCGATCATAAATCCGTGCTATCGATCAAAGTTCTCCGTGACCGCCGGCCGACTGTACAATCGGACGATTAATATTCTTTATCATAGAAAAAATGCGATGTGCACGGTCTCATGGAAAATCGTGGAAAGTCGTGCGCCTCCTAAATATCACCGGTAAGTTTAATACCTATCGTGTCATTGTAAATTATAATATAATAATAATATTATTTACTTTATTAGTTTCTTTATTATTACTAGATGTTGCTTACGACTTCGTGCGCTCAAAAGTTAACTTTGCAGAAACCGTACATTTTTACGCGATAAAAAGTAGCCTATGTGGTGGTGGTGGTGGTCAACGTGGTATATATAATATATAGTAATATCACTTCCACGTGGTCCACTCTATATTTCTGCCAAATTTCATCAAAATCCGTCTAGTAGTTTCGGAGCCTATTCAATGCAAGCAAAAATAAAAATGCAAACTATTTAAAACATTAGTATTAGATTATATTAAGGGCCTGTTTCACGATCTCCTAAAAATTTTTTTCGCTGCTCACTTTATACTGAGCGACAGAGACAAAACATGGAAATAGGCTATCTGACTGACTGACACTATCTTATCAGTAGATTGTGAAACAGGCCCTGAGTCTCTTTGTAAAATTCTTATTGAGATGTGCCAAATTAATGTTATCTTTATAAAAAAATATACGTATATATAGAGCAACACTTGTCGAGACAGCTAGTCACTTATAAAATTTTCACCCTTGACTGTACCGTAGTAAAAATATAGGTTTTCCATTTTCTAACCGCTCCGTCCACTATGAAAGATTGATTTATTATTACTCTATAAAGACTGTTTCGGACGAGATCCTTGAGATTGACGAGGTCTGTTTTTTTACAACGGTTAAACGAATATAGAGCGATGGAAATCGCCTGTTTAGTCTGAAGTGGGAGTAATCTCTTTAGTGAAAACAAGATTCATTTAGAAAAAAGCTTTTACTGGAGTTTTAAGCCTTTGAAAAATCTTAAAGGCTCGTTGGAATAATTCTTTGATGGATTTTTTGTGGAATTTCGATTGAAGCTACCGGAGTCAATCCACAGTTTTACTTAAATTAATGGGAAATCATATTATGAATTGAAGAAAATAATTTTCTTAGATTAATTGAATTAGGATTATAATATACGAACTTCTACTCCTTCTTGATTTTTATATATTTTTGACGTGATACTGTCTTATAAATCGATGAACGCCGTCTGCACGCACGAAAAATTGTCACGCTCCGTCACGTTCCGCTTGAGCCGAGAGTGCAAGCGAGAGCGCGGAACAAGCGATAAAGAGGCACGATTGGCCTAAGCGTTCGGCATGTGACGACGTTATCACGTAAAGTTATCGTCCGTAAACCGTCATAACAGACAACCATTTCTGTGTATATTTAAGCAAAGTAAGTCTGAAAATAGGTTGTGGTCTATATTTCATACGGCAAAATAATGTTTATCGGGTCAGCAAGTAATGATTTTCTTTAATTTAAGAAGGGAAAACCTTTTGATTTATTAAAAGTCATATCTAATGTTTCCTTCAACACAATACAAGTTTAATAGTTTTGTGTATTTGTCCCAGTAGTTCTACAGAAATTTCCTCATAATACTCCTCGTTCAATTATTTAGAGATCAAGTACAAATACTAGACGTCCGCTGCACGTGGCACCATGACTAATATCTTTTTATGCTGCTACCTTACTGCAATACTTTTTCCATCGAACAAAAACTAGGTAAGATGACATCTTTGTTTTATCTTACGTTGTTCTTTAAACGAGAAAACTTGTAAAAATATAATCGGTTACTCAAAAAGGGCTGCAAGTATTACCGTATAATTTAGTATACGGCGAGTATTGGGGGACAAAAATCGATGTAGCTATCTAGCTCTCATCCCTAAGAAAACGGCGCATTTTTAAGCTATATATTATGTTTTTCTTTCGTCATGCAATAATATATTAAAAAATTCGACTCTGTTGTGACAGTCCGATTATGAATTTGCATAGTTTTATTGACCTATATCATAAATCATAATATTATGTACGGTCGGCGACAGACCCTCTTTACTACATTTCGATCTTATTACTATGGCAGAAGGTTCAAAAGTTGTGCTCTGAAGTTGTCGGCGACTGTGTGATCGCCGACGAGCCGGTGTGCCATTCGCGAGCCTTATTGTCCTGCGAAAATAACTTTCACGAATTGTACTGTTTGCAAGGTGGACAAATGGTATACCGGTTGTTAGTGACCGTACCAAACTAAGTCATCATTATTTAGTAGTAATTTTAAATAGTAGCAAAACTTTGCCCGCTGAAACCACCAGATTCGCCTGTTTCATTCACACTCTGCAAACTCGTTGTCGTATGTTGTTATACATACACAATATCAGAATTGACGCCTAAATATTTTTATTAGCAATGGTGAATTTACATAGTATTTTTTAATGGCTTTTCGAAAAGTACATAATAAGCCAGGAAATTTTGTCTTGGAAATGGCATGTCTATGATCATCCGTTGACGAAATACTATATATAATAATAATATCACAAAAGTAAGATCGTTGGAGAGCATTAAAAACGCACTATACAAAAAAATATGCACGAGTGACGTCACACCAGTTGAAAATATATGTAGATAAATACAAAATTAATTTTATTAACTTAAATACTGCGTTTATGTATATCATTGTTGTAACAAAAATGTCACAAATAACTTAAGGATTTTGACAGCAATTATCGTTTTTCAACCATAGCAAAAAAAATCGACGTTTTTTGACGTGATAAAGTCTTATACGCCGACTACACGCACGAAAAATTGTCACGTTCGGCCTAATTGTCACGTTCCGCCTGATTGTCACGATCCGCCTGAGCCGAGCGTACAAGCGAAAGCGCGGAACGTATGATAGAGAGGCACGATCAGCCTAAGCGTTCGGCTTGTGATGACGTTATCACGTAATATTATCGTCCGTAAAAAATGGTTGTCTTTTAAGTCGGTACTAAAAACAACAATTTTTTCAAAGAATATAATAAGAAACATTTTATTCCTTTCCTCCGCGACTATTACACAATCCTGTTTAGTCCTGTAATTTAGCAACTGATTACTGTACTTTTTGCATTTTTCGTTCTATATTTATGTTGCCTTTCAGAAAATACAAGAATTTTGCTGATTTAAAAATCAAATGCAGGTTCCCTACTACAGAAATATCCTACGATAGGATCTGGGAGAAACTGCTGTAAGCAGTAAAACCATATTTTTCTAGAGTTTCCTCCAGATTATAATTTTTATGTCTAATGTTGTTATATGCTTTTGGTGAGTGCAAATAAGGAACTTTCTCCCTGTCTATATATCTAAGATCCTATTAGAGCAGTATAATAATTTGAACTTTACATACTTCTGGAATTTTCGAATATTTATATTACGATACAATAATATCATCAATTCCCCGGTATTTGCCGTTTTATTTTTGTTTCCCGCCTCTTATCCCCGGAGCGAGACGGGCACTAAACTACGAATCGGCAAATATTTACTGAAGATTCCGTGAAACACGATCTGCCAATACCTGCCATTTCTATTAAAGCCCCCGTATAAAGACCGACGATATAATAATTGAAATAGACATTGTACAACAAATAGCCCAACACAAATTGCTTTTCTTTTAGTTATTTGCGTATTTATACTTAGAACTGAAACTAACCTATATCTTCCTAACCCGTCTATCGTCAAGTGGTTTTCTTTCTTCTTGTACCTAGTACATACTAGCTTTTCCCGCGGCCCCCGTAAATATAGTATCGGGCATCCCACGGGAATACTGTACTTTTTCGGGATAAAAAGTAGCCTGTTTTAATCCAGAGCCGAAACTACTACCATACCGAATTTCATCGAAATCCTTTCAGTAGCTTTTGCGTGAAAGAGTAACAAACATCTATCCATCCATCCATCTATCAATCCATCCTCACAAAATTATACAGATATGCTGTGTAATAACAGATAATGTAGCTATAAACACGTAATAACACGACAAAGAAGTATCAATTGCGAATGCTTATATCGATGCCGCTAAAGCTTCGATAGTATAATGAAATTGAATTATCGAGGAGACGAGGTGAGGGTGAAGACGCGATCCGAGAGATCGGTAACTCGATTGTATCAGCAACAATCGTTCGCGGCGCCAAATAGGAACATTCGACGCGGTCGCGAGAACAATCCGGAATTGTTATGGTTCAAGGTATAAATGGTAACTCGTTATGACACTTATGACATATTTATACATTAAACGAGCAAATCTTGAATATATAATCGGAATCTCAGAAACGGCTGCAAGAAATTTAGTATGCAGGGAGTTTTGGACGAGAAAAATCGATCTAGCTAGGTCTCTTATCCTTGAGCAACTGCGCATTTTATATGTTATATATATCTTTTATTTCGTTGCGTAATAAGATGAGTGATATCGATTTCTAAAAGTTAAATCCGGTTGTCTTTTTGCGTTTTTGGCATATTGATGTCTCGGGTACGAATCTGAGTGATAATTTTTTTTTATTTTTCCTTTATATTTTTTTTATCGTTCTACTAAAACTCCGAGCAAAGCTTGGTCTCCCACTACCTACATACCTAGGTATCTACTATTAATGTCAATAATAATTGATAATCTTATTATTTCCGTACCTTATAATATCTAGTGTTACACGTCACCTATTCACGTAGGATATTTAAAACTTTCATTACCTTAATAATACGTCTGTTAAAATAAAATTTATTTATAACTTCTTTTATCGATTAAGTTATTACTTACTCACGGTAAAGGTACTTTTCATAATTTTACATTACAAGTAGTTCTGTTTGTTTTATTAGCTAAGTTAGCAGAAAACATTAGGACAATACATAGTTCTAAAAATACATTAATATTGTATCAAAATAGAACAACATCAATAAACACTTACAAAAAAGTAATCCCTGCTACACACTTTACGATTTAACAGTGTTAACCGAACTGTGTAGTTTTATCGATAGTGTGTCAAATCATTACGATTGGCATACACACGATCGATAAATCTGCACAGTTCAGCTTACACCGTTAAATCTTTACTATAAAACGTTAGGTGTGTAGCGGGTTTTAGGAACTAGTCATAAATTTGGTTCGATCGACAAGACGGCGGAGGCTCAATGTGATTTTCCACGCCCTTAATCATTATTAAAGCTTAATAAGCACGATAATTAAAAGAATATCCTAAGTTACTTAATACAATGAAAGTATAGAATAGTATTATAACTTTCTAATTATTTACATAATGAAACAATATTCAAAGACATTATTGGAGTACTAATATGATTAAACTAGACATTTAGAAAATTTAAAAAATATTTTATCTTTCGATATTTTGAGGCGTCCTAGTGCAAAGGAAAATGCTTAGAAACTGGTCGAGTAGGAAATTCGTCGATATTGCACAAACACACCTTCCCACCAACCGCGTATTTTGTCGATCGTCCAAAAACTTGAATGAACATAAAACGCACTTACCCCGCTCAACGTTTTGATATTGTGCAAAGCGTCCTGCGCTTTCAATGCCGCTTTGCGCGTGAAAAACGTCACAAAACAGCATCCTGCAACAGAAGCGCACACTTACAAACATGACGACACAGAACGGTACAAGGGCTAATACCTACGATCTGTACACCTTTTTCACATTGTGTGGCACGATAGCGCATGTCGCAGCGACAAATTACTAAGGTACGCTCGTATGTCTTTGGTATAAGTGCGTTTTTCCCAAGCCCAGACCGTTATCGCATGTCGCAACGATAATGATAAAGACAGGTATAATGTTTCATATTAAAACATATCGCTATCTCTCCCATGCCTTAGTAACTTATCGGTGCGACATGCGATATCGCACAGCGCAATGTGAAAACGCTCTAATGATGCTCACACTTTATACCGAAATCGTGAAAAATATGCCAAACGAAATCGAACTATCCTCAAATTATATAAAGTTCTTATTTGCATGTACATATATTCAGAGACAGGTGACTAAATCTTAGTACTCACTAGCTTAATATTAACCTTTAATTACCTATTGCGAGGAATGTTTAGTTTAGCATGGCACCATCTTCAAGATGTCGGACAAATGTGATCAAAACAGAGTTGCACACATCTACAATTACACACACCTTACTTTCTAACATTTATCATACACGAATTATACAGCGCCTAGTATACGTCACATTACACATACATAGAACCATATATCGAAAACATTAGCACGACAATTTACTACAAGACAAGTTTAAAAACAGATACAACGAGGGTTATATTTATACGCAAATTGAACGTTATATATTATGACGTTAGCAAACATTTTAAAACCTAACAAATGTGATTGGCTCTTAAAAATATTTCACTCTATTTACATTGTTAATAAAATAAAAAAATGATGCACTTTGTTTAAGTAATATTAAAATTCAACTGAAAAATAAAATCCTATTCGCACAACCAATTTTTTTACAAAATTTGTAAAGGTATTTATTTTAAAGTTGGTAATTAAACTCGAACAAGAATAATAATATAGTTTCCACACAGTGAACAAAATTACGTTTTATATTTGCACAAAAAACTACAAGGGCATTTAAAACAAAAGACAGCATATAAATATGTTAACAGCAAGACGAACTCTTTTACAACGGGAAATATTTTTTCCGCTTATAATATTTTTACACGAGAATTACTAGAATATTCGATGGAAGTATTTCAATATGCATAGGTATATAATGTGGGTGAAGGTATTCTTTTATGTTGTTTAGAATAAAGACGACCCGTTGCTAGGTAATGGGGTTACTCGTAAGTCATATTTTATGCTTACCCTTCTACTTCACATTTTCATAAAAATATTTTTTCCTTGGCATAGGTACTTTTATAATTTAATACTCCCTATTTTTGGTTTATCGACTTATAGAATCTTCTTTATGGGCCGTTTTTCTAGATGTCAAAGTATACTAAATGCACTTAAAGGAAATATTGGATAATATAATATTATTATTACTGACTATTACTCATTAAACCTGACTGCATAAAAATGATCTACTAATATTATGTTTGACGATCGTAGCACGATGCTACAATGTGATGTCAAAATAATGAAAGGTAAAATCCGAAGTTCGTAGCTGCGCTTGATATACCCGGTTTCGAAGGTTTTTTATCGGTAGTTTATCTATTCAATAGCGCTTTTTACCGGATGACGCAAACGGGTTAACCAATCGAACGGGTTGTTGAACAGATAAACTACCGACAAAAATCTCAGAAACCGGGCATTAGTCGGACAAGTTACTCAAAATTCATTCGAATAATTTTATTTTAAAAACCCGCAACGCACTCGCAACTTTTCTGATGTTGCGGGTGTTCATGGGCGACGGTGATCGCTTTCCATCAGGTGATCCGTTTGCTCGTTTATCCCTTGTTAAAAAAAAGACCCTTGTTAAAGTAATCGTTGTTCATACTTACGTGTAAAGTACGTGGATAACCGTTTTTTTATTTAGATTACACAATCCCAAACAAAAAGGATTACCATTTCCAAACCTTATTTTAAGTCCTATCCGTATAAATGGATGAACATAAAACACCCCGAGTACGGTGTTTAGTGACACACGAGCGTTCTCTACGTACGGCTTTGTTAATTTGAAAATACGAAGATCAGCTTACACCAATGAGGTTTGTATATAGGCCGTAGTAAGCAAATGGTGTATTTTTTTATTTTTTTTGTAGATGACGTGCATTCAGATGTGCTGGGCAATATGAATTGCTTCTACAAACGCACCTATATATGCTCAATGCTCGTGGGTTTTTATCACCAATACAAACAAAAAAAAACGAATATCTATGGCGACGAAACGTGAAATACTCAGTCGCGCATCGTCTGCTCGTTTAAGGCCGCAGCCTCGAACTCCGCGATGAGTGGCGCGTGAGCAGTGCAAGAGCGGGAGCGGGGCGGGAGCGGGGCGGCAGCGGCGAGATTGTTTGCATACAATCAAATGGAAATGTTCTCCAACACAGCGGCACGGCAGCTGAAGTGGCGAACGGTGAGACGTGCAAATTAATGCCATACCATACAATTCATTCGCGAACAAAAACAAATATCTAGGCGACGCAATACTTCGCCGCTATAGTGCCGCGCCGCGCGCGACCTAGCCGCTGGTTTCTAGAACGTGGCGGTCGTTACCCGCGCCAGCGCGCCGTTTCCGTGCCGCGTGCCGCAGAGTTCGAAGCAGCGGCCTAAAATACCCCGTGTGCCTAAAATCCGTTTAAGAACGCACCTACAATTTCATTTACAATTTCTTTCTTTCAGAGCGAAGCGTGCTTGATTTTATTTAATATTACATGTCAAGTGGCTTAAGCCTCCAAAGACCGCTTTATTTCGCTAAAGCTTATGATTAAAATTTAAAGTAGAACAAATATACCTAGATTTGTGACTTAACATTTCATGACGAATGTTTTGAAAGCTAAAGTAAACAATTTAACTTGAATTCGTTTGCGTATTGCGGGGTCAGTAATTTTATGTTGGAGATATTAGAAGCATAAATTATTTATTATCTTAAGGGCCTGGTGCGCAATCTTTATCTGATAAGTGTCAGGTATCATAAATGTATATTTTGTCTCTGTCACTCGATATAAAGAAAGTGGCGACAAAACATCCGAATAAGCAATTTGACACGTATGAGAAAATTGTGAAACAGGCCCTAAGACTTATAACGTCGATGTACTTAGTCTCTGCGCTTAGTCCTCGGCACGCGTTTGATTCCCAATTGAAAACCACAATAATCTACTTCACCAATTGCTATTGAACCTTTAGTGATGTATCATATAACATATATTAACAAATATTGATCTCAACTAACTAACATTAGTGACCTTTTAAAGTGTGACTATCATATCAATAATATGAAATTCACCTTGTTAACGCAGGTGACCTTGTCCTTTGTAAAGTGAATTAAGGGAATATGATATTGTTCTACTTAACACCGTAATTGGGATTTCTTGAAACTGGTGACCGAAGAAACCATAGGGGTTAACTCAAAGTTTAATATTCCTATAGCAATGTGATCTTGGCCTTTGTAAAGTGAATTAAGGGAATATGATATTGTTCTACTTAACACCGTAATTGGGATTTGTTGAAACTGGTGACCATAGAAACCATAGGGGTTAACTCAAAGTTTAATATACCTAAAGCAATGTGGTCTTGGCCTTTATAAAGTGAGTTAAGGGAATATGATATTGTTCTACTTAACACCGTAAATGGGATTTGTTGAAACTGGTGACCGAAGAAACCATAGAGGTTAACTCAAAGTTTAATATACCTATAGCAATGTGATCTTGGCCTTTGTAAAGTGAATTAAGGGAATATGATATTGTTCTACTTAACACCGTAATTGGGATTTGTTGAAACTGGTGACCATAGAAACCATAGGGGTTAACTCAAAGTTTAATATACCTATAGCAATATGATCTTGGCCTTTGTAAAGTGAATTAAGGGAATATGATATTGTTCTACTTAACACCGTAATTGAGATTTGTTGAAACTGGTGACCATAGAAACCATAGGGGTTAACTCAAAGTTTAATATACCTATATCAATGTGATCTTGGCCTTTGTAAAGTGAATTAAGGGAATATGATATTGTTCTACTTAACACCGTAATTGGGATTTGTTGAAACTGGTGACCATAGAAACCATAGGGGTTAACTCAAAGTTTAATATACCTAAAGCAATGTGATCTTGGCCTTCGCTAGAATCGGTGGATATTAAGGCACTGGTGAATGTTTGAATAAAATATTTTGATATTGACCTTTGCTGGCACCGGTGACCTTGTCCCTCAGAACGTTGATCTGGTGCACGCGGCCGAACTCCTCGAACATCAGCCGCAGGTCGTTCTCGTCCATGCTGCGAGGTACCTGCCCCACGAACATCTGAAACATAATATGGTCATTACTGGTTGATTAACAGTCAATTGATACTGGGGCAGAATCGAAGCGTCAATCTGAAAATAAATATTGCAATTTTACTATTCTATACACTACGCAATGTACATAATTATTCCTTCTATGATAAAAAGAAGACTTGTCAAAATAATGTGACATAATCAGTAGAAGGAATATAAATCTGTGGTTGAAATTTTGTCAAAACCAATAAAGATAATATAACACAATCTTTTTCAATGTCGAAACTATGAAAAATATCGACGAGACGTTGATGACGTCACGTGACATGTATCTGTCACACGTGTCGAACTTAAAACGGAAATGGCGCCAACTTGCAGGTTCACAAATGAAGGTGATATATTGGCGTAATTAAAAAGGTTTCGCTCGGCTGAACCGCACGAGCTCGTGAGTTCAGTTTTACAACGCTAGTGCTGACTAGTTTTAGACATCGATATCGATACAGCGTTTAAACAAATGTCATGTCAGTAATTTCTGAAAACAATAATAATTACTGATTCTTTAGATAATTCACCTTTAATTGGTTCAATCTTTCGGATTAGATAATAAGAATATTGCTACAGCAAAACTAATCTCTAATCGAATGTTTGTAACATTTCAAAAATTCCAAAATTGAATCATGAACTTAAATGATTAATTCAATCACGATAATTCTCAATGTAAGATGCAAAATAATTAAAAAGCAGTTTCTCTTTATGAGAACTTAGACACTTACTCATGTCATGTCATGTCAGTAATTTCTGAAAACAATAATAATTACTGATTCTTTAGATAATTCACCTTTAATTGGTTCAATCTTTCGGATCAGATAATAAGAATTTTGCTACAGCAAAACTAATCTCTAATCGAATGTTTGTAACATTTCAAAAATTCCAAAATTGAATCATGAACTTAAATGATTAATTCAATCACGATAATTCTCAATGCAAGATGCAAAATAATTAAAAAGCAGTTTCTAAATATGAGACTGACACTTATCATATAAAGATTGAACTTAGTTCGAAATAATCGATTACAATATTATTATCTCATATCGATACTTTTATCGACACCTTTTCCCAGCACTAAAGATTTTGGTAACTTCAGCAAAAAGTAATACAATTTTAACCTTTAAGCTTATGATTTACGAACTATAATGCAATGCATCGGTGAAACAGCGTACGCTGATTACTCCCAACTCGCTGTGCTAGATGGGCTTAACTTTTTTTGGGAGCAAGTTTATTTGGAATTGATTGATTGTAATTTCTTTTGAGAGTTACCCGGCTTACAATCAGGATTATCTGATTATACTTGGAGCAAATAAAACAGTGTTTTTGTAATTTTCTTTCACAAAGGTGATTTTATTTAGGCTTCAGTTCGCAATTACTTTAGTAGTTATATTTTGAATTCATCATTATAAATATTGAGTACGGCATTTAAGAGGGGTATGCGGGGGCGGGGGTTGCGCACACACGATCTTTTCATAGAAAAGTGACTCGAAATGAAAGGGTAGTTTGTGACCAAAAATTTTATTCAATGTAATATAAAAACTATCAATATGTTTTTATTGATTTATTTATATAACATATTTATTAATATTGTAAAATTAAATCGCTTTCGAATGTCCGTAAGATCGGAATATCTGTTTTTATAAACGTCTTTTTCATTCACTATTTTGCGTTATAAACGTTATCCAATCGTCTTATGCTGTAGCTAAACAAAGGTCAAAGAGATCCCTACATAATTATTTTTTTCTTACATTTGGCAATTGGTGAGAAAAATAGGCATCCCCAAAAACAAAATCACTCATGCCTCCTCTTAAGAGGATAAGTTATTACCTATATTGCAAAGTATGAAACGAAATTCAATGTGGGTTCTGCAACAATCGCTTAGCTGTTTCAAAATATGTTCATACACTACGCTTCGCTAGTAATAAAGCAAAAGCACGACAACGTAACTTTATACCGGAATATATAAATAAAAATTCCGCCGCTATTCTTGGTGGTGTTTTTATAAAGTATTAGCTTTATGTGAGAGTGTTTTATTCAAATGAGTATCTGTACCTGCGACAAAGGCGCTATAGCGGACGAACCTAACTCAATTTCAGACGACCCGCTTCTGGCCAAACGATAGTGACACTATCGCATCACTATTGTTAGCAAAATAACAATTTTTATACCTCCACACGCGCAGGTGATATAGTTTTTATACTTTATCTGAATTATATATTAGGTATACTTTCTTCTTATAACATTCTAACGCTGTTAGAACTTAAAAATTACCTGGAATTTTTTAATCAATTATACAACTGGCTGGTATAGTAATGACGACCTCTGTAGCTCATTGGTTAGCGCGTCGGCGCTCAAACTGGATTCGAGAACATACCACGGGACCATATAGACGTGGTGTGAAAGAGTCCATACATATTATTATTATTATATATTATGTTTTAGAGTATTAGTATGGATTCTAAAAAATATTTTTAACTTGATGTTGCCCGCGACTTCATGCGCCCTAATGCAAAATCTCGCGGGAACCATACATTTTACCGCAATTAAAAGTAGCCTATGTCCTTCCCCGTGGTCTACTTTTATCAGTATCAAATTTCATCAAAATTGGTCCAGTAGTTTCAGAGCCTATACGATACAAACAAACAAACCTTTCCTCTTATTATATTAGTATAGATTACTGCAGAAACTTAAGAGTTCAAATAGTCTTTAACGTTTGGGCACAATAGTGCAATAGCTGATAAGTTAGATTAGGTTTGCGTTTTGGTTAATTAGAATTATTAATAGTGTTTTCGATGATATGGCAATTTGTTATAATCCTACTTCCAACTACTATTACAAAATGGGAAAGTTTGTGAGGATAGATACAGTTTGTTACTCTTTCACAAAAACTACAGAACGGATTTTGATAAAATTTGGTATGGTAGTAGCTTAAGCTCTGGATTAGTAGGTACATAATACATATACTACTTTTTATGCCGATCAAGTGTTCCCTTGGGCTACTGTATTTACGCGGGCAGTGCCGCGGGAAAATGCTAGTGTTTCATTAAAAAAATAAACATCTAAAAGTGTACGTAAGATAAGCGTACCCAGATGATTTTGGGTGAAAGGTTTTAGCCAAGTGAAGGCTTCAAGTTCAGTAGCTCAAAGGGTGCGTTCAGACTACGACACTATAAACTGTGGACTCGGTGTGTGCTGCAGTCATCTAGTTAAATTATCTAGTCAATTCGACGCCTACACCGTTCATTATACGCCATTAACGATGAAATGTGGAGACGGATAGTTATTTAAACTTGAATCACTCAACGTTGAATGACTTGACGTATTGAAAGTTAGCCTGTTCACTGTTGCAAATGATATACTAAGGGCTCGGTATATATAAAGCTCATTTCATACTACGCTATACTATTTTGCTATATAGTATAGCAAAGGACGTTTACATTACGCGATATTATCGCAAGCATTTACAGTATACTCGTATAGTAAGCTCAGTATGTTGCTCGTTTCACTTGCGAAAGGCCGGGGGTGAGGGAGGAGGAAGAGGGCGGCGCGCGATATAGCACAGCATGAACTCAGCGTATCGCACTATTTTATAGCTTATAGTAAGCCAATAATATATAGTACGGTACAGTGTGAACGTGTCCATAACAAAGTATGGTGCGCGATATTGTTGTGCTATGAGCTATATACTAAATGCTATCATATTATAGCGTAGTCTGAAAGCCGCTTAATACATTGCACCCGTGCTTTACCGTGGCGGGTAGTTACAAATAAAATTGTGCTGATATTATTTTAGTATTTTAATCGACTTTCACACATCTTATTATGACTACGTTCAGACATGGTTAAACGTAGCGCTCAATGAATTATCTAGTTGTTATTCATCAAAATAATTAGATACCCGCGTATGATGAACGGCCTAGGCGTTGCGTTGTCTGGCAAATATAACTAGATGGCTGCGACGTATACCTACATCGAATGTCCGTGTATGAGCGCGAGTGACTCTAATTGCAAAATTAATTGTTACACTATAATTAGTATCCCATCAGTGTTATCATACAAGTATTAACAGTACAGAAATGAATATCTGACTTTATGACCAAATTTCTGTCGTAGTCTGAACGCGCCATTATAACGCCGAAAAGACTTTTAGGCGTGACTCAAGGAAATTGTACTCTGTGCCGTCCCTATACGAAATATTTGAACTTATTAGAATGTTTTGCTATAAACAAAGAATCCAAATTAAAAAAGAACTGAATGGGATTAATGATTTTTTTTAATTGAACGATTTCACACATTTCAATGAACTGAATCTCAATTAAAGTTATTAGATCTATTTAATATCTATTACATAATTATATATACCGGTAGATAGAATAAGACTATTCAGTCAGTATTAACTTATTACTAACTAGTGCGTGCAAGTAGTTCTAACATTCTTTCGAACCTACGATCGTGTCCAGGGTTCCATACCCGAAGGGTAAAAAACAAAACCCTATTATTAACGGTTGGTTTTTTACCTATAGCCCTTTTTTATTTTTCATTTACGGCCGGTTTCAATAACCTATCTACTAATAACTATTTGTTAAAAACGTCGTTATTCAATCATTTGCTGTTTTTTTTTGCGAAACAAATTTGAATTTTCTAACAAATAGTTATTGGTAGATAGGTTATTAAAATGGGCCGTAAGGCTTCACTGTCCGTCCGTCTATCCGTCTATCTGTCACCAGGCTGTGTAACAACAAATACTTACAACAAAATAAAATTAATATTTATGTACCATATTATAATATACATGGCTTGTTGCCGTTTTGAATGGAGCTCTTCGTATGCGAGCTGAATCGCATATAGTCGGTTTAAATCATTCATAACTCAAAATAGGGCCTACTTTTAAAATTTTGCACCACAATCCTACTAATATTATATTGTGAAAGTTTGTGAGGTTGGATGGATGGATGGATGTATTCATCTATATAGATATATCATCTAGATGGATGTATCACTCTTTCACCCAAAAACTACTGAACGGATTTCGATAAAATTTGGTATGGTAGTAGTTTATGCTGTGGATTACAACATCTTTAACCCGATAAAGTACAGTCCTTTACTAAAAAAACCATTCGGACAGGAATCAATAAAATCTTTGAAGGCGCTTTGGACTGCCCCATAGGAGTTGAATTTTTTCCCTTGCAAGAAGTTATGCAAATTTCGAAAAAATGGTAATCTGTTGGAGCAAGGTCCGGGGAGTACGGTGGATGTCTTAGACATTCCAATTGAAGCTTCTCTAATTTGGTAGCCGTCTGTTGTGCAGTGTGTGGTCTAGCGTTGTTCTGAACCAGCAGTGGCCTAGAGCGAATGATCAACCTCGGTTGTTTAGCAGCTAGCTTTTCCATCATGATTTGCAGTTGCTGGCAATAGACATCTGCCGTAATCGTCTGGCCAGATTTAAGAAAGCTGCAGTGACTGACACCGACACTAGTCCACCAAACGCTCACAAGTAACTTTTTTGAGTCAATTTTCGCTTGGGGCAGGCTTTGGCTAGTTCGCCAGGGTTCACCCATTGCGATGAGCGTTTCCGATTATCGTACAGGATCCACTTTTCATCAAGGTAATGATTCGATTTAAAATCCATTTATTATTGTGCCCGTTGACTTATGTAACTCAGCAGTCGACGCGCGTTTGTCGGTTTGCTGCACTCATTTCATGAGGTTGAATTCATGACCTTTCAAGCTTTTTCACCTTCCCAATTTGCTTCAAGTGGATTAAAACAGTTTTATAACTAACGCTGAAGCCTGCAGCTAACTCGGACGTGGTTTACGATGGATCAGCTTCCACAATAGCCTTCAATTCTTCATTATCAACTTTCGTCTCCGGCCGTCCACGGGGCTTGTTCTGCAGGTCGAAATTTCCAGAACGAAAACGTTGGAACAAAAACACACTGTGTTTTCTTTTGCGACACCGCCGCGGCGCCGCCATACACATTATTAATCCTTCGAGCCGTTTCTGCAGCACTGGTGCCACGGTGGAACTCGTACTCGAAAATAATACGATATTTCAAGTTTTCCAATTTGTAAACAGAGTGACGCAAAGAAAAAACCAAAAGAAGAAAAAACAAACGAATTACGGTTTTCGAAACACAAATGCAGGAGTAAATAGCGGTATAAATTTGAAATTGGAATTCCCAACCAAAGAAGATATGAGATCAATACTGGCCACAGTACGACAAAACGCCAATTTCATATGTAAGGACCTAATATTATACTTTAGGTACTTCTTACCATTATAACATAGTACATACCATCAAATTGAATTAAAATATCACGTGAACAAAAGTTGGGACGCGGGCCAATATACGGAGTGATATAATTTAAGCTCCTGCAAATCTGAAAAGCTTATTACAAATCCGGTGTACAGATACAAGGATTCGCGGGGCGAGGCGGAAAAGCCAGGGCATTAGTCAGCTTTCCCAAGTACATTTTATGAATAGAAACATCTAAGCGACGCGACCGCGTTACGCTGAAATACGAAACTTGAGCTTTTATAAGTAATTATTAAAGTGGTAATTGTGAAAATTTTACAATTTTATAATAATGTGTAGGTAGCATTTTTGAAACATTTTTGACAACCTTGTGATTTAAATAAATCATCTAGGCATTCTTATCCTATCTTTTGTGAAAAAACCTTTTTTATGTTTTTTTTTATTGACAACATTATTTAAGTTGACTTACAGTTCAATTACTTTCTTAATGTCCCTCGCAATCATCGTCTTTTTCTATGGCAATGACAGACGATGTATGAAAAACGACGATTCCAGAGGGACATTAAGAATGTACATTCTTACATACGTCGTGAGTATATATTAAGGTGTATGACCTATTAAGCAATCAATACTAGATATTGAATAGATTTATTTCATTTCCTTCAATTCCAACAAAACAAAGCGAAAATTAATAAAAACCGGGACGCAAATTAATCTTTAGAAAACAGAAATAGAAATTCAATTAACTGGTAGAAAATGTGTAAACGAGTAAATTTTTAAAGAGAAAATATTTTTAAGAAATTAGAACTCGAGCGATTCTCCGTCCTAGGACAGTAAGAATAAAGGAGACATTACCTTGATGTAGTCGGGATCCGGCATTTCAGACTTTTCGTCATTGTTGTTGTTATTGTTGATGCTCGTGTTGTTGTTGTTTATATTCATGTTCATCCCACTGTAACAATAGTAAAATGGCACGTTAGCGCTATGTTTTTACATAATATTAGCTGTTTCTTGCGGTTGTTAGGAACTTAAATCTAAGAATCAAAGATAATGTAGGTAGCTTAAAGTTAGAACGAATAGTTTTAAGTATTTCTAAAGAATTTCATCGAAATCCGTTCTGTAGTTTTTGCGTGAAAAAGTAACAATCATCCATCCATCCATCCTTACAAACTTTCACATTTATAATAGTAGTAGAAATCTATAGTTAAAGTACAGTATTAAATCTAGATACTTACCTAAGTGCCAATTTTACATATGCCTGTTAAAGTAAATCTTTGATTAAATATCATGTTATCTCTCTTCTTCTTAGTATTATTGAACGAGAACGCATATAATTTATACAAACGATTAACACTAACAGGCGTTGGTAAAATTAGTAAAATTTCTGTATCCTTTCCTAGTACAAGTCTATTTAAAGACATTTCATCACGAAGTACCAATAAAAGCTTAACACTATCAAGATAATATTGTAGATACATTATTAACATACAAAGATAATAGTTTGTCGTAGTCAGACACTATTATGTACAGTATCCTTACAAAAATGACAAAAAAGGTTGATGAAACCCAAAACAAACTTTAGCCGAGGAATAACTATATGCTTATATTACCGCATTGTTCTGGAATATTCAGTATTCCATATTGCGTATTCGGCATACTTGTTTGCCGGCCTCTTATCACTGATAAAGGCATACATTGCCTCGATTACACGAGCCTTATCACTTATCAAAGCCGATCAACAGCGCGGGAGCGCAGGTGAAATTACAACTAGCACGCTTATCTCGAGTTATATTAATTTTGTCATCTACCCACAGTCCCGTATTGTTTTAATATGTCAAATATGTAGCCAGGGCGTGTATAGTGTTGCCAGTCGTCATATTCATACGATTTTAAGAAGATATTACTCTGTTTCGTAAATAGTTATTTAATTTGCAAAAATAATATTATTATAGGTATCAAATATTACGAAATTTAATTTCTATATTTAAATAACAAGGTACAAATTTTTATATAGTGGTTATATTTTCGGCGAGTCTTTGACTTAAGCAGAAGTATTTTTGAAAATTCATTCAGAAAAGTTAAGTTACACAGAAGGCTTAATAGTCGATTCTGCTTATTAAATCTTACATTTATAAAATGGAGTCTCAAACTTCAAAATGGTATTAATAAATAAAGTGAATATAAAATAAGTTAAAAGTAATTAATTTTACTTAAAGTTAAAGTTGGGGAGCTCCGATGAACTATTACAAAAAATATTATTATTATTAACAGATTTTCAGTTACGAAAAAGTAACTGAACAAAGAAAGAAGAAGAAAGAAAATGCACAATTTTAAAAACATAGGTACACATTTCATGTTTTACCCAGGTTTTCAATCTGAAAATTATTGTTATTAGTTAACCGCTCGCCCTCGCCAATAGTCAATTGGGGTCAAAGAGCCACCTTTATTATTTTAGTGATAAGTTCTGATATTGATAATAATACCTATTCTGTTAAAATATATTTGTACAGGGGTACCATTTTTAGAACACCAAACATGATAAATCAATGATTAATACATATAGCACCTACATATGGTACAGTCGAGGATATCGAATGTTATGCAGTGTAGGAGCTTATGAGGAGGAGGCTATAATGTTTACTTTGTAACCGACTTCCAAAAAAAGATGGCGGTTATTTTTCCGGCTATATATAAATATATTGTATGTTCAAAGATAATTCCGCTGTCTATGGACCGATTTTCATAATTATTTTTTGATGTGAAGGGTATAAATCCCAAGGTGGTCCCGTTTTCACCAAAGTGGTGAACTGATGATGGGAACCACGAGGAATCGAGGGAGCTCCTCGAAATTGATATGGACATGTGGCGTACCAATTAACGCCACGATCCTGAATCGCGCTATCGAAGTTTTCTAAGATCGGTGGTGTATGTATATACAACACCTGAAATGACTACAAGTGGGCTTCGGCCTGACCGAGCATACCACCTCGCTCGGTCGAGATCTCCCATTGGGGCTACCACTCTTCCCACATTGGCTATGTCGAGACATTACACGCCTACTTCTAGACATCATTATTATCATTCCCCCCTCCCCTCCGCACCACGCCAGCCAGAATCGGGTGCCTCGACCACCAGCCTCAACGCACCACGGCCTCATCGAATCCTCATTGGCTTTGACGGCCACTACACGGACCGGTCAGCAAGCAAAGCACGAAGCATTTCTCCTGGTCAGCACGTAGCATCGGCCCAGCACGGCAGCACAGTTCCGACTCACTGGGACTCTCCACTGGCACTGGCGACAAGCGTTAGACGCATCGAAGATTTCGACCTCTAGTCTTCGGGGGGGGAGTGATATGGCATACTAATTAGCACCACGATCCTGAATCGTGCTATCGAATTTTCTATGATCGGCACTATATATAGGTACGACATCTGAAATGCATACAAGTGGGCTTCGGCCTGACCGAACATACCACCTCGCACGTTCAGAGATATCCCTTTGGGGCTTCCACTATTCCCACAGACACATCATATGGTGATTTCGACTTTTTATGAAGTAGTCTAATCATAATTATGCTTAAAAAAACGTTTGCACAAAAAGTAAGATTATGGCACCATGGTATACCCTGGATACAAAAGTACTGAACATAACTCCTGAGTCCTTATAGACACAATATATTTGGGGATTTCGGCGTAGTTTAAAGAACTGCAAGCATATGCCACTTACTTACACACCTTCACATGAAATACCTTTATTTTTTATGATGACATAGGTACTCACTCCTCATCAGCGTTTTGTGCACCGATATCAATATCTTTGAAATTTTGCTAATATTATATTCGTGATCATCATCATCACTATAATATATTTATTTAATGCTTACTGCTACATTTTTTTCGTCGACTATTACAATAGATGATAATAACTATTTAATAATATTTTATCTAATCAATATCATCACTGGTGATTGTTTAGTAGGTCCACAGATCGATAATGCTTATTTGGGGAAATACCACGGCCTCTCAGAAAACTGGCATAAAATAACGCTTGAGTTTGTTTTGCCGAGAGAGTGAGAATAGCAGAGGCTTCTTTGTATTTATATCTTTCTAAAAATGTGGTAATAATAATGTAACTAAAAACAGAAAAATTATTATTTTTAAACAAAAAATGAAAACCGACTTCCAAAGTAAAAATGCACAAAAAGGTATGAAATAAAACTTATTTTCTAAATAATTCTCCTTCTTTAAAATTCTATAAAATATTGTCTTATCAGCATGTTGTTCGTGCTGGTACCGACTACAAAATTATGAAGATTGAGTAGAGAAATAGTTAAAATTTTAGACGAATTTAAAAGGGAAATTATTTAGAAAATAAGTTTTATTTCATACTTTTTTGTGCATTTTTACTTTGGAAGTCGGTTTTAATTTTTTGTTTAATTTCTATCGTCCAGCGTTAGTAGCTCTAGGTTCACAATTTATCTACCTAATATTATTATGTGCTAAATCAATTTAATTTAGACACTTTTAATTTAAAATATCCTTTAAAAAATAGCCACAGTAAACTAGCCCCCTTACTAATAAAAATACTTACACAACGGATAACTTAAACAACGTTGCTATCTTTTTCTATCAAGTGACATTTCCAACGTATCAGACAAAGACGGCAACGTTGTTCAAGTTATCCGTTGTGTAAATAGTTTTATTAGTAAGGGGGTAAAAATAGAACGACAATATGACACACAAAATAGCTAATCAGTTCGAGAGTGAACATTGTTGAAGCCTATCTAACATTATCGTTTAATCGATACCATAATTTGTGTTGTGCGTCAGAGTCACGTGCATATTGTAACGGTGTTATTAATTGTAAGTTTTAACCTCCGACGCAAAAAGAGGAGGAGTAGTTTGACGTGTCTGGCTACTATCGCTTATCATCGGGTGATCCGTCTGCTCATTATTCCTCAATATTTTATGACGAGTGCAATTATTAGGTTTGCCACCTGGATGAAGCCGGTTCCCTCCAGGTGTTGTTGGCTGACAGATGATATGACATTGCGGCATTGTTTCCAAATTGGTTAGCCTAACTTTGAGACAGTTTGAATACAAATTTTCAGTAGTGACACGTATATAAGCTGCCTTTGCAAAAGTAGTGAAGTGAAAGGAAGATTAACGTGTGACCATAACCATAACCATGCTTCGGCACGAACGGGCTGGCTCGACTGAAAACGGCCTAACAGAAAACGGGCTTGAAATAACGCTTGCATTGTGTTTTGCCGTGTGAGTGAGGTTACCGGCGGTTGGGGATTTTATTTTGAACGAAAGTGCGCAAAACAACTTTGCTACAGGCACTGCCTGTAGCAAAGTCTTTTACATAATATACACATGTCACATAATACAGTTACAATCCAGTCCCAATATGTTAAAACTGTAAAATGGTATTCTCATAAACGTCAAACCAACGTTTGGACTAATCAAACCCGTTTTGATTGGTCCAAGCTCCAAAAATCAAGATATGATATGAACACGATTTATTTATAATTCAATTATTAAAGTAACATTAAAGTGTAAGTCTCTACGAGAGTTGAGTTCAGAAGACTTATCAGCGTAACTCCTCTGGTGTTGAGAGTCTCCATGGGCGGCGGTAATCGCTTACCGTCAGGCGATCCGTGCGCCCGTTTTCTGGTCTATTTTATAAAAAAAATTATTAATCAGAAATGTTTTTACACATTTTAATAACTTTTAAAAATAACCAGCACGGCTTACATAAAATCCATAATTCACTTCGGCGAATGTTTGAAATATTTTTTCATTACAAGTCTGGTTCCATTGAACTGTTTCGTGGAACATTGCTCGTTAGGACATTCTTCGCCTGTCACGAATGTACTTTTAGCAGGAAATTAGTACCCAAGTAGAATTTACGTATTTACCCTCAGTAGGTACTCATGAGCTGTAATTGTGTTTTGTTTTATTTAAATCACATGCAAAAGACGTTGTTCTGTCTTATATCTATGAACTGGAATACATTAATAACTACACCTACAATTACACCTACATCTACACTTACACCTACGCCTACGCCTACTAATCTACTGGGGCCGGATGTTTTTTTTAATTAACCAAACAGGTATATTTAGCGCACCTATAAATATTTGACAGTCAAGTGACAAATTGAACACAGCATTCAATTTGTCAACAACCCATTACTAACAACAGTTAGTATGGGAAAATTAAATAGTCGTTTTTAGTATTTTTTAACGCAATTTATCTAATAATTCTCACCGTTTAAACCTTCCCTAAACTTCTACAATTATTTCAATACCAAAAATTTGCCAAATTGGTCAAGCCGTTCTCGAGCTTTAGCAAGACATTGGAATTGCAATTCATTTTTATTATTTATAAGAAGAAGAAGAACAAGATTATGAAACGTCACAATAACACAGATTAAAGAAAGCTAGGAGATAAACAGCTACATAGTTTACTTTCGATTTGATTGCACTACTACAAGCATACGGTGTGTCCACAATTCACCTATCGCGTACACGGTAATAGTGACAAAAATCCGTTTATAATTATTGTGTGCTGTCGAAGGGACGTCTAAGCTTTCAAATTTTGTGTTTGATTTTTATGCCATGTGAGATTAAGAATTGTGATGTGTTGTTGGTTGTCATGACGAAAAATTACAAATTTGTGTCCAATTAATGTTTAAACTTTATATTAAAAGTATATTAAATACTAATAATATCAATAAAAAAAGTGGTTATGTACTATACAGTGTGTATAAAAAATAATAAAATAAATATCTCTTATTTTACCTGTTAAATATTTCATTTTCTAGGAGATGTCTTGCTTTATTATAAGAGCGTCCATGACCTATTGAATAGACCCCCTGAGTCACATGCAGGTTCGATTCCGGGTTGTGATGTGTACTAATAAGTCTTTCTTAATAGCCGTATACTGACGCTAGACTAATGGCCCTTTTCAATAACCTATCTAACAATAACTATATGTTATAAACGTCAAACTTGTATCGCAAAAAACCGTCAAATTATTGAATGACGACGTTTTTAACAAATAGTTATAGATAGATAGGTTATTGAAACGGGCCGTTAGTTTAATTTACCCATATCTTCTGTGACAACCCTGACAAAATTTGGATCGTTCTATGGAAGATGTTTCTCTGTACGTGAGTATATATTATATTTTTACTCTGAGACAATAATGTTAAAACCAATTCGATAGTCACCTAACTTATTAGACACATACAAAAGCTAGGCGCTGCAGAAGCTAGGAGTTTTATAAAAGATGCAAAAAGGAATATTATACGGGGTCCTCGGATATTGAGAGCGAAGCGGCCGGGTCAAGTGCGCACACACGTGTATCACACGAAGTATCGGGGGAAGGATGCGACGTGCTCGACATTAATTAAGCCCGATGAGCGGGAAACAGATAAAAAGTGTGTTTTTATTATCATTAAAACCTCGATGATACCTACCCAACAAATACATACTGTGGTGAAACGGACATATTAATTAGTAAAAATAATTAAAGCTATAGATTAATTATAAGTTTTTGATCTGATTATTGATCTGGGAACAAGCAGGAACATTTGAGAGCGGCGTAAATTTTATGTTATCGAATGAAATTAGTATGGGCGCTGTCATGATTTTGATAGATTTTCATACAATTCTCATTAAATAACGTTACGTTTACGCCGCTGTCAAATGTTCCTGCTAGGTCCTCTGAAGCCAACACACGTAATTATTTTCCATATAATCTCGTTTCCGTTAACACGCTGACTCATTTGCAATTCGCGGCAAATCGTACGCGTGCGAGTGGGAAAGCATGTAAATACAAATTTTAATTTTTAAAGAAAAAGATATAATTCGACCAAAATGTGTCAATTTTTAATTTATATATAGATTGGTAACTAATGATACAATATAAAAAATATTATTATCAGGTACTTCAGAATTGTTCTAAGCAAATTTTTGTTAATTATTCATTATGCAAAAGAGTGGAGTAGGACATAAAGTAATATGTTTTATATGCTAAAAAATGTTCTCACCGTGATACCGAACTTGAGTCATGTTCTATTTGGTACGAGCTAATCAGATAAAAATTATCTAGTCCAACATGTAGGTCTCACGAATGTCTCAAAAAGATTTTGTGAACAGTGGAACGACCTTTGATGCACAAGAATTTGTTTTGCTGTCCGGCGTCCGTATCACTTATCTAATAGTCATATTAAAAATAGGAGAAATTTGCTTGCTTGTTTGCTAGCATTGAATAGGCTCCGAAACTGCTGGACCGATTTTGAGAAATATGGTAGGGTACATATAATTTTTGTCGCGGCAAAATGTACCGTTTACGGTGCACGAACTATAATATTAAGAACTTACAACAACCATTCACTAGTTTATGTGCAGTGTGTACAGAGTAGTCAAAAACATTTGATACCTACAACTGAGACTATAATATTTGTGTATCAAAAATATTAAGTGCATAAATAATATATTAAAATGCCAGGTCGTTTTGCACGTGACATAGTTACGATATGATTAATTTCCCCTTCCCCAGCCCATTCCCCTCATACAGAACTCGTAATATACAACTGTCACTGTGTAATCTGTGTTTATACTTTGTATAAATACCTGACAACGTGTCGACATGCTATTATTGTAATAAATTTTCCGTAGAAATTTCAGGGGAGACATGTCATACACGTCAATCTAATAATATAATATACTGTACGACCACAGAGTAGAAAATAAATATACTTACGTGCAGAGAAACAATCCAAATCAATCCATTGAAAAAAATTACCTCTCCTTCAACGGCCCACAATTTTCCACACAATCCTGGATACACCGTATGCTTGTAGCGGTGCAATCAAATCGAAAGCTAACTGTGCAGCTGTTTATCTATTCCTCTTTCTTTAATCTGTGGTATGACCACGATCTCAATGTCTTTTGACATTCATCGTTTTAAGGATTCCATAGTAACTACAAGGAACCCTTATAGTATCACTGTATCCGTCCGTCCGTTCCGTTGGTCCTCCCGTGCTAACTTTGGTAATCTATACTAGTACTAATATATTATAATAAAGAGGAAAAGTTTGTTTGTTTGTTTGCATCGAATAGGCTCCGAAACTACTGGTCCGATTTTGATGAAATTTGGCACATATATAGAGTAGACCACGGGGAAGAACATAGGTTACTTTTTATTGCGGCAAAATGTACGGTTCCCACGAGTTTTACTTTCGCGCTCACGAAGTTGCGGGAAACATCTAGTTATAAATATTACGTCTTTATCTATGAAATTGCCGTTTTGTATGTAAAAATTTAAACGAATTTTTTTCATGTATTTTTTATTTGTATTAATCGAAGTAATCACCCATGCAATCAACGCATCTTTGCCAACGCAGTGGCAGTTTATTGATGCCCTTATTAAAGAAATCAACAAATTCTTCAAAGACATTTTGTACTGCCTCTCGGGTATTGAAATTTTTTCCCGCCAAGAAGTTATCCAAATTCTGGAAAAAGTAGTAGTCTGTAGGCGCAAGGTCTGGTGAGTAGGGCGGATGACGGAGAGCTTCCAACCACAGTTCGTGCAACTGGAGGGATAATTACTCGAATTTTTAACGTATGCATGATGACGAAAAAGATTGAAATGCGATGAAAATGTAACACTAATCAATAAACATATGACTACTTTTGGAAAAAGAATTCCATGTTTTTAAAATTAACTTAATTTGAAATTAGAATTCTTAGCCAAACAAAAATTATTTTGATTTGAAATGGCCAGTACTACAGAACGGCAATTTCATAGGTAAAGGTAATTTCATATAATTCTATCTATATTAAAACGAAATTTTGCAAAATAATAGATTGCGCGTAGACTGGCAGCTGGCTGGCTGGCTGGCTGGCTGGCTTGTGAAGTGGGGATGATATTTTTTTCTCATTCTATCGTGTATTGGTAGGACTACCAATTCATAGATACCCCATCTTTGAATTGGTAGTCCTACTAATATTATAACTGTGAAAGTTTGTGAGGATAGATGGATGGATGGATGTTTGTTACTCTTTCACGCAAAAACTACTAAAGGGATTTTGATTAAATTTTGTATGGTACTAGAATAGGCTCTGGATTAAAACATTGGCTACTTTTCATCCCGGAAAAGTACATCATTCCCGCGGGATACTCGACAGTATATTTACGCCGGCAGAGCCGCGGGAAACAGCTAGTTTCAAATAAAGGTAAAGGTATAGGTTTGATACACGACTTTTCTATAATATATACCTATATAGTAACTTTCAAATAATCGGTCACCAAAGTGGTTAACAAGTTAAGTTGCCCTAGCATTTCTAAACTATGTTTATGAGGCAGAAACTTGTAACTTTTCTTGCTGATAGGTCCGGCTAAGTTGTTATTTTAGTAAAATTCGGCTCAAGTATAAAATTTTTAAAGGTACATACAGACTGATCATCAAACAATAATAATGATATTTTTTATTCTTATCATAAATAGATAAATAAATTATACTTTCAAGTGAGGTAAAGTGCTTTGGCCTTTCCTTTCCTAGCTACTTTAATGCCTCCTTTTCATAATACAAATGAGGGTGAGAGTAAAAAATGATAAGTGGGGTAGAAGAGACGCTGTCTAAGGAATAAAGACCACCTTGTTGATATTCAAGTAGGTACAATAGTGATCTGAATGTACGTATTCGCGAATGTTTGATAATATGAATATTCGCATAATTCGACGGCAGTAACGAATATTTATTAGGAAATCTTTCTAACCATTCGTTACATCACTAGTTTAAGTAATAATTTACCACTCGGTTTTGCTTATATTTTTTAAAAGGGTGCTCTGTTGGTGTTTACTTAGTTTAAAGTCTAAGTTAAAAAAAGGATTATCTCTTAGTTTAAGAACTCATTGAGGCCACCCGAGACCCCAGAGCCGGCACCTACCTACTACCAGAGAATAAGTATCGCAATGCAGCGAGGAAACTCTTTGAGCCTTCTAGGTACTCTGCCTGGTGGGGACGACCTGGGAGATTTCTTTGTTTTGTAGCATTTTAAGTTTTGGAGTAGTTATTTTTTTTTTTTAGTACTTACCTACTTTTATAATTTGTAAATATTTTAAAAAGATTTTAGTTAATTTTAGCTTCTATAAAGATCGTTTAAAGTCTTATTGTGATGAGTGTGAGATGCAATAACTTTGCGAGAAAAATAATCTACACGTATATTAATTGTTCCGTTTCATTAGTTATAGCTAAAAAAATTATTATAGCTAAAATACATATTATTATAGCTAAAAAAATTACACAAAGTATGCGACTTGAAATTTTAGTCACGGTATCCTATTATTTCACGATAACGGAGGAACATTTAAAAAGCCTCAAAAAGCCAAAACAAACTTTCATTTAGCTAAAATCATAGACGCCGTCACGAGTCGGCAACTCAAACATTCCAAAAGCGGTATGAATATTCATTTTGCCCTAAATAGTACGTTGTCCTCGAGGAAATTATTTCTTATCGAGATTTTCCTTCAGCTACGGAAGTAATGATTCCAATGTTGTCTTTATTTTTGTTGCCAGAATAGATCAAGATGAAATTATTTCTTGGATTGCTATTATGAAATCGTTTCAAATCTGTTTTTCATGTAAATATTACGTCAATTATGTAAATTGTATCTTGAGATTTTCTGAAGACTTTTCAGCCTCAAAATTTATTCGAAAATATTAATGTTCCTCGACTTGTTAACGATTGGGCGACATTATATGGTGATTCTTTTCTCTTACTTAATGTTAGACATATTTTTATGTTGACGATAAATAAGTTATAATCTGAAAATGTTTACATACTTAATAATAATTCAATTTCAATAATTTACTATTGCCACTTCAAAATCTTTTATTTTACAGGTGTCAATGGATATCTACAGTTAATATCAATGTATTAGGCACACTTCTCAGTAAATAATAATATAATAAATCATGGAACGATAAAAAATTTGCCCTCATTAACTTTCAGGCTTGTAACGTTAGTAGTTTTAGACAAACAGGAACTTTTTGTTAATTGCATTTGCAATTGCAATGGGATGTGTAAACAAAATGGTCGGCTCAGACCGAGATGCGACCCGGCACGTACATTTTTAAGATAGCGAATTGCGATCTGCAGCTGCAGTGCTGGTTTAGGCGAACTCTTGGAATGAAACGTGCATCTATATCATTAAATAATTGTTATTCGAACTGCAATTCGATCTCTTGGAATGAAACATGTATATTTTTATGTAAAAGTTCAATTTTGAATTGCTATCTTAAAAAGTGCGCGCTGCGTCGCGTCTCGGTGTGAACTGATGCTAGCATGCAATTAACAAAAGTGGGCATCTACGAGACAGGTAATATATAATATCTACACCTGAAGAAGATTCAGGTTACACTTGAAGATGCATTCGACCAAACAAGAATGAAATCCAAAAGACAATCTGACAGCTGTAAAAATCGAAATTGTCTATGGGACTTTCTCGTCTCGTCAAACGCTATGTAGGTTAGATGCGAGATAACGATAGGCACTTACTTCGTTTTGGAGTAGGGCGACGAAGGCGACGACGCCTTGTGGTTCCTGTTCGGGTGCGAGTGCCTATTCGCGTTAGAGTCGAGGCCGCCGCCCGGCGATATCTTGCCGGCGAGTGCGTTCAGAGAGTGCAGCATGGCGGGCGGCGGCCGCTGGCTTCCAAGCGGCCTGGTCACGGTGAGAACTCGCCTGCGTTTGCGAGTGCGGCGCCGTTATCAGCCGACGCCTTATCTCCTGATAAGCGCGGGGGCACTCCCGTCCCCCGCGACATCGCCACCTGACACTCACACACGCGCCCCTCTAATGTTTGCTCAGACCTCGGGTCAGCGTCCTGTCCGGCTGTAGCATCTTCTCGACATGTTTGAAAACACTCACGACACTTATGCACTCCAGTTTGTCCACGTTGATACTGATGCACTAAGGTTTTTTCACTTGTTGTTTGTCCCTAATGGAGTTGAAAAATTGATGAGTCAAGAAGATGGCAGTTGCGATCGATTAAGAAGAACCTGAAGAAGTTAATAGATTTCGCGTGCCTATAACATTGATTTAGATTTTTAGGTTTAGGTTGGAGATGGTATTTTAAATCAACTTGATGTTCATTATCAAATATACATAAGGTCCAATCACCTTCTGCTGATAAGATTGCTTGAAATTCATGAAAAGGTGCCTAATAATTAAGTTTAGCAATGCCAATAAATAGTGTTATTGTGTGAAATGCACATGACTTAAGGACATAATATTTTAATAATAATAAAAGGAGTAGCCGTGCATTTATGACACTTGTGAAAATGACCTATTGCATCATCATTCAAGTCTTGTACCGCAAATGAAAAAAATATTTTAGTTGAAATACACAAGATAAAGAACTATTCAATCAGCAAACGTCAGCTGTATAAAAACCATAGCTTTCAAAACTACATAAAAATGGGGTGATACATTTTCGAAAAGACAAATTAAAATAGCGCAAACTTACCACTATGTTTAAATTCCATTATAACAATTCAACAGATAATGGTTTACAATGGCTGGAGGCTGCCAAGTGCTGAGTAGCTCCGTCGCTCGCCAAACATTTATACTTATGTAACTTTTTATGTGAAACACCGAGCGATCTGCGTTCTTACAATACTTAAATGCTAAGCTCATTAGGCCGTATTTAGATATCTAGTACATAGACTCTCAACCTATGCGATTAAGATATTGTTCCAGGTATACTGCTGTCATACTTATATGTATTATACTACTATCTGTTTCCTGCGGCTCCGCCCGCGTAAATATACTATCGAGTATCCCCCTACTAATATTATAAATGTGAATGTTTGTGAGGATGGATAGATGGATGTATGTATGTATGGGTGGATGGATGGATGCTTGTTACTCTTTCATGCAAAAACTACTGAACGGATTTTAATGAAATTTGGTATGGTAGTAGCTTAGGCTCTGGATTAAAGCATAGGCTACTTTCTATCCCGGAAAAGTATAGTGTTCCCGCGGGATATCCGATAGTATATTTACGCGGACGGAGCCGCGGGAAACAGCTAGTCCATCCATACATCCATCCATCCACCCTCACAAACTTTCACATTTATAATATAGGTAGGATAGCGGGCTTACAAAAATCATCCCAAAGCAATCCACGCAAGTTACAATAGTAGTTTATATATTGAAAAACCAGCCAGGTGAGAGCCTGATTCGCGCAAGAAGGGTTAAGTAAATTTCAATATGTTTGTTTTATGGAAGCCCTACACAAATATTTATTTTATTCTATTTTTAGCATTTGTTGCCCTCCCTCAATATTTATTTTATTTTAATTGAATTATATAAAGTGAATATACTTTAAATGAGACGATCATGTATGTACATAATCGGTATCTTGACAGCGGCTGAAAGTATTAGCATGAAATTTAGTATGCAGGGAGTTTTGGGGGAGGAAAAATCGATCTAGCTAGGTTATCCCTTAGAAACGGCGCATTTTTAACCAATATATGTTTTTTTTATTTCGTCGTGCAACAATATATCAATAATTTCGACTCTCTTATCAGTCAGTCTGATTGGCAGCTTGTTTTGCTTACCTACGTTTATACGTAGGTAAGCAAAACAAGCATTTGCATTGTTTGTGTTGCATGGCAGTATTAAGAAGTATAACTATCAATGTCAATATGACATTGATAGTTCTACTTCTTGTATGTCACAAGCACAGCCTATTTCTTTCGTTTATTTTAGTTAGCTAAAAGGCTAATTATAGTGTAGACGTATCTGTCTTAAGCATCTCTCATATGTAATATGTATCTGTGTTAAGCATCTCTCTCATATGTACCAATAAAGGAGAATATAACAATTGTTGCTGTATTATTATTATGACCTCAAGCGTAAGAAGGATCTGTAAGAACCAAGACGTCGTAGCCCACAACAGTTTGAAAATTCGGAATGTGGTGGATTCTAATCCGGGTAAGATAAATATTTTTGTGATTCTTATTATTTCCTTTTCTTTTATTTATTTTTAATTATTTTATCGTTCTACTAAAACACCGTGCAAAGCTCGGTCTCCCAGGTACTATTAATTTCATAGCGGCAACAGAAATACATCATATTTTCTGAAAATTCCTCTGTCTAGCTATCACGGTTCATGAGATACAAGCCTGGTAGCAGACGGACGGACGGACAGCGGAGTCTTAGAAATAGAGTTTTTCCCGTTTTTACCCTTTGGGTACGGAACCTTATAAATGAATCATAAAAACATTCAAATTCACGACGCTTTTTATAAAATCGTCCGATGTCGTAGCCTAAGAAGATTAATTTTAACCCTTCACGCTAAAGGGACGACCGGTTGAAGTAATTTGTTTGCATTGGCTATTCAGAGCACATAAATTGCAATTTTTATCAATAGACACGCGAATCGACATCACGAAAAGGTCCCTCACCCTTTCGGTGCTCTCCGAATGGAGAATTTTTTTCTCGAAAGTTCCCCCCATTCGATTGCCATATTTTCGACGAAGGTTTTAATAAAGGTTATTGTCAGTATTCCGACGACGCGAATAAATTACGTTGGCATTTCCTCGTAAATTGGAAAGTCATTATGTGACATTAGAAGTCAGTCTTTTAAGCCAACCTTAATTTCACGTCGAATTTTTTCTTATCCGCTTATATTTTTACGACGGAATCATGTTTGACAGAATCAATTTATTTTTATCGACGTTTCATGTAAAATTGGTTTTCAAATTTGTATGTTCGTAATTCATACTATAATTACTGTTATTAATATTTAAGTTTTATTAATAACAGAATTAAAACACAGTTATTATTATGACTGTCTATGCTGGTTGATTAAGTAGCCACGAACTAACACGGAATTTCATTTTTTTTTTCAAAATACCTATCAGTGGCGAAGGGACTAAAGCAGTCCATTCTTATCGGCTTAAGATTCAGATTACCTCATGAAGACCTCCAGCCAAAACGAGTATAGAAGACGTCTTCTCACGCCGAGCCCCTGAAAAGGGCCTTGGGCGGGGAATCAAAACCAGGGGCAGAGAGAGCTCTACTTGGGGTGGGGATGACGCGCCCAGTACGAGTACTGGGCGCATTTAGTCTTTCGGGAAGACCCCCCCGCGGCAGAATGCGGGGGAAACCCGTGGCGAGCAAAAAAAGGGGGGACAACTTTGCCAAACCAGGCACGACCTCGACCGGCGGTCGACTCCAAGCGGCGCGTGGTGGCCCGACCCGGAGGCCGGAAAACGTGTATGGGGCCATTCCCGCACGCGCCACGTTTGTCGGACCGCGGACTCAACCGATCAGGGGAAAGGGTGGGAGTTGAAACTTCCGGGCCCCGACTTTTGTGTCAGGGGGGAAGGTACGAAACGGTGACGACGGGGTGGCAATAGGGCTGCCACTAGTCAGGCACCGGGCGAGTCGCGACGATTTGCACCGGACCACCAGATGTGGTTTGCCGGTGCAAGAAGGGGTAGGGGGATTTACAATCCAACGGTGGATGGGGGCGCAATTGCGCCAGGGCGCATCATTGCGCCAGAGCTCCTCCTCTTCGGTGGCGGCGGGGCGGGCTGCGTGGCTCCGCTGGGTCCTCTGGGTGGACGGCATCCCTCGGCAGGCGGTGGCGGTCGGGCGGGCGGGCGTGCCACGGCGCTAGGTCTGTCAACTCGACGAGGCGCGAAACATCCGCTCGCGCGAACAGTTTCGGGGAGAGATGGGCTACAAAGGAATCCTCGCTCTCCACTCTGAGGTCCCTCGCGATGGTGGTGTTGCGAACGTACCACGGTGCGTCCGCAATTCGGCGCAGCACCCGGTTTTGGGCTCTCTGCAGCAACCCTTTCTGGAGTGCAGAGAGCAACTGGTGCCACGCGGGTGCCACGTACGTTAGGCGGGACCGTACGTACGTCCTGTAGAGGGCGATGCGAATGCTGAGGGGGATCTGCGGGGACGCGTAGGCCGGACGCAGCTGGGCTACCGCCGAGTTAGCCTTCACCACCGCCGATGAGTACTGGGCGACCATGGAAAGTCGGCGGTCGATGGTGACCCCGAGGTACTTGGCTATTCTCCCCCACGAAATCACAGCATCTTTAGAGGCGCCGAAAGGGAGTACCTCTTGCTGACGGCGAGCGCCTGGGACTTGCCTGCGTTGACAGATATTCTCAAGTTTGTCAGCCAGTCAGGGAGGAGATCCAGCGTCCTCTGAAGTTTGATGACAGCACGGTCGGTGGTCAGCGAGGTGGCGATGAACGCCGTGTGCCGGCGTACAGCGCCACGGTGGTGCCCTGGTCTGCGGGCACGTCGCTCGCGTAGAAATTGTAGAGCCCCGGCGAGAGTACGCTACCTTGCGGGACGCCAGCGGTGATGGGGCGCTCGCCGGAGAGGACTCCGTCAACACGAATCTTGAAGGTCCTGCCAGAGAGAAAGGAGGCCACAAGCCTTATCAGAGGGGGAGGTACGTTGGCCCGAATGAGCTTACAGAGCAGACCCTCATGCCAGACACAGTCGAACGCCTTTTCCATATCCAGGAATACAGCGACCGATGATTCCTTCTTGTTTACCGCAACGGAAAGGTGATGGATTACACGTACCAGCTGGAGGTTGGTACTCAGCTGGGACCTAAGCCCGAATTGTTCCTCACGAGGAGGGAGGTTAGGAGAAAGATGTTGATGTTTTTGAAATAAAAATATAACTTGTAATAAAGTACTTTTATTATTCTCATCTGAGTTACATAATTAACTGTTGAACATAACACGCCGAACAACCAAGTGAGCGAGTTAGAAAAAAAGAAAAGATGTGTTGCCAACTTTTAAAAAAAAATACATTCATCTTTTGCATTGCAGCCAACCTAAATATAATATAAACATTGCCATATTAATTACACCCCTTCTCAATGTTTATATATTTAACAATCTAATTCTGTCAAAAATCAAATTGCCAATTCTAAAATCAAATAGCTTAACACATTATTAAGAGAGCTTCTCTGTTTCTTAGTTTATGCTTTAACATTGCACTGTGTTAGAAACTTAATTAACAAATCCTTACTTAATGACTTTGTTAGCATGTCTGCTAATTGTTGAGAAAAACTTATGTACTGAATATCAATTTTATTCTTTTTAATTAAATCTTTTGTGAAATGATATCTTATATCAACATGTTTAAGACGTTTAACTGATTCTGTACTAGCATTTAAAATAACTGACTGATTGTGACAATGCAACTTAACTGGGCAAACATTTTGGAAATCAAAATCATGTAACAAGTTAACAAGCCAGCATGCTTCACTTGCTACCATACTCATAGAAACATATTCAGCTTCAGTAGAGGACAAGCTTACAGAAGATTGCTTCTTTGAACACCACGCAATCAAACAATTTGCAAAAGTAAACAAATAACCAGACGTGGACTTTCTGTCTCTCTGATTAACTATTTTATAATCTAAAGTATGCTTGACATAACGCAATACTCTCTTAAGTGCACTTAGCAACACACTGTTAGCACATTTCTGATATCTACTCAACAAGGATACTGCGAAGCACAGGTCAGGCCTAGTGCCTGAGACTGCATACATGAGACAGCCAATAATTTGCCTACAAGTTCCTTCAATATCTTTATAATGATGAGTATCAGTATCAAATGTTTTAGTATTAAAATTTATGTCCAGGGGCGTCAACATGGGTTTGCAGTTTTCCATATTAAACCTTTTAAGTACATTTTGTAAGTAATTTCTTTGTGATAGTACAGATGTGCCATTTTCCAAATTTTGTTTCACATTTATTCCTAAGAAGTACGAAATGTTTCCTAAATCTTTCATCTTAAATTCTTTATTTAATATTGTTTTCAACTTTTTGACATCATTTTCATTTGTTCCAAAAACTAACAAGTCATCTACATATATTAATAAAAATATTTTATCTGTACCCCTGTACTTATTATACAAGCATGAGTCATATTTTGACCTTATAAAGCCTTCTCGAGTAATTACATCATTAAATTTCACATTCCAAGATTTAGGTGAACTTTTCAATCCATATAATGACTTATTTAACTTTGCTATATTATTATCCCCTTTATAAGCCCCTTCTGGTAAAATTATATAAACATTTTCTTTAATATTACCATACAAGAAGGCCCCCGTAACATCCATTTGGTATATGGGTAAGTTATATTTAGTTGCAATTACTACAAATAATCTAAAGGTTGATAATTTAGCAACTGAGGCATAAATATCATTTAAATCTAGTGTATCCTGTTGCTCAAACTCCCTAGCCACCAGCCCAGCCTTATACTGTTTAACATTATTTATGTTTTTAATCCTAAACACCCATTTGCAACTCACCGCCCTTGCATTTACAGGTAAATCACAAATGTACCATGTGTTATTGTCTTTCAGAGTCTGAAGTACACTATAAATAGCTGCACTCCACTTACTAGCATCACTTCGGCTCATGGCATCACCATAAGTAACGGGCTCGCACTCACTTTTGTCCACTTGCACATTGTTGCACTTATAGAAAGATGTTTGTTTACGCTCACGCTTACTCCTTCCCTCTCTAGGCGGACTACTTCCTTCTAGTATGTGTTCTTCCTCACTACATAGTAAGTAGTCACTGTCACTTTCTGAGTTATCTCCTAGGGTACTGCTTGTATGGGTTGTCTCTTCTGGTTCAGAGGTAACTATCTCAGTAGCTATTTCATCATTATCTATCTCAGGACTACTCTCTTGCTCTGTGTCCTCTTCAAGGTTTAAGGACCACTACATTTTGACCTTCACCTCCATTCACTTGAGGTTTTTCCTTCTCTTCTTCCTGTAAGAAAACAATGTCCCTTTTTGTCTCCACTGTGTCTTTCTGAGCGTAGTAAATACGGTATCCTTTTACATCCTCCTCATACCCGACCATAAAACCCTTCTCTCCTTTCTTATCCCATTTCTGCCTTCGTTCCTTTGGAATGTGTACATACACTTCTGTACCAAAGGCTCTCAACCCATGGATATCATATGTTTTCACAGTCCATACCTCAAAAGGAGATCTTCCATCTTCATGGCTCTTACCAGTTCTGTTCAACACAAACACTGCTGTGTTTATAGCTTCTGCCCATAGTTTCTTTGGTAAAGTTCTCTCATAGTTCTTGCCACTTCCTCCAATGTTCTATTATCTCTCTCCGCCTTACCATTCTGTTCAGGGGTATATGGTACTGTCCTTTGGTGTGTTATTCCATGTTTTGCAAAGATTTCTTTCACATCTCTGTTTACGAACTCCAGGCCATTATCACTTCTGAATATCTTCACTTTGTTTCCGGTGACATTCTCAGCCTTATTAATGAAGTCCTCAATTATATGTTTGATTATATCTTTCGTTTTTACAAATTGCACACTTCTGTAGTTCGAATAATCATCTTTCAGCACAACGAAGTATCTTGACCCACCAATTGACGGTTCTTCCATGGGACCACAGGTATCAACATGAATTAGCTCACATGTCTTAGTGCTCTTGTATTCACTTCTACTGAACGACAATCTATGTATTTTACCAACCAAACAACTCTCACAGATTGGCTTGGATGTTTGTTTAACCTCGATGTTGTTTTTCCGTAGGATATCTTTTACGTAGCTGAAGTTCTGATGCGCCAATCTTCTGTGCCAATCATTTAAGTCATTCGGCACCAATTTAGCAGTACTCGCCTTCTCACAATTACTATTAAAGTGTAAATCCATAAAGTACGAGTTTCCAATCTTTGCGCCTTGGCATCTTTGGCTTCCCATACAGGTATCTCACTGGCAACTTCGGGCTTCATCTGTTTGCCCTCCACAATGTTCAACCAGCCATTGCTCCTCAACAGCACTGTTGTTTGGAATTTCCAGATATTCCAATTTCTGGCCCCTTCCAACTTGATTACATTGACGTTGTTATTGTTACTGCCCTCCATTCGGACCTTGTCCTCTCCCAACTAAGAACAAGTACTCCTCGACGATATTCTGCAGTGCCCGAACACCACGCCGCAAAATAAAAAATGGCGGTGAAATAACCTCACTTTTAAAGAGATAACCTCACTTTTCCTTCTCGCCGATTTTGTTGCCGTAACTAAAACCGATTTAAAACACACAGGTCTAAGTGTCTGGGCCCATAACCTGATGTTTTTGAAATAAAAATATAACTTGTAATAAAGTACTTTTATTATTCTCATCTGAGTTACACAATTAACTGTTGAACATAACACGCCGAACAACCAAGTGAACGATAGAAAAAAAGAAAAGATGTGTTGCCAACTTTTACAAAAAAAAAATACATTCATCTTTTGCATTGCAGCCAACCTAAATATAATATAAACATTGCCATATTAATTACAGATGTTTTAGAAGGAGAAGTTCGAAAACTTTGGATAGGGTTGAGAGGAGGGTTATGGGCCGGTAGCCCTCGGCCCTTCTCAAATTTTTGTGGGGTTTGGGGATGGTTCTAATGAGACCCATTTTCCAGGGGGAGGGAAAGTGGCCGGTCCTGACGATGCCATTATAGAGGCGAGTCAGGGCGGCCACCGCCCCGAAGGGTAGGTGACGGAGGGCGGAGTTTGGGATGCCATCAGCACCGTGGGCCTTCTTGGGTTTGAGGAGCAAGAGGGTCTTTTAGACCACCCTCGGTGAGAAGGAGAAATTTGGGGGGTAGGGGGTAGGGGGGAAGTAGGAAAACCTTTACCTCCTCGGAGACCATTCGGGCGTGTTCCGTTGCGGTCGTCGGCAGCGGTGAGAATTGGCGCTCTAGGTGCTCGGCATGAATGTCTGCTCTGTCTTCTGCACGGTACCTGAGATTGCCATCTGGGTGTAGCAGAGGTCACACGGGGGCTGTAACTCCAGTAAGGCTGCGGAAAAAGCGGTGGAGGGAGGGCCAGTCCTCTCCCGCCTCCTGGATGCGTTGGGTCCAGTCTGCAGCCTTTAGGTTCTCGAGCGCGGTTTTCACCTCTGCAGTGAGGCGGTTGACCTGCGCCTTCTGCGTGGGGCAGCGTGAGCGCTGCCATTACCGGCGCAGGCGCTTTTTCTCCGCCATGAGGTCGGCGATGTGGCGAGGAAGAGGGGGCCGCTTGAACTGGCGGCGGGTGGGCGGCTGGGTTGCCGCGTCCATTGCAGCTGCTATCGCCTCGGTGATCTGCAGCGTCATGGACTCGACGGTCTCTGCAGAGTCAACCGGAAAGTTGGGCGTGGACTCGTGCAGCTGCAACGTGAAGGCGTCCCAGTCGCGGACTGGGTAAGGAGGAGGAGGGGGAACGCACACGGGATCTGCGCGTAGGATGGCCAGGACTGGAAGGTGGTCGGACCCGTGGGCGACATCGAGAACCTCCTGGTGGAGGTCGCCTGGGAGCTGGTGTGTGATGGCCACGTCGAGAACATCTGGAGAGTGTTGAGGGTTCTCGGGGTAATGGGTGGGCGCGTATGTGCCCACCACCGAGTACCCGACTCGTTCCGAGTCTGCCTGCAGGCGGTTACCGTCCGCGTTCGAGGAGCGAGAGCCTCATCCGGGGTGCTTACAATTTAGATCTCCGGAAATCACAGTCGGCTCTTCTGATAGGAACGCCAGAACGGCAAGGCCTCGGCACACACGCTCACCCCCCAGAAAATCCTGGCGGTAAACGTGGTATACGGGGGCACTGAAACGGTCCTGGGGGGACAGAAGGGTCTCGCTCAGCATGGCGACGTCCACCTCGTACTCCAGAAGGAGGTGGCGAATCGGGGCCACGTTGCCACGGACCCCCCGGACGTTCCAATGGACGACCTTTATAACCGAAAACGAGTATAAATTTTTTTTTTTTTTTTTTTTTTTCGAACGGGTCTATGCTAAGGGTCGGGTTAAGACCGCTGTAGCTAAGTCGGACTATAACTAGCCTGGTGGCTAGTTTGTTTGGTGGTAGACGATGGGAGGGTTTGACCCTCCCTAACATCACCCGGGTGATGTTCAAACGAGTATAAAGAAAACAATAATATCTTAAACAAGTCAGGTCGGACAAGCGATAGTGCGATGTAGACCGACTCAAGCGACATCTATGCGCTGGATGTTGCAACTTTGAAACAAATATTGGAATCACAGATCTCTTTAAAAACTAGATATATTCGGAGTTATGGTGGGAGACCATAAAAACCTATCTCGTTAGAAATAAAGTTGAAATTCAAACTTGTTTTTAATAGCTGACTGGCCAAATAAATAATAGTATTATTATGATTTGATTATGATTAATGATTGTCCGATAACAGTTCGAAGTAGTTAAGGGCTATTTTTCTGTGACATGAGGAGGATGACACCAATGAGGAGCTGTTATTAGATAATATCACGTGCATCATAAGACGAATGAATTTTTAAAAGTAGCTCGGCGGTACTTCTGCCGGCGCGTCCTTGGATGTAAAATCATGTTATTACATTACGTTAATAATAATTATTGTTCAACTATTATTTTTGAAATTATAATGAGCAGTGAGAAGTGATAAATATAATATATGATCAAACGAACTTCTCAAGTGAAGTTCGATCAATATAATATGAGTGGTTTCATTTGAAGATACAAATTAACCGGTAGTCCTTTGACCTACAAGGCAACACTCGCACGCTTTAAGAATTTTATATTTATTTAGTATCGATTGTTTTAACTCGTCCAAAAATCAATATCCTACCTCCTCACTATAGCTACGTAGCCATGACAGCTCATTCTTTTAAAGTAACAATTTAATTTCACTCTTCCCGTATTTTTCAAAATTGGGTTACGGGTAGGTGGGAGCTTTGTATCTTCAAATGAAACCACTCATATTATATTGATCGAACTTCACTTGAGAAGTTCGTTTGATCATATATTATATTTCGTGGTTTCATTTTCGATACAAATTAACAGTTTTATGTTTAGAGATAGAATTTTGTCAGTATTTATCTTGAGTATACTATCTGTACACTACACGTTAAATGAAATACGAAGTAAGAGTGAAAAAACAATTTATTTTATCATTTTTGGTACTTATACTTAGCCATTACAAAAAAGAACTAAACAATAATTTAAGTAGTGATCATCAAACTTAGATTAAGTTTATTCTGAATCATTAGTATTATTGGGCGGCAAACAAACTGCTTTTGCTAAATTTGACTCCTGTTCGAGGGGTCTATGATAAAATTTGGCAAAAGTTTGTGAGGACGCAGTCCAGCCAGCAGTTTTGCGGATCACGTCGACGCTGAGGCCGGTGGCGCGCGCCGCTGACGTGGCGGCGTGGCGGGCGCTGTGCGCGCCGAACACCGCCACATCGACCCCGCTCGCGCTGAACGTTTGTTTGATCCATCTGCTTGGAGAGGGTCTGGCCTATATATCAAGAATTGCGCACCTGAAGGGAAGGACCCAGGACAGTAGGGTGCGCATTCCCATGATTCGGCCCGTATAACCAAGACGGTTAATAGGGCCATGCGTTGGTGGAGGGATTTGATCCATCTGCTTATACTTTGTGCTGTTGCGCCCCTGTGGGGATGCTTCACAGTGATTAAGAGATGATCAGTACTCGAAGGCCTTAAGTCTTGAGTCATAGACAAGTAGTCAACGATCGTTGTGGCCGGACAAATCGAAGCATTTTCGTGGAAAAAAGGCAAAAACAAAACTGGCTGGTCTCGTCCTATCCCCGAAGTTTTAATCAAATCTGATATTACAATCTTAACTCTATCAGCTTTTATTTTAATGCTCTCTGTTCCAATTAAAGAAAACGTTTGGACTCTGTGTACATTACATAAAGCCAATAAAATAACTAATTTTTTGGTTAGTTTTTCTAAGCTTATTTGACTGTTAGGCACCCAGTCTGAAATATGACTTAACACTAGTCGTGGGTTCCAAGTATTTGAGTATTTCGGCAAAGACGGTCTCATTCTAAATATTCATTTCATAAGCCTTTTGATACATTCATCCGAACCTATATTATTGTCAAGTAATAATGACAGGGCTGAATGGTGACTATTAAGCGTACCATAGGACGCACCAGTTTCAAACGGTTCAGATAAAAAGGATACAACATGGGCAATTGAGGTATCAAATACGTTGTAATCGTTATCGTGGCAGAACTTCCACCACAGCTTGTAACAAACCTCGTATTGTCGCAAGGTGTTATCCGACAGCGAGCCAATCATTAAATCTAAAGCGGTAGGCGGCACGCCGCGGCGGGATGGCGAAACCATTTTTGAACCTCATTCAAGAAATTAAAAGGGATGAAACGTTGTTCGGTGTCAGTCTGCCAGAGAAAATAAAAGCTTCTAAAACTATTGAGAAGCAGGGACTGCAGATCAAAAAGTCAGTACCTCCGCCGAGGTCTATTCCTGCTGTTCCCAGCACAAGTGCGGCCTGTCAACCATTCCAGGGAAACTGGAATTTTTCTATAAATGTTGGCTTAACATTACAGACAATGTTACTATTCTTAACTAGGTCCGGAATGGAATAACTATTCCGTTTATAACCAAACCATTTCAATTAAATGTACCGCAACTATCGTGGTCATCAAAAGAATGTTGGTATATATATATGAACAGGTATATTAGTATTTCCGATGTGGCCGGCACAGGCTTAGTACCCTCAATTAGTGGACTTATTAGTTACCGATATAGTTATTTTAGACCCTCAGCCAAACTTAGTTCTCTCACATTCCAGACAGCAATACCCAATACACCGGACGCTTACCCTGGGTGCAGCGGTGCTCTCCGGCGCGTGTTCTCCCGCCGCGGCGTGCCGCCTACCGCTTTAGATTTAATGATTGGCTCGCTGTCGGATAACACCTTGCGACAATACGAGGTTTGTTACAAGCTGTGGTGGAAGTTCTGCCACGATAACGATTACAACGTATTTGATACCTCAATTGCCCATGTTGTATCCTTTTTATCTGAACGGTTTGAAACTGGTGCGTCCTATGGTACGCTTAATAGTCACCATTCAGCCCTGTCATTATTACTTGACAATAATATAGGTTCGGATGAATGTATCAAAAGGCTTATGAAATGAATATTTAGAATGAGACCGTCTTTGCCGAAATACTCAAATACTTGGAACCCACGACTAGTGTTAAGTCATATTTCAGACTGGGTGCCTAACAGTCAAATAAGCTTAGAAAAACTAACCAAAAAATTAGTTATTTTATTGGCTTTATGTAATGTACACAGAGTCCAAACGTTTTCTTTAATTGGAACAGAGAGCATTAAAATAAAAGCTGATAGAGTTAAGATTGTAATATCAGATTTGATTAAAACTTCGGGGATAGGACGAGACCAGCCAGTTTTGTTTTTGCCTTTTTTCCACGAAAATGCTTCGATTTGTCCGGCCACAACGATCGTTGACTACTTGTCTATGACTCAAGACTTAAGGCCTTCGAGTACTGATCATCTCTTAATCACTGTGAAGCATCCCCACAGGGGCGCGACAGCACAAAGTATAAGCAGATGGATCAAATCCCTCCACCAACGCATGGCCCTATTAACCGTCTTGGTTATACGGGCCGAATCATGGGAATGCGCACCCTACTGTCCTGGGTCCTTCCCTTCAGGTGCGCAATTCTTGATATATAGGCCAGACCCTCTCCAAGCAGATGGATCAAACAAACGTTCAGCGCGAGCGGGGTCGATGTGGCGGTGTTCGGCGCGCACAGCGCCCGCCACGCCGCCACGTCAGCGGCGCGCGCCACCGGCCTCAGCGTCGACGTGATCCGCAAAACTGCTGGCTGGACTGCGTCCTCACAAACTTTTGCCAAATTTTATCATAGACCCCTCGAACAGGAGTCAAATTTAGCAAAAGCAGTTTGTTTGCCGCCCAATAATACTAATGATTCAGAATAAACTTAATCTAAGTTTGATGATCGCTACTTAAATTATTGTTTAGTTCTTTTTTGTAATGGCTAAATATAAGTACCAAAAATGATTAAATAAATTGTTTTTTCACTCTTACTTCGTATTTCATTTAACGTGTAGTGTACAGATAGTATTCTCAAGATAAATACTGACAAAATTCTATCTCTAAACATAAAACTGTTAATTTGTATCGAAAATGAAACCACGAAATATTATATATGATCAAACGAACTTCTCAAGTGAAGTTCGATCAATATAATATGAGTGGTTTCATTTGAAGATACAAAGCTCCCACCCACCCGTAACCCAATTTTGAAAACACGGGAAGAGTGAAATTAAATTGTTACTTTAAAAGAATGAGCTGTCATGGCTACGTAGCTATAGTGAGGAGGTAGGATATTGATTTTTGAACGAGTTAAAACAATCGATACTAAATAAATATCAAATTCTTAAAGCGTGCGAGTATTGCCTTGTAGGTCAAAGGACTACCAGTTAATTTGTATCGAAAATGAAACCACGAAATATTATTCGTCTTAAAGTTTAAACTAATACATGTTTATGTACTTATATGTGAATATTAAATATGTGAGACTACTTATTACTTGTGTTGTGTTTATTGTTGGTGATAAATCGTTTGAATAAATTGACTTTTACGGTAAGCGGAAAGTTGGATACGTACATATAACTATAAATTGTCATTTGTAGGTATCGTAATAAGAGCAGATCATAATATTATATATTACTAGCTGTTTCCCGCGGCTCCGCCTGCGTAAATATACTATCGAGTATCCCGCGGGAATATACTTTTCTGGGATAAAAAGTCTAGCCTATATTTTAATCCAGAGCCTAAACTACTACCATACCAAATTTCATTAAAATCCGTTCAATAGTTTTTGCGTGAAAGAGTAACAAACATCCATCCATCCTCACAGACTTTCACATTTATAATATTAGTAGGATTATTTAATAGGTGGTAGTACCGTGGAAGTATTTTAATATTATGTTTATCTTACAATAGTTAAATAATACACAGAAAAATGTTTTATTATTACGTACCTATTTTGTATTTTGAAATATACTTAATTGTAGGTATAAGAATACCGTATATATAACTATACGAATAGGAATCGTAGGTATAACTACGAGTATAAGAATACTTACCTAAGTATTTACAATTTCTCTCGGACACGACACAACTAAACCATCATACTTATAATATGGTGCTAAATTTCTTTATCAAAAAAAACTTGCACAACTCACGTCTAGCGACTAGGGCTTCCCTCTGAAGTAAAACCACCCTTCGCCACTGATACCTATATTAATAAATTACTTTCCGCTTTCAAAAAAATATAGATAAAGACTTAGCAAATATATAATTTATCAATAAACCATACTGAATTATTTTCCGCGAATTCCATTTAGTATTGAAATTGGAGACATAGTAGAGTGGCCGGGAATTTGTTCAGTTTGTTCAAATTCCGTTCCAAGCCGGTTGGAATATAACAAATTTTTCCGTTCCACTGACTCTGACCAAGAGATCCCGGTACATTTGTTTTCGAACACAGCCCGTGTAAATAGTCGGTCGGTCCAGAGAATTTCATTAATTTTCATTCGCCTAACTTTTGCTTTGCTCGGTGATGAGTTATTTCTGTTTTGAATTTCGCCATTTAGAAATTTCATTGTAACCTCGTAATTGCACGGAATTGGCAAAAGGTATTTCGCTATGTGGTAATAATTTAATTAAATGGGAATATTTCCTACAGTACTGTTACCACACAAAATAGTTTTGATTAATTTGAAACAACATATTATTATTAGTCATTAAATTTCATAATGATTTAAGAATTACAAAATTATGGAAATGGTAAGGAAGAAACATTTTATTTATTTTAAAATTACCGTTGGCTCCTATCCTTGTCTCTTAAATTACGTTTCAAAGTGTTACACTAGTCCTTTAATGAGTGTACAGAAATAGTTTGCATATTCTTTCGTTACCGTAAGAAATTTTAACAAAAAATATATTTTCGTAAAAAGAAAGGGTTAGAAACAACGTAATATTTCAAACGCTCGAAAAATAAAATGAAATGTGTACAGTTCGAAAGGCAATACCGGTCCATGAGATTTCCCTCGCGTCTCAGTAGAGTTTGTTCCCGCAATTATTCAGCAAATTAAGAACACCCGTCGACCTTTGCCAGTACAGTCGCTGAGGAAACGCAATTTCCTACCCGCAATGTTTTCCTGCCGCCGCCAAGGACTCCCTACCCTACACACTCTGTTTCTAAGGTTATTTCCTATCCTGATAATAATAAATGATCAATAAGTAGTTCGGCCTTATACTGAAATTTGTCGTTTTATAAATAAATTTAAAAAAAGCACCTGGGTAACCGAACTTTGCTTGGAGTTCTGATAAATTAAATAAAATTAAAAAGAATCACAAAATATTTATCTGGCCTGGACAAATTTTCTAACAAGGCAAAAATTATACATACGCATACCGAACTTCCGGTCGGACTGACATATTAGAGACGTAATCTTCTTCTTATTGCAATTCCAATATCTCGCTAAAACTCGAAAAGGATGCACCGATTTGGCTAACTTTGGTCTAAAAATGATTGTGGATGTTGAGGAAGATGGGTGGTTTATAGTTAAGACATCCCGACAAATGTTGTTTTGTCTAGTTGTCCCGACAACTAGTTATTGATATATTGTTGCACGACGAGAGAAAAATATATTTTATAGCTTAGGAGTTTCCCAAGCATAAGACCTAGCTATATTGATTTTTCTCTGCCAAAACCTGCTTGCTAAATTTTATGGTAATACTTACAGCCGTTTTAGAGAAATTGCAAGATTCAAAGATTGTTTCGTTTAAAGTATGAGATGTCATCCATGATAATGATTAAATAAGACCCTATTTTACCATCTTTAAACCAACGCACTTGCGGTTCCTCCGGTGTTAAGGGTGTTAATGGGCGACGGTAGTCTCTTTCCATCAACCAAAACATCTGCTCATTTGAACCTATGTTTCAAAAAAGCGTTTTGTTTTATCCGAAACACATACAATAAAAATATAATTTTAGCGTTATAAGTGAGTATCTAATTAATGACATAGAAACGGAGGTTCCCTTTGCTTTGAACAGAAAATCAGGCTTTTGAATGTCAAAGAGAGAGGTCAGAAATTGAACCCTTAAAAGAAATCAAAGCGGCACATTGGGGCGAAAATAAAAAGGGGATTCATATTTGACATTCATTAGTCCACTCAGCTCGACCGTGACAGCCAGGATCCCACATTGATTCTTGCTGCAAGAGTTGCATAGTATTAGATGGTATTAGTATATTATGAGATTCTCTGCGACCTCTGTGTCGCAGTGGTTCAGCGCGTTGGTGCTAAAGCCGGGGGTCGCGGGTTCGAATCCCGCCGAAGGAACAAAATAGTTTTTCTGTGCTCCTGGGTCATGGATGTGTATTAAATATGTGTTTATTATAATAAAAATCTTAAATATATGTATAGTATTAAAGTATTAATATATAACGTTCTATAATATTAATATATAACGTTCTATAATACTTCACGTTTTATGGTTACAGGTACCAGAAAACGTGAAGTATATTTAATACTTTAATACTATACATATATTTAAGATTTTCACACAAGTTCTTCAGATACTTAGCACAGGGACAGATTGACGTGGTGTGAATCGTCCATAGATATTATAGATAGATATATATAACCAGATGTTACAGTATAATAAGTGTATCTTTTACTTCGAAATTTTCGTACCTGAAAATCCAGCTATCAAGAGGTAGGATCAATTTTGTGGAAAGAACTTCTGTCTGTGCTTTGTAAACAATGAATTTTGATCTAAATAATAATAAATCAATCAAATATCTTTGTATTCGATTATTCAAATTCACAATATACTAGTGTTTTCTAAGATATTATTACCATATTTTTTATATATTCAGATTAATTTACATAATATGTAGACTGTAGGTACGCTATTATTTTGTATAAAATAATAGCGCACCTACAGTCTATAAATATAAAATAATCTGAAACTGAAACTAAATTAAAACGAGCTAATCTTTTATGAAATACATAATCGTAATCACGGAAATTTCTGCAAGTATTTTCATGAAATTTAGTATGCACGGAGTTTTGGAGGAGAAAAGGTCTTATCTCTGAGAAACTGCGCATTTTAAGCTATGTATGTATGTTTTTTCTTTCGTCGTGCAAAAATATATCCATAATTTTGATTCTAGTCTGACTGGCGGTTTGGTATGGGTATGTGTAATTTTTGCGTTGTTCGGCAGAGCTCTGTTACTCAGAGCTCTGAGTAAACTATTAACAATCCAAATATTATATTGATTTTTATTAGAATCATCCACGGATCTCTTATTTTTATGGCGCGATGATACAACTCGCTTAAATCAACGCCACCTCTTGTTCTATAAAGTACTATCTTCCCTCTCGATTCCGCATCGTAACATATTATTTTACGCATTGACAATCAGACAGGCAATTAGAGACCAATTTAGACGTTTGCTTTGAACTTCAAAGGGCTCAGTGCGGAATATTAATTGGTACCTATGTGTCTTCGGCCCCAGTTAGCTTGTGTTCATCGACTTCAACTTCGTGGCGACGCACTATGTGGACTTTAGACCGTTTTCGTGTGATAAATCTGTACCGTATATGTTTTTCAAGATATTTTCATGATTTTTTTTTATATTTTACTCTTGAATAGATACACTTTCAAATGCTGTGCACTTTGATTATATAAATTTATTTTGGATTTGTTAAATAATACGCGAAGATAATAAAATGAAAATTTAAATAATCTTATACTTATTGTAGATAATTTTATAAAAAAAATAATAAAAATGAAATGTCAAAAGGTACTTTAGGTATGAAGTGACTAAATATTTATACTAATATTATGAAAAGAAATCATGAAAATATAAAAAGACATATAACACTCTGAGACTATGTTCTTCGCGTTTAATACAGTAAAACCTAGTAAATATGAAATTATTTAAATTTTAAACGATATTTTAAGACATAAATATAACACAATAGTCGCCCAAAATTTACCTAAAAGTTCTACTAAAAACTTCATCTAGAACTTCTTGTGTCTTCCTATAAATAGGATTCTTTAAACTTGTCTATAAATATCCGAAATATAGAATAGTTTGTGTAAAACGACTTCGTTAGTGGCTTTTTTATTTTATTTTCGTGTGTGGTAAATATTAGACTTTAGTTCAGACCTATTTTAATCTTTTTTTCGTGACTACTGGACGCCTTCGGAGAATTGTATGAATTTAAAATTGCCAAAGGGCAACACAGCAAAATTTAGGATTACACTTTCGTCGTGAATTAAGACTTTATGCATAATAAGAATAAGGCTATTTACCATTTATATACATAATTAGCATACAATTGTGTTATTTCTAATGCGTATTGGCCAAAATTTGGCGTTGGAACTAATACTTTTTTCATACATATATTCACATTTTTAAGTATTAATATAGTTTACACGCTGAAACTGCAAAAAGATATTGTATTCTGTAAATCTGCATTAAATTTACTACAAAATAACACTATTCACAGAACTTCTGCAGATTTCGGTAAACGTCAAGACTCTTATCGAAAATTGAAGAGAATACAAAACCATACAGTACTAGATATACGTCATACAGTGTAATTTAAAAAATAATAATAATAATATTGATATACCGTAAATACCATATTTAATGCATTTTAAAATGATATATAACATTTAATATAATACTCATAAATTAATTAGACGATAAACAAAAACCCATCATTTGCATCCTATAAAGTAGTAAAACATACCTTCATATTTTAAAATATTAATACATGTTGCGCACTGAAGCTGCAACAAAAAAACATAACCATGCAAATCTACTTTGAATTCGCTTTAAATTAGACTAATTACATATCTTCGGCAAATTTCGATAACTGGCAAAACTCTAATCGAAAATTAAACATAAGAAAAAATTGCATACTACGAGGTGTACGTCTCTAGTGGTGTCCTATATGCAAAAATTTATTAAAAAAAAAACATATTTTAAGCTTTCTAAAATGGTACAACACTTATATATTCTATAGAGAAAAGCTACTATAAAATCAAAGTTAAATGTCCACATTTCAAGAATAGTTTTCAACAAATTTTCATTCAGCTATTTTGAGCGACATTTTTCCAAAAATAGGAACAGACAGATGTGTAAATCGTTTGTATTTAGGTAGATTGGTCCTTTGTCTACAATTTGAGGTATAATAATACATGCCGACCTCTGGAAAAAACATGAATTATGGCATGGCTTTCTTAGGAGCGTCCACATGGTGCGACGTGTTCAAATTGGTATATTTATTATAATACATATAACCAAAAGTAACTTGTAGTGCCTGGGTAACCGAGCTATGCTTGGAGCTTTAGTAGATAAAAAAAAATCACAAAAATATTTTACCTGGGTTCGAACCCACCGTATTCCGAATTTCCGATTATAAACCAAACTGCCAATCAGACTGACCTTATTAGAGTCAAAATTATTGATATATTGTTGCACGTCAAAATAAAAAACATAAATAACGCGCAGTTTCCCAGGAATAAAAGCTAGCTAGACCGATTTTTCTCCCACAAAACTCCCTGCATACTAAATTATATGTTAATACTTGCAGCCGTTGCCAAGATTAAGATTGTATACATACAAGATTGTCTCGTTTAAAGTATAAGATAAGGGCCTGTTTCACAATCAACAAGTGTCAGATAGCTTATTGGCAAGTTTTGTCTCTGTTGCTCAGTATAAAGTAAACAGCGACAAAACTTCCGGATAAGCTATTCGACACTTACTAGGCGATTGTGAAACAGGCCCCAATTAATTTTGATTCATATACATTTTTAAATAAAGAACTTTAGGTAGGTATAGATATATTTTAATTTTTTAGTTTATACTAAGGAGAGTTGGCTCCAATCATATACTCACAGTAAGTGACGTAAACTGATGGTTTATTCTATGTACAACCACTAGATTTTCAACTCTGTCTAACATATAGTCGTTATGTAGGGTGGTCGTCAATAGAGGTTAAAATCTCGCGCTTAAACAAGGAGCGAAACCAAACTGATAGAGAATTATAACTACGAGAGTTAAAAAATCATCAAAAAGTTCTCATTTGTATAATAAATTAAAACTTTTTTTGTTCCCAGTTGCCAAAATATTGTTTTAGGTCAGAGCGACTGTAAACAGGGATTAATTACAGATCATTTCAGATCTAGCGGAAAACAATAAAAGTATACGATTGGCAATAACAATGTTTATTTAGCAATAAAATACTTTTCGTATCCGTACGGCCGTCGCAGCAGTAAGAGCCATGCGTTTCATTTGTTTGAGAAAAAATTCTACACCAATAGGGGAAAAATTGGATACTTTATTTGTATGCATTGATTAAGCTCTGAAACTACTGGACGAATTTTTATAAAATTTAGCACAAGTATGCATAAGCCACGGGGAAGGACGACGAAGGCTACTATTTATCGCAGCAAAATGTACGGTTCCTACGTGGTTCCGTTTTGCGCGCACGAAGTCGCAGGCAACATCCAGTTTGTGATATAGAGTCAGGAACTTTTATTGTTACATGAAAATCTGAACAATTCGCCCGTTATAATAGAGCCTGTAAAAGGCTACGAATTGTCATTGAAAATTTAAATTGAAAATTTAAGTCACCTTTTGATTTTCTCTTTCATGTATATACCTAGCGGGCTTATGTTATATTGTTAAAAGTTAACAGCACCATATTAATGAAAAGATTCTAACAAAATATCTAAGAAAAATATCACTACCTAAAATCTTGTAAGGGAAAATATATATTTTTCAATAAAGAATCGAGGACACTCGAAAATAAATTGAAACAAATTACTATCTTCAAAACATAACGTAAATTATTCTTAAAGAAAACCGGGAATACGGCTTTAAGTAAATCAGCTAATTTGAAACGTGCTAAGTGCTCATTAATCTTTCAATTTACACAGTATCTAATATGTCCTTTTCTAAATACTTATATAAAAATGTGTTGCAATTTCAACATTGTTTCGCTTAAACTCGAGAACGGCTGGACCGACTTGACAAATTTTTGATCTCGAAATATTTGCAGATGGAAGATTGAAAAACGATGAGAAATAGTGCAAATAAAATACTGAAAACGACTTATTACATTATAACCATTTAATTTTCCCATGCAAACTGTTCACTGTGTTGAATTTGTCACTTAACTGTCAAATATATAGTTGCGTTCAGATTTCAGATTACATTTTTGAAATATATTTAAGAGTATGATCCAAAATTTTCATAAAAACCGGTGTTCAACGGTAACCACTTACGGTGACGGTGAGTTTCTCGTTCTAGCTAAAGTCATAAAAATAAAAAAATCTTTTAAATCGACGCAGGCATTTCTATTAAAAGGCGCATAAAATCTGCGCCTAGTTAAGTCAACGCGTTCGTCGGAGTTGCCAGCGCTGTTAGCACTGGTTATTAAACTCCGTCTCAACTCAAACATTTCTTCGCCGCCGAGCTAACTGCTTCCCCCGCTTTGCTCTTAATTAACTAATATTTACATTCGAGCAGAGAAACAATTTCAATTCGCACACCTGCCGGCTATGTTGTGGTTTGGAGCGGCCTTTGAGAATACACCGAAGGATTTTATTCCGACAAGCTCTAGCATGAGATCTCTGTTTGCTACATTTTAACAACTTACAGAAGGCTCAGTGGTTAGCACCTCTGCGCCGGCGCATTAACCTGGAGGTCGCGGTTCGAATCCCGCAAAGTAATAAAAAGCTTTTTTTGTGTTCCTCTATGTTTAAAAATAATAATATTCCGTAACGTGCAATAAAAATCTTTAGTATGTGTAGGTTACATATTATTATGTCCTGTTATCTGGTTTTTGGTTTGGCGCAGTTAAAGTTTTTGTGGCGGAAGAGAGTACTGTAACTGCACTATACATTTTTATAATAATAATACTTAAAATAAATTAAATTAATAAAAATAAAGTCACACACACTACCTCAGATTAATAACTCACACTACCAAGTGTTTAATGTAATTTTGTCACACGTTGACATATTTTGTCAATTTGTCTTTCACATTAAATACCCACATTTAGATTTTTATTTCGTATCAAAGAGAAATAAAAATGTAAAGTTCAAACTTAACAATTATATAAATGATGGTCAAATTTCGACCACTAGAGGACAACTAGTTTAATTTAATGGAATACATCCATGAGCATGAGCCACAAACATAGAACAATATTTTGTGTCTTGGTGGGATTTTAACCCGCGACCTCCGACTTAAACAGTGGCATATACAGTGGTTACCCTCTGTGAGAGGTCGTCAGTCAAAAATAAACCTCTTCTTATCAGACACTGGAAAGATGGTGGCTGGGGACGTCGTGTAGGGTTGAATATACCTACTGTTGAGTAATGAATTTGATACGTTCTAGGAAATACTAGGTCTAATAATAAATAATCTTATTAAATAATTATGTTATCGCCCGAAAATCGTAAAACCATAATTATGAATAAAATTCATTATTTTTATCAATATTTGTAACAACATACAAAGCCTATCGTACTTACTATTCCTGTTATACAGTACTAGTAGTACAGAGTAAATAAATACACTTACGCACTGTACACACACATACACACAGCCTTCATAGAAACTTCAAATCGATCGAAATATTGTCAGGGTTGTCACAGAAGATTATGTTTAATTAGCGTTCCGATTAAGTAGACACAGCCTGGTGACAGACAGACGGACAGACAGACGGACAGACAGATGGACAGATAGACGGACAGACAGACGGACAGATATACGGATAGACAGATGGACAGACAGATAGCGAAATCTCAGTAATATCCCACTTTTACCCTTTCAAAATCAAAATCAAAAGACTTTGGGTACGGAACCAGAACCGGAACGGTAAAAACGAAAAAAAATAATTAAGGGTTAATATTTTAAGGGCTAAATATTTATTATTAGGTATTTTCCTGTGGGTTTATTTAAAAATCTAACCCAATCCTAAAGAAAAGTACGAAGAACATTAATGGGATTTTCAATAACAATTTTGAATAATAGAACTTATGTTTACTATCTGAAAAAATACTTATATATAGTATACCAAGTAGTTTATTTGTTATTTGATTTCATGATAATTGGGTATATTAAAGATACAATAATTAATGTTGGTATTTTATAAATGTAATTTATCATTTTCCAAAAAGAAGTTGAATGCAAGTTATGACAACCCTATTCGAGTACATTCCCGACTCTCCCGCTAGGATTAAGTGAGCATATTTCATACTCGCTGACGTTACTTTTCTATGAAATACCTATAGGTATTTTGACACAGTTAACTAATCAAACAAACAACTCCTAATAAAGTAACCAAAATATAGGCAGCCAGTACACAACTCGCACTGGCTACAGTCTACACAATCTTATTAAAACTTGTCGCACGCCAACCGTTTGTTTAACTTCGTCCGCATAACCCCGCGCCCGGCTGGAACATTCTGCGACGTCCGAACCAGCCCGGACTCTCGAGTGGGGAAAACTTAAAACTCTACTACTAACTAACTAGTATGTTACACACACGGGACTTAATTTCTGATGTGCCCCTTAGATTGTCGCTGTACGACAGTTTCAATAACAAGACAGCTCAAGTGCCGTGTTGAATTTCTAAACTCTCATACTTCATGACCATATTTTAGATCACCTAGTAACATTGGAATTATATGACACTCTGAATTGTAATGAAAAAACATATTATTATGATGTATATTATGATTTTATTATTTTGATGTCCATATTATGTAATATGTAATACATTTATATATACAATAACGAATAATTGACGTGTACGAGTAGTTTTACTTTTTTAGATATTCAATATGTGTCGTCTCGATGCAAAGAGCTTTTAACAACAGATAAAATTTTCAATTTTATCGACAATACCTTTGGGGGGTGTTTTCTATGCAATTTGTGTTTTCTTATACTTTCAACAGCTGACTGTTGGTAGAAGGAATAAGTTTTCGGTCCTACTTTTTACATTAAATTGTAGGAAATATCATCAGAAATTCAGATAATATATTTTTTATTTTTTATTTGAATTTCAAAGGGTGAAAAAAAAAGAATTAAACGAGAGTCAAGATCCCAAAAGGGCGGTTGTTTTGTCGATAAAATTAAACCTTTAATCTGAAATTAAAAACTCTTTACCTCGAGACGACACGTATTTTCATAACTATACAATATTACTAGCTGTCCCCGAAAGACGTTGCTCTGTCTTTACTGCAAACAGGAATAGATAATAGCTACACCTACTTACTACTACCTGCATATATAACAACCTACTCCTACAAGTATCCCTACAACCTACAGGTGATACTTGATAGCTTACCACCTATTCTCACACCTACAGAATACACCTGCAAAATTTCATAAAAATCGTTCAAGCCGCTTTCGAAGGGGTTCACGAGTCACATTCTTTGTTACAGAATCCCTTCCATTCCCCATTTGTGTATTTTGTGTTCTTTTTAATGATATGAACCAGGAAACGAACAGACGGATCGCTGATGGTAAGTGATTACCATCGCCCATGGACACTCGCAACACCAGAGGAGTTACACTTGTAACTCCTCTGGTGTTGCGACTTGTTTTCCCAGTGCTTAAATTCCCCAAGCCCCTTGGACCTCCGGTAACCTCACTCACTCGGCGAAACACAACGCAAGCGTTATTTCACGCTAGTTTTCTGTGAGACCGTGGTATTTACCCAGTCGAGCCGGCCCATTTATGCCGAAGCGTGGCTCTATCACAACTAGATGTGTGAAAGAAGATGTTATATTCTTATAACATCTTAGACGGAGGTGCACATCTTCTTATGTGTACGTACGTCTAAGATGTTTCTGTCTTAACACGACATCGATATATAGTGCAATGCATTTAAAGCGATAGGAGAATTTGTCGCCTTTAGCCAAGGAAATATATCTTTCGTGTCGAATATACTTCCAAAAGTTCTCTGCAGCTCTAGTATGCAGTATAGAAATGATGGGGATACACTAACGATAGATAAATTCTTGCTTTTGCTCACTCACAGTAATCAAAAGTTAAAAAACTATATCCCAACTACGCAAAATTATAAAGCCTATGTTACCCGGGCTATTGTTACGAAACTATTGACTCCATAAGAAAAGATCAGTAGTTTAGGCGCTACGATGAAACAAACGTACATACATACATAAATACGTATACAAAGTTTGTCAAAATTATTATTACTCCTTTTATCTTCGCCGTAGTCGGGTAAAAAGCAAATAAAAAGATACTTTGTCTTTGCCATAATCACTATTTTATCGCTTTAACGCAATTACGCGGGGTAACAAGTATTGGCAAGAGTATACGATAAAATTGATCTTGCTGTCCGTGAGTTTAAAACTTGGCGATGGAGGGCAGTGAATTTTCGTCGAAACTTTATCAATTTTCAGCGCAGCGCAGCCGCCGGCGGCAGCCCATTCAATTACAATAATATCATCTCTCCGGCCGCATCGGTTCGCCGAATCGTGCCATCAGCGCAGGTACTACGCGAACGGCGACACACAACTTTGTATTATCAATCTCATGATATTCTTAGATGTGTGGGTACAGTTGAATTATTCAAATCAAACTGCACTTTTTAAATTCACGTTCAAAGGAAAGTTTTTTTCAGCAAGTCTGTTAGAAACTTTTTGAACAACGTTATCATCACCAACAGTTTTTTTTCAGTTACTTAAAGTTTTTCATGTAACTATGTAGATTGAATGATGAAAAGTAGGCTGAAATCAGATATTTATTACGCACCAAGTAGGTTTCGAAGCAAGCCCAAAAATGACACTAGTGTCACTCTGCTATCATAACGGGTCCTTAGGATATTATTACCCTAACCAAGAAATAAGCCACGAGAAATATCATCTTTCGAAGAATAGTTAAATCAAAATTCCAACTAAATTGTTTTTTTTTTCAAACAGGCAAACGTCGTCGACGTCAATAAAAATAATTGTGTATTTTTACACTCGGACGAAAGGAATTTTAATTAAAGGGTCGTTAATTAACGTAGTTTAAAGATCAACGAACTCGAAGCTTTCAATGTGGCCAAGATTTTTTTGGCCGCTTCAATTTGTTTAATGCGATTACTGACCTTTGTTGATATGAAATATTGTTCGTAATAATTTACAATAGCAAAATTTATAAAAAATATTTTTCGGTTTCAAAGAAAAAAGTTTTACCTATGTAAATTTTATTACAGCATTGTTTACTATTCTACTGCGCAACGTGCTGCAAAAGCTAAGAGTAACCGTGTAAACACTGACGATACTAACAAGAGGAATGAATTGGCTCGTTGTACCACCAGTGGTCTCATCAGACAAGTCTACCTCCTAGTCCGTCCCTATGTTCACAGAATATATCTGTATAATCTGTGATGGTCACTGCGGTGACTGACTGTGTGTCTGACGTCCCCCACCCGTGATATCGAGACAATAATATGACAGCTGTCAGCTGTCAACAACTGATTCCGGTTACACAAACACTACAAACCGTGACAAATGTTATGAACGAATTGTATGGATAAAGTAGTTACTATTTAGCCAGTTATAACCATAAAGCAAAATATCTAATAATTACATCAAGAATTGACACGAATTCACAACCTAATAAGAAACGTGAGCGAAAACATAATAATGAAACAAAAGGTAAGTCACGTAAGAAAAGCCTGAAACGCTTATAAATAAGCGACTTTGTTAACAGTTGCACGAAAATTTCGTACCAAAAATCTAAGGGCGGGACAGTGATAATGGTTATGGCGAAAGTTCCTTCTTTTAACGACCCTATTCTGTAGTCCGTGCGCAATGGCGACTGCGACAATTTGTTTCGAACGACTGTTGGGTGAGTTGCGAGATGTTATTGCCGTTCGCAATTGCAACTTCTTGTTTCTAAGAAAATTTTGAGGGCATTTTTAAGTTAACTTGCACAAACGCCTTTCAACTTCGTACCTAACAATCAATATTCTTAAATTAAAGTTTTATATATAACTTAAACCTGCAGTGATATCTAGTAACTATTTTATTATATATTTTCCTGGTATACTATTTGCTTATGATATTATAAAAGTGAATCTGGTAAATGAGAACACAAAAAAAAAATCCTTAACAACTACCGTATCGATCACGGCCTTAATCTCGTCTCATCTTGATTTACGCACTCGGCAGTCAAGCAGTAGCCGGTTCGTTCTTGATTCGTATATTGCTCTCTCGGATCAAGGCTTACGATAAATAATAACCATTTACAGAACAAACCGTCCTTAGATTTATGACAAAGATTTCACTGACGCGACGTTATGATACCGCCTCGCGCCGTCTTACTTATAGAAGTATTTATACTTATAGGTAAGCGAGGTGCACAAAATATACTAAGTCTATAAGAAAGTTATAACAAACAAAATAATAAGGCGTATGCCCACAGCAGTGAAGAAGCGAGCGCACCTATTCCGTGGATTCAATGATAAAATTATTATTTATCACTTATGGTTTGGCTTGAAGCTCAGGCTTAACTGATGAGTTTTTCTGTAAAAAAGGTGCCAAATCTAATGGCGTAGTGTACCAAAATACCGCCTTTACAAACTTAGTGGAACTTCTTTCTCATGTTATGTATAAAAACAGATATTGGATATTCCAACGGGACTCTGGCCTAGCTCATAGAGCATGAAGCATACAAAACTGGTTGACCACTCTTGCTGGCGACGACTGGCTCCCCTCTAGTCCAAATTTAAGCCCACTGGACTACAAGATTTGGCAACATTTGGAGAGGAGAAAGTATGCGCTAAACTTCATCAAAATTTGTAGTCTCTCCGAATATCTCTGGCTAAAGCAGCGGCTGAAATAGATATGAATGTGGTACGTGCTGCGATCGATGACTGGCCGCGTAGATTCAGGGTCACGTATTTCGAATAGTGTAAATAAAATTATGTTTTTATATAAGTTAAAAATAATTATCGAAACGTATTTTATTAATTACATTAAAAACATTTGACCGAACTTGTGATCTGAAGCCCAATCCTCGTTACTTTTTTCGATAACATCTCGGTTTTGTCAACGCGCTCACTCATTCGTATAAGCGTCAAATCGTGCGCGCGCAAGCGCGACAGCCTGAAAATCCAAACGAGATCAATGAACCCCCTGAATTACCCCCCAGACTAAGTATATATTCCCTTCTTACTAAAAATATTTAAATTACTAATCAGCTATTCAATTTCGCTTTGTTTGATACATTGGAAAAGTTATTTGACAGATAGCGACTGCAACATATAAAAATTAATCAGTTGCATAAATATTTTCATTAATCTAGATGACTGTATAATTTTAAATCTTGCCCGCAAATGACTAAACTTCTTGGATCTGTAATTTTTGTTTACATACTTTCAAGCAAAGATGAAGACACAAGAAGAAGTAACACAAAGATGACAAAAAAGACTAGCGCTGCACACTCAAACGTTGCGTTACTCGTTCTGAGGTTGTTTTGAGTCTTTAATCAAGAAAAATATAAATAAACGTCGACAAACTTTACAGCGAAAGTACGAAAAACGAGAGGGCTCCCGGTCTACATTGTTTGCATACTTCACATTTTTCTTCTTAATTTTCTCCCTTGAAAGGTTTCCCAGCTCCGGCAGTTAACGAGTGATCGAACAAGAGCCCGCGATTGTTTCCAAAGTCGTCAATTTTAAGGGCCGGCTGCGCTTGAAACATTTATTATTTATTATAATATTAAACCATTTTTCTCAATGGTCACAGTAATAGAAGTAGAGAAAAATCTACACTATTTTTAAGAAACAGAAATATTGAAGTGGCAGAAGGCACTTCTTATTATCGTGAACCTTTTTTTTTAAATATTGTATATTTTATACAGACTGTTATAATATGATTTATCCAAAATAATATTGAAATGAATCCATTAATATTATAATATTATTAGAATATAATATACATGAATACACATACGCTCGAATTGGCATTCTCAAATAGTGCCGGTGAGTAACAATACAACATTCGGTTGTAAAATCTTTTGTAATGCTAACATTAATCGTCTGACATAGAACATCCTGTATTTTGTTGCTCCATCGATTCTGCTAGCGATCTATAAATCGTGATGGGTACGGGCCGAGTAGACAAAACAGCAATTAATATAGCCGTTAAACTAACTGCGAGTCATTTGTTGCCGAGATATAACGTCGAGGCAGGCCGTCCGGGTTTGATTATTCTGACGGCGTGCGCGAAACTAAAAAACGTTTAGTTTATGCTAGCCATTTTTTGTATGTTTTATCGACGCAAAAATATATTATATAGCATTTTTCGACATAAATCACCGATAATAGTATTGATTTTTCAGTACAACTAGTCTACTTAACAGCTACGCAGGTGTTGTTATCGATCCAATGTTGCTTTATAAGCTCCATGTATAGATAGATTGACACTGTCAGATAGACATCAGAATAAAGCATAATAATATGTAATGTTTCTTGTAATAGTCTAATATCCGGTATAAGAAATATATACCCTCATCTGTTATTTATTAGTGATAACAACACCGCTCACAGCCGCCGATGGCCGCTACGGTTGCTAGCGGCCATCGGCGGTGGCGGTTGTCTCAACTGTGTTTTATAAGTAATAAAGTGAAAGTTTAAAATTATAAATATACTTATATGACAGTTATGCTGCTCGCCGCTCCGCTGAATCCGCCGGTGTGAATCGGTCCCTAGGGCGCAATTTAAATAGGCAACCTATTTGCAATGTGTCAATGTGAATATTATCTATCATTTATTTCTTATCACTTATAAAAAACAGATGAGGGTATATATTTCTCATACCGGATCTTGCACAATAAGACAATTTTGAAATATGTTGCTCCAACTATACTGATAAATAATACAATGTCAATGACATTGGCGTACGACTTTATAGTCAGAGAGAGCACCTATCTTAAATCAAAGTGGAGCATTACTCATTCGCCTAAATAATACCTAGTACCTAGTCGTTTTATTTAAGTTTCAAATATTATTGTCGTGGGATATTATCAGGGCGAATTCTAGAGATAAGTATGGACATTATAAAGGAGTTCGTTTTAATTTAAAGATAATGGTTTGAACATTTTTCTCATGTATAATTATTGAAAAGCATTTATGAAAGATATAATATTTCATTATCATTATCAAATATTCATAATGTACTTTATATAACTTATTACTAAAAAACCGCATCCGTTTTTCGTCACAGTGAACTATGCGGCAGTATCGGGCACCGGGCGAAGCTTACTAAGTTACAAAGAGACGTCAAAGTTGAGAGAAGCCGGGAAGTTTATTTTGCACCTCAGATATCTTCATTAGTTTGCGGACACCTTGGGAATGCTCGTTTAATTAAGATTACATTAATCTCGTTTTGATATCGCCAAGTTTTACCGTAGCACGCCGTTTTGTGAATAGTGTTCCGAGTGAATTGATGTGCTACTTTTTTTTTTTCCTCTTCTAGCACATTCAATACAGGACATACCATTTAATCATATTTAAAATAGTTCGGATTGATAATTAAAAACAGCAAAATGGTACAGAATAGGTAATAATATATTTTAAGTATTTTCCGCAGTTTGTCGTTCTCAGAGAATAGTGCAGAGATAACAAGCTAAACAACAAAACAAAAAAAAGATGAAAAACGACAAACTTACGCCTAAAATAATAAAGCTTAATATGTACACGTTAAAGAGAATGCAAAAAAAACACTCGCTTTTCACCTATAATCTGAACATATCCCAAGAATACAAAGCCTTTGTTGTACGAACCTATAAATTACAACCGCACGAGAAATACATTCGCAAAATTCGCAACGCTAAAGAATAAATACCTCTTAGTAAAATGAGTAACTGAACATAGACATGTTGTCTCTCTAGAGAAATTATGTGGTTACAAAGAGGACTTGTTGATATAAGAGTGGCAGAAATTCCATTTTACGCCATATATTCTGTACGCTCCCGACAAATGGAGGAAACGTATTGAATTAAAGTACCACGAAATATACATTTAAATATCGAGAAATGAAAAATTTTAATGATAGAAAGATTTGTTTAACATACAAAATCAAATGATCTAATTAGTAAATTTTCAAAAAGAGTAACGTTTTTATCTTCATAAATAGCTGAAACTCACCAAATTTTTATGGCAGTCTATATTAGTTGGCGTGAATCAACAATTTTTTTTACATTTATATGACATACCATGGTTTGATGTATATAAGATAATATATTCCAGGGGTAATTCAGACAGTATCGAGTTACATAACGACGTCCAATCTCCATTTCCAATTTATAGTGTTCAGTACAAATAGGCGACGGCCATCGGGACGTGAGGCGACTCGAATTAGCCCTCTACATACGGAATAAATGAACTTTATGCATTGGAACGGTTATCATCGGTGCGATGACGCGGAACGCGTAATATTACTGTGTACGGTCGGCAAGTACAGCGAGTGGAACAGTTGGCAACAAGTGTCATATTATATGTGTTTAGTACAGACCAAAACTTTCTTAATTTGCCTGAGCAATCAAGCATTGCTGCGTTTAGTTGATGAGCGTAACACGCGCGTAAATCATAGAGAGAGAAACGCACTACAAGTGTAGATCACTTTCCTTCTGGACAAGACCTACTTAGTAATCCTTGGTCACTATTAAAAAAATGGTTGTGTGTTAAGTCGGTTTACGGACGGTAATTTTACCTGATAACGTTTTCACAAGCCGAACACTTAGGCCCATCGTGTGTCTCTATCGCTTGTTCCGCGCTCTCGCTTGCACGCGGGGCTCAGGCGGAACGTGACAATTAGGCGGAACGTGATAATTTTACGTGCGTGCAGCCATATTCATCGATTCATAAGACATTATCACGTCAAAAAAAATCAGATAAGTAAACTTTTGATTGCATGAAAAATCGTTCCATGAAAGTATCTTTGTAACAACAGAACATTATAAAAATATATTAATAACGCAAAATTTCATTTATTAATAAACATCTTTACATATATTATAATAAAATCGTAACTGGTCGCTGTCTATACATGGAATATATTCAAGAAAAACTATTGCAGGGTGGCTTTATGAAAGACAAAGAACCCAAAACAATGATTTTTAGAATTTTTGTCTGTTTGTATGTTTATTTGTTTTTCTATACGTTTGTACGCGCAAATCTCAGAATCTACTTAACGGTTTTTAATGAAATTTGGTATGATAGTAGCTTAGACTCTGGATTAACACATTGGCTACTTTTTTTTGCGAAAAAATGTACGATTCCCTCGATATTTGTTTTTGCACATATGATGAACGACTTAACCGATTTGAATGCGGTTTTGACAAATGCGTTTTGGTTACTCCTCTCCACTTAAAATTTTATTAACCGACTTCTAAAAAGGCAGTTTATAATTTTTTTGTATATTCAACGATTACTCCGCTGCCTGTTAACCAATTTTCAAAATTTTTTTTTTGCTCTAATAGGTATAATCTTTTTGACACCTAAGTGGTGACATGAGGAATCGAGGGAACTCCTCGAAATTTGTATGGACATATAGCGAGTTTGGCTTTTTCTAGAGTAGTCCAGGCATAAGCAGGCTACCAAACTTAAATATTTTGCACCAAGGTATACCCTAGATCCAAAAGCACTGAACAGAACTCCTCAGTCTTTTAAGATACACGTTTATAAATTTCCGCTTTGTTTAAAGAGAGGCAAGCATATGCCACTTACAGTAATTATTATCATCATCATCATCACCACAATCTTCCATCTTCTTTCGATACACCAACATATCACGATCATCATAATCACTACAATATTATATTTAATGCTGACTGCTACATTTTTTCCGCCGACTATTACAACAGATAATATTAATTAATTAATAATGTAGTATCTAATAATTATCATCACACGATGATTACGTAGTAGGTCCACAGATGGGTAAAGCTTATTTGGGAAAATACCATGGCCTCTCAGATAACTGGCATATAACGCTTGAGTTTGTTTTGCCATGAGAGTAAGAATACCGGAGGTATTTTTTTGTATATATAACTTTTTTAAAATGTGTTAATAATAATATATAAACAAAATATAAATAAAAAGGGAAAAATTATTATTTTTAAACAAAAAATGTAAACCGTCTTCCAAAGTAAAAATGACATACCATGGTAAAATAAAACTTCTTTTCCAAATAATTCCCCTTTTAAATTCGGCTAAAATTTTAATTATTTCTCTACTCAATCTTCATATTTTTGAAGTGTGTCGGCATAGATATGTCTATCTTTTAAGAATAGTTTATACCTATTCTAATTTAAAAAAATGATCACAAATAATGTGGTATTTTCAGAAGATATTTAGACGGATACAATATTACCTATATAAAATTCTAATAATATAAAAAGTACGTGTGAAAATTTATTATAAGTATATATTTTTACTCTGTGCTATTACTATATTTCAGTAGGTATATTTGATAAAGGAGTTTTTTGCCACGAACACTCCCACGCGGGCGACGCTGCGGGCAAAAACTATATTTAAATATATTACAATGTACTATAGCAATTATAAACGAGTATTGATACATAAAGTTACTGTGATACAAAAGAGGCTTATAAATATATTTTATCAAGCGAGAAAGGTTAACGCTACGGGCTACGACGTAGCTCCGTGACTGCGTAGCCGCTCTACGTCGTAGACCGTAGAGGCAGGGGCGGCCAACCGTTAAATGGAGCGTCGCACGTCGTAAATAAAGCTGGAACACCGATAAATAAATAATTAACAGACACTTTATACCGTAACAGTACTTCTTAGGACAAGGAAAAAATTTGAAAAGTGATGAAATGGTGTGTATACAAAGAAAATTGATTTACATAACCGTTCAAGTTTGTGCAATCATTATAATATCAAATTGAGTCAAGACGTATTATATTCGCAAATAATAGTAGATTTTTTAAATATATTATTTTATTAAATTAGTGTACTAAGAATATTGCTGGATTTTCTAAATTAATTTAATACATTAATGTTACAAAAAGCTACGTTTGTAAATAAGTCTAGTCAAGATAAGTCTACATCAAGTAAGATAACCTTTTTAGCTTGTGAAAATAATGTGAAGTATTTTTGGAGACTTCATTAGTTCTGTCTGAACTATCTTAAACTGATCTCGGGGAGACGCTTGAGGTCGCATGATAATACATGATATAATATTATATTTTTCGTTATTCGTATTATATTGTAAAAATATTATAGGTTAGCTTGGAGCCGTGTGAAAGTACAGTATCCTACGGGAACACTGTGCGTTTTCGGGATCAAAAGTAGCCTGTGTGATAATCAAGGGCCTAAACTACTAACATACCAAATTTAATTAAAAGCCGTCCAGTAGTTTTTACGTGAAAGAGTTACAAACAGCCATCCATCGATACATCGATCCATCCATCCATCCTCACAAACTTTCACATAATAGTAGTGCGATAGGACGTACTTATGTACGTCCTATCGCCATATTTATATATGGCCTAAACAATTAACCTTGTGTCCCAATTATGTCCCAATTATGAATCTATTCTAGACAAGTTTTAAAGATAATAGTAACAAAATGTTACTACCACTTATTAACTCTTACTAATCCTCACTACAGTAATAAATGTTAAAGTATATTTGTCGACTGTAACACACAGTCAGTATGTTACAAAATCACTCTCAGACGACTCAACAAGTTTTGAAGAAATTTGATACAAACGTAAATTAAGGGCGTGGAAAAGAACATGGTATTGTTTTAATCACGCCAAAATGTACGCTTTCCATAAGAAGTTTGCGGGACTGATCTTTTACTATGTTTTTATTTAAAGGGGTCAAAGATATCACCAATAAACCACTGGCCAGCGCGTATTAGGTCAGCCTTAATGCCCATAACGCGATAAATTACCGCGTGTTACCTTTAAACGAGTTATTGATTCAATAAACGGACTTCGCCTAACAATGATTAATTATTTATCACGACTTTACTAGCACTTTTTATTAAATAGATTACTTTTTTTGCCGCGGTTTATTTTTTGCATTTAGGAATATCTCGTCTACTATAAGTGGCATTAATGATAAGATTGTGCTATGTAAAGAGGCAGTAAAACAATCATGATATCATAATTTGAGGTTACAATAATTATTTCAGAGAAGGTATACATACCTTTTTCTGCCTACATATCTAAATTTCTTATCACATACCTATTTCTGTCTACATACCTATAATATTAAAATATCTATGGACGCTTTCACACCACGTCAATCTGGTCCCGTAGTAAGTTCTCGAAGAACTTGTGTTACGGGTAGCAGACAACGGTATTTAATAATTTTATACTTTACATATTTATTAAGATATTAAGATTTTTATTATATTATAATACACATATTTAATACACATCCATTACCCAGGGAAACTTTTGTTCCCTGGCGGGATTCGAACCCGCGACCTCCGGCTTGAGCGCTAACACGCTAACCACTGAGCCACTTAGGTAGTCATATCTATTTCTACCTATTTTTGTCACCTTATCAGAACATAGGCGATCAAAACTGGTCCTATAAAAGCGACTTATTACCACTCACAAAAGGGTTCCGCAGGTCTGAATTATTTCGCTACAGAAAGAAAATTTCGGATGCTATTAAATCGATAACAGCCAACCGAATAACGACCAACTGTGTACAAACAAGTAATCAACTTACGTCCAATAACGGAATTACAAACGAAATTTTTTAATAACACATGCGAATGAAACAAACGATTTATTGAAATTTAAATATCGATTGTGCAATAAAAAGAGACACAATTGAGGTGTAAATTTATGAAATATTACTGACAGGGGATCTTTTTTAATGTGCCCAATGGCAGATGCGGAAACACACAAAATCACACTCCTAAAACAAATAAACTACAATTTGCCGTTCACGTTTTATTTATCATAGGCAAAAAATAGTCTGCTGTTTCTAATTCCCTTTGTTTCGTATCATACTTCATGCATTTTGTTAGAGATATGAGTATAAATTCAACTATAATAATATTTTTAGCGCTTCTATTTTTATTATTAACGTCAGAATATGGATTTGAATCATTCAATTGGTAATAATGTTCATTGTCCTTTATACATCTTTTTTAGGTTTAAAATGGATTGCAGTTTATTTGTATCGCTACTTTTGACCTTGAAATAATTGTGGAAGGCCAGGGATTTAAACGGTGAGAAATATTGAAAAATTTTGCGACTAAAATAATAAAAATGATAGTGACGTTAGTCCAACTGTTTCTACCGGTCAAACATTTGATGTTCGTTCTGTTGGCAGCATTAAATCGAGTCTCCAGTGCCACTTGACTGTTAAATATTTATAGGTGCGTTCAGAAATTATGTTGATTAAATATAATGTTAAATAGTTCTATTTAAGAAAAAATATTTTGTTTCCTTAAAAAGTGCGCAATGTTAAATTGGCTGGACCCAGCAGATTGTAAATGAAGGTTTTAGGTGTATGTGTAAGTTGCGTGTGCAGGTTGTACGTGTAGTTCATAGGTGTAGGTGAAGATAAAGATGCAGGACGTGTAGGTTGTAAATGTAGGTGTAAATGTTGGTGTAGATGTTGGTATAGGTTGTAGGTGTAGTTATTTATTTGTTCCAGTTCATAGCTAAGACAGAACAATGTATGTCGGGACTGCTGGTATTTTATATTTTATGTCAAGAATTTTCGGTGTGCGATAGCACACCGAAAATTTTTGACATAAAATTCTTAATAAATTTCGAAAATTCTTAATAAATACTACTACTAGTACTTAAATTTAAAGAAGGATTGGAGCAAGTAACGTATTCAAAATCGTATACAAAATATAATCTTATCAATAATAAATTTTTGTTCTCTGATATTACAATTTTTACCATACTTTGTTACACCATAAACAAATCGATTCGGCGAAAGAAATCGAGAAATATTTGATGTTGTATCGCTGCCGGAGCGAGTGCGGTATCACTCAATCTGTCAATTAGCACTCAACGCTCGACTGTTACATTCAATGCTCCATTTTTGCCTCCCCCATATAGATACTTTGAAAGGGAAATAGAATGGGGGCTATTTGTATTGAGAAGCGTATGATTATGGCCCGAGGCCGAAAATGATTCTCATTGTGTGAAATTTCAATATAGATTATTATTTTTAGTTTTCTCTTTGATGACTATAATAAAGTTATCTATAAGAAAATACAAGAACATTTTTATTATTTCTATTAGCAATCAAAGTGCGCATTTTGTACGCCAAATGATTTAAAATCGCACGAAGCGTTTGGCCGCGATGTTGGCCGCGATATTGGCCGCGAGGCAGTTTCATTCAAAGCGCGGACGCCGCGGCAGCGTGCTATAGGCATAGGCGGAAGGACCGCTGACGTCACGCGGCAAGCGTCCGCTATCGCGGAATTAAAATAGTGCTCAAGACGTCTTACAGTCATAAATTCCGTAATACTGCATAGATTTACGTGAAGTCTTATATAATGTACGTAACCTAAGCTTTACTGTCCAGGAGGTTTTAGTGCAATACTCGCATGTGTAAGTAACCCTGACTTTGCCAAAAAAAATAATAAGGCGATTTATCAAACGACTTGTTGAAAATCGACCAATGTGAATCTCTCATAAGTGGCACATTTTTGATTCGAAATTACATTTTAACAGATTAATACAATAACATCCATAATGTAATGTTCGTAGTTCACTTTCATTCTTTGTTTCATAATAGAAGATTCATCAGTTCCTTGTACTGAAATCTGGGGGTACGGTAGTGCCCCCGCCAAGACGAGCCGAGTGAAGCACAAGGGCACAGTAGCTTGAAGAGAACATTCCAAAAATATACAGCAAATATAGTAAAGTGATGATATAAAGCATCTGACTCTGAAAAAAATACATTCATACTATCTCAAAATACTATCTCCAAGACTCATCTAATTAGGGACTCTCTTGTTCTCGCTACTTAATGATGTTGAAATAAATAATGTACGAGCATTAGGAGAGCGCGTCCTGCTTCGCCGTAAGTGGCTTTCCGTTTAGCCTGTCAATTAGTACTCCAACATCGAACGATCCGCACACAGACTGACATTATTACTTACTCCTACTAATACTGTTCGCTGCAGAGTGTAAGTTATACTGGAAATTTATTTGAATATCTTTGTACGCAAGGAATTATTATCATTCGAAATTCACGGTGATGGAACCTACTCATCGTTCTTCTATATTATTGTGTTATGTTTATATTAAAACATCGATATTATAATCGATTATACTTATCTACGTTAGTATTTTGTTGATAAGTAAAAATATTATTATCTGCTGTACTGTTGAACAAGTGTTAGCAACCACTAGCAGACTTCAGTCTCGACAACAGTGCTACATCCGGATCCGTATAATATTTTACATTTAATCTGTTTATTATTAATATGAATTTGGTTTCATATTTAATAAATTATTAATCAACTGATTATTATAAATTATATTATTGTTAACATGATGGTTATGACCAATGACGTCACATCAGAATTTAGTCATGCATTTTATATTAAATATAAATAATCAAATATAATTAAACACATAATAATTAATATTAGTAACTGGTAAAATAAGAATTATATTAAATTGAAATATATTTAGTTAATTTATATTTAATTGTAATACCGGATATAAAGTGTTTATTTTGACTAGCTCTAACGACCTTCAAGTAATACTCGTATAAAAGGGCAGGACTCTCTGTAGCCGCCATTACGAGTATTACTTCTTCAAAATTGTTGTAAGGGGGACACTGTCTGACGAATAAAAGTGTAACAGTGGAATAAGTGATTTTATTTACGCCCGTCACATCTCAGAAGTGGGATCTAGTGGACAAGATGTCGGAACTATACGCAGCTGGACTCGGAAAAAGGAAACGGGTAGGGTAGGTCAGTGATGATTTTTTTTTCTGTCGACTCCACGCCAAGCCTTACGCCCACCAAGAGAAAGACATGCCGCGTGACTCACGCCGATGCTGAAATTATACCAAAATTCCGACCAGAAGATGGCTCAAGTAGTGTTACCAGTTGGCTGCATAAAATCGACCAGCTTGGTGATATTTACGGGTGGGATGCAATTCAGAGACAATTTATTATGCAGCTTCGTCTACGAGGCTCAGCCAGACGATGGTATGATGAGCTTGATGATTATAGTTTAGATTGGGATGCATGGAAACGAGCCCTAGATATTGCTTTTCCTCGTTCGGTCGACTTTGTAGACAAGTTGAGCACTATGTTAGCTAGAAATAAAGAAGACACCGAATCAATGACTCGTTATTATCATGACAAAGTCTCTCTACTCAGAAAGTGTAATATAACTGGTGAAGATGCAATTTCATGAATAATAAAAGGACTACCGTTAGAATTGCGTGCTAACGCTAAAGCTTATCAGTGCCAGACGCCAGAAATGTTATATTTTGGATTTCTTTCCTTGTTAGAAAATTATAAGCGAGATAACAATTCCTCATCTTTAACTTCTCGCAAATCATCATGGCAGAGGGGTACCTTTGAAGAAAACTCTACAACAGCTCTACATCCCGGGATGAAACGGTGCTACATCTGTCGTCGCACCGGGCACGAGGCACGTGTTTGTCGATCTCAACAACGATGTGACATCTGCCAACGTAACGGTCACACTTTGGTAAGCTGTTGGTCGGCCGCCAACCCTGGAACTTCGCGACAACAGGGGCAGCCAACTCCGGTGAGTTTACTGATGCTTAATTTAAATGATAAGTTTTTGAGCATTTACAAACGCCTCGCATTTATTGGTTCCTCGAGTATCATTGTTTACATTGATACGGGCAGTAAATTAAATGTTTTAAGTTTAACGAAAGCAAAAGAACTAGATCTTGAAATATTACCATCGGATATAATAATGAAAGGGTTTGGAGGTGCTCATACTCAGTCACTAGGCAGGTCACATATTAAAGTATACGAGTATATAGATAATTTGTATCTAAATGGAGACGTTGAAATAACTAATTGTAATATGTGTGATATAGAATTAATAATTGGGCAGGCCATGATTAATCAAGTTGGTGTTAGTGACGTTGTGTTCTTTGTGACATTAGACTAAGTCATTCAGATTTCATTTCTAAACACAACGTGTACCTAAAATGCGATGTCACTGTACCGGCTCGGAGTATAAAATTATTGAGTGTGTTTGTAGACTATGAATCAAATGAAAATTTATACTTCTTAACTAATTTTGTGTATGTAGAATTAGATAAAATATGCTATGCTATTCCTGGAGGAGTTATCTGCATCAAAGGACATTTAAAAATTATTAACTTAGTTGAAGAGCCTTTAAACTTTTCGGCTCATAGGCTAATAGCGTGTGCAAACCTGGTAACCACTATATCCGATAAAATCCATAATGTTATGACTGTAGATTGTTCTGGTCAGACAAAATCTAATTTAACAGACTTAGGAGAGATAGACGTGGGTGATTTAAAAAAGGATGACCTTGTTAAATTAATGTCATTGTTAAATAAGTACGGAAATCTTTTCGCTAAGAATTCTAAAGACTTGGGCTGTACCGATCTTATGGAAATGCATATTCGGACGACGACAGATAGGCCTGTTCATTTTAAACCATACAGATTATCTTTTAAGGAAAATGAAATTGTTATGTCCAAGGTAAAGGATTTAATTGACTCGGGCATAGTACGCGAGTCGATGTCGGAATATGCAAGTCCAGTGGTGTTGGTCAAAAAGAAAGATGGGGACTACAGACTTTGTATAGACTATAGGGCACTAAATGCCCAGATCGTTAAGGACCGTTATCCCTTACCACACATAGAAGACCAAGTTTCAAAATTAGCAGGGAAACGCTATTTTACAACACTAGATTTGGCTCAAGGCTACTACCAATTAAAAATTTCGGAAGACTCTATTTATAAAACTGCATTTGTAACTCCTTCCGGACAGTATGAGTTTCTTAAAATGCCGTTCGGTTTAGCTAATGCGCCCGCAGTTTTTTCTCGATTAATACGACTTGCTCTTAATGACGTCACGAATGATGGAAGTACATATTTAGACGATGTAATGTTACCAACAGTAAGTGTAGAGGCTGGATTAAGGTTATTAGGGCGCGTTTTAGAACTCTTAGAAAAAGAAAACTAAAAATTAAATTTAAAAAAATGCTCTTTCCTAAAAACAAGAGTTAATTATTTAGGTCACGAAATTTCTGCTGGTACAATGCGTCCTGGTCAAAGTAAGATTAACTGCGTAACAAAATATCCACGACCTAAAAATGTACATGAGATAAGACAGTTTATCGGATTAACTTCTTATTTTAGAAAATTTATTCGCGGTTTTGCTGAAATAGCTTTTCCATTAACTAAACTTACAAAAAAGGACGTAGAATGGTTTTGGGGATCTGAACAAGAAAGCGCATTTCAAACGTTAAAAATTAGATTGACTGAGAGACCCGTCCTTGCTATTTACGATAGCAAAGCAATTACGGAGTTACATACTGACGCGAGCAAGTTAGGTTTAGGTGGTATACTAATACAGTACCAGATAGAAGGGGCTATTAAGCCCATTGCATATTTTAGTAGGGTTACGTCGAAGGAGGAACAATTTTACCACAGTTATGAACTCGAAACCCTGGCTATAGTAGAATCATTAAAACGTTTTAGAATTTACCTAACTGGAATTCAAGTAAAATTCGTGACTAATCAGTCTGTGTGTCAGTCAGTCAGTCAGTGCTGCTTTACGTACTACGTTAGTAAAGAAAGACCTAGTACCGCGGATAGCTAGGTGGTGGCTTACCATCCAGGATTTTGATCTGCAAATAGAATACAGGCCAGGGGAAAGAATGAAACACGTAGATGCGCTTAGTAGGAACCCCCTTGCTGAACATATATTTCAAATCGATGAATCCGATTGGTTAGTTACCCTACAACTGCAAGATGATAATATCCAGCATATACTAAAGCAATTGCATGAATGTTGTCCTAATAAAAATAAAAATAATTAATGTGTGGCATATCGTAAAATCCCTATCATCTTATTAATATTGTAAATTGAATAGCCCGTGTGATATTACATAAAGTTTGGGTGACCTCCTTTGTCTGTGTGACCTTAGTCTGTGTGACCTTAGTCTGTGTGACGCTAGTGCGTGTGACACTAGTCTGTGTGACGCTAGTCTGTGTGAAACTAGGCTGTGTGACGCTAGTCTGTGTGACGATAGTCTGTGTGACGCTAGTCGGTGTGACGCTAGTCTGTGTGACGCTAGTCTGTGTGACCCTAGTCTGTGTGACCTGGGTCTGTGTGACTCGTCACCCGTGTCTGTGTGACTTCTAGGTCTATGCAAATCATCAAAATCTGTGTGACAATATATTTTGCAGCTTTACGAGGATATATTTTGTCTATGTGACTGTTATGTAATAAGTATAAGTATTACGCCGCATATTACGTCTAGGTGACCTACGTATATATGTAATTTAACAAGGATGATATTATGAGGAGGCTGACTCCACATATTATTATCATTAAAGTTATGACCTACTTGACGAATTTATCACCATACTTATTACCATGGATATACTGTTCTGTTGTCTTTTTTTTAGGTAACACATGGTGGAGAAAACCGTGGAACACGGTCGCTGCAGGATGGCCGAGTGTTAGCAACCACTAGCAGAGCAACCACAAGCAGACTTCAGTCTCGACAGTGATGCTACATCCGGATCCGTATAATATTTTACATTTACTCTGTTTATTATTAATATCAATTTGGTTTCATATTTAATAAATTATTAATCAACTGATTATTATAAATTATATTATTGTTAACATGATGGTTATGACCAATGACGTCACATCAGAATTTAGTCATGCATTTTATATTAAATATAAATAATCAAATATAATTAAACACATAATAATTAATATTAGTAACTGGTAAAATAAGAATAATATTTAATTGAAATATATTTAGTTAACTTTTTTATTTTGACTAGCTCTAACGATCTTCAAGTAATATAAAAGGGCAGGACTCTCTGTAGCCGCCATTATTACTTCTTCAAAATTGTTGTAAGGCGGACACTGTCTGACGAATAAAAGTGTAACAGTGGAATAAGTGATTTTATTTACGCCCGTCACACAAGTTACCGCTGGACCAGGCATAAGATGATAATTGCTTAGCAGCACCGTTGAATCGTACACACACACACTGGCGTGTAAATACGTAGTTGAGCCACGTCTGCAGTCGTTGCAGTCACTTCCTTTGTGCTTAAATATTTTAAGGCAAAGAAAATGTCTAGAAACTGGTCGATCTGGAACTTTGTCGATATTATACATAGGTACAGATGGCAGATGATTATTTAATATAATTAGATACATTTCATTTCTACAAAGAAAAACTTTTTCTACTCTTCGTAGTTTATAATAATTTTGCTCATCAAACTTTGCTAAATAATGGATATAATCTTTTCACTATACTTTTATATAATGGCTTGATACACTTAAAATGCAAATCTCCCACTCGTTGTCACTTTTGTTAATCTATTTAGATATTCAAAGGTTGTTTTCCTATTCAACATACCCCAATCGTCAAAGATATAATCTTAGAGGAGGGTGCCGATGTGCTGACGGGTCCTCCAAGTAATGTGAATATGTCATTAATATTATTAGTAAATTATACGTGATTGATAATAAATAAAAATAAGACAGGACGCCATTACCAAAAATAAAGCTAGATTGTTTACGTTCGTTCTTTATTCAATTTGGGTTGAGTTCGAGTGAAATGTTTTATGGTGTTGTTCAGTTTCTCTGACAACAGCTGGCAGTTAATTCAAATGGAAGGAAGCTTTGAGAAGGTTGCGAAAACCGCATAAAAGTTTTTTGAGTTTAAAATGAGAGAATTAAATACGGATAAATAAAGGTTTACAAAATAATATACGGATTCATAAAGCGTACATAAAATAATATTTGTACATAAAATTGTAAAATAAATACAGCAATCAAACGTGTTTGCTAAAAAACATATTTGATTGTTGGATATAGGTCAAGGATTCAAGGATTTACGGTCAGTTTCAAATCTTCTTTTGGAAATACCAGTATATCACTCAAAATACTATAGCACTTCCTTCGCAACCACAGGGATAAAACTTTGGAACGCTTTACTTATAGACATAAAAGTGACAAAAACACTCAGTCGATTTAAGGCATTGGTTAAATAACACATTCTTTCCATTGCTAATAATTAACACAAATTGAATTGTATTTTTTAAAGTAGTTATCTTAAAATTAATGTTCCATCCTTATATCATGTTCTTACTTATTCATGTATTTGTATGTATGTATATTATTATTACTGTATGTCTCTGTTTATATATTATATCAAAATATATATGCTAGCTGATAAGTACTTATTTTGCACATTCACGTTAATCTAAAATTACATACTGTCCTCTACCCGAGGTTGCCTGGAAGAAAGTGCTAAATGGTAATAAGGCCGCCATTTTACTCCACATTGTTTAGTAGTATAGATTGTAGTTAAATTTCAAATTGTAAAAATATGTGTGCACAATAAAGGGTATTTCATTCATTCAAACATTCATTCATAGGTATTTAGTATTTACTCACTAATATACAATGAGAAATATAAATTAGTTAAATTGCAATTTAAAAAAAAAACGATATTAAAAATATCACAATATAATTTTCTCTCTTAAATACAAATTGGCAGAAAAATATACACGGCATCCCAAATAAAAGTTTGTAAAAGGTAAAGGCAAACAGTAAAAAAGGTTAATAAAAAATTAATGCCTCCTGTGAATTGCGAGAGCTCCGAAATTCCCCTATAGAGGTATTTTATTTAGAAATATTGTTTCGGGACACATGTGAAGCTCAATAGACATTTACTATTATACGGAGAGTACAGGTATCGAATTGGAAAGAAAACAGAGCGATTCGAGTTCCACACTTGACTGCTATAAAATTTTACGTTCGGTATGTAATCGGGGGTTTCGGTTAATATCAATATCGCGGGGCCTTCTTATTACAATAAATTTTTTTGGTATATCTGGTGGTGATCTAGACCTACGTGAGTTCATTTCTCAATCATTATCATCGTTATCGTTGATCACTTACTTTCTATCATAGCTCGAGAGGCATAACTTAAAAATACAGTGGTAGTTTTAAGTCGTGACTCTCGAGAATATAAAACTGGATTCTAGAATATAACTGAAAATAACCCGAAATAGCCTAGCGTAGTGACGCTATAGGCTATTTCAGGTTATTTTCTAAAATGAATCAAGTTTTATATGATTATCCAGATAGTACATCAAAATGTATATCTGATAGTATATACATTTTGATGTACTATCTGGTACTAGTAGATATAAATGATAGTATCTGGATGTGTCACGGTTGAAATTCATTACATGCCCTTGCAAACTTTTTAAATTGTCAACAATTTATTTCAACGAGTGCTCACAGGAGCGTCATATTTTCACTTTTAAAGGTATAGGAGGTTTGGCTTAATGATGTAAGAAATATGAGAATGCCAGACCTCTCGACAATGTGCTCTATTATTACAGGAGGGATGACAAAAACTGCTATCGATAAAATAAACACCAAAAAAAAAAACCTACTTATGGATGTAATCAAAGTAAAATAATTGTGTGTTAGTGAAACGAAATTAAATATTGATTGTTATAAATTTGAACACTGTCGATGTTTTGTAACTTGATACTTTAGAACTACAGAGTTAAACTGTGTTATAAAATTAAATAGTTTTGTAACAAGAGAGCACTCTGTGGAACTATGTATGTCGAGTTTAGTAAAGTACTTTAGAAACTATTCTAGTGAAGATAAACGCCGTCCATTGCTTGTTATCACGCTTAGAAAACACAATATTTGCTTGAAGTTCTTACGTAACGCGTTGCGGTCGTGGCGTATTCGAGAAAATCCTACGAGTTAGCATCACAAAAGTATCGACGTGGGGCCATCTCTAATAGTCGTAACGGGCGTTTCGTGCCTCGGCGTCTCCAGCGCTCCCCTAATGATACTAGCAACGCTTGCAGATGAAATTTCGCGGTCTCGATAAAGCCCCTTTAGTGATTCTGACCTGGGGTGGGGTCACATAACGTTAATCAGTTTTTCTGCGGCTTCACCATTTACCAGAATACCGTCGGAACATTTTGTGGTTTCTTTAAAGGGTCTGTGTTTTTATTTAATAAAATGGAATTAGGTGAACACCGTAAAGGTTTCAAGGAGAATGGTTTTAATCAGATTTTATGTGTTTTTATTGCTTCAAGCCCCTTTTTAATCGCGTTGTTTACGTTTAATAGATGTAGCATATTTAAGAATGCGTTGAAAATAGAAATTTTAAAGTAGATTTTTAGTATTTTTTTATCGTTCGTTTTATATCGATATTCTGTTTCAAAAGATTCAATTTTAATGTTATTTTATATCTCTGGAAAAATGTTTACCAGAGATATATAAAATTACGGAAAAAGAACTAAATTCCGTTAATTAAAATAAAAGTAATTATTATGTCCTCCGTCATATATAATCCCTAAAGCAGGATAGTCGTAATTAAAGTGTGATAAAAATTTAATTAATTATTCAGAGAGCTCATGTTAATCCCTAATCTAACATGCGGCAGCGACACGTCTAACTGCTTAAACGAATCACTGCGATTACGTCAACGGCCCACCGGGGATAATTTGTGGGGCCACCGGCCCCTGCGAAATCTAACACCGGGTAACGAGTTACGGGCGGGGGCCACGAACGCAGGGGCCGGTGGACCGCGCGGATACAATATGGCCGCCGCAATTAGATTGACTCGCGGTAATCGTCACGTGTAGGTTGTTTCATCAACCAGTGATTTACTAATGCTTCTGTATATAAGTAAAATAATTAATAGATAAAAATATTAATAAGTAGTTAAAAGTAAATATAATATTTATTATTGAATCCATCATTGATACAAAATGTGAACGATGAAACCATACGTGGATTCAATATTATACCCGCCGCAATTAAATCGACTGCCATGTATTTATATTATTGTGTCTCCGAGTGCATTAATAAATTGTTATTACATCCTTTTATTTTTATTGTTTTTCATATAGGTGCATAGTTACTATATTTTTAAATATTGTAGTCTTACTGATTGCGACGTTTCTTTAAGTTTTAATGATTAGCATCCACCTGAAACAAAAGAAAATATATTATTAAAATCCAAATACACTATCAATTATCACGCTACTTAGCATATTGCTTTTTCATTTGTTATTGTAAAAAATACAAATAAATTGCGATGAATCGATATGTGTCGAGTGTGTAGCATTTGCACCTGTAACTTTTACCCATAAAATTATTATAATATAATTTCAACTAACGGACACTGGTCGAAGATGAAAAGAAAAGAAATGAAGTAAACGTGACAATAATTGCTTCCATTTAAATCGTAGACGAGACAACGTTGATTTAATTTTCATTTGTCTGTTTGTACATCACTCGCATCTGGCGCTACACCGTCGACTGTCGTGAGTGGCCAAACACCGAAATACACACTGCCGTAACAAGTATCCATTTGTACACTACAATATAATATTAACACAGTTTGTAATTTATCTCACTAACTTTATTGTTGTCAAAGTTAAACTTGTAACCGCAACAGACTCCGTGAGAGCGGCTAATTGAATTCACTTTAACTGCAAGGATGGATAAAAGTGAGAAATGACATTAAGCAAAAAAAAATCGGTTGTCTGTAAAGTCAGTTTACTGACGATAGTTGAACGTGACAACGTCATAAGAAATGGAACAGAGCGAGGTAACGCCGCATGAGTCATATTTAGCGAGGTAACGCCGGTAACGCATGAGTCATGTTTTTTCGTGCGTGCAGCCGGCTCCATCGAATTATAAGACGTTATCACGTCAAAATTCAAAAGTACTGACAGAACTCCTGGGTCCTTATAGATATATGTTTGGGGATTCCGGCGTTGTTTAAAAAACTACAAGCATATGCCGTCATACCACTTACAGTAATCATCATCATCATCACCTCCATCTTCACACGAAACGCCAATATAATATTTTATAATGACAGGTACTCACTACGCATCAGAGTTTTGTGCACCGATATCAATGTCTTTGAAGTTTTACTATTGCCAAAATTATATTCGTAATCATCATCATCACTATAATATATTTATTTAATGCTTACTGCTACATTTTTTCCGCCGACTACTACAATAGATAATAATAATTATTTAGTAATATAGTATCTAATCATTATCATCACTGGCGATTGTTTAGTTGGTCCACACATTGGTAATGTTTATTTGGGGAAATACCACGGCCTCTCAGAAAACTGGCATAAAATAACGCTTGAGTTTGTTTTTCCGAGAGAGTGAAAATAGCGGAGGCTTTTTGGATTTATAACTTTCTTAAAATGTGTTAAAAATATTAAATTTAACTAAAAAGAGAAAAAATATTATATTTAAGCAAAAAATGATAACCGACTTCCGAAAGTAAAAATACACAGAAAAGTATGAAATGAAACTTATTTTCTAAATAATTCCCGCTTAAAGCCGAAAATTCGGCTAAAATTTTATCTTTTTCTCTGCTCTACTACTCAATCTTCATAATTTTGAAGTCGGCACCAGTGAACTTGAACGTTAGTTCAATTTTAAATATTGTTTTATCAGGATGTTGTTCAGGCTGTACCGACTTCAAAATTATGAAGATTGAGTGGAGAAATAGTTAAAATTTTAGCCGAATTTTAACAGGGGAATTATTTAGAAAATAAGTTTTTATTTCATACGTTGGTTAAGTCGGTTTTCATTTTTTGTTTAATTGGACATAAACTTTAGTACGAAAATACTCTATATATTTCAAACTGAAGTCAAAACAATTTCATATACTAGTATATAATATATAATAGTTAATACATTTAGTTTTTTTTTGTAAAAAGAAAAAATATGACGTTATTCAACAATAGAAATATGATTTGCACACAATATTAGTCAAAATAGCGCTCTGACCGCCCCTTAATCAAACCGTACACCATAATAAATACCATAAATTAGAAGTAGCTTTCATAATTATTAAGCTCGCCCGATTACGTAACGTGCGTTAAACAAAACACGCCATTAAAACTGCAACTTGTTATTTAGACTAATATTGTAAAGGGGAAATATTTTTTACATTATTTTTGCATTGAATAGGCTCCAAAATCTAGACCGATTTTGATAAAAGGCACAGATATAGAGTAGATGACAGGAAAGGACATAGGGTACTTTTTATATCGGGAAAATGTATGGTTCCTGTGGTATTTTTTTGCGCGTACGAAGTCGCAGGAAACATCTAGATGTTTGATAAAGGAGAAAATTGTGGATTTCAAATCTTTAGTTAGTGATATGAGTTGTGAGAGAATATTATGCATGAATTTTTACACGGGCCTATTGACTTGCGATGGGTCGTTACAAAATCAAACTGGAATAAACTGGTTTCGTCGAAAGCAAATCGTTTACGACGGTCGTAAACAATGTACTTGGTTTTATACGATATCGCAAACGATCTAGTACAAAAACTTATAGTATAGGAGCCAGCAAAAATTTTCAAGAGATGGCCCCTTATGTTTACGATACGAACTAAATTACTTTTCATAAAACAGTTAAATTGGGCACGAGGAGTATACTTTATTTTATTTATGGGTAAAGAACATACTGTTTGGCTAAAAAAATTATAATGAACTAGCTCTTGCCCGCGGCTCCGCTCTTGTGAATACAGTATTCCACGGGAACGCTGTACGTTTTCGGCATAAAAACGTAATCTATGTTTTATTAATCCAGAACACAAAGTACCACCATACATACATAATTTCATCAAAATCCGTTTATGCGTAAAAAAAGTAACAAACATCCGTACATCCATCCATCCTCACAAACTTTCTCATTTATAATAGCAGTAGGATCTTATGTCTACATACTGCGTGGGCTCTACGAATGCTCTACGCCGGCCGTAGGCCGTAGCCTCCACACTCGTAGTTCTTGTAGCGCTACTGTATATTATTATCGACGATGTAGATTCTGCTGTAGGTTGTATGATAAATAATGCACACACTTATATTGATAATACATACACTTACATTGTTAATACACACACTTACATTGATACTAATCCCTAAAAATAAAACGCATTATTATTTTATGAAACGATATTATGTTTATGGAAACAATAACAGCCTTCGTGGTCCAGTGCTTAAGAGCTTGGCTCTCGACTCGGAGGTCGTGGGTCGATTCCCGCGTTGGAACAACAAAAAACGTTGTTTCCAAGTTTGGTTAGGAAAATGCAGGTTGATCATCTGACTGACAAGAAAGATGATCCATGCGTCGGATGGGCATGTAAAAAGTCGGTCCTGCGCCTGACCTCTCGCCAGTCGTGTCGGTCACCCGTCCTACTGGGATTCGAGAGTAAAGGAAGAGAGAGTGCTTGTGTGTACTGCGCACACAATTGGGCACTGTAAAATAATTCCTTCGTAGCTAGCATGGTTTCAACAGAACCGGCGACTGTCACTGAAATCGGCGTGGGGAGCTTAATATATATGGAAACAATATTTCAATGGTAACAATCATGGTTAAATCCACCTGCTAGTAAATTATAAAAAACTTTTCTATAGTCTAAAGTTACACCGGCGCATTCGAATATAAAGAAATATTTTGGAAGATTTATTTTACCTGCAGAGGTATAGCTAAAGGTTTTGATATTTATTACACAAATATTTCCTTATATGAATTATTCTAACTTGGAGATCCAGTGAAGAGGTTGGTATGGAATCCGAAGTATAAATAATAAATATTATTACGAGTTCATAAATTATAGATCGGCGAACCCCAGAGTCCCCGTTTCGGGGATACAAAACGAAAGAAACGCCAATAGGCGAGCATTATTAATAGAATATTTTATTTGTTAAGACATGGCCAGGCGACCTTTGTCGTAGGGTTGCCAGAAAATCATGACAATTGAATTAACATTTTTGTGTAATGTACCGCAAAAATATTGTAACCTATTCGAGATAATTATTATTTTATAGAAATGTAGATACAATACGATACAATATACTTTATAACCTTTCTTAAATTACAATATTATCAACATTATTTTAAGAAAGCTCTATTTCTTATAAATTATATCGCAAAATATAAAATATTATATTATTTAAGAATTGATAACTAATTAGTAAGACTAACAAAAAGCATCTAAGGTGTACGCGTACCGTTGTCACACCATCAATAACCGATCACATTATATCAGCAAAATTGATTGGCGACAACCCTAACACCTTAGCTTCTTACCAACCCAAAGGCGCTCTTATTGCTTTAATGAGTTTTTTGCGAGTGTGTGCGTAACCTGAGTCCTGACGCTCACGGGAATGTACGAGCCTGATTTATGCTACAGTTGAACCGACGCCGTCGTTTAAATCTTCTCATTTACTTTTACGGCATTCAAGTTTTCATTTAAGTACAGACGGTTTAAGTTCTTCGAGCTCTATTCTCCTTATTATATTATTAAATTTATTTTCAGTGCCACCGTTTTGTGTTTATGGGCTTGTATTTACTTTGGTGTCGCAACTTTTCTTGCGTAGTTAAGTCGTATATTTTTAAATGATGTAATGCTTCTGATGAGAGGTTTATTATTTATTTAACTTTCATAAGGAAAAATGAAAAATATATATTCAGATTAATTTTATTTCTTCTTCTGTTAATCAGTTAACTATTAATTGCTTTTAACAATGTTAAACATATTTATTAATACCTATAGCGGTTTTTTATGAGAAAAACATACAAAATTATGAACACGAGAAACCAATACTTAGTGGAAAACACGTGGAAAATAATTGCAAAAAACATATTCAATCTTATACTTTAAACAAGCAAATCTTGTATATATTATATAAATAATCGGAATCTCGAAAACAGTTTTTTCTATCGTCGCATGGTAAAATATGAGTGATGCTAATAATAATAATAACATTTATGCAACTAACACGCTCACACTATACTACATTATCAACAAAGAATCGACATTCAGCATGAACAATCACGATAAGATTATAATTAAGAAATAACAGAAATAAAACGGACATTTGCCTAACCACATAAAAAAGAGAAACATAGATTATCAATAATATTATTAACAAACAACAAATAATAGCAAAATAACAAATCATAATAAAAAATAACAGGTACCTTATAAGGCAGTGCAATGCGACAGCTGTCGAAAAGGACTCTACTCAGGTGTACGATCGCGGCATAGTACTCAACTATACAGCAATCCCTGGTATTCTGTGGATCCTCGTATGCTGATTCTTAAACGTTAATTAGCGGCTTATTAAGCGTCGGACTTTTTACGTTATAGACAAATTGGTGTATCGGGTTCGAATCCTGGTCAGACGAACATGTTTGTGACCATTTTTATTTACTTTTTCTTTTTGACGTGATAACGTCTTTTAAATCGATGGAGCCGGCTGCACGCACGAAAAAACATGACTCATGCGTTATCGTTATCGTTACCAAGTACCGTTACCAAGTACCCAAGTACCAGCGTTACCTCGCATTGCCTTTACCTCATTATTATTATTGTTGTTGTTGTTGTTGTTGACGTTGTCACGTTTTACTATTCTCAGTAAACCGACTTTACAGACAACCGCTATTTTTTAAAAATTATTTTGTAGTTCTACTAAAAGTCCGAGCAAAACGCGGTCTCCCCGCTACTCAAGTTCATGAAGTTGAAACAAATGTTTCCCGGTTCCAATCATTTATTAAAAACAAATCATTAAACAAATATGTCGGAGTATTAAAAACATTTATTCCTGGGGCTTTGAAGTTAAGTTGTTCGATATAATTAAATTCTCCCGTTCGAGTGTGCCCGCTATAATTATTATTTATCGACAAAGTTCGCGGGTTGACGCGCGCGCCGCCCGGGAGACCGTGAGACATCTTGTAAGCCTTCAATGATGAACGCTCTGCTGTGTGAAGGGTCACAACACTAAATATTTATTGCTCTCCAATACTTCAGAGCGTCTATGACCCTATAGATATATCATGGAGAAGATATGGTAAGAAACCAATACTACACGAGAGAAAAGGAAGTAGTCGTGTCTGTAATTATAAGGAAGTATATGGAACTAAACCGTTTTAAAGCTTCTTACATATAAACTTTAATAGATCTTCATCGGGTATGAACACATTTTGTGTAATATAAAATAAGTTAAAAATGATCAATCATTTATTTCTAGTTAATTCACCATCATAATAAAATAACAAGCAAAAATGTTTCACCCTATAAATTATGAATTTTTATATAGAAGTCATAAATTGTACAGGGTTCCTTTGTCATTGAGACGTTGGTGAATTCGCTATAAAAGTGGGAATTATTTACAAACACGGGTGCGAATACCTGACGTGCTTCTAAATCTTATGTCTCTCTTACTCTGTTCTTATGAAATTTGGAGGATGTCAGAACTTGATAATTATTACAATTACCTTTTAGTCTTTTTGTCAAATTCGAAGCTATACCTGTTATTGATTAATTGTAATCGGGCAGATTATTAAATATGTAGTCCTTAGTGTTTGTTATTAAATATATATATATACAATATTTCTTATTTCTTTTGTCATTATTTAAAAGCACACAAAAGTGTCCACACTTTTTCATCTTATCATCGTTTTAAATTATTTTGCAATTGAAAATTTAATATTAATTAATGTTATAACTAGAGCAGTAATATCGAATAAAGCTAATCAGATTGGCGGGTGTAATTAGAATGGATGTATTTTGATCTCGAGACAAGAACAAACAACAGCCCAAGATTCCGGTTAGCAATTTGGGGGTAGTTGTATTTACTTTGCGAATTCAATTATGAGCCGTTAAAGTATGAAAGGGGAAACAAATCGGAAAATTGTCAGAACTTTGAAACAAGTCAGCAAATTGTATTTTTATTGCGACACAATTTAATCAAGCATTGAATGAGAAAAAATTCCATTGATGCCGAATGAACGTTAATTATATTTTAGTTTAAACACTGCTACTGCTGTTTAAACAATTACGGCACAGGTTTCGTGACTAAAATCTAGATTTCTGAAAGTTTTTCCAGGTAGTTAGCTGTTGTTGTACCGCTACTAACGTAATATTTGTCATTTTATACACTTAGCACGTTACGAGTATAATATTAATCTGAAAAAACTAAGCATACTATTATAATTTGAAATTTATGCATCTCACGTAAAACCAAATTTGATTAATTCCCCAAGTAAAAACCATGAATTTTGTAAATAAATAATTGCAATTAAATATGAGCGTATTTTAAGATAGGCCATATTATATTTGGGCGCTTACGCTGAATATAAATATCGGGATCAACGCCTGGATTCACGTGAACAATATGTCTTCTTCTTCTTCTTCTTCTTTTGGCATAGCCTTCCCTGTTGTATATATGTAATAGGAGTTGAACAATATGTCACACCCTCTTGGCCTGAAACATCATTTAGGATAAATGCGGCTGTACCGTTACAACGATATTATACTAAAAATACGAGTATATTCCATTTGCGTAAAGTTTATTCGATGCTACTAATCCTGATAATAATAATAATAACCAGCTTTTGCCCGCGACTTCGCCCTCGTAAATACAGTATATGACGGGAACACTGTACTTTTCCGGAATAAAATGTAGCCTATTCTTTAATCCAAAGACTCAACTACAACCATACCTAATTTCATTAAAATCCGTTTAGTAGTTTTTGCGTGAAAGAGTCACAAAAGTCCATCCATCCATCCATCCATCCATCCATCCATTAATTCTCTACCTTCACATTTTCATAGTAGTTATATAATAACGAGTCCTCCAATTAACCTGCTACTAAATAGGTAAAAAGTTTTACTAATACACTATAATATGATTTGATCACGGTTCAGGTAAAAACTAATAAGTAATTTTGGTTGACTTTTGAATAAGGTTTTCACCACTCTTCCACTACTACTTCTAAAAGTTAACATACAACTCTATAAAACATTGTAAAAACAAGTTAAAATCCATTATGCATCTAGAATTTGACGCATCTACAGCCTGTTCATTTTGAGGTAAAAGCCATTTAGAACCACAGCACGGCAAACTCTTCTTCACCAGACTTGAATATGGTATATTATAGATTAGTAAACGTGGAAATTTACGGGCGTCGTTATGGGACGCGTCTCGCGATTTATTATGGCCCTTCGGTGTAACGTCTCATCTTTACTTAAGGGAAGATTTTTCCATAAAATATGCTCATATTTTCTCAAAATGACTGAATTAGTACGCCGAACGATGGATGCTTTATGAAAGTATATGGAATTTGTATGAAGATACGGCTCCTTAGGCAGCGCCTTGAATATTTATATTTTTATGAAGAATATTTAAATTTTAATAAAAAAACACACATAGTTTATTATTTTTTAAATTACTTTGTGTCTTTGCGTAAATATCATCAGTTTCAGAATAAATTTTAACAAGACAATCTTGTATATATATATATATATAATAGTTTTCACGAAAACGGCTGCAAAAAATTACTATGCAGGGAGTTTTACGCGTGAGTATTCAGTGTTTAAAATTTGTTCGGAGTCTCCGAGACTCCACGTCCACGTTTCCCATACAAAATATTTTATATGGTATTAAAATTTGTTTTAGGCTTTTTAAAATAATGGACAGTAAAAATAATTAACCACGTACATCTGAAATAAAATGACAGAAAAAAATATCTGAAACGATTGTTATAAAAAGGTATTATGCTTAGAAAACCCTTCAGTTAAAAACGAGATCACTGCGTTTCTTGTGGCCTGCGATAAATCGGACCCCGAGGATGATGTTGCTTTCTGTTTAGTGTCCGAAGTAATTTTTCTACAAGTTCTTTAAAGCGACCATGAAAATATAGCTGCAGATGATTATATCGTAGAAATGTAATCGTCCAGTTTGCTTACAAATTTGAATATTGTTGTGTAGCTATTGCCAATAATTACGTCATGTGAGATTGTGTGATTAGACCTTGTAATTTTTTTTCCAAATAACATTTAGACTGCAATTTTATTTTTTTAATTATTTAGTTAGTTTTTAATATTAGTTATATTACTAACATAATGTTCCTATAAGTGATCTCACGTCGCTAAAGACTAAAAAATGTGTCTTACAGTTAGTAAATTAGTAATAAGTAAAATTTTATAAAAAGTTCTTAAACGTCGTTCTTAAACTTTATTTACTTAATTTAAGCTTATTTAATCAAATGAGAACCAAACTTTCTTTCTTATTTCGAACAATTACGTTATATACTAACATAAAGCACAGGAGTCTCAGTGACTCCACGTCCAAAGATGTGTACCAAAAACATCACATCCACAGTTAAAGGAAAACTATATGTGTTCATTGATCATTCAATGAGGGTTTTTAAATTCGTGACATCTGACAGTTATTTTGACACGACAAGGACCGTCGTGCTACCAAGCGCCGCCTGATGACAGAAAAATAATTTAAAATTCTTATTGACCGTTTTTGATACCACTTACGCCACCAGATGACGCTTTGTGTGAATTGAGTCTGAACCAAATATCAAAACTCGTCATAAATATTACGCTGACTGTACCTACTAAAAACTTTACGATATTCTTAAAAGCTTATTTAATGTAAAAATCGTGTTTTAACTTTTCAAGAAAATCATTATAATGGATCAAACTTTAATTTTTACGCTTTATTTTTTTCAGCGGGGGTATTATAATATACTTTCTAATCACTTTCGGGCCTCCTTCAAGTTAGTTTACTCGAACAGAACTTACCTCTTAAATAAGGTTCCGACGTCGGAGTAACGACTTACCGAGTTCCGAGACGAGAGCAATAGAAAGTTTTCATTTTGCCCGTCAAATTATATACTCCGTGTTGCGATACAAATTAAGATTGATCCTTTGGAAATTCTTGACACGTAATGTTCAAGGAGTGATAAATTTATACCGTGTACGCGGACGACGGGGCGGGAAATTACGTTAATCAATGTCGTTTGTTGTTACATTCCACCTTTCCGGTTTTTTCTGCTTTAAATATACCTTATCCATAGTAAGTGTACAGGTATAGTGAACGTATAGAGTAGGTCTGATCCTTTTCCACTGATTCTTTAGGCTGGTAGGTACTTTCTCGTAGGTTAATATCTAATTACAATTCATAATATTACTACTTAATATTTGAAGTTAGATTGTATGAAAAATTTTACCGTTTCAAACTCATAAGAGACTATACGCGCCGCTTTGCTGCATTTTTAATACAGCGATTCAAAATTGAACTTTATTCAGTACACAATAAGATACAGGTTTCATTGCAAGAGCGACGCTAGGCTACGCAGAGCGGTTCAGTTTGACTCTTGCAAATTGCAGTTAAACGTATCGTCTAGTTTCGGTGTGAGCTGACCATTGCTCATTTAAAAGAACTTCAGCATTGCGATATTATTAAAATATCTTCTTTGAATGACTAAGACTTAAATAATTTATTTATCTGAATGAAATCTATTTCGATATTTTATGTTTATAACACTAAATCTACTTAATGAGAAACACTTCACCTAATGCTGTTAAACCTACAATTAAAATGACCTTAAAAGAGCTAGTGTTTATTGTGAGCAATAAATTGCAAAGTGTAGTACAATCATCTATAAAACCGGTGCAATAAATGCCCGACAAGCATAAACATTAGTTCTCGTAATGGTCGGCATTAGAAGTAGTTGCGCGGAATGAGATAATATAGGGGAAAACACGGGAAAATCTCTTTTTATTTGCGCTCGCATTACGTCCGACTTATTTTCGTGAGTCCGACGGGGTCCTAACAAATTTATTTGGGAGTAGATTCGGGATATCTGATGTGTTATTGTCTTATGTATTCTGTGTGCTTGTGCGGGTTTTTGAAGGTCGATTCTGCCAATTAATCCTGCAATAAAACAGTTACGATCCAGTCCCGATAATATACCTGAATTAAAACTGTGAAATGGTATTCTCATAAACGTCAAACCAACGTTAAGCCAAACGCGCTTTGCGGGATTGGTGCAAATTCCAAAAATCCGTTTATGATATCAAAACGATTCATTTATAATTCAATGAAAAAAATAATAAAAGTCTAAGTTAATTATAAGTATTGGGATTAAGCTAGCGGGAGAATCTTCAAAGTAATATTACTACATTTTCTGTCCTTTTTACGAGTTAAAAATGTTTTTTTAATATTTTTAAATTTATTTTTTGTCTGTTCCTTACGCTATTTTGGGTCTATCACAGGATCAAATTATTCAATTAGATTCGACTAGTTTACCTGTACAAAAACACTTTGTAAGTATTTTTAAAATTTGACAAAATTTCTCTCAAAGTATCAATAAATCTGGTACATCAAAATAAATATTTTATTATTCAAGTAGCAACCCTACAACACGTAACGCGTATAAAGCGAATTCTTGACTTAGAAGTTTGATAAGTGCTCGCTAAGTTCTGAGACTGTGGCGCGAGATTATGAAGCAGTTTCCCCACTGACGGCTAATTTACCTGTTCAACTTATTGTTTCATTCGTTCGCAGCAACCACCAATCACAGCATAAAGTTCGCAGCAACCACCAATCACAGCATAAAGTTTTTATTTAGAAACTTGTTCTTCTTGAAATGTTTAGATTTGAAGTACTGTTTTTTAATTACTCAAAATTTATTACTATGTAGCATGGAGTTGTTAAGGTAAGTAAAATCAAGTATTAAACAGTAGATATATTTTACAAAAGATGAGATCATTATAATTTATTTAACTAATTAGGGTCTCAAGAGTAAAAATTCAATTTAGTTCTTATTTACCCCATTTTAAAATAGTTAAATTGGCTAATCTGGGTAAAAACGTTAGTCATAATGCAGAAATGTTAAATGTTATATCTCGCTGAAATGTTTTTCGCGTACCACAAAACATTAAAATAAATTCAAGCGAATCGAATTCAAACGTCGATGTGAAAAGCAACAGACATGCTGAAATATGGGTAATTAAATCCGCAATCGCAACACGCTCGCTACGTACTCACCTACGCTCGTAATTAAACCACTAAATTCGCGAGCTGAACGCCGACGCGCTAATATAATAAAGCCAGTATAAACCGCCCTAAACCGGTTTAATATCAAGAGCGCGTCGGATGGCTCAACTTTTCGCCGCGGCGGGGAGCATTACAACTTACAACCGGGCCGGATTAGCGTGGGTGTGTACTCGGCTTAATACTAGTTTCTTTGTTTGCACACAACTTTGCCACTTTGCTAAGATTATAACTTCTATCCGGATTGAAAAGTATCGCTCGAGGGAGAACGTCTTTGCATCTATGTAGATCTTGTGTTGTTGTCATTATGTACTCTGCGCAGACATGCCCAAGGGAACGCTTGAGCTGTGTGTACACTGTGCTGTACATAAGTAAATACCGGTTGCCTAAAGCCTTGTACTGTAGTTTTTACTTTATGCTCTGTGCAATAATTCAGCAAAAAGTAGAACGTTTGCCTAAGGTTACAGAACAATCTAGGACAGTCAATAAAAATAAAATTCCACAGATCCAATAAAAATTTAAAAACCACTATGTAGGTAGTCCAGCATTGTTTAAAATAAACGCCTATAAAAACTAACGACACGACACGACCGTAAAATACAAATTCAGAGAAATAGCACTGTGAAATGGTGTAAAAACGTGACAAAACTAATTCTATCGCTAAATCGTCCACTTTGATCGCGCTGTCTCACATAAAGCGGTCCCAACAAATTGAATCTGAAACCTGTGACTCGCGACCCGTAGCTCTATAAAAGCCTCCTTTATGTGTTTATCGCGATTTGGACTTCGACCGCCCTTTTGTGATATCTCTTGGAATAATCTAGAAAACAGTGTGTATTGAATGTTTTCTATTCGTAATCTATGATTTCCTTACCTAAGACCGTATGGAGTATTAAATCCATGTAATTAGCAGCTGTGTTTTTGAAAGTTAAGTTACTTTTAAAAATACATCTATTGATCGATGTTATACGCCGTGTAAACTTATTTTTACAAAAAAAAATTATCTTCTATAATACAAGATTTAATAGATAATCATGTTTCTTAACATCTGACCGCTATAATCACCTTACAGATAATTTCTCAGTTGACATAGACTCCTTGAAGATATTTACCATTATACTATAGAAAACAGTGTTTTAATTTTTCACGATTTCTCCATAAATTTTATTATTTTATTTTAGTTAAAAAATAATAAATTGATTTTAACTTTAATTAATTGCTAAAAATAAATATATTTTCATAACACTAAATGTTATATAAGAATAAGTAATTGCATTTTGATAGAATTGTTAAAGATTGAACAAAAAAAATTCAATCCAATTCTTTTCACTTATCAACTAATAAATTGTTCGTTATCTATTTAATTATAAACTCATTAAACAACTTTTTTCAAAATCCAAGCTCCGAAAGTTTCGCAGTCTTTTCGCAGGCAATGTACTAATTAGGTTCATTGTACTCAGCTAACCTATTTCCGTATACAAGGAAAGAGTCGCCGCACTCTACAGTTTCGCAATTACGAGAAACAAACAGGACCAATTTGCTTAATGGCCGCCTACGTTCTCAAATTATAATATTTTATACTGGCTGCCAAATATAGAGAGCATACCGTGTCACTGCACCGTCGCAGAACCAATAAAAATACCTAAGTACAGTTATTTAAAGGCCGGCCGCTCGAACTGTGCTGCTATTCTCTGCTCTGCTGCCCATGGATACCCCATGCGGCAATGGTTACTTACAATCAGGTGATCTGTCTTCGCGTTTACCCCTTACTATAAACAACAACTTATCTTGTCTGTGAGCTTTGAGTAAGAATGAGAATTACGTTGAAAAAGTGCAGTTTTACACGCATAGCTTCGTCGGTTAGCTGCGTATCTACATAACGTGACATGCAAATATTTTCCCTTTTCACTTAGGTTAGGGATAGAAATTACAGGAATTCTTGCCTGATGTTAAAACTGCAGGAATAAAGAAATAAACTGCATACATGCCAAGTCGAGGTTACATTGAAAAAAAAAAAAACTATTTTGGTATAAATAGTAGTAAAAACCGCATGATATGAAAAACACTAGCGCTCTACTATAAAAACTGAAACAGCGCGTTACAGTATTCTCTTTCGCATACCTTGTACAAAATGTTGCAATTATTTTCTTAAAACACGACAACGTAAAGGTATCCCCTTTAATCTCCCGGGTGCTGTAGTAACATAACTTTGTTGGAGTTTATGATTGCAGTATCGTATGCGTTTTGTTCGGGCTTATAGCTTATGGTCCGCCCACTTGTGCCAGAAATGAGATTCGTTATTTCCAGATGTTTGCATTCGCAGTCTTTTGTTTTAAAATATTGCTGTAAAAACATACGTAAAAACTTTTATCGTTCATTCCGTTTCATGTATTGTTTTGTATTAAAATTTCATATATGTTATTGATTGTACTGCAGGCTCATGGTGGAAATTCATGTTTCACAGTAATAACACACAGGACATCTTGCACTGTTTCCACTTCAATAAGTATTTTACATTCGAAGTCACCATCAGGTGTAGGATTTTGTCGAAACCGGTCGTGTAGTAATATTAAAATTAATATAAAATACTTATTAAAGTGGAAATAGTGCAACAAGTCCTCTGTGTTATTACCGTTAAAACTTTATGTCGTCGATCGGTTTTTTGTTGTGTGTTTTTTGTAAATATCATCATGATCTGTCATGGCGTTATTCTACTGCTGAGTGCCAGTAAATGCTAACATTCACTCATACTCAATGTTAAAGGGCAAATCATTTACGGCTATTAGCAATATAAATAAAACTTCACAAACTAAACACAATATTAAAACTAAGTACACAGTAGAAAGTACTATCAGGAAACCTAATTCATTCATTATACTTTGTTCATATTGCGTTGTTAATATGATATTAAACTGATGTGTTATTGACGGTTGTATCGTGACTGCATAATACAAATAAATTATAAGAAACCTGCTTACGAATTAGATTCCATGTTAGTATACAGTTAAACCATACAGAACTCCAAGAAATGAAAGTCTAAAAGTTATTGGCAGGCACAAATTAAAAACCCGTGATCTAAACAGCTATACTAATATTATAAAGAGGAATAATATGTTTGTTTGTATGTTTGTTTGCATCGAATAGTAGGACAGATTTTAATGAAATTTGGCACAGATAGAGAGTAGACCACGGGCTACTTTTTATGGCGACAAAATGCACGGTTCTTGTGGGATTTCCTTTTGCGCGTACGAAGTCGCGGGCAACATCTTGTACTTAGCGTAAACAAAATAAATTTTTTTACGTAACCCTCGAAATGTCAAACTGTGAGCGAGCTGATGTAAATTATATACCTAAGAACATTCAGATCGATCTTGATCAAGTCAGTTTTCAACCAAAAATTATAGTTAAAAAAAACTAAAAAAAAAACACGCTTTTATAGAAAATCTAACTAAAAATAAAATATAAAATTTAATAAATTTGGATTAAGAATAGTGTAAATGAAAAATAAATGTTTATTATTGTAAAAAAGCGTAGGGTGCAGTGTCTTCACCTGTACGTTTGTTTGTGTGTAACCGACTCCAGTGGATTTGATTTTGATCCACTTCAAACGGTTAGATTTCGTTTAAAGTGATTTTGTAAGATATTATCAAAGTGAAGATCCTTCTCATATCTGCCAATAAAATGTTTATAGCTATTGACACTATGCACCCCACGCTTTTTTACAATAATAAACATTTATTTTTCATTTACACTATTCTTAATCCAAATTTATTACATTTTATATTTTATTTTTGACGTGATAACGTCTTATAAATCGATGGAGCCGGCTGCACGCACGAAAAAACATGACTCATGCGTTACCTGTTACCCGTTATCGTTACCGTACCGTTACGAAGTACCAAGTACCAGCGTTACATCGCATTGCCTTTACCTCATTATTATTATTGCTGTTGTTGTTGTTTTTGTTGTCGTTATTGTTGTTGTTGTTGTTGTTGACGTTGACGTTGACGTTGTCACGTTCAACTATCGTCAGTAAACCGACTTTACAGACAACCGGTATGTTTTTTAGTTAGATTTTCTATAAAAGCGTGTTTTTTTTGTATTTTTAAACTATAATTTATTTTTTGCTTTTTAGTACGATTTACCAAAGAGTAAGCCTGGAACTGCACGCATGCGTAGTTCGCACTAGTTCTATTTCTCTTACTCTCATGCAAAGGATGCGGAAAGAAATTGATGAATCCTGGCGAATTTAATCAGGATAATCGGATATTTTAATCGAATTATTGCATTGTAATCGGTCTTTGACAGGTGTGCAAAATTTGAATTAAATCTGATCGTTCAAAGTAGGACAAAATCGAGCCCAAAGGAGTCAGTTACAAACAAACAAACAAGCAAGCAAACATACAGGTGATACTAATAAAAGCGTTATAATAATAAAAACCGCATTATAATCGGACCTTTCGTTTAGGAGCGCCATGTGCCATGGACACACAGACACAGACAGACATCACAGACATTAGCAAAATACCCCTCTTTTTACGTCGGGGGTTAAAAATAAATTGAATGAGAACGTGTCGTGGGACAATTTTCATATCTCTCCCGGCGGCGGCTATACATTACCAGGATGACAGTCCTCTATCTCGCCCGTTTCTTTCCTTTTGTACCTTAGGCCGTTAAACATTGAACCGGGGTACGAATTAATCTTGCCAACAATAGAGTATAAGTGGCGTTCTTTCGGATTGTGAGTTATGGTGTTGGTATTATTATATTAACGGAAACTTTCGTGTCCCATGATATTTTTGGATGGACATAATTAATATCTCCTCAGCCTCCATGGTCTAGTGGTTAGAGCTTGGCTCTTGACTTGGAGGTCGTGGGTTCGATTCACGCATTGGAACAACAAAAAATGTTTCCAAGTTTGGTTAGGACAATGCAGGTTGATCACCTGATTGTCTGACAAGAAAGATGATCCATGCGTCGGATGGGCACGTAAAAAGTCGGACCTGCGCCTGACCTCTCGCCAGTCGTGTCGGTTATCCGTCCCACTAGTTTCTGAGAGTAAAGGAAGAGAGAGTGCTCTTGTGTACTGCGCACACACTTGGCGACTATAAAATTACTCGTGCGTAACTGGTCTGATTTAATGAAACCGACCACCGTCACCGGTGTTAGTTATATACATTATTATCATAGAAGAAGCTATGATTAAATTTTTAAAGAAATGTTGATACAACGTCTAAATTCATGATGTTGAGAATCATTGCTATAACTTTGTTTTTTTAATTAGCTTAACAATTTATCCGGTAAACTTTAATATTACACGTTTAACTAGGTCAATGGGCTTAGGATAGTCTTACGCTTACAAGTTTAATAAAGAACCAGTTTTAATAAAGTTGGCAACACAAGAAAAGAATATTAAAAGGAGTGTCAATCATCATCAGCTAGACGACATGCCTATACGTTATAGTGATAGAGAGTCACAAATATTGAATGCTACTATTGGACTGAGATCGGAGGCCCGTCGGATTAGCCTCATATTCTTACTGATAAAATGTATATCATACTGTAACAATGAACGTATGCATATCCGCTAGTTTATACCGTGGGTCAATTTTTATTCTTTAGCGCCTTTAATATTTATTTTATTCTGCTTTTAGTATTTTTTGTTATAGCGGCAACATACATCACCTGTAAAAAATTTAACTCTCTAGCCGTCACAGTTTGACGAATTACAACTTGGTGACAGACAGACAGACGGACAGCCGGACGGACGCTGGAGCCATAGTATTAGGGTACCAGTTTTACCCTTTGGGTACCGAACCCTAAAAACCTAAGAGCAGCGCAGTGATAAACACCACGTGACGTAGTGGGCGTACTTCAAAAAAATAATAACTCTTTCAAAGTGTCACAACTTGGGAAGTCGAGAAAGTTGGCTGGCAAAGTTTTGTACCAGATTTATATTAAAGGCAATATAAAAAGTTACGCGCGCATTACAACTCTACTAATTTGGAGATGTCATTAGCAAAAGTTATCCCATATGGGAAGTTTTATTAGCTGTTTCGGTCGAAAAACAAGTTGTAACGCTTCGCCGTACCGAAACAGAGTTATGCTAAATCCTCATCTAATTAACGCCATCAGCCAAATTGCTATTCCGTTTATGCGGTGTGATATATTAACTGGGGGATATAATCTTAGCGGATACAAGCGAGGTGTATTAATGTAGTTTCTAGAGTATATGAACACGAACACAAGTTTCTGACTTAATATAGTTACTTGTTTTTTGCGATGCATACCTACGGCAATCTTTTATGCAACGCTGAATACGCTTAAAATGCACATGAATTATAATTAAATATAAACCCAAAATAAAATAAAATGAAACAATCATATTCTGATTTAATATTTCGGGCAAGTAATTCTGTTTCGTTAAGAGTGAAGTGTAGAATTTAAATGAGCCCCCAATGAGAAAACAATGACGGCTGATGTGGGAACGAGCCAGCTTTTCGTTATTAATTATTTGATTTCCTTACCCTCAACGATTTAAAATTTCAATTATTTTAGGTGTTCCGTGTTATGAAACAATTATTTCATAAAATAACACTTGCTTTTTGGTAGTAAAAAAATAAGGTACTATAACGTGGGAGAACCATCTCCGGCACGAATGGGCTGGCTCAACTGGATAACGGATACCACGGCCTCACAGAAAACCGGCCTCAAATAACGCTTGCGTTGTGTTTCACCGAGTAGGTGAGGTTACCCGAGTTTGGGATTTGTAAGGACCACTCCGCTGCGCAAGTGCGCAGCGGAGTTAGGTTCAAGTGTAACTCCTCTGGTGTTGCGAGTGTCCATGGGCGGCGGTAATTGCTTACCATCAGGCAATCCATCTGCTCCTTTCCTGGTCGATTTAATTAGAAAACCTTAATTAAGAAGAATTCAATAAGTATTGTAGAAGGTCCCAAGTATATTTGTTTAAGGAATTTTAATTATAACAATTAAATACTTTAATAAACACGCAATAGTTCAGAAAGCAAACATTTATTCGTAAATTGACATACAATGGAACTATCGCAATGTTAGATCAGCGGAACCATCAACCCCCCGAAAGTGTACGATTCGGTTATTATTATACCAAAACATTAATAGCTTACGCTTAAAGACGCAAACTTTTCCTATTATTTAAACATGAAACAGCACAAAGAAAACCGAAGGAACTTTTGACCGAGCGTAATCAATAACCCCCTCGCGTGCTGTCTCAACTTGCATCCTAATTCATGAACTCTAAAGTAAGATCATAAAGTTTGAAATATTTTCCACAGTTTCATACCAGTTTTTTTTAAATATTATTTCACTCGATTTTTATAACAAAAGCAGACATAGTTACGGTAGTCGTTTCTCACCTCAATTTCCTTCGTTTTACATAAATTCGATAACGTCTGGCAACACTCCAAATATCGGATCGGTGGCGTTGTGAGGTTTTCAATGTTCTATTTGTTTCTGCATAGCGCTGTCGCTTATTGCATTAGGTAGTTGGAAAGAGACGGCAACTGGATTTTCCCTGGAGACAATTAAATTATACCAATGAGGCGCATCACGAAACTATACGGGATTTTATGAACTTTTTTGTTTTTGTTGTTCATAATGATGCTCAAATGCATATTATGATGGCATTGTTTATAGTGTGTAACAAATATAAGTTGCTTGTAAGTAGGAAGCATTCCTTAATACGTGGTTGATTTAAAGCAAGTGGTGTATTTTTAGATTTACTATGTAAAGCTATTGCATAGTAAGTCTACACGCATACGTCTAGTCGCACACACACAAACACCGTGCCGAAGTCTGCCGAACTGAAACGACGTTAGACGATGCACGGCTTTCAACGCCGCACCGCTGTGCCGGTCGGAGTGGGAGGTGTTAGGTTTATTTTCGTTACGGAATTTCTTGATTCGGTCGCCGCGCTCAAAGCCCGCGATAAAAGCTATGCAATAGCTTAATAATATTAAAACTATTTATACATTTTAATTAGATATGACTAAAAAAATAGTTTGTTTTTTTTGTTCGCCTTTTAGGTATTAATTATCTCTTAATTTTAAACAATTATTTACAAATGTAACTACAGTCTCAAAGTCAGTATGCGGCAATCTTATAAAACTAAACATTAAACCTACATCGTACAAATAAACTTTATGAAACTTAAAGAATTCTACACTAAGGGCTCTACACCGAACACACTCCACAAACATATGATGGACATCCTCGGTAACACCACATATTTCACAAGTCGGAGACGCTATCTTTCGCATAAAGAATCCAAAATTATGATATTATAGAATGATACTGATGATAAAAAAAAATTGAACGTTAAAGAATCCATAAACCACCGACTTACAGTCACAAATTAATAAGTCAAACTTTTTCACAAAGCCAAGAACACTTCGCTCTAGGTATCCATATTCATGAGGCCCGGTCGACACTATCTCGTGCTTCACTCGATATTAAGTTTTATTCAATTAATTCGCGATATCGATGTTGAATCTATTCTGCCTTCGACCACTCAACGCTTCCTTTTAAAAGGTTTCTCGGGGTATGAATATTCCAAGTACTCGAGCTAACAAGTTTGATGGGAAGGATTTGAACTCCGCAGTCCGCTAGTGCCTTAGTGCTTAACTGCAAGGAATACAAAAAATCAAGAGTTGGTAGATTCTATTCAAACTTATTTTCCCTCCAATCCTTAGTGATTTCTTCTCTTTTATTTATGTTTTTTTTTATTTCTATTGATTTTTTTACTTATCATTATAATTTTTATTTTATTGCGATTTGTATTCCCTCCCAGTTTCATATTTCTTTTCGAATACTTGTCTAAACTTACTCTCGAATCTACGTAGATACAAGATAACTTTTTTATGTTCTCATTGTTTATAAGTTATGCAGAGGATATATCATTTTTAAAGTAAACGGTTCAAAACACAAGAATTAAATAGCACAGTTAATATTTGAAATTTTATGGTGAGCAGAAAAAATTCTCGATTTTTTATGAAAAAAGTCAGACGTTGCGTGCTGAATCTCTTTGGCTTTCAGTTATTTTGCATGCTCTACGAAATTACAATAAAAAGAAAACAACTCATTTAAATGATTTACGGTCTTTTGATTATTTGAAGATTATACAGCGTTTATTTTTCATTCAATGTTAGTTTGGAGCACGCACATGTTTAAATAACTAAGTTAAATGAAAGTTTTATGGTTCAACAAAATTTCACTGGCTATTTTGTTCTTTCTGAGCCGTAAAACAGATTTTTGGGACAATAGATATTATAATATTTATGAACATAATACTGAAGTGTTTGTTTGTAATTTGAAAGAGTTTTTACTTAACGTTTAAATAAAAAAACGTGTAAATGAAATTTAATAGTATACCTACATAATATTATGTTTGGTTATGATTACAGAAAGCATTTTATGGCTAGACAAATTTTGAATGGATTTTCAGTGGCACATAAATGATGTAATGTAGATTAACATGCTACTTTAATTTTATGGTAAAAAATAGGGTTCTTTTTCCATTAGAAGACAAACAGCTTCAGGTTCAGGTTGCTGTTGGCGCTGCTTCGAAGTTACAGCGCGTCAGGGATGTTTGCGGAGGCGCGTGTGGACTGCTTTTACGCGACAATGCGAAAAAAGTTCGCATCGCTGGTGCGTAGGGTGAGAGGCAGAACCAATAGCATACTGGATATGTTTGCTAGAAGACTTGACTGTCTGTATGTTAGTCGCTGTGGCGCTGTGTCACATGGGATGGTGTACTATCGAGATGTCTCTCACTATTATATTATGTGCATTATAAACTATAATATATTTTCATTCTATTTATTTTTGTTGCAATTTTAAAATTTATACTACTATTTAAGATACCTGTAACTAACTTGTGGACCGAAGCCTGAAATAAATATTTTATTATTAAATATAGTTCTCAGAAGCTCTTACAATATAGCTGATGGTCTTAAATTACTATCTAGATAGATGGCCTATTTATTGAGTCCCTCAAGTGACCAAGAGACAATAAGGAAAAGCTCTAGATATCATAATCCCTAGAAATTATTTAATGAATCAAAATGAAGGACTTAAGAATATAATTCCCCACACGACCCAACATCAGAACCAAGTAAAAGGCATTTTTCTCCATAAAGGCGGCCGTTTTCCTTATAACTTTTGTACTCGCAAGTCAAGTGTAACAAATAATACAATTTTTATATAAAGGAGTATGTATTATTTTAGATGTAACTTGGGTTTCTTTTTAAAATCTTTTTATGCGTTCAACAATAATAATTAGTACCTGGGTATCCGAGCTTTGCTCAGTGTTCTGATAAATTGAAAAAAAAAAGGTTCACAAAAATATTTATCTGACCGAGATTCGAACCCACCACATTCCGAATTTTTCCGGACAAAGCAAAAGACGCAAACCAAACTACCAATCAGACTGACACAATAGTATCCAAATTATTTATATGTATATTGTTGCACGACAAAAGAAAAAACATATATAACTTATAAATGCGCTGTTTTACAGGGATAAAACCTAGCTAGATAAATTTTGCTCCCCCAAAACTCCCTGCATACTGGTTTTCATGGTATTTCATGGTAATACTTGAAGCCATTTTCGAGATACCGGTTATATATATACAAGATTGTTTCGTTTAAAAGTATAAGATTGCTTAATTTAGACGTGAATGTTAATCAAGTGTGTCACGGGGCACTTGCTGTGTAGTGATTTTCTTTAGTTGTAGCTACATAGCACGTATAAGCCATCACTATCACTACATAGTATAAAACAAAGTCGCTTTTCTGTCTGTCCCTATGTATGCCTAGAACTTTTAAACTACGCAACTGATTTTGATGCGGGTTTTTTAATAGATAGAGTGATTCAAGAGGAAGGGTTTATATGTATATAAGATATATAATATACAAGAGAAACACTGATAATTTTGAAGGTTTCTAATGTCGTAAATAAACACATTTTTTTGCGCTTACATTGCAAATGCTGGCAAGTGAATCTCTACGAGAGAGATCAAAATAATGTACTACAGTATTTACACTAGTACACCATAAAAAGGTCCACAAAAAAGTCCGTCTATCTCTTAGGGATAACCATTTTTTATCCTTAACTTTTTACGAGATATAATGGCTTATTTACGAAGCCATTTTAAGAAATACCGCATTAATCCTTATCTAATTAAGTACCAAATATATTGTGTATTAAATATAGATCAATATGGCCTTTACAGCATGTAATTTAAATAAATATTTTCGAAGATATTACAGATTTAAAAGGGACATAGCGGTTGGACCGGCCGAAGGGCCGGTGGCGTACACAGTATGATCCTTATCAAATTAAATACGTTACTCACTTTAAACATTTTATACACATTATAGTAACCCTTTAAACCATACAGTATAAATTAATATCTTATATTTACTAGATATTGTAAAATTTACATTCAAGCGCGAAAAATATATTATATCAAGCGGTCTCGCACGCCGCGTCGAGGTGATAGGGTCCCGTCTTTAACCATTGGGTACGAAACTCTAAATAATATTTTCAATATTGTATACAGGAGTATAATGCAGTGAGTAGAGTTATTTGCTAAAGAAGTTTTTTCTCCAAAAATACTATTCAACGCGGGCGAAACCGCGGCGAAAACCTAGTAGATAAAAAACCATAAGCCATAAATAAAATCAAGAATTTTAGTGACTACAGAAATATAACATGTACCTACGGAATTATTGACACATAATAGCGCCTTCCACACACAAACACAAATTTCGAACCGCGGAAACAGTACGCGCCGTTCCAATCCTCTCGCCTCGTTCCGAAACAAACACGTGTAATTCGCGGGGCTGATAAAAGAATCTGGCATGTTTTATCCGCGCACTCGCCTAAATATGTAAAAGAAGCCGGCAGTCCAAACAGTGGACGTAGCTTTAGTCGTTATTAGCACGACAGTTCGAACTGTAGGTCTAAGCCGTATATATCCCTCCGCAGTTTGGAATGCAGTCCGATGGTTGTCCGAACTTGACGTGTGGGGGTCGCTAATATTTTAATGACAGCTCGTGTCGTATTATGAAAATCTGTATACTGGTGAAATTATTAGTATTTAGTTGTAAAATAAAATTAACGCACTCCGGAAGCAATGCTATTATGACATGAACAAGAAAGCTGAACATTTATTACAAATTTTTCTCCAATAAAAAAAAAATCGAGGGGTTCCACTCCGGGAGTGCCGGCAGAAGTGAAAACAAGCGCCCTGCGCCGCCTGTCCTCTCTCCATCCGTCTTACGAATTTTCGATCAGGTCACGTGTCCTGACGTGAGTTTAGAAATTTTTACCCATTCCAAAAAAAGTACACAGCGCCGCTAAAGAAGTTTTCACTTCAAATATTTAACAAACTTGTTATAACTCTCCTTTGAAAACTTCGAACTACTTTCGAAAGCCATAACTTATTTGTTTCAACATAACGATAAAGGTTATTTTCCTTTATGGAAAAATAGAGTCTCGGTCGGTGCTGCGGGTGACCGCAAACGGCCATGTCATTTCTCGCTTAGTAGTTATTTTTGTATATTTTTTAACATACTTTTTTAAAATCTTACACTAGAAGCATTTATTTTTACCGTGTCAGTGCGAAACTTCAATTGGCAATAAGAGAAACCTCATAGACATTCATGCGATCTTATTTTTGCTTTTATTCTTTATAATATACGAGATTCGACTTTGACAGTGAATAAGACCGTTGAATTGGAACAATCTGTATTTTGCCGTAAACACTTTATAAGTGCTATTATTGAAAATCTGTACACAACACAGTCATGCTTCATCGTAATATTAAAATATAAGCTAACAACAAAACATTATTTTAATACTTAAATAGGTGAGTTCTTTATACCAAAATGACCTCTATTATCAGAATAATTTTCTCCTGTTAAGTGAAGTATAAAAATCATAACCATTTAAATCAGGTGATTCCGATCCGATCTTCTTATATTATTAGGCATTCTCTATTTTGTATTATCCGTGCGTACAAGCTGAACCATTCTCGTGATCCTTATAAAGAGAAATATACAGGGATTATTTCTCGGAAGACTACTAATTTAAAAAATTCATATCCTGAAGAAACGAACCTAATAAAATAAACATTCTCGAGAGTAGGTTATGAAAATTCCTTGTTTTTGAAATATTCATTTAGCCCAGTTATTTGGTCAAGAGAAGGTGCGTTACCTGGAAAGTTTTCCGAGAGTTGAGTTTTTAAAAATTGGTAGTTTGATAGATTTTGATGACCTCTTTTCGAATTTCAACTTTGCCATCTCGTAATTGGCCTACGAAAAAAAGCACTTTATAACAGTTTTTTGATGCGTCGAGCCAAAGATGCGCCAAGTATAGCGCCATGTTTGCGAAGCTCAAAAGCCGAAACTATTGATCTTACAGAAACATTGCTTTGACATAAATTAGTGTTTTTATTTAGTTTAATGTAACATATATTCTTATCGTAAAATGAATCGGAAAGGAGAAAGAAAAACCTATTTTAATTTGCTTTTTTTTTTATTATGAATGCGGCGCGGTGAAGTTAAGTTACGAGGTGGCAAAGTTGGAATTCGACAATAGGTCATCAAAATCTATAAAATTACCAATTTTAAAGACTCCTTGAAAATTTCCAGGTAAACCTACATAAATTACTGGGGTAATTGTAGAAAATATGAAAGCTGTCTTTTATTTAGATATAATTTGTCCAACTGAAATAACATTTTTATTAATCTTGGAAATTAGGTTAGTCTCTGAGTTTATAGTAAATGATTTGCCAAAACGCGGAGCTATGTTTTATTATAATTTTCAGCTTGTGATAAATCATCGGTACCCTTAGGTTAAATAAAGCTTTCTATGCGATGAAAGACGATGGCAACAAGTAAAACATAGTTTAACCTCAATCGTTTTAACAAATAGGTAACATGATACACTACTTAATATGTACGTAATATTGAACAACAGTTGATACACTAAAGCCTAGACGCAGCTACACTTTGTGAAAACTTTTAATTGGAACAGAATCCGCGCACCGAAGGCGTTTTAATTAGGAAAATTTCCTATGAACGAGTATCGCGGACGCGATATAATTTCTATGCAAATTGCGCCTTTAACTTCGCATAACGTAGTCCAAGATGTTACTTTAGACGTTGAGAATGGTTTATTCAACGGTAATAAACAACTGATGGCCCGAGTTCGCCTGTACACTGAAGTAGTGTTGACAAAAAGTGTTAATTTTGACAATTTCACGGAGTTACTTTTTATAATCTCTGTTATTCCTTTTCTGCTGACTTTGAACTATTTATATTAGCTTTCTAGCTGCATATCCGGCTAAAGTATGAAGTTGGATCTTTGAAGAGAAAAAATCTCCAAAAGAGTACATTTATTTACTTTTGAAAGTGCTAAAGGGGTAAGTTTTTACATGAAATTGGCTCACATTTATGTTAGATTTACAAGGACAGTTTTAGTGTGAAATGTGGCCACAGAATCTGCTCCCGTAGAATATTATAATATATTATCATACAAAATTGTAAAATAAAATATAGGCAGCGGAATTTATGTCTACACCTTACGAGCCACCTTGTGCTGTAGTTTATATTAAAATACATGTTGAAATTACTTTATTTTGCTAAATTTGCTAGCAAACTAGCTGACCAGGTGAACTTCGTATCGCCATATTTTTTTGCCGTCAATTAACTATCATTTTTTATTTACATTTTATAGCGAACACATAAAATAAAGATTTATCTAATTTGGTGCAGTCGCTTAGAAGTTATGCGCGAATTACCGAAATGTTTGTAACATTTAGGTAATTAATTTTTTTTTAATGTAAATCAATAATATTATAATAGCCACATAGATAAAAGTCATCGATGAACGATGAATAATAACATGATTATGATCAATATCCACAAAGTGTATATTTATCACCACTACAACAATGCTCAAGTTCTCTGTTAGTTTAGCCCCAGCAATAGGGTTTGCCCACATGCCCACGTCACGACGTCGTCAAGGTGAAACGGCACGGTGTTGCTACGTCGTTCTAGTTCAGAGTGCTTAGTTTTTAAGCCCACGTGAATTTGCACGTTAAGTCGACGCACCGTGCCGCGACACCGCACGCACCGTTTCGCAGTGACGACGCGACGTCGCGTCGTGACGTGGACATATTGTGGACAAGCCGTTAGGAATACGTGACATACAAATAGCTGTTATCAAATTAGGAGTGTAACCTCAGGCTCTATTGTCAAACGGGGCGCGTGAGACAAGGACCCAACCAGTCGGCCGTAACTCTTTAATCAATTTACATAATATTGTACATTGTACAATGTATGATGTTATGTAAACATATTTACAAAATGTACGGTAAAGTAATTATGAGCGTTATAATACGTCAATACAAAGTTACAATTTTAAATCTTGTTTGAATTATTGAAATAGTTTTTACATCATATCCATAAACATTATTAAAAAATAAAATTATTGGTTTTTAATAAATAACAGGAATACAATTCATAATATTTAAATGTAAATAATATACGTTCCAATATTTACGTTAATTTAAAATTAGAGAAAGATATTTTATACTATATGACTTATTTCGATAACAAACACATTGTAAATACCACATACACTGTAAATATTACCTGTATCTACTTCAAAGCTTTGAATATAATAAAAATTTAGTGTAAAATATTTATTCGATAGGCATACTTAGATCGCTTTATTGAAAATTTGTGCTATATTAAAAATTCTTCGTTGAACTTACAACGAGCAAGCAACATGTCTTTTTGCTCTGCACAAATTTAAAGCTAAACTTTGCTGTACAATTAACATTATTTACCCCTAAACATATATTTATATAATCTTTTTGTTTAAAAAAATGGATTGTGATTCCATGTCTCGCTAAATCTCGAGAACGACTAGACCGATTTGGCTACAAAATTAGTCTTGAAATTGTTGTAGTTAGTTCAGAGAAGTTCAGAGTGGTAGTTGAGCGAAGGTTTAAACGGTGAGAAATATTGGAAAGATTGGGGGGAAAGTACTAAAAAGGACAATCAAATTTTCCCCAACCTAGTTCGTAATAAATTGCATAGGCGCTCAATACATAAATTTACAATCTAAAAGAAGTCGGACTCAGTAGACTATTTTCAGCGCGCCAACCTACGTTACGCAAGCCCTGAGAACTTTGCGACACCATCACGTTCGATATTATTGTTACATGTTCACTTATTGGAAAAAAGGCTTATATTTATACTTCGGCCGAGATCCGGTCCAATATTCGCCTATACAAATATTTAATATCGCTATTGCTGACAGATTGTGCGGACCAATTTAACGTGCAAATTTACTATCGATGATTCCGTTGTGTCGTAACTTGTTTATCTCGTCATTCTCTACATTGTGTCTTTATGGACGCTTTAAACTGTTTTAGGATACAACAAAGGATAGTTAATACTGCTTGCTTCAGCTCTGTTGTAATCTAAAAACAAAGCGAATATTTTTATAACCTTATTAATTGTGAACCGCAGGCCTAAAATGGCCGCTTTCCGTTGTTTTTCGGTTGGTTACGGTTATATAATTTTTTAATGTGGCAACTTAACCGACAAATATGATTCTGCTAATGAAATGAATTGCTTCAATGTCGCTATAAAACCCAACAATATTACGAACTTTTAGCAAAATTGCAAGGAATGCTGCAAATGATTTACTTTTATTTAGCAATTAATTAGCAATACTGCACGATGTGGCCTTTTTAGGCTTGTTTTAGTGTACAACTATTTGTTGCACGATTACAATATGACCGACGATATCGTTGGTGTAATTATATGTATATGTTTTTATGTATGATATGTTTTTGAAAATTTGTTAGTAATGTATCTTAATTATTTAAGATACATTACTAACAAATTTTCAAAAACATGATAATATAGGTATTTTATAATGTGGAAATTAACACACTTCATAATATCATCAGTTATTATTATTTAGATCGTTTTTTTGACGTGATAACGTCTTATAATTCGAAGGAGCCGGCTGCACGCACGAAAAAACATGACTCATGCGGCGTTACCTCGCTCTGAGGCGTTCCATTTAAGGCTTGAAGTGCAAGCGAGAGCGCGGAATCTGTCTCTCTGCTACTTGAGTGAGCGATCCATCAGTATTTTCTTATGACGTTGTCACGTTCAACCATCGTCAGTAAACCGACTTTACAGAGAACCGATTTTTTTTTTCAAACAAATGAAAACGACATTGCCGCCCGACAAATTTAGCGTTAGGATCAGTTCACACCGCGACGATATGCTACACGACGATGCATTTATAAGATAGCTATTCAAAATTGATCTTTATTCATAACACAAGAAGAAACACGTTTCATTGTAAGAGTTCGAATGTCTAGTTGCACCGCGCTGCACAGCGCATGCGCAGTGTATGAGTTATGACTGATGCCATATGAAACTGATATGAAATACTGATATGAAAGTTGTACCTTTTAGCGTATCGTCGCGGTGTGAACTGACCCTATAACGTGTCTTCTTGCGTATGAATAAAGTTCAAATTTGAATAGAGTTGTATTAAAAATGTAGTGCCGCGTCGCGTATCATTTCGTTTCAGTGTGAATGGTGCCTTAGCGGTAATTTCTTGAGGCAACTATGGGGAGCAATCAACTTACTTGCTGAACAGCTGAATCCCGTCTCAGCAACACTCGAGCACCTCATTCGACTTTTTGAAATACACCACTAACGAGGTACTCGAAGCTGTTGCATTCACGAACGGAATGGGAAAAAAACAGCAGGAGACAAGACAAAGTGAAACTCAATGTTCGCATTCAATGTTTTCAGTTATAGTTTCTTTATGGCCCCGCTAAAGATAAAACACTGAATTCAGACGCAAAAGTTGTGGTTTGTGACCGAGTTTAGCGTTATATAATTTTAACCAATTAGGATACAGTCTACACCTAAAGCTTTCAACGAAGATGAGGAGTTTATTATCTCTTTTTGTACGTTTAAAATAAAAATAATAACCTAAGTAGAATGTAATGTAATAAATTATACTATAATTTTTATTACATTATTTTACATGCTAAAACTGCGAAGATACTATAATATTTGATGATTGATTAAATTTGGTATGGTAGTAGTTTAGGCTCTGGATTAAAACATAGGCTACTTTTTGTCCCGAAAAAGTACAGTACCTATTTCCGTGGCATACAAACTGTATAGCAAGCGATATTTTATCTTAACATAAAATAATATAGTGTGTTCGCCGTCTGTAATGACCCTAATACCTTTTTTGGTTTACGTATTTTAAAAACAAAAGTGTGACATAGTACAAAAGTGTAGTATTTAAAGTCATAAATCAGATTTTAGGACACATTCACGCGACTAGCACGTTTTAAATCAATGTATCAATAAAACGATATCGCAGCGGCAACGAGAGCATAAAACTAAGGTGCCAGATGGGCCGACGACATTATGACGATTACGGTCCACATTCTCTTGGCACGCGGCCGAGGAAGGTGAACTTAAAGAAAATGGTACCATTCTCTGCCTTATAGTACAGTCAGACGCGAAAATGTTGGAGAATATTGGGAAATTTTATTCAGTCTACGGAAGAGCTTTTTTTAATATTTTGTTTGGTACTTGTACACTTTTATAGAATATAATATTTTTATTAAATACAATTTTATAAAAAACTGCAAGCCTAATACGTAAATCATATAGCCTATGATACCCAGGCTATTATTACGAATCTATTGACACCTCATTTGTTAAAATCTGACCAGAAGTTTAGGCGCTATGGTGGAACAAACATACATACACACATACATAGACTGCCAAAATCATTACCCATCCTTTTGGCTTCGCCGTATTCGATTAAAAATAACATGTGTATACTTTCTGTACTTTGTTTAAAAACTATTGGTGCCCGTGACTTCATGCACGCAAAAAAAGCCGTTGAATTAGAAATAAGTAAAATAAAAATTTTAGTTACTACCTCTATAACCTAATCCAATATTCACAATTCAATACACTTCGAACTTTTGTATTTGAAGCACGAGTAGAAACTAAATAATATATCAGCTGCAAACCAAACACGATCCAACAAAACCAATCTACTTCGCCCTCAAAACGTAAATAAGCTGCAACACAAGCGATTCATGAAGACATTGACGAAATCTCGGTTTCCAAATTAACATTGTGTTCTCAGAGACGCCAGGAAGTAATCAAGTCGCCCAGAATAAAATGCTTCGCTATCGTCTTGTTTTATCCTGTGTCAATATTGCTCTCGATTTCAAAATAGAGGCTTGGCAAAATACAATATTTGTAGATGTTTTACATCGACGATTATTATTGCTTTTTTTATTAATAATTGTCTTCCGATTTTATTACGTTGCTTTTGTATATTTAAACCAAAACTTAATTTTTCTGTGCTAAACGATTTCGAGACGAGAGACGACGTATCTATTTCTTAACATGGGTAATAAACATTCTTTAAGCAGTGCCTTCGGGTGGTTTGCTATAAATAGTGTAAATAAATGTAGCGTTGCTTTGTTCAAACAGAAAATACCACATTTACATCTATTTGTCATTTATTTTCTTTGTAATTTTAAATTAACAGCTTTTTACTAAACGCATCTGTAAGTATATACTTACAATTAAATATCATTTTTTATTTCTTTTGTATATCTGTTTGTTTCAGCTAATCTCTGAAACAACTGGACCGACTTTCGCTGGCAGATAGCTGATGTTATAAGGAGTAACTATGGCTACAAATATCCTATGGTTCCGGCTAGTATTAACCGTACACGCCGGACACTGGTACATACAAATCTAACATCACAAAACTAAAATACAATACGCTATATATATATATATATATATATATATATATATATATATATATATATATATATATATATATATATATATATATATATATATATATAGCATATAGAATACGTTACGAACTATCAACACGGCTACGGTCGCTACAGAACGGCGAGTAAAGAGCAAACAGGCCGGCTAAACGATGTGCGGTTCCAATTTAAGTGTCCACCGCAGCACATGACATGGCCGGCATCCGAAACCGAAATGGGTCAGCCGACGTCACACTTATTTCGTATGTATGAGACAGTGAGTCTGCGGGAAGCGTATTTAAAAGCAGACATTTGAGTGACCGCACCGGCGATGAATACTAAAGAGACTACGTGTGCCTGTGCACCTACATTAGGACGAGGATAGTGTTTCAGTGTAACACGAAACGCAGACGTGTTACACTTAACTGGTGTTTGCAAAACCTTACACATAGGTAGCGATTAGAATCCTACTTACTATTATAAATGTGAAAGTTTGCGGATGGATAGATGGATGTTTGTTACCCTTTCACGCAAAAACTACTGAATGGATTTTGATGAATTTTGGTATGGTATTATTTTAGGCTCTAGATTGAAACATAGGTTATATTTAATCCCGAAAAAGTACAGTGTTTCCATGGGATACTGTTTTCACGCGGTCGGTCGGGCAAATGCTAGTATCATAATAATATATTATTATGATGTATACATGAAGAATTAACATTTACAATTAATAAACATTCTCATACATGAAGAACTTTATGAGGAAACCGATGTTGCATATTGACAAAAGTAAGTGTCAGATGTCATGAAGTAAAGCCTATTGAGTTATGTAGTTTATTTTAGTTGGCCAAAAGGCTATAAATAGTGTAGACGTATATTATTGTGTTAGGCATATCTCATATGTAATACGTAATCAGTGTTGAGCACCAATAAAGGAGAATATAAGAATTGTTGCTGTATTATTATCATCGCTACTCAGGCACAAGAAGGACATACAAACCAAGAGGTCGTAGCCCGCTACAACCGATTTGAGTTACTTACTAAAATTTAATGATGACAATGTTTTTTATGATTTATTTGTTATTTTTTGGTAATGAAGTATAAAAAAAAATAATATACCAGTAGACTTTTCGGTCACGTTTTCGCAAAACCTTTCGTAGCACTCTCGTAGCACCATACGAAAATACCTTTTTAAAATACGTACGTAATATTTAATTTGAAAAAAAAAACTTATAAATACTTAAATTCACTTTGATATAAATGTAACATTTTAAACTTGGAAAATAAAGTTGAAATTTCTTCCTAAAGATTATGTGAATTCCGACTCGCCGAATTCTCCGAATCGAATATAAAAATTATTGTGCCTATATTTACTTAATGTTTTGGCTCCTGGTCTTACTGTTTTATGTTATGTTCATTGATAGAATTTTTGAAATAATATGAAAATATACAAAGTTATATTTTATAATATGTATTTTGTATAATATTTATTTTGTTTTATTTATTTACTAGATGTTGCCCGTGACTTTATGCACGCAAAAGCTAATCCGCAGAAACCGTACATTCTTCCGCGATAAAAAGTATCCTATATCCTTCTCCGTATCCTTCTTCTATATATGCGCCAAATTTTATCAAATTTTGGGACCTATTCATTGCAAACAAACATACAAACAAACTTTTCCTCTTTATAATATTAGTATAGATTAGGCCCATCATTAATCGACCTACATGTTCTTTAGTTTGTGTATGAAATATGGCACCTGTGCCCCTAAACGTGTCCACTTAACAAACACCTACTCGAAGCGGCCGGCCGCAAAGCGCCTAATTAATGTGTTGAGGCTCCGCGCCGGAGAGCCCGTATTCATCCCGGATAAAGTACTCATTGTCTCGGACTCTGGGCCACTTAAACGTCTGGCGGATATGGTCCACGATATATCAGTGAGGTCCGTCATGTGCACGCAGACTGCCTATTGTGTGACACGAGCCGCGACTCACGACTGTCGAATGACGACAAATAAAACAGGAATTAATACAAGTATTAAATTTCTATTTAGCTAACACGCCCAATTAAGAGCCTTAATTTTAAAATGCAAACGTTTCATTTGAGTGGGGTGATGCTCAGCGTTATTTTAATAAAATTAGCTCGGAAGAAGCCAAAACTAAAAAAAAAAAATTACGCTCCCTTCATTATAACCATCACTTTAAAACAAAATTTACTTTGTGTTACAAATTAATCCTTTGCAAGTATTCCTGGCATTGCAAGCTTAAGTATTAACCCAAAGCGCAGGAGAAACGGAGAATAAATAAAAAAACGAGACGTGGCGTTCTTATTTATTAAATTTCTTTGCTTAATGAATTTTTACTTAGCTATATTTTGGGGGCAAATTTTCCCTGGGACTATTTTCAGAATTAGCCAAACAAACAGACAATGCAGCGGCGCCGCGCAAAGAACAGTACCGCTTTATTATATCTCCGCAAATACCTGGGACTCCTGTAGCGTTCAGTCGTGTTAAATATAAATATATTTTCTTCCTGCCCTGTTTGAAATTTGTTTTGCTCTATTGTTCTGCCATGATATATAAAGGTTTACATACATTTAAATAATATGTAAAATTAGAAATTATAATTATAATAGAAGCAATTTTAAATAGGTACCACAAATATTTAATTATTTAAATAAACATAATATGAGTCAAAATATTTGTAATAAAAAGTCGACAATATTCATATTATGTATGTACTGTTTTGAACGTATAAGATATCCAAAGTAAAAGGAAAATGGATATCTTATACTTTAAACGAGACAATCTTGTACATAATATTGTAATGTAATCGGTTTCTCGGAAACGGCTGCAAGCTGCATAACTGTTCTGCGCATTTTTAAGCTATATAGGTATCTTTTTTTCTTTCGTCGTGCAACAATACATCAATAATTTCGACTCTAATATTATGGGAGTTTAGTAGTGTATGTGTAATTTTTGCATTGTACAGGTGCAGTGCGCAGGTGAGTTCAAAGTTTGAACCCCGGTAAAATATGTTCGAACCCCGGTCTTAAGGATACCCACGTACTAAACTTGTAATAACTACTAAGTACTAGGTAAAAAAATTTATATCAAATGACATGTTTGGCTCTTCTTGCTTAATTAATAGCACAAAATACTTACTTACCGACCCGGCACCGGCCGGGCACAGGGAGTCATTGCCGTGCCGTTGCCGGGTCCGTGAATGAAAAAATATGTCATACTTCGTTTAGATTTAAATAATAAATACAAATCTACTGGGGTGACCAAATTGAATCAAAGTCAATATTATTTTATTAATTTGACTTACGACTTACTTTGAGCATCCCAAGAAGTTAGCTATGCGTTGCGCAATGCTGTTTGTATGTGTTTTATAAACTTCGAGTTCTCACTCATTAAGCCATTATCAACTAATAATGATAAATCCATCCATTGTTTCGTCCATAATTAGGTTACTCACTATTTATGTGTTACAACTTACAATATTCTAAGAATAATGTAAATTGGGTCTGTAGTCAACAACAAACGTGGTCACCACAAGTTTCGTCGACTAAGGAGTAAGGACGGTAGACAAGGGCCCTTGCATCCGGAGTCTCCATTCATTGTGATGATTGCTCTGCTCTCATTATACCAATACAAGTACTACCTTTCAGACGTACACAACAGCCAGTCAGAAAACAAACAAAAAGTCAGCAAAGCGTTGTGAATGTGGGGCTCTGAAAGAAATGTTTTTCTATCCCGAAAAAAGGGAAGAGCCATCGCTTCCAGTGGTATGACTTTATATAATTGGCATGTATTTGTCGACGAGTATTAACGTAAGTGACCTTTGTTATTATATTATATGTTATAATAAGTTATCGGTCGGTCTATCACATGTTTAATAATAATAAGTACCTTTGAGTCCGAGCTTTGCTCGGTGTTTTAGTAGAACAATGAAATAATTAATTAATTTATTTTTAACTTTTATTTCCATATTGTTTAACAATATGGAAATAAAAGATAATGTGTGGCTTCACAACTAAAGAAACAACATTTAATGCTAATATTTCACAAATTAAATAATATTTTCAAACCAACTATTCATAAGAAATTAAATATAAGTCTCATTCCCTTGACAGTTGAAATTCATTGTCAAGTCTAAAAAGTATATCAAAGTGAAGTAATGAGGTTACAAATATAGAAAAGAAAAAGAAATAATAAGCATTATAAAAATATTTATCTTACCGGGAATCGAACTAACCACAATCAGATTTTCCAAACAATTCAAAAATTAAACGTAGGTACCAAGCTGCTAATAAGACTTGACGTAAGAGAGTCGAAATTATTGATATATTGTTGCACGACGAAATATAAAAAAACATATATTGGTTAAAAATGCGCAGTTTCTAAGGAATAAAACCTATCTAGATCGATTTTTCTACCCGAAAACTACCTGCATGCTAAATTTCATGGTAATACTTGTAGCCGTTGTCGAGATACCAATTATATATATATACAAGATCGTCTCGTTTAAAGTATAAGATATCTATGGACGCTTTCACTCCACGTCAATCTGGTCTCGTGTTAAGTTAGTCCAGACCATGGAAATATATTTTATTTTTTTATTATGTAATACACACCCATGACCCAGGAACACCGAAACTTTTTTGTTCCCTAGCGGGATTCGAGTCCGCGACCTCCTGCTTAAGCGCAAACGCGCTAACCACTAAGCTATAGAGGTTAGTGATCATCATCACCGACTACTCTACAGCTGGAGCTCGGGTATTCTCTTTAATGTAAAAGAAGTTTAAACTTTAGTCCACTTCGCTAGCCTAGTGCGGGCTTGCATTGTCATAGATAAACTTTAGTTTTGTAGAAGTAGCTTTTACCAACAAGGTGATTAATAATTAGTCTTTCCTTTATAAGGAAAACCTCTGTAGTTTACTTCTCGTAGCACACGCGTACACGTAGTGGCTAAGCAATATTCACGACGTCAACATAAAATAGGTATATAATATTTATAAAATAGTATAAAATTCATAATATTCACGTTATTGCACTGTAGAGATTGGAAAATAATGAAATGATTTTTCATATTCAATTGTACGAAACGTAATTAAAATTGACAACAGCCAACCAATATTTTGACGTAGAATTCATCCATTATTCATTACCAACACATTATCACTGTAACGGCTCGAATGACCCAATACAAATTTACAGATGTTATACACTTTATTTGCAGAGAGCCCCAATTATATTGATTAACGATGTATTCCGATTCATTTCAATTCGTCATTCATATTTGACTTCGAGCCTATGAATTATTGATCTATTTATTTTCGTATTATTTTACGAGCCGAAATTGATTCATACTATCCACGGTACGGTGTATAATGCGTGCCGATAAATCAGTGGATTATTGCCAGCAGCTATTGCAAAAATTAAGCTGCTTTTTCTAAAACGAGATATTTATGGACATATTTTACTTTTTAACTGACTTCCAGAATGAGGTCATGAAGCGAACGATATTGCCGAAATCACCATCACCGACCACTACCGCTGGGGCCTCGAGCCATAAACCAAAAAACCATGTAATTTAACAAACATTGCCATGTAACTGTCTCATGCTTTACTCGATTATGTATATTAGACGTTTTTATGTACACGGGCTGACCCGTGGCTTACTAGCCGTAAATCCTAGTTAGGTCCCTCATAAACCTTCTGACGCACACCGCCCAACAAGGTCAAACGCACGTCTTTACTATAACGCAGTAAATTTCCTCGCGGCCATTATTTATTGACCTAGGCTCTACGGTGTAGGCGCTTTTATAAGAAAAAAACATTTATTAGGGTCTTAATATATTGGTTCAGTTTAGTATATTAGTTTATATATGTTAATACGCGAAGCGAAAACTTTGAGTACAGTTTTACGAGAATTGTGCGAACTGAGGAGTATTAAATTTGCCAGAGTAAAACTTTATGTGGAGGAAGGTGTGTAAAAAGCTAATATTGTTTTAATAATGCTTAGATATACATAAATATTATAAAAATAAAGTAACATAATATACCTTACAATACTTTGTATTTAATATTTGTATTTAATAACAGTAGGATTGTATTCCATAAACAACACTACATATTTTTAATGCCAATCTAAGAGGCAAAAAAATATTTGAAAAATAAAATATGTATGATGGTTGAAATTCGAACACAAGCCGACCTCTAATTTCTATAAAAATTTTATTTTAAAAGAGTGTGAACTTATTTTATTTTAAAACAGTGCCAACTGTTTTATCTTTAGAATATTTAACACAAATAAATGAAAATGTATATACATAGATGATACCGTCATTTGTATGAGGCCCACTTTCTTAATACCTACCACAGGCGAGGCGTGCATATAAACTGGCTTTCCGTATGTATATTATGAAATATATATATATTTTTTAAATACGGTACTAAACCACTACAATATTTTGCGCCCAATGCACCCAAAAATTTGCGCTAGCACTATGTGACGAACCAATTCCGTATTTTAAAAATTAATATATATTAAATAATATATTTAAAGTCATATTCATAAGGGAAGCCGGCTTGTGTGCACGCCTCGCCTGTGAATTACCTACATTTTTCATACGGTAAGCTCTAAGACGCAGGTACGGCGCGATGCTGTGCTGAGACGTACGCTGTCCTCAAAAATTTACTAACATCAAAGCGTTTGAAGGACTCTTTTAAAAGAGCAAAACGGAAAAGCAAATAACAAAAACAAAAAAGATGTTTCCAGAGCGCTGTGGTCCACTCGACATAAAAATTGGATGCACTTCTTTGTGATGTCATTCTTTTGTTTCTCAGTAGCAAATTTTTTCCGGTGATCTACCTACCTAGTGATTGTTGAAAGTGTACTTATTCTTCTCCTTATCCTCAATCAAGAGGCCTTCTGATTTGCCTATGCGACTTTACAATATTAACCTGCCTACATATAGAATTTAGGCTACTTACTTATAATTATATTATTTTCCTACAGTATAATAATTAAACATTTATTTTCTTCATGTTTTCTCTTATTCAATATTATATACGTGTGATAGGTAGAGTTATTATTATCATTCGTTAAAACAATATTAATTAACTTTCATAATATTATAATTATAACTTCTACTTTGTATACAGTTCTTGCAAACTACGAGCGCACGTAGCCTTTATTTGTAGTTGTAATTGTAAATATACTGTAAATATACATTTTCGTTAGTGTGCGTACCTGACGGAGCTGTCAGTAGCGAGCGAATTTGTACAGATATGACCACTCACACAACTAAGGGCGCCGCGCGCTCGTAGTTTGCAAGATCTGTACTAATTACGTTCGATTATATACCAATAATATAATTCCTCTATGGTTCAATGTAACATAAAACAATCGCGACATTACCTGTCGGGCCGTGATCATGATCATTATTATGGTCCGACAGACCGCAACACAGCATTAGTATAAAATTTACCAGCCACCGGTTTTGTACATTAGTTAACTGAACACGACCGCATGAAAGCACGGCCGATGGGATATAATTATCCCATCTACTTTAGCGTGACATTAATTATTCATAATGTAAAGTTTGCCAAAAGCAAGTAGGTACAAATAGCCCGGGGCTCACACCTTCAGTTTTCGGAATTAGATCGTCCCCTGAGGGTTAAAACGGGCGTACAACATCAACGCTTCACATATTAGATTTGTAAAACAAATGGCAAAAAAGACCTCTTATGCTCCATATAAATGGAATAGAATAAAGGTTTCACACATTTTGTGAATGCTAAAATTTTAAATCAGATTTTTTCGCATTTAAACATATTTGTTCATTTTAATTTAGGACATCTGAAATTGAAAAAAAAAAATCCTTTGTCACATCGAAAGTGAAACTTGTATACATAAACATTAGCAAACACGTAACTGAATATTCAATTGAGTGCTGAATATTTACCGGTCTGCAAATATGTTTTGACATTGGAAATATCTTTTCGTTAGGTTAGGTTAGGTTACTAGGTAGGTACTGGAGTGTAGGCTCCGATTTCACGAAAAAGTGCGATCCCCTTATTTCTCGGAGAATTGTGAAGATATGATAGATATTCTGCTAGATTATAAGCTATTATTCTAGAAAGTCAAAGACCAAAATTTATTGTCTAAATAGTGAAAAAAAAAAAATTATTTTCCGAATTTTTAATTTTGGCGCTCGATATTTTGGAAACGAAGGATGATATCAAAAATTTGAGATAAATTCCTCTGGACAATTAAGTCAGCTGCTATTTTAGCCTAAAACAAAGACGATCGGGTTTAAGGGTTAGGTTAGATTAACGTTTTTAAAAAAAAGGCTCACGAATATTCAAACTTCGATACGCGTGTGGAGATTTTGCAATTCATTTGTTCACAGGCGTTATATCGAGGATACGTATGTTATACTAAGAATAAAATAATTATCATTCAACGTTGTAGTTTCATTTTGTAACCTTTTCCTTATCCCGACTTTCTAGTCGCTCAGCGACAATATTTTTTCGAATTCCGTAGATTCATTCCCAATGTGCTCGATAGATAACAACTAAATCTGCAAAAATATTATATATAGTATGCAAGACAGGAATATACCAGGTATGCAGGTATAAACTTTACATAGTATAAAATTATGTCACTTCCGCTGTCTGTTCGCTTAGATCTTTTAAACTACTCAACAGATTTTAATGCAGTTTTCAGCAATAGATAGACTTAGATAAAGGTTTGTAATATGCATAAAATATTGCACCCGTGCAAATCCGTGGCGAGTCGCTAGTTCGTATTATAACATTGTTGTCTATACTTTGTCAATTTCAAAACCATAATATTCTTCTTACTCTAATTGCATTGTAATTTTAGATAGTTAAGAGTACACAGCATTTTGATTTCAAATCAAACAAGACGGAAAGTCATCTTTATATCACTAAGAACTCTTGAATATATAGACTCCATAGTCCATTGTCAATCAATCCCTCACGCTCACTCGCGTCTGCAATAGGGCCAATAAACAAAATTCATCTCACACAACGTGTCGAGTCGAAATGTGCCGCGTGTCAGTTCGCAGCGAAACAATTATACGAACAAACGGCTCGCGCAATTTGCATAGAGGGGCCCCGTGACCCCGGGTGAGGGCCCCGATTAAAATCCCCAAAATATACGTCAACGTGTTGACGTTTTGATGAGGCGAAATAAACGCCTCGGGGCGAAGCCCTCGGGGGCGGCGTGATTCCTGAAAATGATACTAATCACCGTCTTTCTGCTTTCGCCGCTTAACGCGTCCAAATCTTATCGTCCCGAATAAACTCGACTCGGCTGTAATTTAGCGCTAATATATTAAGCGATACCCAAGAGATATTAAAACCAAGACAAGTGCGAGACGGACTCTCGCACGAAGGTTTCCGTGAAAAAAAAACACGTTTGTTTGTCTGGAAGCCCCACTTTAATATTTATTTTATTCAACTTTTAGTATTAAATACTGATGTATTTCTGTTGCCGTTTTATATCATCTGAGAAAATTTCAACTGTCTAGCTATCAAAGTTCATGATGCATATAAAGTCTGGTGACAGACAGACAGCGGAGTCTAGTAAGACTCCGCTGTCTGTATTAGTATAATAGATTCCAATTTTTTACCCTTTGGGTGCGGAACCCTAAAAAATATCGACTGTTAAAAAGAAAGAAGCCGCGCAGAGGATACGCATAGGAAATCTTTGGGTAGGTTCGGTAGCTGACAGATTTTTTGGTCGTAGCATGGTGTCGAATAGTATCCGATCATTCTGAAACAATAATTTATGTTTATTGAAAAAAACGTCTGCGAGAACGACGTTTTACGGTGTCTTTCAATTATATCAAAACAGTTATGCTCTAATTAATGTAAAAAGCTGATGCTTATGTAGATAACAATATAAACCAACCGAATCTTCAGAGAGATGCGTCCACGTGGCAAAAAATAATTCTAGAAGTTTTAAATTTAATTTAGTTTTGCGCTAATTTGTTCACATCGTAAACTTTGAACAAAGCAGCCATTTAATATTTAAACGCTAAGCTTAAAATTACCTTACCAAAGAATCTACCTAATGAATTTGTTTTAATTTTCAGTGTATGTAAATAATATATTTTATAGTAGACGAAATTTTTGAATGACATATTTTTGTGGTAGTTACAGACGTTGATTGGCTAAGTTAAAGTGGGATTGGGCGGGTCATATCAGCCGACCGCTGGGCAAAGATCAGCAAAGATTGGGTACCAGAAGACGGAAGACACGTATTTTATTATTCATGAGAAAAAATAATATTTTAAGCTTTTATTTTTTCTCATGAATTGTGTGTCTAAACTATCAAAACAGTTACAATATTAGCAAAGGCTAGGTAACAAACGATAATTATTAGATTTTGATGATGATAATTCAACTTATAAGTTTTCACCGTTCACTTTTACCTTATCTTAACCTAACTAAGAGCATGTCAGGACATGAATAAAAAGGGTTCCGTAGATAGCGACGCGCAATAGGTTTTCTTGAAATTACTTCAAAAGATATGGTCCGATTTCACTTAAAATGATTTTCCTAAAGAGTATTTAGGATGACCTAACGGCATCTCTAATTGTTACTGCGTCTTATCGAGCCAGGCTGGCTAACCGGTTTCACCCCCGCACGCCGACGCGCGACCACCCGCGCGCGACCCCCCGCGACTACTGAATGGGGGAGAGCTCCAGGGGTACTGCTGGTGGTCTCCGCCAAATAAAAGACTGCTTCGATATGAACTTGTATAATATTATAGGTACTGGTATGATAGGATAGCCGCGGTGCGTGCTACGCGAGTGAGAGGGCTCGCGACGCTGTCCTCCGCTAAGCCAAGGGCGCGCGCGGGAGGTCACGCGCGGGGGTGTAACCGGTTAGCCAGCCCGGTCCGATGAAACTCAGGAACACTAATAGTTTAGAAATTACAGGGGGCCCCACTTCTAAACCACTTCAGATTATTTAAAATTGGTTGACTTTGCAAAAAGTCGTGTATGAAACCATGAGTTTATTTAAAAATACCTATTCGACGATTACTACCCCTAATAGCTACCCCATCGTGTGGGGACGATGGGGTAGCTGAACTAAGAAGGGCTCCTTGAGAATCACGGAACACTGAAAACGCAATATTGCAGCACAAGATTTAGATTTAACACGAGCTAAAAAATCTAAAGCTTGCGTTTTAAAAACGAGACTAAAATTATTTCCAACGTGAGCTTTAAAAGGCGAATGGGTGACGTGGTGGCAATGTTGTAAGTTAAAATATTTTCTAACCCCAGGACACCGTACAAACAATGCATAACAAGTAAAGTTGAAACAATGTCAAAAGCTCGCCTAAATCAAACTGTTTCGGCCATAATGGAGCCGTCAGTGTCCGACACCTCGTCATCGCCACAATGCCGCCCATTTAAAACTTTCCATGCATGTGGTGACTGAAATTAAGGTCCATTGCACATTCTCCTGAAAGCATACGGGTAAGCAAATTTCACGAGCACGACAGATATGTAATTGTTTCAATGACGAGAAAACTAAGTATATGTGAAGATTCTTAATTTATTTCGAGTACTTATGTCACGATAATTAAATGAACTATATGAAAGTTTATTCCATAGTATTTAGTAAATTATATCAATCAAATAATTATTATGTGGTTTTAAAAAGTGTTTTATTTTGGTTGTAATTATAGCAAGTGAGTGATTAATTATTATGTTAGTATTTAAGCGAAAGTTAGATCAGGCGATTCAATTACCAATATGCCCCTAGCTTGATCGTTCCAAATGTTTGTATGTTATATATGACATGTCACCCGTCGACGCGTCAAAATGTGAAAGCAATTTAAGTTTAAACAATGGATGCGGTTGCAGCCGCCACCGCACTTGTCATAAACCTATACGTTAAACGGTGCCTCACCGTAATGAGGTGTCAGTCCTGACACTAACTAATGACGAAACGCCAAGTTTACACCCGAAAACGGTGTCGTTATTGAAACCGCCTTAGCTTCAAATGTATCGGAAATCGTTTTTTGTCACGATCCCCGGAAATGTAGCCATAATTTTGAATCGGGGCGTCGCAAAAGACAAAGCGCTTTCCGTTAATCAGAATGTTGTGTAGAAATTTCTTTTTAAAAATTTCTTTTCCAATTTTTTACATCTTGCAATCATAAATACTATATTTCAATGTTTAGACAAGTTAAAACCATATTAATGTCAACATTTCTAACTACTAGTGTAATTAAACATTTCAGTTTTAATTATTACCTAGTACCTACATTAAAACTGGTAAAGAAAGATGCGGAAAATTGTTACGTAGCGATACCTATATTTTAGGAGCCTTTCAATTCACTTATATAAGTTACCGAAAGGGACAGGCAGACAAAAGCGACCATAAATCTTATGTAAATCGAGTGCAGGTGTCGCGATTCGGTACAGCCACATTTCAAGCCGTCTCCACTAATGTGTTTACCCTATTATACCGAGGAGTTTTACAACCAGAGTGGCATGACCCCACATTCTCCGTGTTCGAAGGGAACTCTCAATAAATATCATCAAAGAAGTTTCAACGGTGGAGGCCTATTCGACTGGGTAACGTACGCCAGCCTCGGCGTGAATTTTGGACAAACATCTCGGAGTCGGCGCGTTTGCATTAAGTTTTATTACTTCCTCGGTCTTGTAAATTGTAGGTGTAATATACAAGATAGGCACTAGTGAAGTTGAGATATATTTTTCCTTGTGGAAACGATAAAAATATATGCCGGGGAGTGCGCCAGATCTTCGAGATGTTTACGCTTTCAATTATTTGAGGTTTCAGGAGTATTTGTGCTGTTGTTTAGTGCGCTTTTAATGCCCTGATTTTTATACTTATAAGCCGATCGAGTATTCTACTAATGTTTATATAAAATATAAATGTTATTACTGTTACTTAAAAACCAAATGAGTATTTTAAGTTGTAGCATCCGCTGGTTATTAACACAGTCGATTTTTTGTGCAAGCTATCCGAAAATATTGCATTGCTATTTTCGGCAGACGTATAAAAATACAGACATAATTTTTGTTTGGAAATTTGAGTTTGGAATTTGGAGTCTCAATTTTCCCACTAACGAAGTTTTATTTAGAATTTCAGTGAACATTGACTTGATTTAATATTAATATAATTTAATTTAATATGAACAGATTTAATATTAATATTTGGCGACTGAGTTATGTACACGTTCAAGTTAATTATACATTCCTCGAACGCCGCGAATTCTATGCCGTTGATTAAGTGAGACTTGGACTATATTAATGATGAGGTATGTTGTTACAAGTTAACACTACTTTATATTTTAATTTTTTTTTTTTTTATTCTTCGTAATTATTATCGTAACAAGTCTTCCGACGTAAGTTTAGGAGGTATTCCGCATTGTTCGCTTGTTATTTTCAAAAGAACAAATTACCAAAGTAGGAGAGGATAATTTTGAACTGAAGTAGACGTAGGTATTACAAGAGCACGTTCCAGTAGAAGTTTCTGGGCTAGCTGAAACGAATAAACCGACAAGCGTAACCATCCCGGAGTGGGAACAGAAAATAAAACGAAACGGTTTCACGCGAATATTGGTGACGTGACATGCCGGAGAATGTTAGCCGGCGTCGAGGAGAATGTATTTTCGCGATTTTTCACCGCCGCCATCGCCATAGTGGCAACATAAAATATGTCCAGAGGCCAATATATAAAAGTTGGAAGGAATGCGGGAATCTTGTTGCATTCTATTCTAGAATATTTTGCATTTTAATACGACCTAAATAATTTTTTTATCGTACGTATAATGTATATATTATATGTATAGCACGAATATCAGTTTTCAAAATATAGAATTTTATTTGACCAGAGCTTACATCGCGCGATGGAGCAAGTATCAGTAATAACATAAGTAAAATGATACATCCCAAATTGACAACTGCACTAGGCATAATATACCTAAACAATATTATATTCCTAGTGAAGTCTATAATATAAAAAAAAACATTAAGAAAATCAACTGTGGGCAGCAGATCATCGACGTTGGCTTTCTCTATGGGCCATAAAATGAAACCTTGAAACTTGTGGTTAACAAGTTAATTTTTTTGTTTAAAAGTTCTTTGTATTTTGATGTTAAATTGAATATCCCAAACTGAGAGTATACGCGTTGATACCACCAATCGGGAGAATCAAAATACATTACCATCGTCGGGAGTCACGAAGAAAAATTATGTCGCCAATTTCACAGGTCTCATACGCAAATTATTCGAGTGTGATGTCGCGGACAATGGCTCATTCACACCGTCCGACACAAAGCGTACGTAACGAGGCCGCGCCGGATACGGCCGTGACGTGAGCGCGACGACGACGATACTTCCGCCGCGCCTCGTGCATCCCCCCCCCTCACAACCCCCCACCCCCGCACCCCCGCACCCCCCGCACCCCGGTTACGTGTCAAGCGATCGCTTTGTATATCGAGCAGTCGCTTTTTATGTAAGTAATCGCTTTATATAGCAAGCAATCTTTTTATAGTATACCAGCTTTTGCCCGCGGCTCCGCCCGCGTAAATGAAGTGCCTAACCCGCTTGAAAACTGTACTTTTTCGGGATAAAATGTGGCCTATGTGTTAATCCAAACCATACCACATTTCATTAAAATCCGTTTAGTAGTTTTTGTGTGAAAGAGTAAAAAACATCCATCTATCCATCCATCCTCGCAAAACTTTCACGTTTATATTCAAGTAGTAAGACTAAGTTTGAGCTAAAAGAGTTTAAAGAAGAAGCATTTTTCAAACCTTTATTTATTGTATAGTTTTTTTTTTTTTTTAAACGACAATAATAATTACGTTAGTCAAAAGTAAAAGTAACATTATAAACATAAGACACACGTTTTGATGATAAACGCCAGATAACCTGTTTCCATTTCCGTGTCAATGTCTTGTAACAGAAATATATCTAGATGGTGTTTGGAAGCAGGTGTAAATCCAAAAATAATATTTATAGCACTCGCCGTCCGCGGGTAGACGTTACGATTGAGCAATTACCCCGGTATGCGGAATATTTCAGTATCATTACCATTCCGTTGGCGAATTTAAGGAATCTTCAGACGTATTGACATAATACATAGTCTCAATAATATGGGGACATTGGTAATGAAAAACTAATTTAATATTTAAGTAGTAAGCTGGAATATAGAGATATCGTTACAAGGTTCCGAATCACCTGTCCTAGTCAATAGCATTGAGCATGTCCGTCAACCCTTGAAGACGTATATTTCTTACTAAAAGTTGTATCTGATATTATAGCACACATCTTCTAATATTATAATCAAAGAAACCTAATAAACGTTGCACGCCAAAAATCCGAGAAATATCGCAGGAACCGTACATTTTGTCGCAATAAAATGTAGCATTTGTCCTTCCCTGTGGTCTACTCGATATCTGTGCCAAATTTCATCAAAATATTTAATGCAAATTTAATGCAAACAAACATACGAACAAAAACATTTATAAATATACAATAATTATGACAAACAATAAAAAACTTGAGAGCTGTCAATCTTGTCTTCGTTCCATCCGGGTATCGAGGTAACGAAGTTATAATATATATATATATATATATATATATATATATATATATATATATATTATAATATAAATATATAGTTGAGTATAAATATATAGTAGACCGTGAAAATCGGTCTAGCCGTTTCAGAGATTATCCGGAACAAACACACAGACTGACAGACGGACAGAAAAATGTTAACAATTTATATTTTATTGTAAGTACCGATCATACTTTTAAATGCATTAAGTGAAAATAAAAGCTGTTAATTTGAAATTACAAACAGACACTTCAATTTTGTTTATCTGTATAGATATAATATATTATATTATACAAAACAAATAGTTGAACTAAGTAGTCAAAGATGGCCGAAAGCACGTCGTGGAATGCCGATAACAGTCACAATGCGTAATTGCTAAATTCTACATTATTGTCAAGGTGATAAGGTCGTTTTTGAATCATTCTTAATAGTCGTTATTACATTGTGATTTCGAGTGGCAAAAAGTGTCATGCCAGTCTTAATTTTTTCCGTTTTTCCCCCTTTCTCAACGCGCCATAAGGAACTTCGTTCCAATTAATAAAGTGTCACGGTTAACTATTACTATGGCCCCCCCTCCGCCAACCTCAACTTCTTTGATGGCGGAGGCTAACGACTGCATCCCCAGAGTCGTTGCCCCCTCGGCCTCTATCTCCCACGCACGGAGGGCAAAGAGGCCGAAAACCAGGAGGAAAGATGCCTCTTCTCCTGTGGCCGCCCCCTGTGATACCGTCTCTCCCACAGACAACATCAATTTGGAGCTGGAGCCACTTATGCTCGCTCCACCGCAGCCTGACCTCACGCGGGACTCGCAGCGCTCTCCGCGCGCCTCGCGCTCCCCGCGCACCCCGCGCCCCTCGCGTTCCCCGCGCACCCAGCGCTCCTCGCGCACACCCAGTGCCACCTCCTCGGCCATCACGGTCGTGGAAAATAATATCGTCCCGGAGCCCGCAAATCACGTGGCCGCTCCGTATTCTCAGACTCCGGTATTCCCTCTGCTGCCCCCAGAGTCGGGGGAAAGCGAGGCCCCCTTATCCACAGCAGAGCTGCTGCAGACCCTCCTCTCCCTGGCCATGGACCTCGTTCAGAAGGTTCAGGCCGGGGAGGATATTCTCCCAACCCTTATTCAGGCCCTCCTAAAAGGCGCCCCCACCATCGCAGCCATAATTAAAATTTGGACCCCCAGGCCCTAGCTCGGACCCGCGCCTGGATATCTCTGGCATCCAGAAGCTCCTATCAGAGGAGCCGACTGTGACTGCCGGAGATCCGAGCTGCGTGTACCGGACTCGGGACTCACGCGTGCTATGCACTGCCCCCCCCCCCCCCCCCGCGCTCCTTGAACGCGTTAATTGTATTCTTTTAGTTGCAGGATCACCTGTTTCTCTGAGCGAGCGGTAGCCGCGTGCCCGGTCAACTGACCCGCTGCCGTGGCATGGCCGCTCGCCAAACAGCAACCGCCCTGTCGACACCAGACGCAGGGAGCATCCCGGAGCCACGCGGCCGAGACGCCCCTATGCGCGGTGCGCCCCCGACAATGCACCGTTGGATCGATGCCCCCGCCCCCCTTTACCCCGCGCCGGCTCAAACCGGCGCAAATACTTCATTTGTGCGCCCGGAGTATGACGTGGGGCAGCCCTATTGCCCACACGTCAGCCCCGTGGCAGCCCCTTTCCCCCCCGACATAAAAAGTCTGGGGCTCGGGAAATACCTTCCCCCCTCATTTCCCTGGTCGGTTGTGTCCGTGGTCGACAAAAGCGCGTCGTCGGAATCGACCGCAGGTCTTGGCCGTCCACGGCCAAGACCACGCTACCTTCTGATCCCTCACTACCTCGGGTTTTCCCCGCGTTCTGCCGCGGGGGGTCTTCCCTAAAAACCGACGTCTTGCGCCCAGTATTCGTACTGGGTGCGTCTCTAATAGGATCTCCACATGCAGAGGGGCATAGCCCCTGATCATGTTTTCGCGCCCAAGGCCCCTTTCAAGGGCCCGGCGCGCTTAGAAGACGCCTTCTTCTAATAAAATAATACTATGACCACAAACTAAATATACAAACATGTGATTTTCTCAATGAGGTTAAGGTGTATTATTTTAGTTTATATCGTTATTATTAACAGTTAAGATAATATGTTGCATTTGCTATTAAGATAACGGTGCTTTTACTGCAATCGTTACTTGCGCATCTCTGCCAAGTCGGTCGCGAGCTATTTCATACATCACGCTGAAATACGCATCATATACAATGTCATTCAAACAGTGTTTACACTGTCATTTTCAACTCATATTTATGTATAAATAAATAGGCACAATTCATGCTGTACGACTTCTAAATGGACCCGATCCCAGGCCCGCTAGACTACACGTTTATTCTTACCGATAAAATGTATATCAGAATGTAGTATTAGTGTGTACAATGAACGTGTGCATACCCACTAATCGGATGACTTCAATAAGTTTTGCTTCTTCCGTTATTCTAAAACCAAAAAAAAGGATTGATACTTTATCAGAATGTAAGTGAAGTGAGTACTAGCTTCGGCAACTTTAGCGCCTTGTACCTAGAAATCGGCCCACGGCACAACTATAATTATGCATAATATGTTTATTATTGTACACACTACACACTAATACTACAATATGATATTATACATTTTATCAGTAAGAATATAAGGGTAGTCTGGCGAGCGTGGGATCTCAGTCAAAACATCCAGCAAGTATGTACTTATTTTGTTGATTTTTTTTTGTGCGAAATTCATTGTTTTGAGAAAGAGATTAAGTTATAATATAATACTATTTGCATAGACTGCACAGCTTAATCTTAATTTATCTGAAACAAATAGAAATAAAAATTATTAAAGATTTTTACTGTACTATACGTCATATAATATTTAATACACATACAAGACTCAGGAACACAGAAAAACTTGTTCTTTCGAACCTGCGACCTCCGTCTTAAAGACACGCCAACCACTGAGCAGAGAATGCACCACGCTGCCAGCTATTCAACAAACAACAAAATTAACTGAGCAGACAAAATAAACTTTCATAATATATTATTTTAAAAAACGTAAACACCAACAGAAAAGTGAGAGACTCATAAAGTTTTCATTGTGAAAATAAAGCCGTAGATATAAAGAATATAACGTGGAGAGTTCACTCATAGCGTGTATGTTGGTTCTATTTAGCGAATATTTTGTTGCTTGTGTTGCCGGGTAGAGAGCACCTGTTGCGGGCTTCGATGCCGGCTTGCCTAATCCTTTCCGAGATGAAATAAACAGAGCATTGGCTCGCTTCAAACACTGAAATTTATCTTCGTTTTTCGCTTATCTTTGCCTCCCATTAGTAGAGTTTTTCAAGAGTCCGCAATGTAAAAACCTAGGGAAATCGTTGCAGTGAATGAATTATTATTGTAATATCTTCTGATTAAGTTATATGAGTTGAAAACTAAAAAGTTCAGGTACCCATTTTATTTGGTGCTTATTAATGATGTCAAAGATTGATATTTGGTTTTTCGTTAATAGTTTATAAACTACTAGCTGTCCCGACACACGTTGTTCTGTCTTAAATATGAACTGGAATGAAGAAATAACTACACATACAGTACAACCTACGTCCTAGTCCTTTACCTACTACTACAACCTACAGCTTTTCCAATATTTCTCACCGTTTATACCTTCCCTAAGCTTCCACAAATATTTCAAGACCAAAATTAGCCAAATCGGTCCAGCCGTTTTCGAGTTTTAGCGATACATTGGAATTGCAATCCATTTTTACGTCCCTCGGGAACGGGATAAAAAGTATACTATGTCCGTCTCCTGGTTCTAACCTACCTCCCCACCAATTTTTAGCCAAATCGGTTCAGGCTTTAGTTATAAATAGTGTAACTAACACGACTTTCATTTATATATAATATATATAGATTAATATTTAAAAATATTTTAAAAGAGCATTTTTTCATCAAAAGAAATTTACAATTAAAACCTATTCACTTTCGAAACTCTACCTCCATTATTTATAACTTTCATTTAACGCTGAAAATAGCTGTCTGCGCGTCATTTTTAGGATTAGGATAGTCGAGCGGCAACTTGTTTGATAATACTTATTGATACTTTAACGAGTTTTTCACCTTTAAACTGACTAAAAGTTGCTTCATTCAATGTTATTTCATCTTTTTTTTATGTAAACAAAATATCTTCATAATATTTAGTGTCAACTAAAAATATTTGTTCCAAAATGTTACAATCTTCAAAGTCTTTTAGTAAAACTTTTAGTAAAACAAATATTTAACTAAAAGTTAAAATAATTTCGTTTTAATCATAGCATAACGGATTTACCTTCGTCCGTCAATTTCACGAGTACTTTATTAGGGGAAATTAATTCAACAGCGCTTCTGTATCATATATTTTTATTTTTAATAAAATATATTCAGAAAAATATGAATGTTCTTAATAGCAAGGTTGCTAAGTTTCAACTTTTCTTCGATATCAAATGCTTTGATTCTTGACATTGACAATGAAAAAAGATAACACAGAAAGACACATAAAAAATGCAAAAGAACTACAAAATACACCAACGAAACGATGCCTAGTTTTACCGATTCATGCAAGTCTTTATTCTTCTGTTATAAGATGATTCTAGAACTATGATTCTTAAATAACAAAAAGTAAACTCCACATTCATATAATTATAATGGAAGTCAATTCAAATATAAAATAGTTACGTAACATTCTTTCAGAGCAGAGACTTGTGAATTGCAATCAAGTACAAGGGTAGAATTAACAACTGCCTTCTGAGCTCAACAAGCAAAGCTCAAGTAGGCAATTACCCTATTGTCAGATTCGCTAATAACACTTTGTAACATATGAAAGTCGTAACGAGGGTAAAAAGACGGTGAAACGGAAGAAAATAAGAGAATTTCATTCTCTACAAAGCGTTCTGATTTAGCTCGAATAAAATATAAAAAACGAAACAAATAACATAATGCATCTAGGACTAGTAAATAATAGAATATTATTAAAACATTAATAATAATTATCATGTGAATCCAAAGATAAAATCGTGTGTTTACATACAAATTACTTTTCAACAATGAGCAAAACTAATATTATGTTATAGTACCAGCGTTAATAACGTTAACAACAAGCGGAACACGCACCAAATTTATTTTCGAGATATGCAAACCCCTTACCTTAATTAAATCTGACAATAAAGGGACAGTACGTACCTATCAAAAAGTATAAAGTAACTCTAGTACATAATAGCCATGCATTGTGGCCCCTCGTGAAGGGCCACCATTTTGTTATAATTGATTTCCCGTTTTTACGGTTCAACGGTCGCCGACGCGTGCCTGGTCCGAATTATATGAAATTGGGGGTAGAAGGGACCATAGCTTTATTTTATCTTGGGATACATTTTATGGGCTGGGAACTTTCTAAGTGAGATGAAAAATCCCAGCGAATATGTGAGGACCGATAGAATATTCAAAATATCGATACCCCATAAATTGTGTAGCGAGGGGTAGCCTAACAGTATTGTGCAGGACGCACCCACATTCATCAATCACTCAAAATGACACACTATAATTGCTTCGTTATAAGATTTTTTTGTAGTTAGCATTTTTGTTTGAGAGTAAAAATTGAAGTTAATGACCATGAAAATTAAAAGGGACCCGATTTTCTTGTACAAATCTAAGTCGCTATATTCGAAGTCTGAAGCTATTAAAAATTCATTGCTTATTGTAATACCTTTAAGAAAACAATAATTTTTAATATACTCATCACTTGTCATTTTAGAAAATTTTGGCGACATTAAATAATATTTTTGAAAATGTATTATAGTAACATTGACGTAGCCTTTGACTGTGCACTCGAATCGTATAATTTCGACTTCATTATCCAAATCACCTTTGAATAGTCAACGGATTGTATGCAATTATACCGGTGCGTGTATGTCCGACGGAGCGTTGAGGGTGATTCAAATAAATCACTTCACGTAATTAGGCGGTTTAGGATTATCCATGATACCACCTAAACTACAGCAAACATTCAATGTTATTTAATGTACAGCGAGATTAGAGACAGTGACTAAGAAATGCTTAATAGTAATGTTGATGACAATAATTAACTTTATTAGAATTTCATAAATTTTGGAACGAAGTTTCTTATGGGGCGATGCGGAGGGGTACCCTATCCGGGAAAAAACGTCCGTAACGTAAGATTTTTATGTATAGTCTTTATTATTTTCTATATATCTCGAATAGGAACTTCCGTTCGTATCCGGAAGTTCCTATCCGGTGTCCCACGACACCGCACGGCTTTTTACATTTAATTAACCCGTTGATGCATCTTAGTATACCTTTTGCATCTTGAGACATCTTCTCCGGATTCCGGTAATTGAAAACTTGTTAATGCGTCACAGTGAACATAGGGATGTAACTCAGCAAAGAAGAAACTGGGACAGAAAACTGCGGAGATCGTCGCATCAGTAGTTGCAATTAATCTGTACTTTAGACATTAGATTTTCTGATGAATTGTATATACACACTATTATGTTAGATTGTACATATAGGTACACACACATAGAAATAATATTGTATAAATAATTAGATAAGTTGTAAATAAACTCTCTTCACCTTTGGATACCGACGCTGTTTCATTCAGCATACCTGGTTTTCCTCTCATTATGGTTAAGACACCTTAAACCATCAATACGATCAGTCGTGTGAGTCTGCGCGATTGGTAGTGAGAAAATCCATCCTTATACCCATATCCTTCCAACTTTCCGTCTGTTAACTTAAGACTCACGGTGCAGATATCCTGCCCTTATTATATATATTTATTTATACATCAATCTATGGTTAGGGTTAGGGTCTGTAGGGCTCTAGGGCATTAGGGGTTAGGAATCTTAGCGCTTAGGAGCTTTAGCTTTTTTTAGAAGTTAGCTCTCCCCCATACTTTATAGTAAAATCAGATCCTTGATTTTACAATACTAACGACCTGTTAAAATACTGTTACTACGCAGATGCTTGAGGTAATAGATATAATACCAATTTAACTATGTGAAGGCGAATCAATGTCGTAAAATACGTAAAAAATATTTATTTCACATCAATCGACGTAATCTAACACTCTGATTATATTCCGATCACGTTCACCTTATTTGAAAACGTATGAGCTTCATTTGGGTAATTCTATATAAAAAAACATGTTTATTTTTAATTTATCGCCGCAATAGAGCGGTGAACGCTTGCTGGGTGCGTTTAATGTCCACCAGAGGGCGCTAATGACGTCAAATAATTCGTACTTTAAATGTAAATGATGACACACCGACCCGGTACCGGGTTTTATTAAATTTCACCAACGTCCAACTTCGGGATAACGTTCGCGTAACTTATAACTAAATTACTAATTAACTATTCGAAGACTTGCTCAACATTTAAGAGTAATTGTTTGATATTTATATACTTATATACTTATATATTTATATACTTTTGATATTTCTTTGGTAATGTTGTTATAACAAATTTATGGTACCAGTTACGCATTCATTTTTGGTTTAGTTTTTTAAAAAATAATCAGTGCCTGTAGGTCTATTCTTTTTCTACTTATTACATAGATATGTTTTTTTTATGATTGATTATTATCCTTGTCCACGCTTATATTATTGGAAAATAATTACGTAATATCTAATAGTCTACTTAGAAACAAAATTAAACCAACAAACTTAGATCAATATTCAAATCGAATGCAAATTTCTTACAGAGTTCACGGAGCAAACCGTTCGCATCCATTAAAACAATACGAATTTAAATCACATTCAAATTTCGCACTTCGATTAAAAGCACTAAGAGGTACGCGCATTTAAGTGCAGGGCAAACAGCGGACTAGCAACTTCGACCTACACCGGACAGGCCAGTTTACTGAGACCCCGACGCAGCGGACGGGTTAAAGCGACCAATCTCCATACACGTAATAGGCGAAACCGATCAGCAACGCTAATATATTACCCCGCAGGGGGAGCTAGGCGGGGGGGGTATCTCAGTATAGAGTAGCCATTGCATGTGATCCCAATTACTATGTGTAGAGCCAAGCCGCTTATGCAAATGACTGTTTCCCGCGGACTCCTCTAATGGCCCATGAGGGTTGAACGGGAATGCACTTTTGAAATCCGACCCCTACGGACAAAAAATAACGCTTTGGGGTAGAATAATTAATTTATTAGTATGATCCCGAATTATGGGTGTGCTGATGTAATATTCGTTATTGAATGAAGAATGTAACGGTTTCTCTGACAGTCTTATTAATTATTAATTATTGCATAGTTTGTTACAGTTTAGCGTTCTTTTACAATTACAAGGGTCAATCCCAATTCCCATTTTCATTTCATCGAGCAGATCACTGCAAAGTTCTTAGTTTGGTCTGTAGAAAAAACGTAATACCTATCTGGTTTGTTTATTCACCTACATATTATACAATGTTTGTTCAATAATAATTATTTATTATTTAGTATCTACCGCTTTTATAATATAACATTCCAAACATTATATGTACAAGTAAATATTATGTACCGTACAATATAGAAAACGAACGTACATACACAAGCTTTAATATTATTACCCTCGTATCAGTTACAGCAAACAACCATTCAATATGATTGTTTGCTCACAAAATATTCCGATATGCGAATACGAAGTTTTCACTTTTTCAATTCCGACCGTAGAGCACAGTATCGCGTAGATGTGGCGTTGGTATAAATTTGTATGGTAAGCCACTAACACGTCATATTATTAACTCACTGTCAGATAGGGGTAGGCGATTTAATATTATTGAATATTCTACAAGTATTTTAAAATGATAACTTCGACTCGAAGACAATAATATATTAAACAAAAAATGAAAACCGACTTCCAAAGTAAAAATGCACATAAAAGTATGAAATAAAACTCATTTTCTAAATAATTCCCCTTTTAAATAAGGCTAAAATTTTAACCTATTTCAATCTTCTTAATTTTGAAGTCGGTACCAGTGAACTTAAACGTGAGTTCTATAAAATATTGTTTTATCAGAATGTTGTTCGGGCTGGTACCAACTTCAAAATCATGAAGATTGAGTTGAGAATTAGTTAGAATTTTAGCCAAATTTAAAACGGGAATTATTTAGAAAATGAGTTTTATTTCATACTTTTATGTGCATTTTTACTTTGGAAGTCGGTTTTCATTTTTTGTATCAAAATAATATTTTTTCTCCTTTTAGTTATATTTATTAAATTATTATTAACACATTTTAAAAAGGTCATAAATACAAAAAAGCCTCCGGCATTCTCACTCTTTCGGCAAAACAAACTCCAGCGTTATTTTATGCCACTTTTCTTAAAGACCGTGGTATTTCCCCAAATATGCATTACCGATTTGTGGACCTACAATAATCACCAATGATAATAATGATAAGACACTGTATTGTTAAATAATTATTATTATCGATTGTAGTAGTCGGTGGAAAAAATGTAGCAGTAGGTATGTAATTAAATATATTATAGTAATGATGATGATCCCGAATATACTTTTGCTTATAGCAAAATTTCAATGACATTGTTATCGGTGGACAGAACTCTAATGAGTAGTCATCGTAATGATATGTTGGTGTTTCGTCACGATGGTGGTGATGATGATGATGATTACTGTAAGCGGTATGATGGCATATGCTTGCAGTTCTTTAAATAACGCGGAATCCCCAAACATGTATCTATAAGGACTCAGGAGTTCTGTTCAGTACTTTTGGATCCAGGGTACAAAAGTTTACTTTTTGGTAGCATATTATGCTCTGACTACTTCAGAAAAAATCGAAATCACTATATGTGTCCATATAAATTTCGAAGAGTTCCCTCGATTTCGAACATGGATCCCATCATCAGGTCACCACCTTAGTGATTAAAGGACCAAATTCGAATTGTACCCTTTACAGAAACAAAATAATTTTGAAAATAGGTCCACAAATGGCAGAGTAATGTTCAAAGATATCCGTGTTGGTGTAAAATACTATGAGAAGTACCTATTATATCGTCATAATGTAATGTTGTATGATGTGATGATGATGATTAATGTAATTGACAAAGTGGCATATGCTAGCAGTTCTTTAAACAACGCCGAAATACGCCAAACATATATCTATCAGTCCTCCTGATAGATATATGTTCATATATTTGTCAGAATTGTCATTGTCAGAAGTTCTGTTCAATACTTTTGTGTCCAGGGTATACCTTGGTGCTAAATCCTACTTTTTGGTAGCATTTGCTTGGGTTACTTCAGAAAGAGTCATTGCAATCCAACATTTTTTATGAATATTCATTAACTGGCCTTGGATTCCAAGATATAATTCTTACGGCTCTCCAATATTGATGATTAATAGTAGTAGGTATTATTACTTTACCCAGTTCATTAGATGGCTACACACCACACATTACCACCACTGCATCTCCTGTGGGGTCAGGATCGACGCGGTAACCAACCACAAAAACCCCTTTGATATGATCTCAGGCGTGCCCGAGTGACATGCTAAATCTGTCTTGGGAACCGCAACGAAATTGATCAGAAGAAAGATAGGAGAAGTAGGAAGTATCCAGTTCATTAGATAAACTAGATATGGTATTGACAATTCTAGCCATTTTTTAGCCGTATTTCTACGCCCCGCTTCCGCACATAAGGAGTGACAGCCAACAAACTCAATACGAGTACGTATACTCCTTTATGTGATTGACGTATCTCTAATGAGGGAATGTAATCGATGTGTGATATTTTCTACATATTTCAAGGAAAATGAAGAAAAGGAGTCGTGACTTAAGCTTGGTACTATCGAACATGTTGCTGCTCGACGGTGAAAATCGCTTAACAGCGCCGTTGAATTGAGTGCACGCACCCATACTTACGAGTAAATACGTAGTTCAACCACGTCTGCAGCCGTTGCGGTCACATCTTTTGTGTTTAAATATTTTGAGGTCCAGTGCAAAGGAAAATGTTTACGAACTGGTTGAGCAGGAACTTTGTCGATATTGTACCTCCCGCGCCAGTTTAAGATATTTTTAAAAATTTGAAGATTACATAATATCTCATGCATTAAAACCGGAACAGTAGTTTAGGCGCTACGATAGAACAAATATACATACATACATAGATTGTCCAAATCATTACCATTCCTTTTGGCTTCACCGTAGTCGGATAAAAGTAAAGTTGATGTAGCATTACTTTTAGGTAAGTGATTTCTCGCCACGCATCATCTGAAATAGTTACGACGCGATTGCGATCACTATAGGTTCTTTGTTTTCTTGATTCAAAAGTAAGGAGCAATTCACATGGAACACGGAACTATACGTGACTTGGCGTCGTAATTTTAAGATAGCTATTCAAATTGAACTTTATTAATTACACAAGAAGATACATTTCATTGTAAGAGTTCGAATGTCAAGTTAGTAGGAGTATATGTGTAGTGTTTGACTGATGTCATATGAAACGTGTATCTTTTTGTGTAGTCAATAAAGTTCAATTTTCAATAAATATCTTAAAAATGCAGCGTCGCGTCTCATACCGTCGCGGTGTATACTGACCATAAGGGTTGTCAAACACAGCAGTTTGAATAATTATTAAGCTTATATATCAGGAGCTTCTCATTATCAATGATTCCCTTTTGGACACTTGAAATGCAGATTTATTCGTTTATATTTATGTGTAAAGTGCAAATAAATACATGTCGAACGTTGTTAACGATAAGGATATTGGTGCTGCATATATCAATATAATCACTAGCATTTGGCAGACACAATCAGATACAAACATGAAGCATAGCTTTATAAATGTAACTACCACAACCTATGATGGATAAATACTGGAACAAAATTTACAGATACCGGAGAGTAGTTCGCTCATGGATTGAAAAATACCAACATCATAAAAATAATCTCACTTTCACATTTCTAAAACACAGGTTTGTTTGCCCTTACAGTTGTGATGGTCATTGGCTATTAGCTCGTTTAGATTTTTTTTTAAATCATTGTCAAGTCTTTGAAATCATCATCTATATATTCTGAAGAATGTTCGGATTCATTAATCGAGTGTCAAGAGGTGACTTATCTGCAATCATTAGCGTTGATCACGGGGGCTGAATTTAATTTGAGGGTCACTCCATCATGAATAATTCATTTTGTCACATTACACGTTAGTCGCAATCCAATTACATTTCGTCTGAGATGGAAACCACTGTAGGTTCAAAACTATATTTGTCGGATGAGTGGTGACGTAGGTAAGACCGAGAGAGTGATAAATGAAAAGATACGTTCTTAATCCCTAATTTTCATAAAACGCACACTTACAGGTAGAGGAATTTATAATTATTGTAGTAACAAGCTAGGAAGCTGACCCTGGCAGACTTTATCACAACTATGATTTGGATAATAAATTAATTTACTGGTCACATTCCATTGAACAATTTTGGATTCTTAATGCGAAAGGTAGCGTCCCCGAATTGTGATATATGTGGTGTTTCCGAGGATGTCCATCATATGTTTACGGAGTCTGTTTGGTATGAAGCTCTTAGATTAGAATTGTTTAAGTCTTTTAAATTTAATTTGAATGATGTAGGGTTAAAATTAAGAGCTCAATAGAATATTTATGTAGTTAATAAAGTGAACGTACGATGAGGCTGACATAGCCCAAAGGTTTTAAGCCTCTTTAAAATGAATTAAAAAAAAAACTTCCTACATACATACTACTACTTACTACTTACGTCCTACAGTTTCTACTATAGTAGCGTGTTAGTCGTTCTGTGAATTAGCTATACCAAGCGTAAAGGCATTTGATATGAAAATATTATATTTAAAACAATTTTACCACACTAATACTTAAATGAAAGAAATAATTTTAAAATACGATTGTATTTAACACAGCAGCATTCATTTGTACAGCATAAAACGGAATATTTAAAAACGTAAAGCTGCTTACAACACTTTTATTAAAATGGAAGGATGCTCGGAAAAGCCGCGGCTCGGACCTTTGACTTTAAGATTCAACCCTTTAGGTACATTAAAATGATATACAGTTCGAATCCCTGAGCACTGTCTAATCTACATAAGGGATAATCTTGTTTTATGACGACAAGGGTGTAAAATTGTGGTGTTGTAAATCAACGAGAGTTATTTTATTTAATAAGCTTTACTGCATCATATATCTGGTTACATAATCTTTATTTTAGGGAGGTAATAATAATTAAATTAAATAATATAAATATAAATATAAATATAAAAATATAAATCAAAATGTACCATAACGTTTACAAATTACAAAAAGTATAAATAAGTAGGTAGGTACCGTGAAGTTGTAGCAATTTAATTTGGATTTATAGAAAAAAGCTGAGGACTCTCCTAATGGCACCGGCATTACAGCCTGCAAGTCATAAATAGCAACAACATCTTTTGAGTTAGGCTTTTCACAAGCTTTTATATCCTTCTGCTTTTCTTTACGGCTTAATACTTTCTGTTTTTGATGTTTGTTCTTCCAGTGCTTGTTTCTCTTGGCCAACAGCATTTTTGTACGCCTCGCATTCGTCACATTGGTCTTTTTTGTGAATAAAGAATGAGATATTAAATTCAGTGTTAAAAATATAATTTTTTTCCCTTTTTTACCAGCAGCTGAAGGTCCGGACGACGAGTCAGACGAAGAACCAGTAGATGATTCTGAGGAGGAGCTAGACGACGAGCCTTTAGATGATCCAGATGAACTAGGATAAGAACTGGACGATAATATAGACAAGACAAGCTTACGTTTTCTTGTTTTATTTGGTACGAAACCATCATCGCTATCAGTTCCCGAGAAATCTTCATTTTCTTCACAACCAACTTCCTCTTGTTCACTATTATTTTCCGCGATATTCTCCTTTTCTTCACATCTCACTTGGTCATATTCATTATTATTTTCCGATAAGTCTTCCTTTTCCGCTCCAGATCTCACCTGCACCTGTTCGTTATTATTTTCCGATAAGTCTTCTTCTTTTCCAGATCTCACTTGCTCTTGTTCATTATTATTTTCCAATAAGTCTTTCTTTTCTTCTGATATCACTGGCTCATGTTCATTTTTATTTACTGATGAGCCTTCCTTTTCTGCACAGCCAACTTGCTCAACTAGTTTTTAATTATTAAGGACACACGAATCATTCCCCATCAGCTCAGACATTTCTTCAAAACACAAGACACTTAGCCTTTTTACACGCGATGTATTTTCATGTGTGGTTGAATTTTTGTAATCAGCATCTGTAATATAATAATTAATAAAAGCACGCACACACGTAACAACAAAAGAGTAATACACCACAACAAGCACAGGTTATTATTTATAGTTTTTTACTTACCTGTCCTTTTCACCGATATTTTAGATGCTAAACATTTTTTTGTAGGTACAAAATTCCGAGATGCGCCTACATTTTTGTCGGTGAAGTAAACTGATTCGACATCTGAATCTGACGTTTGGTTGTCCTTTGTATTTTTGGAAAAAGGTGCAGGGATGTATCCTTTAATAGCCTTTTCAACCATTCTAAGATTGCGTCTATTTGCCATGATGTTACCTTGTTAAATATAATTAAATTTCTGGAAAATAGAAAGCAATCGACAAAAATAAGTATAGTAGAAGATGTTCGTTTGATCTTCTACTATTTGATATTCTACTATGTTGTCGATCGAACGAAAGTTCTAATGTAACTGTACAATAAAAGGACTACCTATTTAACTAACTTATATGAAATAATAAAGCGACAAAATATAATAAATATTTAAAAAAAACTATTAGAATGTCTGTAAGCGTTGTAGTAATTAGGGCTAGTAATAGACACGGCTAGCCGTGTCAACTCAATTTTGCCTGCCAGTACCAGAGATTTATAAGTAAAACCAGCTTATGCTGAGATACTGTAGTATCTCACAGTAGGCGTACCTACCGTCCGCTTGACGAGATTCACAGCCCTTAGTAATAAATGAATAATGAGGGGAAAGGAATACTTATATACTAAATAAATACCTATACATACAAAATTATTGTTGTCCTTATTTACAATCAAAATTGTCATTTTTTAGTGCTACATAAACATAAAGTACTGTCAAGCCGTTGTTTCTTTCATAATTAAGACTACTTCTAGTGCTATAATGCCAGTTAATATAATTACGTCGTAGTTGCTTTAAATATGACAAAGTGTTTAGTGCTTCATTGGCATAAAGTATACTTACGTCATTAGAGTCCTCAAAATACAAGATATTTTAGTGCTATATTGACTCAAAACTCATTAGTGACATTGTTCTATTAAAAGTAGTAAATTTTTTAGTCATAATTACCTGAGCGTCTATATAGCACCGAGACACGTCCTACCACTGTGAGGGGCCCCGCTCAACTGACCAATAGGACATCCTTGCACCCAAGCCACGCTACTTTTTGTACCAATGCAATAATGACATTCACGCCATCTAGCACCGAGTTGTTGAAATAAAGGCGCGTCACTTTAGCACAGTAAATAAATACTACTTTGGAACATTATGGCATTATTAACTCAATATCACAAAAATCTGCATTTGCGTCATTGTAGTACTAGATGTGCGATATATTAAATGAAACCTAACCAAGAGCATGTCAGGACATGTCTAAGGAGTGTTCCGTAACTATCAACGCGTAATAGGTATTTTTCAAACTACTTCAAAAGTTACTGTCCGATTTCATTCAAAATAATTTTCCTAAAAAGTTTTGGCATGATCTATCAGCAAGGTTAACTTATCTTCTAATTTATATCTCCTATAGTTTAGAAGTGCTGGGGGGAGAGGGGGGGGGGGGGGGGGGGCAACTTACAAACCACTTTGGAGGCCGATTACTCGAAAATTGTCGACTTTTTCAAAAAGGCACGTATGAAACCTGGCCTTTATTTTAAATATCTATTCAACGATACCCCACACGAAGGGGTAGAATGAAAAAATATTTTTCATCCCCACTTCACATGTATGGAGAGCCACCCGTAAAATTTAAAATTACTATTATTTTATGATGCCAAAATTGAGATCTATATACAATACAGTCTTTAACTAAACTAAATTTTATCAATTTATATTCATAATTACAGAGCGCGGACAGACAGACAGACGGACGGACAGAGCGAAACTATAAGGGTTTCTTGAGTATTACGGAACCCTTAAAACATAAACTCAGATATTGTAAATCATATGACATCAGTCATACACTGCCCATGCGCCTGACATTCGAACTCTTACCATGCAACGTGTATTTTCGTGTGTAATGAATAAAGTTCAATTTTTATTAGCTATCTTAAAAATGCAGCGCAATGTCGCATATCGTTTCGTTTCGGTATGATTTACCCCTTATTCGTACCAAATTTTTACAATGTCTATGAAATATTCATTGCTGTAGAGTAAACTAATATTGTTAATAATAAATCTGCAGATCTTATTATAGTGATTCGCTCGAAGCTCGCAAAGGTAAATAACTCGGTAGTAATTAGCTAATATCGGCAATGGGATTACAGTCCCGGGGCGATATTCAACTATACTCCGAAACCGTAAGTCTTCCTATAGTTGCCGCATCTAAATAACTTTAGTTGATAAACACAAACAAGTATGTACATGAGATGTAAATTGTAGCTATTTGTTATTATAATAATTGCGTTGTTACAACGATTTTTTATAACGACCATAAAGTTATGCATTTTATAAAACACCTAGCGAGAACATACACCAGCTAACACACGTTGGGCGTTTTCATTTGGTCTAACGCTCTTTCCTTTCTACAATCTTCTGTATTCTTAAAACATTCTTACACAAAATACATTCACTGTCTAGCGACCGAATACTGAAAAGCTAATCAAAATTAAGAGAGATCAGAGTCAGCGACAGCCTGTGAATAGGAGGGCTATTCACAGGCTGTCGCTGTCTCTGCTAGCCGAAACGACAAGGGCAGCATGTGACTTGATTTATTCACTTAATTTATCTATCGTTCTAGTATTCGGCCATAAGCGTGTGAAAGTGTCCAGTGGTCAGTATGTACCAGTTCTTAACTCTATGATATATTACAAGCTGTATCCAACATGCGTTTTTCTGTGTTAACTATGAACTGGAATAAAAAATATTTAAGTTTATATTACTACCTACATACACGTACAGTTTCTACACCTACAACTACAACCTACACGAAGTAACTACACCTACTACCTACATCTACTACTAAATATTATTATTACAACCTATCCATAATGCCTACCCTAATAACCTACAGGTGATGTTATGTGAAAGAGTTCCGTACCACTGAGGGTTGAAGATTATTACAGTATGGGAATTATAAAATTAATAAAAAATAAAAGTAATGTCGAAAAATTGGGGTGGGCCACCCTTTTTGATCAGGGATAAGAAAATTGCTCACAACCTATTCTCATAACTATCGCATACACCTGCAAAATTTCATTAAAATAGGTAAAGCCGTTTCGGAGGAGTTCTGCTACAAACACTGTGACACTAGAATTTTATACATAAGAATATGTAGACGGTTTAGAGAGCTTAGCCAACATGCCATCGTTAATTACAATAACTAGCTCGCTAAGTGACATAGTGCGTGTCAATACGTCATTAACATATATTTTTGATTTCTAACTTCGTCATCGCAATTGGCATTGGCATTCTGGCTCGGGTTTTTAGCCAGAACACTGTCGAAACGGTAGTCTGCCCACTATATTTAGTGGGCAGACTACCGTTTCGACAGTGTTTGCACTCTCTAATCGCTAAACCAAATGACGTCTTACAACTTAACCTGCAATAGTAATAATGCAACCGTGAGTTTATCATAGCACCGTGACCACGGTCAATTTGTCCCCCGAGTCCATTACAGGTGAATTATATCACGGCGTAATATAACAAAGTGCGCCGCAAGCGGCCGGCCGAGCGAGCTGCGGTGCCGCGGTCTCTCATTAAAGAACAATTAATGTGAGTCAGAAACAAAAAACCGCAAGCCGCAGCCTGCTCGCTCCTAATGAATGTAGTCATACGTTTTATTAAAATGGGGGCAACATTATGTTCAACTCAGGTTCTTGTATCAATGGTCATTGCCTTTTATTTACAATGTACGCGACTCTACCACAGTAAGATAAACAAGACTAATTGGAGGATACAGTATAAATTAAAGCCGTAGTGTCTAATCTAAGGGTATCTTATTAACTGGTAATACATAAAGTTTTGTTTCGTGTGCAAAAATTCAATTACTGAACTGATAATGTTACACAAAGTGTATTGAACGGACTTCATATAAGCAATCAGATATTTTTTTGAAATTTGCCACAATAATCACAATCAAAGAAATTCAATAACATAACTGACGATAATCACCTAATTATTTTAACAATACAAAATCAATGTAACAACGTTATATTGTTAAGGACTCCTGTCGAAAGGGAACAATAAGGGAACTATTCGCCCGAGAACATCGCGATCACCAGATAACTCTACACGAGAGAAATTTCTATCATTAAACTTGACTAGGTGTTTGTGTATGAAGATATCCACGAAAGGGATTGTAGATATTAGTATGAAAAGTAGTTCAAAGTAAATTATACTGCTATGATGAATTGATGACAGGGATTCTTTAAGATTCTTTAAGATCATGTTTTTCAGGGCACCGTTCCTACCGCACTAGCTTAAGCGTAGCTTATTTTTTTATTGTCAATATTTTTTTACCATAGATCAGCACAATGGATATCGATTGTTAATACCTACATGAATAATACGGACAACATAAAATGAATCTGTGTTTTAATGAACGTTTAGAATAATTATTAAAAATACACTTAAAATATAACAAAAATATATTCAAATTCATTAATCATCGCAATCTCGCATTATTTGATGTTTGATCTGAAATTATTTTATCTAATAACATTTACTTGCTTTCCGAAAAACATTTAAAGTATCTTTTTAATTTTCCCATTCTTCTCACAATATTCGTTGTTCTTTAATTTTCAAAAACAGTTATTAGGCTATGCACTCTGATTTCAAACAAAATTTAATTTGGTATTTCTCCAATAGAAATTTAATTGGACATTTTCCCAATCCCATCACAAACAAAAATTCAATATGACATTTCCCCATAATACCAGTGTGATTTGCTCCAAGCTTTTGCAAAGTTATTTGGGGATCGACCTAATTGAGGCGTTATTAATTTTTATAATTAAATTAACTATAAAAATTACTAATGGCCATTTTGAAATATACAAATTTTTACTAATTTGACATTTTACATAGCGGACGCCATAGCTGGGATCAGCAAAACTACATTATGGGTGAACCTAATGCAAAATGTTTGTATTGAACATAACAGTACCCACCCGGTCAACCGAGTTTTGCTCGGAGTTCTGATAAATTTTATCTGACCGGGATTCGAACTCACCACATTCCGAATTTTCGAAAAAGCAAAAATTATACATAGCATACCAAACTGCCAATCGGATTGACATAATAGAGTCGAAATTATTAATATATTGTTGCACGACGAAAGAAAAACATATATAGCTTAAAAATGCGCAGTTTTCCAGGGAAAATATAAATTTTTCTCCCCCAAGACTATAATTGAAATTGCGTACTAAATTTTATGGTAATACTTGCAGCTGTTTTCGAGAAACCCAGTATATATATACAAGATTGTCTCGTTTAAAATAAAGAGTAAAGGTTTGTTTGTTTGTTTGTTTGCATCGAATAAGTACCGAAACTATTGGACCGATTTTGGTGAAATTTGTCATAGATATAGATTAGACCACGGGGAAGGACATAGGCTACTTTTTGCCGCGAGCTTTTTTTTTTTTAGCGCGCATGAAGTCGCGGGCAACATCTAGTAGTTATCTGTGAAAACTTTTAATTGGCCTTCTTGTTTGAGTAATTCTAATCGTTCTTGTACGTAGTAAAATAATACTAATATAACACACTTTTTTGCAACTAGAAACTAGTCAATAAGTAAAGTTGCAAAACGTTTTGATGTAGTAAAGTCTGCTTTTATATGGTAGTCTAAAAGTATATTACCTACTTAGCTCAATCTTGCAAAGAGTATGTTGCGTGCTAAGCAATTATGTAAAGAATTATTGTGTAGACGAAAAAGAATTAACTTAATATTTATAGTTATTGACTGAATGTGAAAACACTTGTAGTGTTTTTAAATAATATGTTAGTGTAATTATTGAAACTGGCCAAATCTTACTTCGGGGATGCTCAATGTGAAGTTAGCATACGTAGTACATACATAATGTTTTTGCGGTAAAATAACATATTACGTATTATATTTTATCATTTAATTTAATTAATATCATAACATTCGGTGTACCGGCATACCCGATGAATGGAATAGAATAATAGTGTTTGAGGATTTTCTCAAACGGCACCCTTCTTAGTTACTGATTACGTACGATTATTAGTAACGGTCTTAGTTACTGATCCCAAGATTTCATATCGCAGGGCTAGGGTGCCAAATGTGAAATAAGGTAAACGAGTATTATTGACTGTAATTATCCATAAATAGAACAACTTATACAGATTTTATTCCGCTTTTGTTACAGATTTTATCAGCTGTTCTATTTGTAAAATGAGTAGTATTCCCGTAGACGTAAGAAATCAATTCAATTCAATTCGTTTATTTGTCCTAAAAGTGGTAACAATAGTTGGTAACAAAATTTATAGGCTCTGGCACTTTTATCTATATATAAATAGCATGCAAATATTTATAATATTAATTTAAGTTCTAATTATTCTAAATTAATACATTATTATATATTGTATTCTGATAATTTCCATGTCATATTGTTAGGAAGTTTAATAGATAACAAAAAAATAAACACAGAAAATCACACATAACACATTTAAATTAATAATATAATTCGCAAAATATTAGTAGTCAGTACATAACTTAATATTATGATGTGAATCGAGTAGATATTTGTCGGTAATTACAATAAAATGTCAGGATTATATAATAGATGTCATAAATCAGTAACAAAAAATAATAATCACAATAATAATATTATAATGGTCATTAATGTCATAGTAATTATTGAAGATTAATTCAGCATAGATTATTTATGTTATTATGCTATTGATTATTATTTTTTTATTTAAATAATTCCTCTACCGAGTAGAAGTTTTTAAGTTTTAACCATTTAATTATTTCCTGTTAAAATTTATTATACGGTAGCTTTTTTATATGACATGGGATAGCATTATATGCTTTAATGCACATGGCATAATATTGTCTCTGATACAATGCATTTTTCGGGATGACGTCAAGCACTAGTCTGTCAGTATTTCTATGATCGTACTTAGTGTCTATTTTTCCTTCCTTTCATAATATTAATTAAAAGATAAGATAATAATAAACTAGAATATTAATTTAGGTACTTATATTTTCTATCATAGAACATTGAGCTAAAATTGTACCTACTAACAATAATCTTGATTGTGCTGTATCCTAGCATCCTGTACCAAAAACCATGTTCCTTTTAATTTTTTTCATACTTATTGTATTCTAGGCATAAGCACGGCTTTGGCCTTTTTGAAAAGTAAAGTTCTTTAAACCTAACACTATTATACTATAAGTGGCTTTACTACAATATTATTTTAGTTAATGCGACGAATATTAATTACTAAACTGGACACTCACATCTTTCGTAGTTATAATGTCATTTACGTTTATTAAGTAACGTATATTTCGATGCCCTACTAATTATGACGTCGATGTCTTATTGCAATAAAACACTGTCGTAGACTATCACTTGTACAATAACATAATCACTTGTTATCGTAAATAAACGCGACACAAAATCTGTAGCGACGTGCTACGTTGTGCCACACCGTTATTACATCCAATTTAAAGCGTTATTAAAAGCTCGTTAATATTTTTAAACACACGACATTAATTGCACAAAACAATATAATTATGCACTTAAATTGATGTTATCCTGCTTTAACAGCTGCTAGACCTGTCGCGCAATAAACGTCCGATAATAAACACCCTTTGTTTAAAGTTTAGCCTGAAAGCTCTCATTTAGTATTGAAAACTTTTATGGCGCGTGACACGGCCAATATAAACATTTTCACCCCGTGTATGGGGTGTACCTTTTTTGCTAAATGGTCTTTTTGTTGAATTGCAAATAAACATGCATGCTATGTTGTATATTATAGTTAATATCGTGTTATTTAAGCTAATCGATTCGACAGACGCAGTATGTTTTATTAAAAGCTTTAATTTATTTTATAGTTTGTAAAAGATTATGTGGTATTCAGTTCTAATTATGACTTTTGTAAAATTATTATTTCTCCAAATATCTAAATTACCTCCGCTACTTAATCTTAATAATGGCGAAATGGTTAAAATTTTGCGCTGATTTTCATAGCAGTCTAAAGGGCGTCTCAGACGGCGAAGATACTATAATATTTTATCTTAAGGTGCCTGGATTGAAAAAGGTAATATGAAAATATCTTAGTCGTCTATTATAGTTCATAAAAACTGTATAGCAAGTGATATCTTTTCATAGCATATATATTAGATGCTTACATATGAAATTGGCGTTTTGTCGTACCTACTGGTTACTTTGATCTCAAATATATCTTCTTTTGTTAGGAAATCCAATTTCAAATTAACACCGCTATTTACTCATGCATTTGTGTTTCGAAAACCGTAATTCATTTGTTTTTTTGTTTTTTCTTTGCGTCACTCTGTTTACTAAATGGAAAACTTGAAATATCGTATTATTTTCGAGTACGAGTTTCACCGTGGCACCAGTGCTGCAGAAACGGCTCGAAGGATTAATGATGTGTAACGCGGCGGTGTCGCAAAAGAAAACACAGTGCGTTTTTGGTTCCAACGTTTTCGTTCTGGTAATTTCGACCTGTAGAACAAGTCCCGTGAACGGCCGGATACCAAAGTTGATAATGAAGAATTGAAGGCTATTGTGGAAGCGGATCCATCGCAAACCACGTCCGAGTCAGCTGCAGGCTGCGGTGTTAGTGATAAACTATTTTAATCCTCTTGAAGCAAATTGGGAAGGTGAAAAAGCTTGAAAGGTACCTTATGAATTGAGTGATATGAGTGCAGCAAACCAACAAAAGCGCGTCGACTGCTGCGTTACATTACTCAACCGGCACAATAATTAAGGGATTTTAAATCAAATCATAACCTGTGATAAAAAGTGTATCCTGTGCGATAATCGCACTCATCGCAATGGCTAACCCTGGCGAACCAGCCAAAGCCTACCCCAAGCGAAAATTGACTCAAAAAAAGTTACTTGTAAACGTTTGGTGGACTAGTGCCGGTGTCATTCACTACAGCTTTCTTAAATCTGACCAGACGTTTACGGCAGATGTCTATTGATAGCAACTGCAAATCATGATGGAAAATCTAGCTGCTAAACAACCGAAGTTGGTCATTCGCTCTAGGCCACTGCTACTTCAGGACAACGCTAGACCACAGACTGTACAACAGACGGCTACCAAATAAGAGGAGCTTCAATTGGAATGTCTAAGACATCCACCGTACTCCCCGGACCTTGATCCAACAGATTATCATTTTTTTTTAAATTTGAATAACTTCTTGCAAGGGAAAAAATTCAACTCCGGTGGGGCGCAGTCCAAAGCGCCTTCAAAGGTTTTATTGATTCCGGTCCGAATGTTTGTTTTAGTAAAGGAATCAATGAATTACATATGAGATGGAAAAAGTGCATAGATAGCAATGGTATATACATTTTGATTAAATAAATATATATTATGTTTAAAAAAATCGTGTTAAATGTTCCCCCTTTACAAAACGCCAATGTCATATGTAATGGCCTAATACTAATCTTCGCCTCCGTCTGTGATGCCCCTAACACTTTTACATTACAATTTCATGTCAGACTGTTGCATAGCTGTCTGTGACTACGAAAGCTTTCATACGCACTAACTGAAACTGTCAGATAATATGTGATAGACGTCAGCCAGCCCGCAGCCGGCTTTCAAAGGACCTTTGCTGTTTTACGGTTTACACGATATGCATGGGAAAGTCGAAGAATAATTCGACGATACATTTTAATTTATGTAAGTAGTTAAAAATGTGACATGAAAAACAATTTGGCATGTTTTCTTACTTTAAAGTGATTAATAAAATATTAATTACTTATTTATTTATGTATGTGAAATAAACAAATATTATAATCTTATACCCAAAAGCGCTAATGAATAAAAAAATGAAAAGTATAATATTTGTATATAATACTTTTCATATTCCATATCTTATATGGCGGTAGAAATCATAAGGAGCATTTGTCATAGAAATAACTATCAGTCCATCTACATTTTCTGTCCGATTAACTCAGTGATAAAAATGCTGGTATCTGTTTAAGTACCTACCCATTTGTCGTTAGAAAAACCAGTTGTGAAGTGAATCGTAAAGTTTGTTTAATTTTATATAGGTAGATCATAAATAAAATAAGATATAACATTTTTGTAATAATAATAATAATATCCTTCCATATAACTGAACCGTTCTAAGTTTTATACATCGATTCAATCGATGTAAAGTTCCACAAATTCAATTAAAATGCATAGAGCTTGGTGCAACCACACTTGTCTATAAGTATACCGGCAAATTATCGATATTTTACGATAGGGGATTCATTGTTACAGGGACTTACCGTCAAATCTTCGAACGGGCCATGCTTGTATATAACGCAACACAGACCTAGCCGCTATCGCAACTGCCATCCATAGACTCTACATTACTTACAGATATTGTAAATAAAAAAAAGAAAAACACAACACAATCGTATTCACGCGTAATCTCGAATCGCGGATCGGACAACGACGCGTCTGCCTCCGCCGGCTAACCCGGCGCTACTGCCCGCCCAAGCCGCCCAACACGCGCCCCCGCCCGCCCTACAGGGCCTTTCTTTGTTTCGCATTCCCTCCGTATCCGAACAAATTTTAATCTTGTTCGTGATCTTGCGTTTCTCAATTGACTAAACTAAACCGAGTCGGTGATGCGGATTCGATAATTGGATCGGAGTTGTCATCACGTGAACATCAAAGCGTTCGACGTGGCGTTTTAAATAGACATGTATTCGGGCCCTCCCAGTTGACTGGGTCGCCGGTGCTGACAGAGCAGTCTTAATAGCGGCGCCATTTTAAAATAAAAATTGGAATAAGCGTCCGTTCACACCGAGACGCGACGCGAAGCGAAGCGGCGCTGTACTTTTAAGATAGCGATTCAAAATTGAACTTTATTCACTACACAAGAAGACGCACGAAGTGTATCGAGCTGCACCGAACTGCTTAGCGCGGTGCTGCTCTTACAATGAAACATGTATCTCCTTGAGTAGTGAATAAAGTTCAATTTTGAATCGCTTATTATCTGTAAATAATGTTCCAAAGTGATAATAATCACAAACCTAGTTCATTATTGTGCAATCAGCAAATGAATTATGAGCAAAGAGTGCAGATATAATTGAAAATAATTTAGGTATAATATGCCTCAACGTATTTTCAATTTCGATAGTATTGTGCAGGTAAATTGAACATTTGATTACCTATAAAATCAAATTAGTAAACAACTTATTTGTGAAAATCGTGACGCAAGATGCCAGTTGCGACGAATATACAAAATCATTTTGCTTTGATTCTTTTTAATGAGTAAATACATGTAAAGTCAATTACTGTCCACTGTCTGCATTTTTGCCACAAAGACGAGATTTTAAACTTCGTATTCTTACATGGCTATGTATACTTTGTTGCTTAAAAATAACAACAAACGCAACTGTAAAACCGTAAATTGTTGTTGTTCAAGTCAGCACGAAGATACGCGGGAAGCGAGCAATAAATACTCAAAAGAAATACGTTAACAGTTGCAGCGGTACGGAACCACGCTCCGGCCATACATTATTCATTGATGCCCTGTACCGAACGACTGAGATTTGTACCATCTGCCCGTGTCGTTACTGTCTAGTGTCTACTGTCCGTCGAAATAGTGCCCACTTACCGTGCCGTGTATTGCACGACTCATAATGAGACAGTATTAGTGTACAATGCACATATTATTAGTCACTGCAAATTGTATTTTTTCATAACAGGTCTAGTGTAAAAAAGAGATTGAAAAGTTCAGAAAAAAATAAAGTTAAGAAAAAGGTCCTCGCAAAAAGTCCGCGTGGTTATATCTCATACAATTTCATACAAATATTCTTTGTATGAAATTGTATGAAATATAACGCATATAACGAGTAGTAGGTAAGTAGGGACGCTGCGCTGCCGCCTAGTGCGATGTATGTTTAAGCCATACACTAAAAACTCAGCAATTTTAAGGCAAGAAAACTTGTAACAAACTATAAGCTACAGAAGAGAGAGCTATCGTTAAACGACTAATGCCTGCTACAACACCACCACGATAAAACTGCACAGTTCGGTCACAGTAGACGTATACAGTACTACATCTTCATACTAGACCGCCCAAATCGGCGCACGCGTGTGCGTGAGTTTAGTATATTGTGTATACTGAATATTATGTCTACTGTGGACTGAACTGTGCAGTTTTATCGTTGTGGTCTGTAGCGAGCGTATTAGTGTTTTAGGATCGTAACATTACCTAGTGTCTAAATAGTACATTGAAATGAGTTTATAGGCCTGAAATAATACGAATTTCGTATCAAAAATAGTTATTAAGCTTTAAATAAATATTTATCAATTAGAGCCACGAAAGGAAACAGTAATAGAGACAGTTCTTTTTTTCTATATTTTATTATAATTTGATCCACAAAAGTAATGACTAATACGTAATATAATTCCTTTATACTAGTAACTAGTTGAAGTAACTGCAAAAACACTAGTCATAAAATTACAAAGTCACTTAATTCTCCTAACAATTTAAAAGTGAGATAAATTCCCCATGTTTAAATTGTAGAATAAGGAATGAAGCAATTTATGTTAAAACGTTAAACTTCACGACTTGACAAGGCTCTTAAACACATTTAAATTTAATGACCGGTCTAAAGTATTCCAGCAATAAATTGTATACAATAATAATCGAAGCGATAAAATAAAAATGTTTACATAAAAATGCACCTTGCTTCTTGGGCATAGACATGAAAACTGCCGGCGCGACAGACTCGACCTTGTTCTGGTGATGGTATTAGTGCCTAGGTGCAAACCTGGAGTTAATTAAAGCGACCGTGTTACAGTCGGCATGGAGTCGCGTCGGTTGCCACGCAACCAGACTCTTTGAAGTGCGCCCCGCGTTGATAGCACTCGATATCGCATCCCGGCCCGAAAAGAGAATCGGGAAAAATCTCCCCTCGACTCGCACGCGGTTACGGTCTCCGAGTATAGTTGAGCACGCGAGGGGGAGTAATTTTGTATCTATACGTGAACATTATGTGATTACGTATCCAGCGTTAACATAACGACACAAGACGCTAGTGAAAAGTGATCAAAATATCCTCACAATATTCATGCACTTCAGTACAATTACTGAAGTGCATAAATGTTGTGAGAATATTTTGTTCATGAAAATTAATAAATACAATTATATATTAATTTTAATTTTAAATTCATTTTATTTTAATTTTAAATTTCATGCTCTATTTGTGTATTATATGCCCTATATGCCGGAAAATCTCCATTTAAATCCTAAAACTTAATAAATTTTGAAGTTATGCAACTTTAAATACTATCTTATTTTTATCATAAACGTTACGAAAAGAAACAGTATCAATATTATGTACCTCCTTAGAAATACAAAAATAATTTGTTACCTATTTAGGTTTATTCCGTTTTTTTTTACACATTGCCTCCGATTTCTACATAAGAGTTACTTAGCGTTTTAGGTTAATCTCCTGATTATAACTATGTTTATAAGAAAATAGCTGCAGAAGATTAAAGTACAAAATAAAAAGAAAACGCAACTGCAATTCCAAATCAGTAGTGCGAAAACATATATTTATGTAAAACATCCTTTGAAGTTTCCAGTTTTCAAATAGTATTTTATAATAGCATACGTCCATTCGCATACGATTCTTTTATTGACAGTACCCGCATTTCGCACACTACTCGGTTAACTTTTAGTTAGCCCTACCCGAGGGCCGCTGAAATTGGGTAGCACATATTTGTTTTTATACGCCACTTGGACTTCAAAGTGAACACACTATTTACTTCATATATTTTGTAACTCATTTCGACTGTAAACACATTTTTAAGTATCGATTTCATAAAGCGCCCCTTCTCATAGTGTTCAGTTCAACAGTTTCGACTGTTGGAATCATTTACAAAAACAAATCTAAATAGCCACAACATACATGATAACACACCTAGCAAAATAGTTTGGGCGAATATAATTAGTTTTGTCACGTAGAGAATGTAGTGAATCGTCAGTTTTAATGTCAAGATGGCTTACTTTAATTGGTTTTAAATGCGCTATTGGTGGAACAAATGGACAGCCTCTTCTTTATTTATATAAAATTATATTGCTATTCCAATGTCTTGCTGAAACTTGAGAACAGCTGGACCGATTTGGTTAATTTTGGTCTGGAAATAATTGTGAAAGTATAGGGAAGGTTTAAACGGTGATAAATATAAGAAAAATAACAGGGAAAATATTGAAAACGACGATTGAATTTCCCACACCAACTGTTCACTGTGCTCAATTTGTCACTTGACTGTGAAATATTTATAGGCGCGGCCAGTTTGGTTTATTTCAAAAATCGGCCGGCCCCAGTAGGTAGGTGTTTGTGTAGATGCAGGTTGTAGGTGTAGATGTTGGTGTGTAATGTAGTGTAGGTGTAGTTATTTATTTATAGTTTCCAGTTCATAATTATTATGACAGAACAGCGTGTGTCAGGATTGCTAGTATACGATAAAAATAAAGGTGTATATTCAAAAATGGTAACAACGCATGCTTTGGCAAGAAATTAATTAACAGATTTTCCGAGTTCAGAAAACGGCAATAAAGCAATATGATGGAGGGGAAATTCGCTGAACTATCAAAGCATTTACATTTTCCCGTTTCGTTTGCGTAAATTTAGTAAAAATTAAATGTTATAGAAGCATACATACTGGCTACGGTCATATTTAATTCTACGAATTTTCTTACTTTTGATTGACCAATTGTTTCGATATTAGGAGTATAATTCCGAAAGATTCTGGTGTAAAATCTAGTTTGTTAGATCTTATTTCTTATGCAAGGTGTATTTTATCCGAATTAAATATTTAACACAACATTAAGCTACAATATTACGTAAGTAATGTCAGTATGCATAACTAAAAGTTCGATTAACTTACGGAAAAATAACATGATTATCGTTTCCTGACAACTCTAACTACGCATGGGCCGTACAACGCGCCGGCTTTGAAGATCACTCACCTGCTGCGCTGTATAATCCGCGCGGTTATGAATAGAATTTAAGTATTTTATTAGATTATTTGGTCAAAATTTATGGTTACATTTTATATATATTTTAGAACGAGAATCAAATACTAATTACGCTCCTTGAGTATATTTTTTTGAAGACACCTGTATTACAGCTTGAGATGGAGCTCTTCATAAGATTACAGTCTAATAGAAAGAACTCAACATTTCAATAATATTCTCTGCCATTATAGCGATAGCCTGAAAAACATTAAAATATGACGTCACAAGTTGGAAAATGAAGTTACGTCAACAGTACAATAAAAACAGAGTACAGGGTGACAGCGTCCACGGATATGAGTGATTGATGACGGATCGATTAACATTATACCTACACGAGAGGAGCTTCAGTGTATATGAAGCTCGATATCCATTGTATTGCTATTATACTGATGAGAGGAGAAACATATTATATAGATGAAAAAATAAGGGTAGTATATTATATAGATGAGAATCTATGTAAATATACTACCCCCCTTACTAATAAAAATATTTACACAATGTATAAGCTATAGAATATTTTTTCCTTGTCTGATACGTTGGAACAGTCGCTTGACAGACAAGGCAAAACATTGTATAGCTTATCCATTATGTGAATATTTTTATAAGTAAGGGGGTAAAAATATAAAAATGGAGCCGTCCTCACTGACTGACATAAAGACGATTGCACAGCCGTAACTGCTTATAAAAATATTTGGACAGCAATGTTAATTTATAATGTAGAGTCACACTAAGGCTCGTGTTCACCGGCATTTAATCAACCGTTTAAATAAATAATCGGCCGTTTTTGTAAAAAATCCTGTTCACCACGTTCTAAACACTGGTTATAGAAGTTAACCGGCCGATTATCTTAACCAAGCCCGAGACCCTTGTTTAACCGTCGTAATTATAGTGATTTGACAGAACTTTTTTAGCTTTAAATTTAATAGTTTTATTAAAGAGTAAAGACATATTATTTATTTGAGACAAAATGATGCCTTTTAATGTTATAATGGAAGGAGATTACTATCTCAACATGCTTGAGTATTTGGACGAGTTAGAAGCGATTACGAGAAGACCTCGGATTTTTCAAAGTCGCTGTAATTTCTGTGAAGTATACGATGAAGTTTCATTCAAGACCCAGTTTTGCTTATCCAAATCGAGTGCAATTCATATTATTGGATTAATTGAAGATAAACTAGAATTTGAGTTAAATTCTTCAGCGAGTCGTGTCCAATTATATATTCTTGTATTTCATTACAAGTTCAGATAACACACTCTGTTCATTGTTGCTAAAATTAGTTGTTCGCTTTTTCTTCTCATCCATATTTATTACAAGAAAACAACAAAATTTGGTTCACTATAATTGTCTACACGATACTATATTGACATAAGGTCTACGTAAATATCTAGTTAAAATGAATTGCTCTTTAAACAAAAGAAACAATAAACAACAACTTTCAAATTTTGTAGCGTTAAATTTTACGTACCTAACCAAATCAAAATGTCAGAAACATAAATGTCATTTTATGTTGTAGCCTTACATTTTTATTTAGTTGTATTACATTTCTCACTAATTTATTCATAAACGGCCAGTTTTATCTCGATTTACTAATCAGAGAAAGAGAAGCGATGGTGAAAAGTCATGTTTAAAATTTAAACGACCGGTTACAAAATCAATGGTGAAGTTACTTTTGGTGCACTCGAGCTTAAGGAGGGAGGGAAAAATCCACCGTAGAAATCCGTTAAAGAGGATTTTTTTAAATACATACCCAGCGGATGTGTAATGAGGATCCACGCGGACGAAGTCCCGTACAAAAGCTAATTGAAAATAAACATTGTAACTATATATTGTATAGTCATAAACTATTGTCAGATGGGGCAGAACAACCTATGAAGATAATCAGTTCCACACAAAACAGTATATTTCTATTGATCCAGAAAGAACAATAAAGTTTGAACCTCCTTTTCCAAGTAATCTTCTATCATTTTAGCTTCCATATTTCATGCATTCGTTATAATATATTAGTTCGATAACTTGTTTCTGAACCAAAAAGTGACAATACAATATAAATAAGTTTATGTATAACTGAACAATGAGGTCCGGTCATTGATTCCATAACTCGTAATTGACATTGGTACTACTCTACGTCTTGGGTCCACTTGCACAGATCTGGGTTAAAGTTAAAAGCCGCGGGTTAAAATATCATACCTTCTCTTTCATGAATACGAAAAACAACAGAGACAACTAATGGGCCTTAGAGGCCACTGACACACTAAGTTATTAAAAACAGTACAGTACAGTACAGTAAATGACTATTTTTCATAGTTAAAATAGTTGAAAGCTTAAATTATTTTAACTATGAAAAATAATCATTTCACTACCAAACTAAACAATAATGTTTTTGTTTTTGTTTTATGAAAAACATTATTGTTTAGTTTGGTAGTGAAATGATTATTTTTCAAATTGTCAAATAAAAGATAATATTTTTAGTTGTTTTTATGACTACAAATAATTATGCTCCAATTAAAATATTATATTTTAATTTGAATCGAGTAATATTAGTAATAACATCTACCATTTTAATGAGCTCAAAAACCTTAAAAAGAGTATACAAAAAGTTAATTGCTATGTCAATTCAGCATCCAATTTGCTTGGAAGGAGTGTTTTAGACGGTTAGGTTAAATTAAATTTGCGGTTCCACTCGGTGTGAGTATCTTTAAAATGTTATATTATACGAGTAATATAAGATATTATTTATGTACGCTATATTAAAACAAAGTTAAGATTTTTCACCTCTAAAATCAACGATAATATTAGGTATATAAAGTAGATTTCGAACGCAATAAAAAGCAAGTTAGTGCATTTATAATAATTCCCATTACATTGTTTGAGAGATGGAAAACAGGTCACAATGTTCTTATGTTAGGCTACAATCGTCATCATCATCACCACCAATCCCAAGCAGGGGAAGTTGGGGTAAGATGAAGTAGGGGGTAAGACGTGGAAGATTGGAACACGTGAAAATTCCACTAGGCTTTTCACGTGTTTCCAATAGATTCAGCATATCTGTTCTAGCATCTAAAGATTGACTGTCGTGATAGTTAATACACATACGAATTTTCAAAAAATCCTACTTCATTTGTTTAAATGATTGAGTAAAAATATGTTTTATTTGATAGGTTTAAAATTTAATAAAAATGTTAAAAATGTTATAAAAATCAACAATTTAAAGTATCCCACTACTAATTTTTACGAATGATAGACTAACGAAACAGGCAATAATTTGTTTCACATTAAATTCACTACATTAAATTTTTATTTAATACTAGCTTTTGCCCGCAACTTCGCCCGCGAGGGAGAGTGTTTGTGGTAAAAAACTTCCTTAGCAAAATACCTACTGCAATATAGTAATAGCACAGAGTAAAAATATTAATACTTGTAATACGTTTTCACACGTACTTTTTAATTCCGTCCGTCCGCGCTTCTAAATTCTGTTATTATGAATATAAATGGACGAAATTTGGTACAGTTAAAGACTGTATAGATATCTCAGTTCAAGCATAATAAAATAACAACAATTTAATATTTTAGGGGACTCCATACGTGTGAGGCATTGTTAAATAGGAATTTTAAAATAAAGGGAAGGTTTCATACATGACTTTTTTACAAAGTCAACCATTTTTGAGTAATCGGCCTCCATAGTGGTTTATAAGTTGGCCCCCCGGACATTTCTAAACTATGAGACTTAGAAACTTGCAATTTTCCATGCTGAAAGATCATTCTTAATATCAATCAATCATTCAATCAATCATTTATTCACAAGATGTGGTATATAATACTCTTCAAAAAATTATTTTAAGCAAAATCGGACAGTAACTTTTGAAGTGATTTGATAAAAACCCATACCAAACCCCAAACCCCAAAAACCCATACCAAAAAGTTACGGAACCCTCCTTAGACATCTCCTAACAAGCTCTTGGTTAGGTTATTTAAACTTAGAGTGGGTATAGTAACCTATTATCTATCCTTAAAAGATAGACACATCTATGCCATCGCAGACATCGCAGAAGTACCGACTTCAAAAATATGAAGATTGAGTACAGAAATAGTTGAAATATTTGCCGAATTTAAAAATCATCATAATGTGGTGTATGGTGTTATGAAGGCGGTGATTGCTGATGATTACTTTAATTGAGATAGCGGCATATGCTTTCAGTTCTTTAAAAAACGCCGAAATCCCCAAACATGTATCTATAACGGAGTTCTGTTCAGTACTTTTGGATCCAGGGTATTGGTGCAAAATCCTTATTTTTGGTAGTATATGCCTGGAATACATCAGAAAAAGTCAAAATCACTATTTGTGTTCATATAAATTTCGAGGAGTTCCCTCGATTCCTCATGAATTCCATTATCAGGTCACCACTTTGGCGTCTGTTGGGATTATACCCTTTACAGCAAAAAAAAGCATTATGAAAAATTACAAAAAAAAATATAAAAAATATACAACCGCCTCCTTTTTTGGAAGTCGGTTAATTAAATTTTAAGCGGAGTGTAGTCAACTAAATGCATTAGTGAAAACCGCATTCAAATAGGTTAAACCGTTGACTTCGTTCGCAAAACAAAACAAATATCGCAGGAACCGTATATTTTTCCAAATTTCATCAAAATTCGTTGATTAGATTCTGTGCTTAGCGCGTACAAACGTACAGACAAACAGACAAAAATTCTTAAAAGGTTCTATGTCGTTCATAAAGCCGCCTGTAAAAGTTAATCCTGTCATAGTTTTTCTTATATATCTTCCATGTACAGACAGAGACCAGTTACAAATTTATTATTATGTATAATGTATATATTAAATTTATGAAGAGACGAGGGGGCAAGATGGGGTTTAAAATACTAAGCATATTATATTGCTATGGGATAAAAAGCAGAAATGTCAAAAATCAAAGAATGATGTGTTTAAATCATAAAAGCTAACGGTAAAAAACTATTATAGAAAAAAAACACTAAAAATACGCACAAATCTATTAAACTTAAAGTGACATTGACTAATGTTCCTAATTGTATTCTTTAATTGATGTTGATAACAAATTTCATCAAAATCGGTCTAGTAGTTTAGGAGCCTATTTGATGCAAACAAACAAACATTCAAACAAGCAAACAAATATTTCCTTTTTATAATATTAGTATAGATTAATAGCCAGATAACTAATAGTCTAAGATCCAACTGCTCGATTCTGCAGGTATCTGTTTTTTTTGATAAAACTAATTTTAAATGAATGTTAAGAAAGTATGCAATGGCTTAGGGATAGGTTGCCTATAAAAAATTTGCCGCAATTACCTGTAATTAATTTTAGTATGAATAATTCGCTAATATAAATTGCAACTGTATGTTTTTTAATAAATTTTGCGACATTTGAAAGAAAATTATGTTACGAGTTGAAATAAAAAAATGTTTCCCAGCTCTCAGTCAGCCACAGCGTTAGGGTTACTAGGTGTAAACAGGTATACCTGAGCTGATTGTAACTGGCCGAAACGACGAACTTAAAAAAATGATACACAAAAAAGGAATATTACATTATATTCTGGCATCTTTTTGAAAATAGAACGCCAAATTTGAATTTAATCGAACTGATGGAATTTGTTTGAGAGGACGTAGAACTTTCTCTGTCGTAAATTTTCTTAACAATGGAAAGAAACGAAATTCGTGCGGTGATAAAGTTTTACGTTTTAAAAGAGAAAAAAGCAACCCAGATTAAAACCAAGCTAGACAGTATTTTAGGTAATTCTGCTCCTGCATTGAGTACAATTCACACCTGGGTAACTGATTTTAAACGTGGAAGACAGAGCTGCGAAGACGCCCACAGGTCTGGCCGTCCAAATGAAGTCACGAATACGGACATGATCAAAAAAATTCACAAAATTGTATTGAATGATCGGCGCTTAAAGTTGCGAGAGATAGCAGAGATAGTGAGCATTTCATCTGAACGCGTTTTTAATATTTTGCACCAACATTTGGGAATGAAAAAGCTTTGCGCGCGATGGGTGCCGCGTTTGCTCACTGTAGACCAAAAGCAACGTCGAGTGGACGATTCATCGGAGTGTTTAGCGCTGTTTAACCGAGATCCTAATGAGTTTTTGCGGCGTTATGTAACAGTCGATGAAACCTGGATACATCATTATACTCCCGAGACAAAAGAACAATCTAAGCAGTGGACTGAGAGCGGAAAACCTGCGCCGAAGAAACCAAAAACGGTTTTGTCGGCCGGCAAAGTGATGGCGACTGTTTTTTGGGATGCTCGAGGGATTATTTTAGTGGATTATCTGCAAAAAGGAAAAACAATAAATGGAGAGTACTACGAAAGCTTGCTGTAAAAATTAAGTGAAGAAATCCAGAAGAAACGACCACATTTGGCCAAGAAAAAACACACACGTCAATGGTTGCAGTCGCCAAACTCCATGAATTGCGGTTCGAATTGCTACCGCATCCACCCTATTCCCCAGATCTGGCCCCGTTCGACTTCCACTTATTCCCAAACCTGAAGAAATGGTTAGGTGGCCAGAGATTTTCATCAAATGAAGAAGTCATTGTTGCCGTGGACGAGTATTTTGAGGGGTTGGTGAAAACATTTTATCAAACTGGTGTAACGGCATTGGAGAAGCGCTGGACTAAATGCATCGAGGTAGAAGGAAACTACGTTGAGAAATAAATTTATTTTAAATAGATTTTTGAAGTTTTTCTTTGTCGTTTCGGAAACTTATCAATCAGCCCTCGTATTATTGTTAATTATTTATACTTACCAGTTTTTTAACCGACTTCCAAAAAAAGGAGGCGGTTAGACGTTCGGCTGTATGTATATATATATATATATATATATATATATATATATATATATATACCGATTTTCAAAATTCTTTTTTTGATGTAAAGGGTATACTCCGAAGTTAGGGTCCCGTTTTCATAAAAGTTTGGGGATTTCGGCATTGTTTGTCAATTACATTAATCATTATCATCATCACCATCATCACACCATACAACATTACATTATGACGAGGTACTTCTCATAGTATTTTACACCGACACGGATATCTTAGAAGTTCTGAAGAATTTTCCAACTGGCAACCATAGATCTTCGTAATTAGTATATATAAAACTTTAATTTTGTATTAAAAAAAAATAGGTGAGTGTAAATAATTAATAATAATATATATACCTGCTTACACCTAGTTACCCGCTACGGCTGACTGAGAGCTGGCAACAATTTTTTTTTCAATTCGTGACGTTATTTTCTATCAAATGTCGTAAAATTCATTAAAAAACATATAGATGCAATTTATATTAGCGAATTAATTATACTTAAATTAATTACAGGTAATTGCGGCTAATATCTTATAGGCAACCTATCCCTAATCCATTGCATACTTTCTTAACATTCATTTAAAATTAGTTTTATAAAAAAAACACAGATCTTGTACTAAATATAAGGATTATTTTAATACTAAAATCTATATCTATATATATGCACAGGCCAAACCCTTAAAGGCTTGAAATTTGAAATTTTGCATACGTATTTCTCATAATATGATGTAGGCATACACTAAGGAAGGATTTTTCAAAATGCAACTCCCAAGGGGCTAAAATAGGGGATATAAGTTTATATGAAACTTTTTATTCCTTGTTTTAAAAACTTAAAATACGTAAGAATTGAATGTGGAAAAATAATGGGTTACGTATGTCAGCATTTTCTAATATTCAACGCCTAAGAGAGTAAAATAGGAGATTAAAGTTTTTAATTATTATAAGATATCGTTCATAACCCAATTAAACGTTTATGGTAATATATAAAAATATAAAAGTCTTTGAGATATTATGGTCTTAACCTTAAGTACCCCGTCCTGCCCCACCATCCCATACTATGGCTCGGACCTCCTCTATGTGCGGATGATTAGGCTGTAGTCCACTACTTTTACCACTCTTGCCTATGAATTTTACATACTGCTTATATAATTTTTAATATAAACAAAGATCCAGAGGCCATGAAAACAACAATAACTTAATTAGAGGTTTCGGATTCATTTCCGCGGCATTGTGACGCACGCTTCAGATTGAGCTCAGTGAAAATTATTCAAATTCAAAGAAATGTGAAATCAAGGGGGAATCACCGGTATACCACGTCGTAATGATTCATTTGCATTCCAATTTAAATATATTTTTGAATATTGTAAAATTATGTTTTACAAACAAAATCTATTATGGAATGAAAACCTCTATTACAAACTATGTATATTGTTATGCATGTTACATATGTACCCCCTATGTAATATTGACTTAGCACCGAATAGCCGAATACCATTATATGGGAATCATCATCATCTGTCAGTTGCAGTCAAACATGCTCTTGGACTATAATCAACATATAACATATAATAATTGAAGCCGCCTCTTGGACTGTAAAGAAAATATATATCGTGCAGTTTCTTCATAAATTACGAAAGAAATCGTCATATACTGGAAATGCTGTCGCCGCATCATCGCGGTGGTCCCAGCTCCGTGGGACCGTGAATTTGGAGTTAAGTTAGAGACTTCAGATCTTACATCGGTCAAAGTCGGTATTCTTAATTTAGTTATAATTCTTGAGTTTAGATCCAACATAGATCTGATTAATTTAGTTAAGTTTAAATGTAAAATAGTTTGTAATTTTTAACTTCAATAAATCTTTTAAATAAAGTCGTTTTTTTTTGGAACTCTCGTTAGAGAACACTATAAGTTGCACAACCTTTAAATATTATTGACAAGATACTATAGTAAGCACGGTCCTCATAACAGAGAAGAAAATATAATATATATATATACCAGTGGCGTGGGGTTCCTATAACTCCATTCCTACTTCGCTTACCACTTACCTTTTGAAGACCCTCATCCTAATAATACAAGCTGGGGCTTCCCTATGAAGGTGAACCAGCCTTCGCTACTAATATACACGTACGTACAAAGAACCAGCTTCTATAGATCGATCCAAATCGATCCAAATTGAAAATTTTGACATCCCCTTCAACGGCCCACGATTTTTCTATACAATCGTGAACACACCGTATGCTTGTAGTAGGGCAATCAAATCGAAAGCTGACTATGTATGCTGCTGCTGTTAGCTGCTGTATGCTGTTTGTCTATTCGACTTTCTTTAAGCTGTGGTCGTCACTATACTCCGTTCGGATTCAATTTACTCTAACTTTATGATCCGGAATCCGGCGGACCCGGGAAAATTCAGAGCATTGAAAATACAATACAGTTGAAAATGGAAGTGTCGAGAATCGAGCTGTCATATATGACATTGACATTTGACTAGACACTTGTCAGTTCGATTTTCAGCTCTATGTATTAGCGGTGAGTTCTATTTTCAATGCCCTCGAATTTTCCCTGGCCTTACGGATTCCGGACAATATAGTCCCGGCCTAATCGTCAGCAAAAGGAACAATAAAACTTAATACAAGGCTAACAATTTTAAAATGTTACTTATTTACCGTGTAATAAAGAAATACTATGACAGATTAATGTCGTGGTCGATTTTTTTGTTTCCGTTTATATTTCATTGGATTATATTGTATCTGGATGGAGTACATACAAAATGTTAAACTTGGTTTAGAAGTGTTTTTCAGATATAATTTTCAGATTACAGATTTAATAGACGACATTTACATTTTTATTTCGTATCTAAGAAGCAAAAGAACCCTTATAAAGTTCAAAACTTAAATTATATGAATAATAGCAACAACTAGTAATAAATGACATCTAATAGATAGGAATTTATATTATTATATATAAAATTGTATATGTATGGTAGTAGGTACACTTCACGCACGATGGTATAAAATAAACTTCGAAATCAACGACTCGTCGGTCAGTAACAAACGAGCTGTCTAAAATAATTTAAGGGTTGGCGACCCGCAATAATTTGTACAAATTATAAAGGGTGCGAAGGGAAATTACTGGGCCAGCAGCGGGTGAAGGAAAAATTAGACCGGAATCCGCTTGATTTTAATCACCATAGAAATCGATTTCATCATCATTTATAATAAACAACCATTATATCTACCTACTTAAAATAATTCGAAACGGGTATACCGTTTCGAATTATTTTAAGTAGGTAGATATAATGGTTGTAGTTGGTTGTCTGTATGTATATATGTAGTACATAAAAATATTCTAAAGAACTTGCAAGAAAAATAAAAGCCTTCGCTTCTCAGATAAAAGTGGTGGATTCACCAGTAAAATAATAGATCTTATTTGGTCGAGGACGACCGCATAATAATATGATGTGGTCACCGCATGTATCTCTGGTAGCGTCACTATGGTGACCCATTAAGTAAGAATCCTTAAAGTAATGGTGGTTCAGAGTTGACATAGTCATCAACTTGAGTATCCTACAAACAGTGGATTGTAAGGTTTCGAATTATAATTGTATGAAAATTTCTCATTATCATGACAGCGCCCATACAAATTTCATTCGATAACGCCGCTGTCAAATGTTCCTGCTAGGCCAGCCTAGGTTAATTAAATTTTACAATATTACAGTTTCGACGCAGGAAACCAACGTCAAACGCGGGAATATAACACGATGCGAACATTACAAGATCGAAAGTTAACGAGCTACTTAACAATACAATTCTGGCAATGACAATTACAATTTACAACGCGATGAAATTGTGTCTGAACTATTAAGTAGGAGAATACCGTTTTTAGTTGATCCAAAATCATTTATGATATCAAAACGATTCATTTATAATTCATTGAAACTACCCAAATTGAAAGTAAGTTAAATATGAGAATCGGGGTTCTGGTGTCGTAAATCTCAGTAAGTGTAGCCATATACTGCCTAATGCCTATCGTCCAATCAGCATGAATCTACCGATTAGATCAGTTAGAACTGACTGTGTATGGGCGTTGATTGTTATGACAGTTTATACTGCTAATGTCAATATTGTACTGATCCAATCGATAGCGTCATACGAAGATAAAACGATAGGCAGTATGGTGAATGCCATTTAAACTTTACGAATAATGACTCAGTAACGTAAAACCTTAGCTTGACAAACCCGACGCTGCAGGCAAACTGTAGGTCCGATAAGTATTTTAGTCGTTAATCTTGATTGTCACACGTTCAAGTGCCACTAATTCACCCGAGCCTCAGGCGAGTGCGGTCGTTATCCGGGAACTAGTATAAATACAGATGTCCAGCGTCCGGGGCTAAATAAATAAATTTCATTTCTTAATTGCACCTTAATCTGTTTCGTTTATCTCTTTCGTCTGATAATATACATTTTCATTACTTTAATTTAAGACGAAGTGTTTTGCTATGTGTTTTCTAAACTTCGTCAATGTCTAAAAATCTCTTAAAAGTCAAAACGTACATATAATATTTTGTTATCACGATTAACTGTATAATACCGTGATTCACGAAATAGTAAACTAGAGAATAGATTGATGTATTTTATCAATGATACCTTTATAGAGACTCCAGAACAGTAAGTAAGAAAAAATGATTTTTTTCTGTTCCGATAAATTACGTAGGGGCGTCGAAATATTAAATATCTACGAAAATATTTCTGCAAAAAAACCCACCTAACTTTTAACTGTAACTATTTTACTTCAGAATATTAAAACGAAACACTGTGTAATAGTTATAAGAAAAAGACTAAATGTCAAATAGCTCGGTACCGTAAAAAGTAATTTAAGTAAGTACAACGAGGTGAAAGATAAAGAGGATAAAACGCAGTTAGCCGGCATTAGCCAGTTTAATTGTCCGCAGAACTATTCTCATTTGTTTTACAACTCCGCCATTAAAGTTTAAATCGAGTGTTTAAACAAACCAGGGCTGTGATTCGAAGGTCATGCTTTACGGAGAACTACCGACCTCTTTATGCTTTAGTTATGGTAACACATCTAAAGTTTTAAAAATTGTTGTCGTTTAATTATTCTGCTTATTGAAAATTTAAAAGCTTGTCGTGAAAGCCGACCTTGTTATTTAAGTAAGAGACTGAGTCTTGTGTGAAATAAATTAAATCGTCCAAAAATTTAATAGCACTTAATTCATACACAAGGTAAATGATTTTGTTAATGATTCACACCCTGGGTATAAGGTGGCACCTTAAAGGCTGCTTCTATGTACCAATGTACTCTTATGATTTGTTAATAATTATGTTATGTTATAACTGGAACTTTTTTTGCAAAAGAACATTTTTCCCATCTTTTTGCAAAAAGATGGCCCCGCGTGAGTTTCTGACACTGATTATTCTCGCCGGGCTAGTTCCCGTACCGTTGGTACGTACCATCATGTAGGACATTTCTAAAAGAGTCAGTTAGAAATAAATCATTTTTTATTTTTATACTTCCAGCCTTTAGGATAGACGAGAACTATCTATTTTTCCTGCTAATACCTTTTTTCAACAAGTTTTAAATATCCCCTACGTACCTGATATAATTATATTTTGCAAACAGAGATAAATGGGTGTAATCATACCTCGATACTACCAGATATCTTTAAAATCCCCATAAATCAAAACAAGCTTACCCTTTCGTGCTTCAGTATTAATCTTGATGAGCAAAGCTTAAATTCTTTTATATCAGATAGGAGTTAGTGAAATAAAACTGAAAAGGCATGTCCGCCGGGCTGGTTGTAAACAAATGGCGAGCTTCAAAGTGCTCGAGTAATCCACTTTACCCGGTCTCTCCCTTTACCTGTTGCGGATCTAATCAATCAGTGGTAATCTTTTCCTACATCTCTATTATTTTCAATAAACATTTGCATTCGACGAGGTATAAATTGCCGTTTTTGCAAGCAATCTACTCGAAAGAAACTTCAGGTAATTATGTTTTATTGACATTTACAAAGTGTGATTCACGATTGAAACACAATAATATGTTCCATCACGTTAAGATCACTGGAAATATCCTATATCCTAATACTATTATAAATGTGAAAGTTTGTGAGAATGAATGGATGCATGGATAGATGGGTGTATGTTTTTGACTCTTTTCGGTATATTTATTATTATATATTTCGGTATGGTAGTAGTTTATTACCTCTCGGGCGCCCCCTAGTGTTTATGTCCTAGGTCATAAGGCGTCCCGTTCGAATCTGACGTATGACCTAAGTTGCCGGTCAGCGCTAAAATGCAGATTTCGACGAAAAGTCGCATGCATGCACTAGCTTATATTAGTATATTCAGAATCTACGTAAATTTGCTTTAATAAGTATTAAATATAATCTTAAAAAATGAACAAGTGGAATTATTCTAATAAGAATATCGCACAAGTTTGTAAAATCACACCTTTGTTGTCGAAAAAAGCATTTAAAAAACAATTTAAGACACATTACAAATAGACTAATTATATTAAAAACAAGTTATTTTGTTATTATAAATTAGACACAATATCCTCTGCTTAAGAAAATTGCAAAAGAATAGTTTAAAGAGAATGCGATAATTAAAAAATAATCATTGTAAGAGACGCGAGGTCAAAAGCCTTTTTGGACCTGATTATCCACATAAAATGTATTTTTTATGGTCTCCTTTTAAACCTTACTTAATATAGAGCTACTTTTTAAATAAGTCATGTATATTATTTGGCCCGATCATTATAAATCTTAAAATACAAAAAAAAAAACGGCATAAATACCACTCTTACATAACAGGCTGATAAAAGTTTAACATTTTGATGTTTTTTACATATGAGCTGTTTTGTCAAAAACTACACAAAATATAGAACCAAAATAAATAAATACACATTTCTTAGGCTTTTCTAGAGTTATTATTATTGTTTGAAAAATTGATAAAATTTCATAGTTATGTAAAAACTTACGAACAAAAAATCTTTGGCGACTCCAAAGACTCTTTCGACAATTTTTTAAAAATGTTTTTGTAAGACATAAAAATTAACTTAATTGACTATTTTACATAAAAATATTAGTCGTCTTTCATCAATTTTTTTAAATATTTTTGTTAGGCATAAAAATTAACTTAATTGAGAATTTTACATAAAAATATTAGTACGTTAGATTATAGATTTTAAATAAAAAGTATATATTTTATTTATTTATAGTTATATCTATCATACAGTTTTTATGTTTTAGTATGTTTTTTATACGAAAATAAAAAAGTGGGTTGTATCTAGAATATAAAACTTTTAGGCTACTCCACAGTTGTATGTTCATTAGTAATTTAAATTTTCGCTGCCATTTTGTTTTGAAAATGTCTGGCATCTCGACACCGTACAACGGTTAATAGCAAACAACGTATTATTATTTTTTATTTTCTGATTTATTTATGACACTAACTAGTTCTTTTATTATAGTAAACAATCGTTAATAATATTTTCTAGTATTAGAAGTTAAATATTACCAGAAATATTCATAGTTTATTATAATACAAACTGTTTTTGTAACGGTTATTATTTGAGTTGGTATATGGACGCAATTAAATTAAAAAATACAAGTTCATAATAGCAAAACAATGACGAAAATTGATATTACCTTTATTTTAGATAAAATTAGCTACTTACCAAAAACATTCTAAACAAAATTGCACTTCACAACACACTGTGATTCAGTCGCGAAGTGTACTAAACAAGGAAAGCAATTTGACACCACTTATGTTGTTTTCAATTGGCTACAGCTTTTGATATTTGTTAGGATTATAAATTTGTGTATCTTAGATTTTGTTTTGTGTGTGACTTTTCATTAGCTTCAATATTAAATACATTAAAAAGAGACCAACATATATTTTTTCGCGTAATTTAATTGTTTTTTGGTACTATTACTCAACTGCCGCATCGATGTAATATATAACCGTACAACGGTGATGGGACGCCCGAGAGGGGCTAGAGGTTAGGAGTTAGAGGTAATGGTTAGAGTTTGGCTTTCGACTTGGAGGTCCTGGGTTCGATTCCCGCATTGGAACAACAAAATCTTAGTTCCAAGTTTGGTTTGGACAATGCAGGCTGATCACTTGATTGTCTGACAAGAAAGATGATCCATGCGTCGGGTGGGCATGTAAAAAGTCGGACCTGCGCCTGATCTCTCTCCAGTCGTGTCGGTTATCCGTCCCACTAGATTATGAGAGTAAAGGAGGAGAGAGTTCTCTTGTGTACTGCGCACACACTTGGGTACTATAAAATTACTCCTGTGTCACTGGCCTGATTTCAATGAAAACGGCCACTGTCACCGAAATCGGTGTGGGGGAGTTATTAGTAGTAGGGCTCTGGACTAAAATATAGGCTACTTTTAGCCCGAAATAGCACGGTGTTCCCATAGGGTACTGTATTTACGCGGGCAGCGCCACGGGCGAAAGCTAGTAGAAACTATAAATGCCTGTTAAAATTGAAATAAGGACATAAGTAGATATTCATCCTGTTTGAGGTGGCTCAGATATATTAATAATACAGATTTTACAAATTGTCATGATGGTAGATTTAGATTTCTTCGTGGCTTTTATTTTCGAACTGGTTTTTGACCCTCTATACACATTGTATAATCTATACGCGTCATAACATGTAAGGATACTATTAGAATATTATATACCTACATAAAGCTTGATTAAGCTCACGTGGTGTATAACGTGCAGCCATATATACAAACAAAGAGCACCAAATCTCCAAACCTACATTCTGTGAAACCGCTTTTCGGTAAATATTTATAGCGGTTCCGGCCGAAGGTTGTTCAGTATAGTAAACCATTTGCTAATCTGACTGAAACTAACGATTTAAACGATTTTCGATTCTAGTGCGGAGGAGAGAAAACCTATATTTCCAAACAGGTTTTCCAGACTCGAACAAATAGTACAGTCGAAGCAAAAAATACGCATAAACTCGTACACCTTTTCCAGTTTTTCCCGAAAGGATTTGCGTATGGCCTTAGGCTATATATTTCATACATCTCCTGAAATTCAATCATTTACAATTAAACATGTATGATATCATATATAATATCAAATCAATAAACTTTAAACATACTACCCGGACCGGTCTAGTGTGATGTGTAACATGAAAAAAGTTCGTTAGGTACTTTAACAAAATCACCGTTGACTTAATATTTTTATAATTAAATCAGAAACCGCAATTTGTATAACTATAAAAAGTAATCCAGAAACTTTTAAACGAATACCCTGCGACTTCATTCCGGCCAAGTAGTCCGTCAACTCGATCTAAACACGTAGTGAGTGAGGGGTTCATTTAAAACTCCGCCTTTGCGGTTAAAAAAAAAACGAACTGTGAAAATATTAAATAACTTTCCACTACGTAGTCTAGATTCCTCGTCGCGTATTCGCCCGCGCGGTACTTCTGCGGTTGACTCAATTTGATCACTATAACTGCGTTCCAACTGTCGCCGAGTAACCGCGGCCCGCTCGCCATCCAAGTCACGGACTGTGTGTGGCGCGAGTCCTAACGTCTCCTGTTCGTCATCATATTCAATTATATGTAAAAATATACGAGTCATTCTCGAAACCTAATTACTGTTCATAGATCGGTGGTGGAAATCCATGGTTATTAGGTACTATGGATTTCCACCACCGATCTACATTCATCAGTTTCGATGGAATGGTCATGTTTCTTTTAAGCATATAGAAAATCTATGAAAGTATTTATAGTGCAACAATCTTCGCATATTATCGAATCGCAATTAACTTACTACAAACTTTCTTGCCAAAGCTTTCACTATGCGAAAAAAGTGAAAACTTTAGCTATGATAGATTAAGATCTGCTCCTGCTTAGATAACATAATCTAATTTAAATAAGATTAAAATTCAGGCATACCACTAGATCATCCTACCATTTTATTCAATCCACAGTAAGCCAAGATCTACGATTTTTATGAAATCGACGATCAGACGGATCACCTGAATGAAAACGATTACCGCGTCGGCCATGGACATTGGACACCCGCAACACCAGAATAGTCGCAAGTGCGTTGCAGCCTCTTAAAAGGAGCACACTCTTTTCTTAAGCCAGTTTGAAGGTCTTAGCGGTCCGACCTGTTTCTGTATATATTTAGGCCGATATTCTGATTCATAAAAGTAACCAAGTTATCTTTATTTTTATCATTAGTTAGCTATCGCTAAAACTGCCACCAATCCCTATCTTCAACTACGGACAGAGTTCACTAAGAGGTGTTTGTATTGAAATTGATTTATGGAAATTTCTCAGTGAAGACGCATCGTCTACTGGGAGTTGGCTTCGATCTGTTAAATTGAATACATTTATTTTTACAAGCTATAGAAAATCCGTATTTTCCGTTGAAACTCAACGTTTTATATACTTATAGATAATAATACTGTTATTATCTATAATATATTATTTTTATATTATATATATTATTTTTTATATACTTATAGATAATAATACTAATAGTATATTGGAAGTATATTTTTATTCTCCCTACATAGTTATAGAAAATGTACTTATAGTGAAAATCTGAAATTCGTTGTTTAGTTTATGATACACAGTGTATGCAGAGACGAAGAGTTTACGACATAATATTATGTATTTGCTAATTATGACGTAGATTTTTTATTCTTTTTACGCTTGGCACACTAACTTTTTAGTGCAAGATCCGGTATAAGTAATATATACCCTCATCTGTTATTTATTAGTGATAAGAAATTAATGATAGATAATATTCACATTGATACATTGCAAATAAGTTGGTAGTTAAATTGCGCCCTAAGGGCAGATTCATACCGAAATGATAGCGGAGCGGCGAGCAGCAGAACTGACATATACTTAATTTTAAACTTTATCTTCATTACTATAAAACACAGTTTCGCTTGAGACAACCGCCACCTCTCAAGGCCTCCGATGGCCGGATATACCGGATCTTAGACCATACTGAATCACAAAATTACTAACTCGCCTTATGCCTAAATCAAATCGCCATGTAGGCAAAACGAAAGTTAGCCTTATAAACCATGGTAGGTTACCCGCGAGTTAGACTAAATGGTACATACAGACATACTGAGATTGAGTCTTAAAGCTAAAATGACTTATTACAAATCTTCTTATTACTTGGGACTCAGAATCTACCCTTTCAATAAAGTGACTCGGGTCATTTTTTAGTCCACCACTCGGATATAACATATAGGTAAACTGTGCACTGCACAGCTGTTTTATTAAAAGGGACCGGAAAATGAGCAGACGGATATCAGGCAATCCGTAAGCGATTACCGCCGCCGCCCATGAACACTCGCAACACTAGAGGAGTTACTCCTCTGGTGATGCGCACTTACGTTCCTGGTCCTTAAAATCCCCATCCTCTGTATACCACTGAAGGTCTACTTCTAATATGCAGCAAGATGTTTGGTTCTAATAATATTATTACAGACACTATTTTCACGGAGCAATATAATTACCTATGTCACTAGGGGCGACCGACGCCGGTCGATTAAATGTTTGAATTAGTATAAGGGGACTTGCATCTGGGACCCAACTATATTTCAAAATAGGTATAACAAGCAGAAACGACATTTTGCATACCGGTGTTTTTCATTGCGTTGTTAGTAAGCTTATTAATAATTAGGTACCATCATATTAATTATTATCATGAATAACATAGTAATGGTAATAGTATTATCACAATATTATGTAGGTACATAATCAGGTCAATAGCCCTTGCAACTACATACTAATTTTTTTGAAGTGTCTACTTATGTTCACCTTTTCCAAATTCATGATATGATATGACATAATATAAGTACATCAGCACGACAGTCTGCAATACGCAATGTGCTGCATTTTAACAATAAACTCCTCAATATTTCCCCTCTAGGATCGCAGGTGTGAGACTAGTCTATACTGTTCTACGGCCACCCATTTGTGTTATTGAAAATTGTTACATTAAGACGACAGCGTAGTATCTACTTATTCAAGATGCCAACTTCGTAATAATTTTTCTAGTCTCGGGAAATTGCATGGGGCGATAAATGTGAAGGATGTTTCATAATGTTTCTCTAGTCCCATCAGACAGGTATTGCAATTATTATCATCTGTTATTCAAAATTGCTAATCAACTAATGGAACGTTGCTTAGCAACGTTGCAAAACAATGCGCGAGGTTGACAGCTGGCTCGCAACATGATTAGTCCCCAGTAGACGATGTAGATAGACAAGTAGAGAAACAAGACAGAAGATGTTACACAAAAGTTTCGCGTTAACATTCAACATGCAACATGTGGCGCGCCATGTGTTTTGATAGTAGACGAGACTATAAGCATTAAAATATATCATTTTTTTATTACGGAAAAAATGATGGTTAAAAATGTTGTCCATAATTATTTTGGCATTAATATACGTTTAACGTACCTCTTCCTTTATTATTTATCCTCGCCCTCTCGGGCGTCCCATATACTAAAAGGACCGGATACTAAAATATAAAAACTGTATGATAGATATAACTATAAATAAATAAAATATATACTTTTTATTTAAAATCTATAATCTAACGTACTAATATTTATATGTAAAATACTCAATTAAGTTAATTTTTATGTCTTACAAAAACATTAAAAGAAATTTGACGAAATACGACTCCAAAGATTTTTTGTTCGTAAGTTTTTACATAACTATGAAATTTTGACAATTTTTCAAACAATTTTTAATAACTCTAGAAAAGCCTAAGAAATGTGTATTTATTTATTTTGGTTTTATATTTTGTGTAGTTTTTGACAAAACAGTTCATATGTAAAAACATCAAACTGTAAACTTTTATTATAACAGCCTGTTATGTGAGAGTGGTATATTTACCGTTTTTTTTTATATTCTAAGATTTTTAATGATCGGGCCACTTGATATACTTACATAATTTTCTTAAAAAGAAACTATATTAGGTAAGGTTTAATAGGAGACCACAAAAGATACATTTTATGTGGATAGTCAGGTCCAAAAAAGCTTTTGAACTAGCGTCTCTTACAATGATTTTTTGAAATACCGCATTCGCTTTTAGCTATTGTTTTTTGCAATTTTCTTAAGCAAAGGATAATGTGTCTAATTTATAATAACAAAGTAACTGGTTTTTAATATAATTAGTCTATTTATAATGTGTCTGGCGTCTTAAATTGTTTTTTAAATGCTTTTTTCGACAACAAAGGTGTGATTTTACAAACTTGTGTGATCAGACGTTCGAAATAATCTTGTTAATTTTTTTAGATTATATTAAATACTTGTTAAATAAAAATTTACGTAGATTCCGAATATACTAATATAAGCTAGTGCACTCATACGAATTTTCGTCGAAATCTGCATTTTAGCGCTGACCGGCAACTTAGGTCATACATCAGATTTGAACAGGATGTCTTATGACCTAGGACATAAACACTAGGGGGCGCTCGAGAGGACAACATAAAATACTGCGGTCCGGCATTCCTAGACCCACTTTGTGCTAAAGAAAATATCATGAAATTGAATGTATCTCAAGTATTATAAAACATAAATCCAATACATTGCGATGATATACTCGTATCAAATACTGGGTGGAGTGTGGACACAGTTTTCATTAATATCGTAGCTAACTTACGACTCAAAGCTTACATCAAATATCCATTACTGTATTAGATTAAATCTTAGGTAGAATAGAGATAAAAATATATAGTATTTGGATTTCGAGTGGCTGTCTTAGAAATTATTTGTAGATAAAATACATATTATATTTTCAGCAGACGAGGCATCCAACCACCACCGCAATAATCAAAAACTTTTCGCATCACCTACTACATCCAGTTGAGGTCACGAGAAGTAAAGTAAAGAATGGAGATTTACCATGACGTATTAAAATACGTCATGTATTAAAATATATTTTTACCTAAATAAAAATTGAGTTTGGTTTCGTGATGGTTTAGGTAATAATAAACATCACAATCCATGTATGAAAATATACAGTGTAGGGATACATGAATAGGGATCCGAAGATTAATAACGTGTTCCAACAAATCTCATTGGTGAGGTACTCTGATTAAAAATCCAACATACCAATATTGTTGGGCAGAGTCCAAAGTTTGCTGATTAAAAACCACCCGCTCGAATACAAAACTGTATAGCATCATGCCTATCCGTCGATCTTTTGTTGATACTAGATCAGGATGTACTCCCACTGTGGCTGGTGAAATACTAATTTACCGATGGACCTTATACCTTTGACATTTGGACGGAATTCGATTAGCAAGAATTCACTTGAAACATTTTTGTGATTCGCATCCGACTTTTGAATTGCAAATGTTAGGGCATTATTAAAATCATAGGAAATAACTATTACGTGGTGGAATATTAAAACTTTCACAAAATTAATAGAAAAAAATATATGACGATGAGTTAACGGAATAAAACATATTATAGTACTTACCTGGGTAACCGAGATTTGCTCGGAGCTCTAGTAGATAAAAAAGAGAATCACAAAAATATTTTACCGGGGTAACCCACCACATTTCGAATTTCCGAACAATGCAAAAATGAACCAAACTGCCAATCGGACTGACATTATTAGTCGTAATTATTGATATAATGTTGCACGATGGAAGAAAAACATATTTTACTTAAAAGTTCCCTAGGGATAAACCTACCTAGACCGATTTTTCTCCCACAAAACTCCCAGCATACTAAATTTCATGTAAATACTTGCAGCCGTTGCCGAGATTTCGATTATGTTTAAACAAGACTGTCTCATTTAAAGTATAATATTTGACTCTAAAACCTTAAATTACACATTATGTATTCAGCTTGAAATAGGTATTATATTACTTTATATACTTATATGAATTTATGAAAACCTAAATTATTACAAGAGCAATATTATTAACTGCCATCAGCTTTACTTCAAACACAATATTTTCTTCGGAAGCTATGGAAAATTCACCGATGAAATAAGCAAGAATTAAGTGGAAAGCATTATGCCGCTGAATGTTGCCTTAACGACGACCTGAGGTATAAACCGGGGCCAGCGGTTGTGGCTCGACTTAATGGAATAAAAACATAAAGGGCATTAGTGGGACCTTTGAGGAGGACAAGGGATAATACGTATACCATACGAAAGAACTCGGCTCTCGGCAAGTTTTATTTATAAATATAAAATATACAGTTTTATCTCCTTTTGTTTAGCTTGTGTTTAAATATTTATAGACTTATTTTCGTCTAGTTTTTGTCTCTTTTCCATTAAAGTGACTGTAAATGTGGACATTACTTTTAAAGGGACTCATCGTTTTGATGAATGGGGAAACTTTTGATCAAAATAAAACAAGATAGGCACGTAAAAGATAAAGGAAATAGATAAAGTAAGGAAAATAAATAAATACCTTGGTTACAATATTTAAGTAGCGAATTTAATTGGAAGATATATATTTGTTGGGTGTTTTATATAAATTCTTATCTTAGAAATAATCACAGTTATGTCGAAATAACGAAACTGTTTTTAAAGTGATCCAAAACTTGCGAGCCCTTATATGTTCGTTTACATATTTTATTATTTTATCGCGTGAATTTCACCATACACTTACACTAATGTCTTGAATAAAAGATGACATGATGGAACAGGTATTAGCTGAAAGCTAAAAGATGACTTAAACGTATACCTACCTAAACAAAATTTAAACAATAGTTAATACAACAGGGATCTTCCTTTCGTATCATTTCGGCGTTGAATTTGCTCATTTCTAAATTACCGCCAAATTTGTTACAAAATAACCTTTCATTCAAATAACAAAATCAATTGAGGCTATGATGTCTGAACCTTAATTAAACAAATTAGTCGGAGTCCGGTATGAAATCTCACGACAAATCCCAAGTTTTGAGGAGTTCGGAACGTGTGTACGTGAGTAATTTACTAATGCACCGTAGTTGGCGTCGAGTAGGAAATGAAACCTGCAACGCGACCACGCTAGTAAGCTTAGCGGTTCAGCGCAAAATCTTTCTAATAATGAGGCCACAGTCATCGCTGTATAATATTATTATGTTGTCTTCGGGGGTGTTCAACGTCGGTATATCGGACAGTAGGTATTGACTGCGATATTTCTATAGGTACAATAATAATCGCCATCAACAGCGTTTCCCGTCATAAATTACAGTACGAATCACATATAATAATAATCACAAAAATATTTCCGACCGGCGTCTGACCGGGATTCGAACCCGAGACACCAACTTGCCAAAAAAGCAAAAAGTCGCTAACCAAGCCGCCATCCGGATTTGACGTTTAGAATTTAAAATCACTCATATCTTATCATGTGACAAAACATATATGACTTAAAAATGCACAGTTTCCTGGGAATAAGAACAAGATTTGCTCGTTTAAAGTGTAAAATTATTTTTGCAGCCACAATGTTTGTTTCAGCTACAGTAAAAATTAAAATAAAATAGCAGGAAAAAACGAACAATTCTTATCCGCTTCCGCTTATGAATACTTTATGGTCCGTTTGTTGGCACCCGCGATGTGTAATGTGTATGCATACCTCCTCGCGTCATACTCATACTTGCAGTTTTCATTACAGTTATTAAAAACTTTCATTAATAAAAAGAGTTATTACATTGAAACTCACTGATGATGACTTCATTAAGGGATGCTCAAAAATTTTCCACAATTTTGGAACTGTAATTCACGGGCATTTTGCAAACTGTGGATGATGAAAGGTTATACAATTGCGTATGAATTATTACTTGATTAAAATAGATAATAACTCAAATCTGATTATTTATTTACCAAGCAGATTACTACGGATTGTATGTATGGTCACGGCCGTTGGGAGCCATCTAAAAACATTTGCAGAAAATTCGTTAGATTGAAAATAACGACTTAAAACTACTACCAATTTCAAACTGAAAAATAGAATCGATAGAACAATTCCTGATAGTATTGTGTTTTGCGTGGATCGGAACACAAATAATACTTGAAGAATCGTCGGGTAGTTTGAACAACTGCAACAAATAGGACAATTGACACCTTAGTCCTCCCGTGACCACGGCTGCTGGAAAGTAGCCGAAACGTCGGGAAAAAGAAAAGTGCACCGCGACACAATCCGTAAGTGTTTAAAACAATGAACAATATTCGCGTAAACATAAAAATAAGTATATTTGTAGTTTGAGGTATGTAACAAAATATTTTCTTCCAAGTTAATCGCTGAATAAACGCTTAGATTCTCCGGTGTTTCAAGAGAGCACTAGCTATCTATTTTCTTTAAATTCTCTTCAGCAACTCGCCAATTTTCACGCCGCCCAGTTGAGTATCATCTCAACGACCTAATAGATTTTGGTGTAATTGAAAACTGAGCCCGTCGAAAAGATCACATACCAGATAACAGAAAATGGTTACGTGTACCCATCAAGGATCTAATGTCGCGGACATTTTGGTTCATATTCCAACAGTATTGAAAGTTATTTAAATGCGGTCAGAATGCCCGTCCAATCTAATTCAGTGTAAGAATTTGATGGCACTTTTAACTAACACATTTTTGAATATTATTATTTATTAAAATAATGACATATATATTGTTTAAAAATTAAAAACATTTTTAAGTAGTCGTTTTAAAATTTTAAACAATATTAAGTAGTTATTAATGTAAGCTTAGCATGTAAAATGGTAGTAGAGAAAAAGGCTATATTTATTTTATTTTATTACGAAATAAATCAAAAATCCATAATCACGAAATAAATATATATCTTGATCATTGTGAAATATTTTTACTATGAGGTCAAACCAGTATCGTTGAAGAATAGTAACATAAAAATAGTACCTTAAGTCATAACTCTGTGATGTTTGAATTGAGGAAATAGCTTGCATTGTCTCGTAAAGTGAAAAATCATGACACGGTAACAAGATTATTATTTTTTATGTAGAGAGACGAGGAATCTTATTAGACAGGATATTCTGTCATAAAATAATACGCAAATTAAGGATGTACATTTTCGTGTCCAATGATGCTACCAAGTGTATCCTAGCCAAGTTGGAGATTTCTCTCATAAATAAAGTTGTCTAGGGCACTTATTGATGTTCTAAGATGAAGACGTTCCATTATATTTGCTCTATCGTTTAATTTGCTTCGAACGAACATATATTATACAATCCATTGCGTGATTTGTACGAAATTGAGTCAAAACATTTAATCCAAGCCATCGGTGTAAGTTCCACAAAACGATATAATAGCTAAAAACGTTTTTGCACGAATTTTATAATAGTATAGACTTTTCGAGTGCCTACAAACGAGACTAGCACTAGCGATTTATTGCATTGTTACTTTTGTGACATATTTTTTAGAGAACAGCAAAAATTTCCAATTACTAAAAGGTGCTACTTGTGCGCCTAGAGTTAAGTCATGATTTTTAGGGTTCCGTAGTTCACGTCTCAGAACCCGTATGGTTTCGTCATGTCCATCCGTCCATCCATCCGCGTGTATCTCGAAGCGGTTAATATTTTAGCTACTGAATTGACTGACAATTCAATAGTACAGAAGCATAACTGGCGAGAACACTAGCGCCTTGTTGTTTAGCGTTGAGAGAGTCTGGTCTGACGAGCTTGCGCGTCCGGTTTGGTGGGGGTGGTGATCACGTTATACCTCCAAGGAACGATCACAGCACTCTCAACTACCAGCCATCGTGGCGAGAGGTATGGTTCGGGAACTATCGGTGTTTTGTTAAAAAGTGACAGTAAAAATAAGTGCAGAGTCGTTATTATTTTTAAGTTTTATTATACAATTGAGAATAAAGGTGAAGTAATGTTGTTTTTTGCCTTTTCATTTTGAAACCAACACTACCCACGTTAAGCGTGTTAAGCGTGTTTGTTAAGTCTACATTTGAGTTTGAGAGCCAGTACTTTAATATAGTACGTATAGTATATTTGAGGTATGTATATCCCCTTGTCTTCAACATGTATATTATCACGTCGACAAAGCACTGATATTTAATCATGAAAAATATTTTCACTTCAAAAACTTCGTAAAAAAAAAACGAAATAATAAGTAAACATGTAAAATATTGGTATAATGGTACGGAGCCCTGCGTGCGCAATTTCGACTCGGCACTTACCGTTTTCTTATCACAGAATACATTTTCTAAGTTTCTCTGTTTTAAATTCTTTGACTTTACTTGTGAATAGATAAAATAATTGCTAAATGTATTCTAGGTTTGGTTATGCGAACGGCTAGGTGTGTGGAACATGTCTAACTGGTCGTCTACTACAACACTATAGGCATACAATCAACTTTGAAGCTACCTGCTACTTTTAGTTTTAGTTTCAACTCGTTCGGCTTAACATGACGGAGTTTTTACAACGTCAACGCGAGTCCATAACAAACTTTGTTGTACTTAATTTATTACGTTTGCATTTTTAAAGTTGCCGAGTTGTGACAGTTTGTGTGTGTGACGGTTGGCGAGTGTGGCGAGTGACGTGTTGCCACGCTTATACAAAATATTTTCGATATTTACAACTACCTACTAGTTGTATAATGACTATTTGAACCCGTCAATTTGTCAATAAAAATAAAATCATGTATTATATTATCAATAAGTAAAAAAAATTGTACAGTTTAACGTGAATTATGCGAACGGAGGAGTATAAAATTTGGCATAGTTAAACTATTTGTGGAGGAAAAACTAATCTTTTTAAACAATGCTTAGAAATACAAGAAATTTAATCAAAATAAAGTTACACACAACCTCACTCACACCACCACGGGTTTGTATAATGACGGTAGGTGTTGGTTTGACGTAATTGTCAATCTTTCTTTCACGTTCCATCTAAAAAAATCACATATTTTTATTGCATATTTATAGGGCAAAAAATCCTAAAAAGTTGAAACATAAAATTTCGAAATAAAATGATGGTCGAATTTCCCCCACTGGGCGAACTCTACTATCATAATATATTAATTCGTTCACATCTGCATGCGATTAAAGGCATTAGTCATCAAAAATCTCGATCTCCTTACCAGATTATCTACCGAGCTCGTAATATCAAACGTATGATGCTTTTGTATATTTTTATAAATATCAAAAGGGTCCGGATCGATATCCAATCAGCCGCAGCCAGTCGAATCACGAGCTATGATTAGCCACCGTCTCAGCACTATTAAGACCGGCGATAAAGTTCGTATCTACCTCACCATTCGTATTAACTGCACTCTATAGCAATCTATAGCAATCCGGCAATAGCTGGGGGTCGTCTGTTACTTACGTCACGCTTGTGATATCTTTTGAATCACTTGTGATTGTGCACTAGTGTGACATTAAATTAAAGTAAATGAAATAAAGTAAATGAAAATAAATTAAATTAAATTAAAGTAAATAACCGACCGACCGTAAAGTACCGACTTCTTTGCCTACTCCTTTACGGTGCATGCTGCTAAGCTCTGGAACTCCTTGCCAGCTCATGTAGCATAGCTACATTTTTTAACGTATCGTTATAACTAATAACGATGCGTATAACGTCATCTATTAGCAGTTGTCGATATTAATAATAGCTAATTTGTGCTAGACAATGCCATCTATTAGCAAATACTTCTAACTAGAGCTTCATCTCTAATATTTCTTTATTTTGGCATTTGTATTACGCATTACCGCTAATTGTCGGTTAAAAAAAAACAATTAATGTCAGTAGAGGTATAAAAGGGTTGTCGCGACAGGACAACGCCCTTTTTCCCTGCCGAATTTTTGTTGTTCAACTTCTTCAAGATGTAGTCGTTTATAATAATTATAATATTTTAACCCCGTGTTCAGGGTGAGTAATTTGATATATCTGTGTTGTGAATGTTTGCTAAATCACGCTTGTAATTAAAACACATTATTTTTTTTCCTGTGAATTAGCACCATTGTAGCATTTGTTGGCAAACCTTTTGATTGGCCACGTGCTCAACTTGTCGTTTCATTTTTCCGATCTTGCATTGTTAGATATTATTAGGATGTTTGTATCAAATTAATTGTCCTTAATATCATTTTATCATTTTATCTTTTATCTTTTTTTTGCTTATCCCTTATTTTGTGATGGACACACAGCCCATGGTCGGATCGTTAGAGGCTAGAACCATGGCTGCTGTGGTCCACACTCTTCACACGCTGGTATGAATGTTTCCAGGGAACTACGGTACGGGTACAAGCACCGCTATCTACATCCTATAGACGGATGACTATCTGGCCTGTGCCACGGACTGTCCGCTCTTAGGCGACCACGTCGTGACGAGTTCCTGACCCGAACACAGGACCCGAAAGCGCCACGTGTTGTCATACCTTACCGTCGACAGATCCAGCTAAGTGCCGTGTGGTTTAAAAGCCCCACCAATCTCTAAACACACTAGAGGCTAAACCAGATACATACGGCCTTCTGCCCACGACCCCTATTTCTTTTTTAATATATATATTGTCACGGGAAATCTCTTTTTATTTTAATTTCCCCCGTAACACTCAGATACGGGAGTGTAAGACACTTGGGCTCTTTAAGGGAAGACTGCGAGAGCACTATGTCAGCTTAACCTAATAATTAAGATACCAAGCCCTTAATTTAATTTATGCTATTAATATTATGTTTTTACTATACTATTATAAATTATTGTATATATTAGTATATCGTATTTTTTTTTTATGTAAGTATTTGTATAATAATAAAGAACTTAATCTGTGTTCATATTGTTTATAATTGTACGCACCAGATACTGTTAATTGCTTTTATGTTCTCCTGTATCGGGTCTACTGGAAGAAATTCCAATTTTGGAATAAGTAGTACCTTTGTACTAAATTGTATCCTAGTTTTAAGATTTCATAATTTATTATTCTGTGTACATAAATTATTAAATAAATAAATAAAAAAATAAATGAGACAAGTAAATGAAATAAATTACAATTCACATCTTGTGAATTGTGATTTATTTCATTTACTTGCGATTGTCATGTGAGTTTGGTAATATTATTATAGGAGTGAATTTTACACCTATCATTATAATGTTAATTAAGTTATAATATTTTCATGGTGATTTCACGCAATTGTTGTAGAGATAATTACATTTCTTTTGACTAACCTAAAAGAATGATGGCTAAATACTCAAGCCATTAGGCAAACATTACTTATAGGCTACTTAAATAAAAATATTCTCAAGTTTTGTTGCCCTTGTCTTTCTACTAAGCATAGCCTGTAATTTAGGGCCACAAACTTTTTTTTAACTGAAAAGCGTTTAAGAGTTCGGTCGTTAGAGTTATGTATGTAACGGATTCAAGCTGTGATGATTCTAAACTAATTTCATATCTCATATACCTACATACATATTTTATATAGAAAGTAAACTAGTAGCTCGCTGAGCACCAGCCATGTAATAATTATAATACAGAGGTCACGATGAACCGACACGAGCTACCGCAGTGTTCACTGTTCACGCACGCTCGCCTGTCTTTGAGCCGGCCATGCGTTAGGGCTACCACTTCACGCCTGATCGGCACACCACTGAACCGGTGAAACTGGGCTGATGCTATTCTAGACACTCGCCTGTGTCAACCCTATTAGCTAATTATGTGTAAAACTTTCGATGCTTAATTAATTCACAATCAACCCCGTTATCCGTTCTCTACATAAAAAGTTATAAAAAGATCAAAGCTTTACAATCTAACATGCCAAATATTCATGATTTTTAACACAATATAATAGGTGGATTTGTTTTCAAGATATAAGTAGAGAAGTAGGTATATTTATATTCAATATTATAATATACCAAAATCTTCTAAACTCTAGAATATACCATTAACACGCAACAGCATATCCCAAAAGCATCCATAATATAATGAAAGTTTTTACAAATAATATGTCATAAAAAAGTAAAAATAAACATATAATGTTATTGTAATGTTATATTGAAATTTTGTAAAATATTCCACGTACATGTAGTTTCATGAACAACTTTCTAAGAAATAGAAACTTTCATGAATGTTGATAGGATTTATGGAGTAAAAATAAAAAGTTTCTAACTCACAGTAAACATCGACCTCCCAGGTCCTCGATCCTCACATGAAACATTTTTTCTTATTACAAAAATGATTGAACCTCCTTTTAAGCTTTACACCTATGCGTGTGAACTTTTAATGGAATCAAACACGTGCTCTGCGATGGCTGCAACATAATACATTTGTTACTCTCCCAAATCATATTTCCAACAATATCATTTCGTGAGTCGACGTACCATGAAATACGTCTTGAGTGACTCGGCACAAGATGCCGCTACTAACAATCAGATGTTTGTTGCACACTACAAGCTTTAATTTATATCATTTTTAATCAGAAAAGCCTTTGTATTTGAAAATTGTGACATTTCTACTGCCTATGTCTAATTGACTTGCGATGGATCGTTTCGATCAAACTGGAATAAACTGGTTTTGTTGAAATCAAATCATTTGCGTCAGTCGTAAACGATGTACTTGGTCGTTTACGATATTGCCAACGATCTGCCATACTTTAAAACTGAGATCCCATGCCCGCCTGACTTCATTTGTCACTTACATTTTAACTGATAATAATATATCAAAATGTACTAGTAGTGTATTGTAGTAGCAGTAAGTACAATGCATGTATGCCTACCCGCTACAACCATACCAAATTACATCAAAATCCATTCAGTGCTTTTTGCGCGAAAGAGTAACAAACAACCATCCATACATACACTCTAACAAACTTTCACATTTATATTAGTACTATAGTAAGTTAGATCACCTGCTCTAAAAATTATCGCTCGAAAATTATCTCGCCGGGCTCCTGTACTATAAGTTTTTGCACTAAATATTTTACGATATCGTATACGACCAAGTACATCGTTTACGACCGTCGTAAATGATTAGCTTTCGACGAAATCAATTTTTTCCAGTTTGATCGTAATGATCCGTTGTTAATGGGCCCCTTAAAACTAGACCCTGTAAACGACCTTGCTAAATACAGTACGTCCTAGAATATAAAGTTATAACAAGAACAACAATATGAATCGCATAGCTCCTTGTAGATAATAATCCTAAGGCAACTCGTACTCTAGCGAGCTAAACTTTCTCGCTGTAATATTTTATCCCCATTCCCTCCACCCAAATCATGAAACTTCTTTTACAGTGATTTGATGATATTGCACTTTGACGAATACACGGTTCGAGATGAGCGAAACAAGAAAAACAAGATGGATGACGCTGTCAGGGATAAAGGAATCTCGAGAGATTTCTTTACTACGTCTGAGCAGTGCTATTCATAAATTACGATTCATTGATTCAGTAGCAAAAATGACTCTTTTCACGTGCAATATAAAAAATCAATCGAACAATACGTCTGCATTTTTAATGGAAGGCGAATGTGAAAGCAAAGGTGGGATAACTTTTACCTTTTATTTCTCTTTTGATTTTTGTTCTCTTTGGCAATGTACATTTATTTTAACAAAAATATCTTTAATATGTTTAGGTACACACAAAAAGTCGAAATACAAAATGTTAGAAATTGAGGTGTTTTAAAAAACTGATTACTTAAATATTCATAACATAATATTAGGATTTGAGTCTTTCTTCTCTTCAAAAACTTTTTTTTGCTCGAAATTTGTGGTTCACATGGAAGGAATTTGAGGGTAGAAGTTAGTTACCTGAGTAGGTACTTTACATCTAGATTACGTAAATAGCTTTCACTTTGATTAAGCCGTTACTTTTTATGAAGAAATGGACGTACCTAAATAATAAATGTAATAGGTACTTATGAACCTGTGATATGTTTAGATTTCGAATGTTTTCCTTCATTATATAAGTAAGAATAGACCATAATATAAATACCCTACACGTGACTGTACCGTACCCTACACGTGACAGTACCGTACCCTACACGTGACAGTACCGTACCATACACGTGACAGTACCGTACCATACACATGAAAGTATTTTAAACTATAATATTTAAGACAGTATTGTCATTTTCATTTTAAATCCAGAGCTCAAACTACCACCATACCAAATATCATCGAAATCCGTTCAGTAGTTTTTGCGTGCAAGAGTAACAAACATCCATCCATCCATCCTCAAAAAACATTATCGTTTATAATAGTAGTAGGATCTGTTTTAGGGCGGATTCAGTTAGATCTAAGAATTAAATTTTCGTTCGTCAATGCCGAACTCAAGCCGTCCATCGTTAGGTTATCTATTGTTCATATTAGGTACAAGGTTACCAATTAATTAAACAATATCTTGGCTCTGCAATAATCAAGTAACAACCCGATATTGTGCAGTGTGTCGGAGAATATCATGCGATCTCTATTTGAACTACATGCATAGACAGTTAATAACTCAATTAAGATCAAGCAATACATGTGGCGCTAACAAGGCCATAGCTTTAGCTTACATCGTTACGTATATCAAATATCATATATCATAATCATCCCTACTCGAAGTGCGTCTTTTTCTGCCTTGTCCTGCTCTTCTCACATAAGTGCCGGTCTCCCTGAACTGTTGGATACTGCGATGGATCGTTGAAACTGGTCGACGAACATCTCTGGATATCACTCTGTAGGTTTAACCATTTCTTCGCATTTCGAGTGCCCTGGCAATCTCCGTTGGGGCTAAGTCAGGCATAATTCAGTCCTCAACTCCAAAAAGATACGCGATTAAAAAAAATGTATTTCAATGAAATTTTAAATCAAACCCAGAAGGAAGAAATACTCGAAGTTCGCTCCAGATAAGGTGTATTTGAATAAAATTAAAACAATTGCATAAAATGTGATGTTCAGTTGTTTTCTTAATTTGAAAATATTTCTTTTTAAATTAAATGACGTATAAACCAGCCAGCAACATTATATGATACTGATATCAAACCTTTATTTTATGTTCCGCTAAATATCTTGTATGTGTGTGTGTGTGTGTATAATTATCGAATCTAATGTGTAATGATTGTGAATGTTTAAGCAGGTATTGGATCAAATCTCTTTAAATTCGTGAGTAATCGCACGTCACGTGCTAAGCCAGTTTACTGACTTAAAAGCTTTTCAAAGAGCAAGTAACGAAATTTTGTCACGTGCAAAAAAATCTATGGAAACCCCAAAGAAACATCCATTAAAGTTTGTTAACTTATCAAAGGAGAAACTTCTTAAGTATGCTTGGTATTAAATAACTCTTTTAAAAATTGAAAATTTAAACTTTTTAGTTTCATATGAAAATGGTTGGTTCCCACAGCACTCACAACTGTGTGCTGTGGGAACCAACCATTTTGTCAAATTTG